>JBBGZY010002059.1:620000-1220000 GCA_037952925.1 Lithobates clamitans | reverse complement strand
GTACCATCATCGGAGCCTTCAAAACGTTGGGCATCCTCCTGGAGCATGTACCCAACACTGTGGTCAAACAGTTCGGGGGACTCCTCAGGAGGACATGATGGGGCTAGGGAAGGAGTAACTGATGCCATTGAGCCGAGCGAAGAGGCCCGCGTTGGCAGCTGCTTTGCCAGACAAAGTACCCTGAGCCTGCGTGATAGAGGATGAGGAGGGTGAGGACGGCTTGGTCATCCACTCTGCCAAGTCTTCCGCATGTTGCAGCTCAATGCGGCCAGCTGCCGAAAAAAAGGACAAGCGTGTCCCACGGCCACGTGCTGATGAAGATGCACCGTCTCCAGGACCAGCACTGTTGCCTCTAGACACAGAGCCTGCTTGCCCTCTTTTATTGGCTTGTGACTGTCTGCCTCTCCTTGTTGGCCTTCCAGACATACTAATGGCCTGCAGTGAGATGTAGCTGCACAAAGCTGGGATGTATATAAATATACTGATACTGCAGCTAGCAGAATCAACTGCCTGCCTGTAGTAATATTAGTATGAGAACACCAGCAATTGTCTTCAGGTAGCTTTAGGTGCACACTGTGCAGAGGACGCAGTACAATAACTGTAAATACTGTAGCTGCCTGCCTGTGGTATTAATAGGAGCCTAATGACAGCAATTGTCTTCAGGTAGCTTTAGGTGCACATTGTGCAGAGGACACAGTACACTAACTGTAAATACTGTAGCTGCCTGCCTGTGGTATTAATAGGATCAGAAGAACACCAGCAATTGTCTTCAGGTAGCTTTAGGTGCACACTGTGCAGAGGACACAGTACACTAACTGTAAATACTCCAGCTGCCTGCCTGTGGTGTTAATAGGAGCAGAAAAAAAAGCAATTGTCTTCAGGTAGCTTTAGGTGCACACTGTGCAGAGGACACAGTACACTAATTGTAAATACTGTAGCTGCCTGCCTGTGGTATTAATGTAGGATCAGAAGAACACAACCAAATTTTATTCATGTAGATTTAGGTACACACTGTGCAGAGGACACAGTGCACTAACTGTAAATACTGTAGCTGCCTGCCTGTGGTATTAATATAGGATCAGAACACCACCAATTTTATTCAGGTAGCTTTAGGTGCACACTGTGCAGAGGACAGAGTACACTAACTGTAAATACTGTAGCTGCCTGCCTGTGGTATTAATAGGAGCAGAACAACAGCAATTTTCTTCAGGTAGCTTTAGGTGCACACTGTGCAGAGGACGCAGTACACAACTGTAAATACTGTAGCTGCCTGCCTGTGGTATTAATAGGATCAGAAGAACACCACCAATTTTATTCAGGTAGCTTTAGGTGCACACTGTGCAGAGGACACAGTACACTAACTGTAAGGAGTTAGGGAAGGAGTGACTGATGCCATTGAGCCGAGCGAAGAGGCCCGCGTTGGCAGCTGCTTTGCCAGACAAAGTACCCTGAGCCTGGGTGAGAGAGGATGAGGAGGATGAGGACGGCTTGGTCATCCACTCTACCAAGTCGTCCGCATGTTGCGGCTCAACGCGGCCAGCTGCCGAAAAAAAGGACAAGCGTGTCCCACGGCCACGTGCTGATGAAGATGCACCGTCTCCAGGACCAGCACTGTTGCCTCTAGACACAGAGCCTGCTTGCCCTCTTTTATTGGCTTGTGACTGTCTGCCTCTCCTTGTTGGCCTTCCAGACATACTAATGGCCTGCAGTGAGATTTAGCTGCACAAAGCTGGGATGTATATAAATATACTGATACTGCAGCTAGCAGAATCAACTGCCTGCCTGTAGTATTATTAGTATGAGAACACCAGCAATTGTCTTCAGGTAGCTTTAGGTGCACACTGTGCAGAGGACGCAGTACACTAACTGTAAATACTGTAGCTGCCTGCCTGTGGTATTAATAGGAGCCTAATGACAGCAATTGTCTTCAGGTGGCTTTAGGTGCACATTGTGCAGAGGACACAGTACACTAACTGTAAATACTGTAGCTGCCTGCCTGTGGTATTAATAGGATCAGAAGAACACCAGCAATTGTCTTCAGGTAGCTTTAGGTGCACACTGTGCAGAGGACACAGTACACTAACTGTAAATACTCCAGCTGCCTGCCTGTGGTGTTAATAGGAGCAGAAAAAAAAGCAATTGTCTTCAGGTAGCTTTAGGTGCACACTGTGCAGAGGACACAGTACACTAATTGTAAATACTGTAGCTGCCTGCCTGTGGTATTATTGTAGGATCAGAAGAACACAACCAATTTTATTCATGTAGATTTAGGTACACACTGTGCAGAGGACACAGTGCACTAACTGTAAATACTGTAGCTGCCTGCCTGTGGTATTAATATAGGATCAGAACACCACCAATTTTATTCAGGTAGCTTTAGGTGCACACTGTGCAGAGGACAGAGTACACTAACTGTAAATACTGTAGCTGCCTGCCTGTGGTATTAATAGGAGCAGAACAACAGCAATTTTCTTCAGGTAGCTTTAGGTGCACACTGTGCAGAGGACGCAGTACACAACTGTAAATACTGTAGCTGCCTGCCTGTGGTATTAATAGGATCAGAAGAACACCACCAATTTTATTCAGGTAGCTTTAGGTGCACACTGTGCAGAGGACACAGTACACTAACTGTAAGGAGTTAGGGAAGGAGTGACTGATGCCATTGAGCCGAGCGAAGAGGCCCGCGTTGGCAGCTGCTTTGCCAGACAAAGTACCCTGAGCCTGGGTGAGAGAGGATGAGGAGGATGAGGACGGCTTGGTCATCCACTCTACCAAGTCGTCCGCATGTTGCGGCTCAACGCGGCCAGCTGCCGAAAAAAAGGAAAAGCATGTCCCACGGCCACGTGCTGATGAGGATGCACCGTCTCCACGACCAGCACTGTTGCCTCTAGACACAGAGCCTGCTTGCCCTCTTTTATTGGCTTGTGACTGTCTGCCTCTCCTTGTTGGCCTTCCAGACATACTAATGGCCTGCAGTGAGATGTAGCTGCACAAAGCTGGGATGTATATAAATATACTGATACTGCAGCTAGCAGAATCAACTGCCTGCCTGTAGTATTATTAGTATGAGAACACCAGCAATTGTCTTCAGGTAGCTTTAGGTGCACACTGTGCAGAGGACGCAGTACACTAACTGTAAATACTGTAGCTGCCTGCCTGTGGTATTAATAGGAGCCTAATGACAGCAATTGTCTTCAGGTGGCTTTAGGTGCACATTGTGCAGAGGACACAGTACACTAACTGTAAATACTGTAGCTGCCTGCCTGTGGTATTAATAGGATCAGAAGAACACCAGCAATTGTCTTCAGGTAGCTTTAGGTGCACACTGTGCAGAGGACACAGTACACTAACTGTAAATACTCCAGCTGCCTGCCTGTGGTGTTAATAGGAGCAGAAAAAAAAGCAATTGTCTTCAGGTAGCTTTAGGTGCACACTGTGCAGAGGACACAGTACACTAATTGTAAATACTGTAGCTGCCTGCCTGTGGTATTAATGTAGGATCAGAAGAACACAACCAATTTTATTCATGTAGATTTAGGTACACACTGTGCAGAGGACACAGTGCACTAACTGTAAATACTGTAGCTGCCTGCCTGTGGTATTAATATAGGATCAGAACACCACCAATTTTATTCAGGTAGCTTTAGGTGCACACTGTGCAGAGGACAGAGTACACTAACTGTAAATACTGTAGCTGCCTGCCTGTGGTATTAATAGGAGCAGAACAACAGCAATTTTCTTCAGGTAGCTTTAGGTGCACACTGTGCAGAGGACGCAGTACACCAACTGTAAATACTGTAGCTGCCTGCCTGTGGTATTAATAGGATCAGAAGAACACCACCAATTTTATTCAGGTAGCTTTAGGTGCACACTGTGCAGAGGACACAGTACACTAACTGTAAGGAGTTAGGGAAGGAGTGACTGATGCCATTGAGCCGAGCGAAGAGGCCCGCGTTGGCAGCTGCTTTGCCAGACAAAGTACCCTGAGCCTGGGTGAGAGAGGATGAGGAGGATGAGGACGGCTTGGTCATCCACTCTACCAAGTCGTCCGCATGTTGCGGCTCAACGCGGCCAGCTGCTGAAAAAAAGGAAAAGCGTGTCCCACGGCCACGTGCTGATGAGGATGCACCGTCTCCACGACCAGCACTGTTGCCCCTAGACACAGAGCCTGCTTGCCCTCTTTTATTGGCATGTGACTGTCTGCCTCTCCTTGTTGGCCTTCCAGACATACTAATAGCCTGCAGTGAGATGTAGCTGGACAAAGCTGGGATGTATATATATATATATATATATATATATATACTTATAGTGCATCTAGCAGAATCAACTGCCTGCCTGTAGTATTATTAGTATGAGAACACCAGCAATTGTCTTCAGGTAGCTTTAGGTGCACACTGTGCAGAGGACACAGTACACTAACTCTAAATACTCCAGCTGCCTGCCTGTGGTGTTAATAGGAGCAGAAAAAAAGCAATTGTCTTCAGGTAGTTTTAGGTGCACACTGTGCAGAGGACACAGTACACGAATTGTTAATACTGTAGCTGCCTGCCTGTGGTATTAATGTAGGATCAGAAGAACACAACCAATTTTATTCAGGTAGCTTTAGGTGCACACTGTGCAGAGGACACAGTGCACTAACTGTAAATACTGTACCTGCCTGCCTGTGGTATTAATGTAGGATCAGAACACCACCAATTTTATTCAGGAAGCTTTAGGTGCACACTGTGCAGAGGACACAGTGCACTAACTGTAAATACTGTAGCTGCCTGCCTGTGGTATTAATATAGGATCAGAACACCACCAATTTTATTCAGGTAGCTTTAGGTGCACACTGTGCAGAGGACACAGTACACTAACTGTAAATACTGTAGCTGCCTGCCTGTGGTATTAATATAGGATCAGAAGAACACCACCAATTTTATTCAGGTAGCTTTAGGTGCACACTGTGCAGAGGGCACAGTACACTAACTGTAAATACTGTAGCTGCCTGCCTGTGGTATTAATATAGGATCAGAAGAACACCACCAATTTTATTCAGGTAGCTTTAGGTGCACACTGTGCAGAGGACGCACTACACTAACTGTAAATACTGTAGCTGCCTGCCTGTGGTATTAATAGGATCAGGATCAGAAGAACACCACTAATTTTCTTCAGGTAGCTTTAGGTGCACACTGTGCAGAGGGCGCACTACAGTAACTTGTAAATACTACAGCTGCCTGCGGTACTGTACTAATAGGATCAGAAGAACACCGCTAATTTTCTTCAGGTAGCTTTAGGTGCACACTGTGCAGAGGACGCAATACACTAACTTGTAAATACTGCAGCTGCCTGCGGTACTGTACTAATAGGATTAGAACACCACTAATTTTCTTCAGGTAGCTTTAGGTGCACACTGTGCAGAAGACGCACTACACTAAGTGTAAATATTGTAGCTAATAGGACTAATAGGATCAGAAGAACACCAGCAATTTTTTCAGGTAGCTGTAAATACTGTAAAAACACCTGCCTGCCTGTCAGTAGTAGGAAGAGAATAACAGGAACGGATCTAGCTAAACTGAATACAGTGTATATAGATAGATAGATAGATAGATAGATAGATAGATAGATAGATAGATAGATAGATAGATAGATAGATAGATAGATAGATAGATAGATAGATAGATAGATAGATAGATAGATAGATAGATAGATAGATAGATAGATAGATAGATAGATAGATAGATAGATAGATAGATATACAACACCTAGGATGTATATATATACACAATACACTGTAAATGCAGCTAACTGACTCACCTGCCTAGTCTATCTAACTTAAATCAAATGACACTGTCTCTCTGTCTATCTATCTCTCTATCTCTCGGAACACACTACACAGGGCCGCCGTGCAGGCAGCCTTATATGGTGTGGGGCGTGTACTAAACCCCGTGAGCCATAATTGGCAATTACGGCTCTCTGTACAGACGGCGCTGTGATTGGCCAAGCATGCGGGTCATAGTGCATGCTTGGCCAATCATCAGCCAGCAATGCACTGCGATGCCGCAGTGAATTATGGGCCGTGACGCGCCACTCGAATTTGGCGCGAACGGCCCATATCTTTTGGAATTCGGCGAACAGCCGAACACACGATGTTCGACTCGAACATGAAGCTCATCCCTAGTCTGGACTTTGACTGGGCCATTCTAACACATGAATATGCTTTGATCTAAACCATTTCATTGTAGCTCTGGCTGTAGTTTTAGGGTTGTTGTCCTGCTGGAAGGTGAACCTCCGCCCCAGTCTCAAGTCTCTTTGGACTAGCCTGTTCACTGCATTGGACTTTTTGTGTTTCAAAACATATATTCACTTGAGGTTTTCTCTTTATTTTGTATCACTTTTTGGTTCAATGTATACATTTCTTTCACACAATCCATTTGTGTGCACCTAGTAGCACAGGGGATCAGGCACTTTTTCATCATACTGCAGCTGTTGACAGTATACATGTTCCTAATCAGTATACATGTCACAAACACAGTATCATATAGCATAGTTGCCAACTTTCTGAAAACAATTTTAGTGACACTTTTTTTTCTGCAGGTGGAGTATTATTTTAATTAGGGGCGGGATAATTATTTGTAGGTGTGGCTTAGCAGGAGTAAAAAATGTGGCACGGTGAAACGAGGGCGTAGTTTAAATTACACTAAATATTAGGGGTGGCTTAAAGTGGGTGTTGTTAAATCTGTCTGAGATGACTTACATAGTGGGGAATGTGGTAATATATAAGAGAAGAGGGGAGAGGGCAGAGTTGAGGGTTGGGGGGGGTGAGCGGAGTTGGGGTGGGGATGGAGAGGAGGGGAGGGGGCAGAGTTGAGGGTTGGGAGGGTGAGCAGAGTTGGGGTGGGGATGGAGAAGAGGGGAGGGGTGGAGTTGAGGGTTGGGGGGGTGAGCAGAGTTGGGTAGGGGATGGAGAAGAGGGGAGGGGGCAGAGTTGAGGGTTGGGGGGGTGAGCAGAGTTGGGGTGGGGATGGAGAAGAGGGGAGGGGCAGAATTGAGGGTTGGGGGGGTGAGCAGAGTTGGGGTGGGGATGGAGAAAAGGGGAGGGGCAGAGTTGAGGGTTGGGGGGTGAGCAGAGTTGGAGTGGGGATGGAGAAGAGGAGGGGTGAGCAGAGTTGGGGGTTTGGGGGCTGAGCAGAGTAAGGGGATGAAAAAGAGTGGGTGAGCAGAGTTGGGGGTTGTGGAGGGGTGAGCAGAGTTGGGGGGAGTGGAGAAGAAGGAGAGTAAGCAGAGTTGGGGGGATGGAGAAGAGGGGGTGGTTAAATAGGGTTGGTGAAGTGGGGGGGGGAGTTATGAGTAGAGTTGGGCTGTTCTGGGCTTCTGGGAGGGAAGACACTGGGACAGGCACACAAAAGTTGCTAAAATACAAAATATTTGCGCTAGTCATAAATAAATTCAAGAAGGAATATAATACATTTCAGTACATAAAAGACATCCAAATTGCAAATAAATAAAAAAAAATATATAAATTAGTTCAAATTTGTGCAGAAAGTAAATTCTTATAATTGAGACATATGAAAGTCCAAAAATCATCAAGACAGATAATTCCACCCAGTAGTCATGCAGGGTCTACTGTGACACTGCAAACTCCATGATCATGGACGCTTACCAGACGGCAGGGACCACCTATTGCTAGGATGGTCATACAGGCAGGCAGAACAACCTCTGCAGGGTATAAGGGACTAGGAAGCCTCTGGGACACGCCAATGGTGAGATGGATCCTCTGTTGTAGTCACACTCACAGCGGGATCAATATGACAGAAGTCAAGATGTAGACCATACAAAGGAAACTCTGAAAGTGTGATACCATTTATATGACATTTATTGATAAAGAAAGCCAATTGACTACTTACAATGAATACAAAACAATATCACATGTATTAAATTGTCTACTGGCAAACTCAAATTCTATCACCCACACTTCCGGGTCACGTGGGGCACGATGGCGTCAGTGCGTAGCTCCGCCTCACATGTTTCGCCACATGTGACGTCTACCTGGGGCACTAAAAAAAGTTGCTGTATAGGACAGTCAGCAGACAGCTTTTTATGGGACTCACCGCAGCTGTGGCTTGTCTGGTGACAGGCATGGGTACCTGCCTCGGGTGTCTCTCCCTGTTCACCACCATGCTGCCCTTCTCGTCAATAAGCCAGAGATAAGCCGAGCAGAAGGGGTGATCCTGCAGCTTCACCAGACACAGCAGACACCCAGCCCCTCCACAGCCGATCCTACCAATCACAAGCTGAGCAGAAAAAAGGCTGCATATTGAAAGGAGTGTGACAGGGGGGCCACACTGGACCCCTGCAGCTATGCCATTGGTGTCGCCCGGGTGTGGTCCACACCCCCATAGCAACGCCCCTGACATATTTTTCTGAATTTTCCGGGCAAATCGGTACTGTTGGCAACTATGATATAGGATTCATTCTTTGAGTTTAATGACAATGGTAGGAGACTTGAAGAGCAGTGACTCTACATGTTATATTGGCATGACAATCAACTTCATCAGCAGAATGAGGTGAATAGCCAATGAAATCAATAGGAAGGTTGCCTATCTGTCTTACTGTGTTAGCTGACATTCACACTGTAGACATGGGGGGGCTGTAGGGGGTCATCAGGACAAGAATAACAGTCTCGTTAGGCTACATTCAAACCACATGATTAAGGCCGGTGCGAATTGTAGCAGCAGGAATCTTATGATCACTATCATGATGGGTCACTAGTGGCTGCATCTATTTACGGCTGTCTGCACAGCCAGTGATTACTGCAGGACACACTTTGCTGGACACACTGCAGGTAATCGCTGGCTGTGCAGAGAGCCGTGAATAGTCACGGCCGCTGGAGATTTGTCATATAGTGAACAGGCCAGTGACCACACCTATCTGCTAAGAGCCAATGAGAACTGCAGCACGGGCTGCTGCTACAATTCGCACCGGTCCTAATACACTGTGTGAATGTTGCCTTATTTTTCTTTGATGTGACAGGAGAATTGAGTACTTAAAGTATAACTAGAGCCATAACTTTTCTTTTCAATTTTGGATGGAGTGGAGAGGGATTAGAGCCCCTGTCAGGTTTCTATTGCTGTCTGTACCCTATTAAGGAGATTCACACTCTCTATTTGTCCTGTTTACCACTAGCATTAAATGTGAACGTGAAAAAAAACGTAAAATTTTGGGTTGTCCCCAGAAAAGTAATAGAGTGGAAATCTTCCAATGAGTACACTAATTCTGGTGACCTGGGGTTTACCAAGAAATTCCCTTAACCACTTGCCGACCAGCCGTCGTCGTTCTACGGCAGCAGAGCGGCTCTCCTGCGCAAATTGCCGTAGCTGTATGGCGGCCCGCGCAGGCGCAATTCCCATAGTAGAGAGGCAGAACGGGGATCAGCCAGTGTAAACCCTGTTCTGACAGGAGACATGACAGAGATCTACTGTTCCCAGTGATCGGGAACAGTGATCTCTGTCATGTCCCTGGCAGCCAATCCCCCCTACAGTTAGAACACACCCAGGGAACACACCTAACCTCTTCCCTGCCATTGTAATTTTTACATTGATCAGTGCATTTTTAGAGCACTGATCAATGTAATAATGTCACTGGTTCCCAAAAGTGTCATTTGGGGTCAGATATGTCAGTCGCAATGTCGCAGCCCCGCTAAAAACCGCAGATCACCGACATTACTAGTAAAAACAATAAAAAAAAATGAAAGTCCCCAAAATTATCCCATCATTTGTAGATGCGATAACTTTTGCGCAAACCAATCAATATATGTTCATTGCGATTTTTTTACCAAAAATATGTAGAAGAATATATATCAGCCTAAACTGATGAATACATTTGTTTTTTAATATATTTTTGGGATATGTATTATAGCAAAAAGTAAAAATATGTTTTATTTTTTTTTCAAAATTGTCGCTCTTTGTTTGTTTATAGCGCAATGAAAAATAAAAACCGCAGAGGTGATCAAATACCATCAAAAGAAAGCTCTATTTGTGGGAAAAAAAGGACGTCAATTTTGTTTGGGTACAGCGTCGCACGACCGCACAATTAAAGCGACACAATGCTGTATCACAGAAAAAATAGCCTGGTCATTAAGGGGGCAAATCCTCCTGGTGCTTAAGTAGTTCATTTGCAGGGATTCCCTCTCACTTCTAGTTTTGCTATGGGACAGGAAGTGAAGGGAAATCTCTGCAATGGGACAGCGATGGCGGAAAAAAAAATCTGATAGGAGTTTTAACCCTCCCTTGCTCTATCCAAAATGAAAAATAAAGAATGTTTTGCCCATAGTTCTACTTTAAAGTGAAATTCCATTGAAATTCTAATTAAGCCCAAACCAGGCATGTCCAAAGTCCGGCCCACGAGCCAATTGAGCCAATATTTATTGGCGCTGCCTCGGAGAGGACGGAGTGAGTGCCGTCAGATTACATACAGGAGAGTCTCCTGTTTACTCAGCGGCATCTGTAATAGGAAGTCCCATCTCCTGGGCTGCCATTGGACGACTGTTCTGTCTATCATAGGATGTGGGACTTTGTATTAAAGAGGCCGCCGAGTAAACAGGAGATTCTCCTGTATGTCATAATCTGTCGGCGCTTGTCCCACCCTCCGAGGGTGCAGATGGGCATCGATCAGGCTGCACTGATGGCAATGATAAGGCTCATTCATGACACATAGGAGGCTGCATTCATGGCAATGGTGAGGCTGCATTCATGGCACATGTGAGGCTGCATTCATGGCAATGGTGAGGCTGCATTCATGGCACATGTGAGGCTGCATTCATGGCACATGTGAGGCTGCATTCATGGCACATGTGAGGCTGCATTCATGGCAGTGGTGAGGCTGCATTCATGGCACATGTGAGGCTGCATTCATGGCAATGGTAAGGTTGAATTGATTGCAATGGTAAGACTGCATTCATGGCAATAGTGAGGCTGCATTCATGGCAATGTTAAGGCTGCATTCATGGCAATGGAAAGGCTGCATTGATTGGCATGGTAGGGCTGCATTCATATCAATGGTAAGACTGCATTCATGGCAATGGTAAGGCTGAATTTGATTGCAATAGTAAGGCTAAATCATGGCAATGGTGAAGCTGCATTCATATCAACGGTGATTCTCCTGTATGTCATAATCTGTCGACGCTTGTCCCACCCCCCTACCAGTCCCCTCCGAGGGTGCAGATGGGCATCGATCAGGCTGCACTGATGGCAATGATAAGGCTCATTCATGGCACATAGGAGGCTGCATTCATGGCAATGGTGAGGCTGCATTTATGGCACATGTGAGGCTGCATTCATGGCAATGGTGAGGCTGCATTCATGGCACATGTGAGGCTGCATTCATGGCACATGTGAGGCTGCATTCATGGCAGTGGTGAGACTGCATTCATGGCACATGTGAGGCTGCATTCATGGCAATGGTAAGGTTGAATTGATTGCAATGGTAAGACTGCATTCATGGCAATAGTGAGGCTGCATTCATGGCAATGGTAAGGCTGCATTCATGGCAATGGAAAGGCTGCATTGATTGGCATAGTAAGGCTAAATCATGGCAATGGTAAGACTGCATTCATGGCAATGGTAAGGCTGCATTCAGAGGCTGCATTCATGGCAATGGTGAGGCTGCATTCATGGCAATGGTGAGGCTGCAGATGGGCAATGAATAGCCTGCATTGATGGACACTGACCCTTTTTTGCTTCACAGTTCTTTATTTAAAATTTTTTTCCCTGAAACTTCCCTCTTAAAGTGAAGGTGCATGTTATACGCCTGTGTGTGTTATACGCAGATAAATCCTTAGTCCTGAGCGGCGCTTGGGGATTCGTTGGGGGCCACAAAAGATATATACAGTGGGGAAAAGAATTATTTGATCCCCTGCAGATTTTGTAAGTTTGCCCACTTACAAAGGAATTAAGGGTCTAAAATTTTTTATCATATGTGTATTTTAAATAATAGAGACAGAATATCAACCAAAATCCAGAAAAAACACATGATACAAATGTTATAAATGGAGTTGCAGTTCATTGAGTAAAATAAGTATTTGTTTCCCAAGCAAAACCTGACTTAGTAATTGGTGGAGAAACCCTTATTGGCAAGCACAGAGGTAAGACATTTCTTGTAGTTGATTACCAGGTTTGCACAGGAGGGATTTTGGTCCACTCTTCTTTACAGATCTTCTCTAAATCATTGAGGTTTCTGGGCCGCCACTTGACAACTCGAAGTTTCAGCTCCCTCCATAAATTTTCTATAGGATTAAGGTCTGGAAAACTGGCTAGGCCACTCCATGACCTTAATGTGCTTCATCCTGAGCCACTCCTTTGTTGCCTTGGCAGTATGTTTGGCAGTCATGCAAATGAACATCTAAATGATTCAGAGAAGGATTGGGAGAAAGTGCTGTGGTCAGATGAGACCAAAATTAAGCTCTTTGGCATTAACTCGACTCCCTGTGTTTGGAGGAAGCAAAATGCTGACTACAATGCTAAGAACATCATCCCTACAGTCAAGCACGGTGATGGCAACATTATGCTTTGGAGCTGTTTCCCTGCTAAAAGTACAGGTCGACTTTGTCACATTGAGGGGCCAATGGACGGGGCCATGTATTGTAAAATCTTGGATGAGAACCTTCTTCCCTCAGCCAGAACACTGAAGATGGGTCGTGGATTGGTCTTTCAGCATGACAATGACCCAAAACACACTGTCAAGGCAACAAAGGAGTGGCTCAAGAAAAAAACACATTATGGTTGTGGAGCGGCCTAGCCAGTCTCCAGCCTTCAATCCTATAGAAAATGTATGGAGGGAGCTGAAACTTCAAGTTGCCAAGCGACAGCCTCTTGGTTTTTTACCTTAAGGATTTAGCGAAGATCTGTACAGAAGGGTGGACCAAAATCCCTCCTGAGATGTGTGCAAACCTGGTCACCAACTACAAGAAATATCTTACCATTGTGCTTGCCAACAAAGGTTTCTCCACCAAGTATTGTTTTGCTTGGGGATCAAATACTTTTTTTACTCACTGAACTGCAACTCAATTTATAACATTTGAATCATGTGTTTTTTTCTGGAATTTTGGTTGATATTCTCTCTCTATCATCTAAAATACACCTATGATAAAAATTATAGACCCTTCATTTCTTTGTAAGTGAGTAAACTTACAAAATCTGCAGGGGATCAAATAATTATTTTCCCCACTGTATATATTTATATATATATATATATACAAGCTTGTTGGACAGTGTATTAATGCTTGGACAAACACACTTAGACCGAATTTTAATGGTTCAAAGAATGTCAGACAAAATGGTCGGCCCTCAAGCATGTTCATTTCATCAAATCTGGCCCTCTTTGAATAAAGTTTGGACACCCCTGACCTAAACCTACTACCACTCCCATTTTAAGACTGTTCTATCTACCCTGTAAAAGAAAAGATGTCTATACTTACCTATTCTGAAGTCACTTCAGTCCAGTCACATGACTGACTTCCAGTACCAGCTTCAGTGTAGAGGAGGCACAGCCAACAATGGCCCATAGGAAGCCAATGGGTGAAGTCATTGCCCAGGCTCTGCAGCCGTTGCTGGCAAAATCTCTCTTATACACTGAAGCAGGTGCTGAAGAAAGTATGTGACTGGACCAGAGCGACTTCAGGATAGGTAAGTATACACATCTTTCATTTTACAGATTAGATAGAATAGTCTTAGCATGGGGGGGGGGAATTGGTTTAGGTTTAGTTAGAATTTGACTGGAATTTCACTTTAGGTGCATTAGGCTAGAACAGCCAATGGTTCAAATGTTTGAACCACCTACCTGTAAACGATCTAGGATTATATTTACCAAGCAGAAATAGCCCAATACTGTTTATATGTTCCCAGCAGTGCTGGCCTTCTCCACTCAGATCCACCTTACATGCTACTTCCCCATTGTTCCCATGTGTTCATTTCCATGTCATCCCCATATGTGTACAGTTTTAAGGGGGAGGGGATCATTAAAACCAGCCCTGAAATAACTTTCATGGCGTATTTACTTTAGAAATCATTCCTGTCATACAGAGGAAGTTTTTAGTGATTTGCATTCCTGAGGAGAGCCAAAGACTATGTGAAGCCTGAGCCATTCTCCAATATTAGCTATGAGATGGAGTAGTTGTTAGGTTAGATGCTTGTAGAACTGAATTAAAATGGTCATTGGCCCGAACAATGTATGGACAGGCTAGCAGCTGTTATAGCCGATAGCATTAATCACTGTGTTCTCTGCGTGGGGGTGGCTTCCCCTGCACGCCTTCCGGGAGAACACAATGGCTATGCAGGAGGGATTCCCCCATCAAAACTGACTGTGTTTGCAGGAAAGAAATTTGCTCCATCTATGGCCGGTCTTAGTGTCTGTGGCAGCACCTACCCAACACCCACTTGATCTCAACATTGACTGATTACAAATAAGTGCTTGGACCCTCACAGCCCTTCTGCCTACCCATGTAAGTTAATAAACTGAGTTCTGTGCTGATGAACTGAGAGATATAAATGGCATGAATAGTACCTTTTTTTAAGTTGAAAGACATTGGCCAATCTTTGATTAACTTTTCACGTTACTGTTCAGAGGCACTTAATGTGGTAGAATTCGGGATTAATAATTTTATTAAAAGTGCTCAAGGAGGTAAAAAACTTTTCAAATACTAGAAGAACAGGAACGTGTTGTATACAAGGCAATAAATATTGTTCGTAAACCTCTACAATTGGAAAGAAGACTAAGTTGCTGCAATGTTTCTGTCATGTATCCAGTGTGTTCTGTTCCGGTGTCATAAACTGGACCTTTGGCATGATCAGTCCAGAGTTGTTCCTTCTCATAGAATTGTTTCTCCGCATGGAATTGTTCCTCCTCATGGAATTGCGTTTCCGAAGTGAGTTTTGATGGGACAGCTCGCTTTTCTGAAGTGTTTGAATGAGGATGGAAGGCTTCTCGTCCAGTTCTCGGGCACTGCACCTAGGAGTGGCCACTTTTGCTGTGTTGCCAAACTTGGAGTAGTCCACTGAATACACACCTTCTTCCTCTGAGACAATGGACACGAAGCGGTGACCCCACAGGATTTCCTCTGGGATGTAGGAGGTCCGGGCCTGAGTAGTGATCCCAGTTGTCTCTACAACACCCTCCAGTATGACGATTACCTCCAGATCTTGGCTAGCAAGATCAGATGCTGAGATGTCATAGAGGGGGCTTCTCCTGTCTATGATGTGGCAGATAATCAGCGGGGACACTAGAAAAATGTTGTTACTGTCAATTGCATTGTCCACTGGGATGTCGATTTGGTGGATGGGGATCACCTCCCCCTCTGGCGTGACTGTTTTCCGTACGACCTGAATCCTCACGGAGGCACTAATGATCATGCTTTTCCTCAAATCCCCAACCCGAAGCATTAGGCATAGGCGGCCGTTCCTGACAGCTATGACCGCGTGGCGACTGAAGATCAGAGTCTCTGCCCGTCTGTGGGATTGTGCTGTCTTCATGAAGATGCAGCCAAGCATGACAGCATTCACGATTAGACCCACAATGTTCTGCATAATGAGAACAGTGATTGCCAATGGGCACTGCTCAGTCATCATCCTCCCGCCGAATCCGATCGTCACTTGGACCTCTATGGAGAAGAGGAATGCCGCTGTGAATGACCTGAAATATGAAAGAATTAAGTTATTATTATATTATTATATATTATATTTTCTGTCTGTGTTCTCGTTAGGAAGAATCCCTCACGCCCTGTTATAATGACACCAGGAATAGAAATGGAAAAGTACAGATGCCAGGGATATGAAGGAACAGAGAAGAATAAAAATAAAGGTGATTGTAAAGTCTTGGTTTTTTTTTTCTTTAAAAATAACAAACATATTATACTTATCTGCTCAGTGCAGTGGTTTTGCACAAAAGTGGTGCCATTGGCTCCCGCTGCTGTCAATTAGGCACTCATGCACATCGCTGGGAAGAGATGGGGCTCAGATAAGCATTTTGGGGCTGCTACACACAGAAGGTTTTTTAATGCATAGAATTCCAGAAAGTTTAACAATCAGTAGATAAAGATACTGTACTCCAAACACCTGGTGTTAGCGCTTCAATCACCCCAGCACCATGGTTGTTAGGCTCCTTTCACACTGAGGTGCTTGTAAACTGCCAGTAAAAAAACTTTGGAAGAGCTTTGCAGGTGCTTTGAAGAGCTTTTCAGGCGTTTTTGAAGCGCTTTCTATTCATTTCAATGGAGAGGGGCGTTTTTTTACCACCCTGTCAGCGCACTGCCCCATTGTGAAAGCATTCATTGATTTTAATGAAAATAGGTTTTCATGAGCTTTTCAGGCGCTTTTTTAGCGTGAAAGCACCTGAAAAGCGCTTCAGTGTGAAAGGGTTCTTATGGTGTCAGGGTGATTGAAGCGCATTATTTCTATTATTGTATTGTAATATAGAATGAAATCATTCAACTCATCATAATGTAGAATCAGTGGGAGCCCTGAGTGTGTCACTTGCCACGTCGCCTGCCACTAGATCCCAGCAGAGTCCCTCCATACATCAGCGGTGTACCCCTTACATAAGGTGTTCCCAGCAGAGTCCCTCCTTACATCAGATGTCCCCAGTAGAGTCCCTCCTTACATCAGATGTCCCCAGCAGAGTCCCTCCTTACATCAGGTGTCCCCAGTAGATTCCCTCTTTACATCAGATGTCCCCAGTAGAGTCCCTCTTTACATCAAATGTCCCCAGCAGTTTCTCTCCTTACATCAGGTGTCCCCAGCAGAGTCTCTCTTTACATCAGGTGTCCCCAGCAGAGTCCCTTCTTGCATCAGGTGTCCCGAGCAGAGTCCCTCCTTACATCAGTTGTCCCCAGCAGAGCCCCTTCTTACATCAGGTGTCCCCAGCGGAGTCCCTCCTTACATCAGGTGCCTCCAGTGGAGTCTCTCCTTACATCAGGTGCCCCCAGTGGAATCCCTCCTTACATTAGGTGTCCCCAGCGGAGTACCTCCTTGCATCAGGTGTCCCCAGCGAAGTACCTCCTTGCATAAGGTGTCCCCAGCAGAGTCCCTCCTTACATTAGGTATATCCCCCATTGCAGCCCTTCTTACATCAGGTATCCCCCCCATTGGAGCCCTTCTTACATCAGGTATCCCCCCCATTGGAGCCCTTCTTATATCAGGTATCCCCCCATTGGAGCCCTTCTTACATCAGGTATCCCCCCCATTGGAGCCCTTCTTAAATCAGGTAGCCCCCCCCATTGGAGACCTTCTTACATCAAGAGCGGTGTCTCCACCTCCATTACAGAGATGCAGAAGTAACAGAGGCAGAGGGGGAACAAAATAGAGGTGAAGCTGGCCGGGTGGCTACAATAGATATTGAGCTCCCACCCCTTTCCACAACAGGTCACAGATCAGCAGCAGAGCGGGGGGTGGGCGGCACCACAGATCAATATCTATTGTAGCCACCCGGCCGGTGTTTCGTCAGATTAGGCGACCCGTCAGAATGTGTAATGGAAGTGACGTTCCGTTGCCGCCATCTTGCTACACCCCACACTCCTCCATAGTAAGGATACACTGAGAAGGGGGAAAGTGCACACCTTGTTACACCCACCGGAGCTTTGCATTTTACATTTTACTATGGAGAAGTGCGGGGTGTAGCAAGATGGCGGCGAAGGAAAGTCACTTCCGTTACACATTCTGATGGGTCGCCAAATCTGACGAAACACCGGCTCCGTTTCTTATTTGTTCTTGCCGTTACTTCTTCTGGTCTTCTGTAAAATGAACCTCTAGCAGCGGCGGCAAAAAATCAGGAAAAACTGATTTCTCAGGAAACGCTAAAATTGATAAAAGGGTCTAAATCCCGGGATCGTCCCGGGAAATTTGGGACAGTTGGCAAGTATGCAACACTAACCCTCTGTATATTTGTTATTACTGTATATATTAGATAGATAGTTAGGAAGCAATACTATTGCTAAAAATATGTTTTTTTTCTGACAGATGGTAGCATACAATGTCTAAATATTTGAACAAATCACCCAAACAGCCTGAGACATATAGAATATGAGGACCTGCATCAGGCAGTTGGCTGAGTGGAAAAAACATACTTTTCTAGCGAATACAGTGCATCCAGAAAGTATTCACAGCACTTCACTTTTTTCACATTTTGTCATGTTACAGCCTTATTCCAAAATGGATAAAATTAATTATTTTCTTCAAACCTCTACAAAAATACCCCATAATGACAACGTGAAAGAAGTTTATTTGAAATCTTTGCAAATTAAAAATAAAAAGCAAAAAAAATCTCATGTACATAAGTATTCACAGCCTTTGCTCAATACTTTGTTAAAGCACCTTTGGCACCAATTACAGCCTCAAGTCTTTTTGATTATGATGCTACAAGCTTGGCACAACTATTTCTGGGTAGTTTCTCCCATTCTTCTTTGCAGGACCGCTCAAGCTCCATCAGGTTGGATGGGGAGCGTCTGTGCACTGCCATTTTTAGATCTTTTCAGAGATGTTTGATCGGGTTCAAGTCCGAGCTCTCAAGAATATTCACAGAGTTGACCCATAGCCACTCATTTGTTATCTTGGCTGTGTGCTTAGGGTCATTGTTCTGTTGGAAGATGAACCTTCGTCCCAGTCCAGAGTGCTCTGGAACAGGTTTTCATCAAGGACGTCTTTGGATATTGCTGTATTTATCTTTCCCTAACTAGTCTCCCAGTTCCTGCTGCTGAAAAACAGCCCCACAGCATGATGCTGCTACCACCATACTTCACTGTACGGATGGTATTGGCCAGGTAATGAGCAGTGGCTGGTTTCCTCCAGACATGACGCTTGCATTTCAGGCCAAAGAGTTCAATCTTTGTTTCATCAAAACAGAGAATTTTGTTTCTCATAGTCTGAGAGTCCTTCAGGTGCCTTTTGGCAAACTCCAGGCGGGTTGTCATGTGCCTTTTACTGATGAGTGGCTTCTGTCTGGCCACTCTACCATACAGGCCTGATTGGTGGAGTGCTGCAGAGATGGCTGTTCCTCTGGAAGGTTCTCCTCTCTCCACGAAGAAATGCTGGAGCTGCCAGAGTTGGTCCAGGTTCTTGGTCACCTCCCTGAATAAGGCCCTCCTCTCGCTCAGTTTGGCCAGCTGCTCTAGAAAGAGTATTGATTATTCCAAACTTCTTCCATCTTTGGATGATGGAGGCCACTGTGCTCATTGGGACCTTCAACTCTGCAGAAATATTTCTGTACTCTTCCCCTGATCTGTGTCTCGATACAATCCTGTCCCCAAGGTCTACAGACAATTCCTTGGGCTTCCTGGAACCCTATATAGACAGGTGTGTGTCTTTCCAAATCATGTCCAATCAACTGTATTTACCACAGATGGACTCCAATCAAGTTGTAGAAACATCTCAAAGATGATCAGTGGAAACAGGATGCACCTGCACTCAATTTTGAGTGTCATGGCAAAGGCTGTGAATACCTGTGTACAGTAGATGTGACTTTTTTCATTTTTTATTTTTAATAAATTTGCAAAGATTTCAAACAAACAAACGATTGTGTTTTACCACTCCCTGTCTTTATATATCTTAAGAGCTCTACTAGTGAAATCTTCCTGCCATAGTTCCTGAGTGTTTTCTAGCACCTGGGACTTTTGGATGCTCCTCTCATAATGGGGAAAGCAGTTGTGCAGACCCAGGAACTCAGCCCGGGGATCTCACTGATAGAATCCTCACGACATAGAAGAAGCAGCATCCACCAAACATAGAAAAATAATATCTGAGTAGAGGGAAGCTTTAACAGAACATTTATGGTAAGGTTGCCACAAGACAACTCAGCCAGGAAAGGGATAAAAACGAGCTGAATCTGTATGGAGTTATTTTAAGGTTCTACAGCCATAAATTGCAATTGTTGGTGTTATCGGTGCTATTAAAAGCTCAACTTAAATATAACAAAGAAGAGTAATCATCAGCCAAAGTCCAGCGGAAAGCTAGAAGTCAGCGGCCTCCTCCACCATACACCTCACCTGACATTGGCCACACAGGGCTCCCAGTCCTTATGGTTCTCCGGGATGTCCATGTCGCCGTGTCCAAATGACACAAGCCACCACATCATGGCAAACAGCAGCCAGCTGCAGAGGAAGGACATGGTGAAGATGACCAATGTGTGGCGCCACTTCAGGTCCACTAGAGTGGTGAAGACATCCTGTAGGAAGCGACCCTGTTCTCGGATATTCTTGTGTGCCACATTACAGGCCCCGTTCTTGGCAACAAAGCGAGCCTTGCGCTGCCGATCGTGAAGTCGTGGTTTCCGTAGGTTCTCAGCAGCAATCCTGGCCAGGACATATTCCTCAGGGATGATGCTTTTTCGGGCTAGCATGGTGCTGCACCGGGGCTCTGGTGATGATTCAGATATGAGAGGGGAGGTAGTGGTATGATGTCACCGGTTCTGCTATCGGCTGTGGTCACAGCCTGGAGTTCATAGAGGAAAAGAGAAAATATTGTCAGCCACCGATCATTATGTGATTGGAATTGAACCCTTTTAGGGCTCCTTAGTAAGAATTAACAGATTTTGCTAAACTTTCACTAATGACAACATCATCAATTGCTTTGTCGATAAACAAAGCCAACCATAAACCCTTACCCTAACACTAACCCTAATGGTAACCATAAACCATTATCCTTACATAATTTCATAACCTGAACACTAACCTTAACACTAATCCTAATTCTAAACCTAACTCTAACCCTAATCCTAATTGTGACCCTCTAATCCTAATGCTAACCCTTATTCTTACCCTAATCCTAATTTCAACCCTAATTCTAATTTGAACTATAACCCTAATTCCAACTCAGCTCTAACTCTAATCCCAATGCTTACCATGACCCTATACTCCTAAATGTAACCCTTATCCTAACCCTAATCTTAACCCTAAGGCTTGGTTCACACTTGTGCGATGCCGAACATTACATGTGATTCACACCGCATTGCAGTGCAAATCACATGCAATGTCTATGAGATGTAAATTCAGCCATACAAACTGTATGGCTGGATTTGCATCGCATTCGGACCAAACTCATGCAGGACCTTTTATTTTGTCCGCACCAGAATTGATTCCTGTCCGAATTCACAGTTCGTACTGTGATCTGCGAACCGATCTGGGGGTGTCATTAACTTTGTTTTAACACCCGCAGCGGTTCGCAGAGGGCAGTTGTGAACTGACTGCGAGTCAGGTGCGATGCTGGAACCCACTCTGGATTAGTAGGATTTCCTGCATCGCACCAGTGTGAACCGAGCCTAACGTTAGCCTAATGTTATCCTAGCCCTAACCCTATCCCTTATCCTAACTCTAATGTTTTGTTGATTATTGTCATTATTGGCATGATGATCACATGGCTTAGTTTAACTAAAAGCCTTGTCATTGAGAGTTGCCACTGTTTCTAGGTGCATTCAATATTCTTTTTGCAAAGGTTATTATAATAAAAATAAAAAACCTTTACAGAGTGTGAAAATTAACAAAAAGGGAGCTTTTGTAACCCTTTTGTAACCTTTTATATGTTGGCTTCTTATACCTCTTGGGGACCCCAGGGTGAGATTTCCCCTTATAGTACCTGGCTCTGTTTCTGTCCACATTGGGGTGTTCCCACTCCCCTTTTTTCCATTCTCTATCACTGATGTCCTCAGGGGATATAGTAAATTATTAGGTGTCTTAAAGTGGTTGTAAACCTCAGGCATGAAATAAGAAAAAAGCATATCAGGTGATATAGGCAGGTGACAGGTAGATCACGAATATGTCCCCATGCTGCTGACCCTCTTTTTTCCCTTACAACTGCAGAGAGATGCAGGCACTCACTCAGCCAATCCTAGACTGCAGAGACTGCCCCCACCACGCAGCTGCACGTATGCAAGGGGCGGGGGCTGCGGGGTGGCGGAAGCCTGTGAACAGGAGCGTAACTACCACCATAGCGACCCATGCGGGCGCTATGGGGCCCGCAGCTGAGTGGGGCCCAGTGAGGATAAGAGTACCGCCGGCACAGTCTCCCAGCCAGGGGAAGAGAGAGGAAAGGAAGAGGCGAGCTGTCCGTATCAGCAGAGAGCTGAATTGCCCGATGTAAGAGCTTTCATTAGAACTTCCAGTGTTCCCGGGGCTCACGTCACATAGCTGCACCTTTTGGCCCGGTGCCTTTGATAGACAGAACGCCAATCCAATGCGGGACATGTGACGTCATCAAAGGCGTCGGGCAAAGAGGTGGGGCTATGTGACAATGAGCCCCGGGAAGACAGGAAATTCAAATGAAAGCTATTACAGTGGGCAATCCCGCTCTCTGCTGATCCGGGTGGCTTGCCTCTTCCTCTGCATAGGTGGGGCTATATGGGGCACAGGCAGACCAGGCTGTATTGGGCACAGGTCACGCTGTATGGGGCACAGGTCACTCTGTATTGGGCACAGGTCACGCTGCATTGGGCACAGGTCACGCTGTATTGGGCACAGGTCACGCTGTATTGGGCACAGGTCATGCTGCATTGGGCACAGGTCACGCTGTATGTGGCACAGGTCACGCTGCATTGACACTAGGGCAGCTGTGGGGGGGGGCTGTTTGCAGGGGGGCCCCATACAACATTTTGCTATGGGGCCCTGCTATTTCTAGTTACGCCCCTGCCTGTGAAGTAGTTTGGGTGGGTTCAGGAGCTTGTTCAAACAAGCCGAGCAAGTCCAAGCTCTTTCACTAAGTGTAGTATGCGCTTTCACAGTGGCCCTCCCCTCTGATCCTTCTAACGCGGGTGATATCATGTGAGAGGAGGGCCAACGGGGATCAGCGGCAGAACATGCAGCTCTGTCATGCAGCTTCCCTGCGCTACTCTGCATAAGTAAAAGAACTTCTGTGCCTTCCTGACCCCCCCCCGTACTATGCCCTCCTGACCTCTCAGTACCATATCCTCCAGATCCTCCAGTACCCTGTCCTTCTGACCCCCAGTGCCATGTCCTTCTGACCCCTTGTACCATGCCCTACTGACCCCCTGTACTATACCCTCCTGATCTCACTGTACTGGCGCTTCCTGACCCCCCCCCCCCAGTACTGTACCCTCTTAACCTCCCTGTACCAGGCTCTCCTGACCCCCCAGTACCATACTCTCCTAATCCCCTGTCCTCAGCCCTGCTAACCTCAGACCTGCTCATCCCTGTCTACTCTACTGATCCTTATACACTGCTCTTCATACTGCTGACCTCTGTACACTTCTGTTCATCCTATTGACCTCTGTACACTGCTCTACCTACTACTGACCTCTGTACACTGCTCTACATCCTACTGACCTCTGTATACTGCCCTGCTGACCTCTGTACACTGCCCTACAAACTACTGACCTCTGTATAATGCCCTACAAACTACTGTCCTCTGTATACTGCCCTACATCCTGCTGACCTCTGTATACTGCCCTAGATCTTGCTGACCTCTGTACACTGCCCTACAAACTACTGATCTCTGTATACTGCCCTACCTACTACGTACACTGGCCAGAAATCAGAGCAAATAGCCAGGCCTGAAATCAATTGAAAAATATCAGCCTATGGTACCCGATGTTCTGCTTTCACGATAAACTCCAGCATCAACCTTGTGGGGGTAACCAACTACCCCCCAGACACTGAAAACATTGTGAATGAAACAGAATGCAGAGTTTCTCACTGAAGCTAAATTTTGTAGGCTAAGTTCATATTTCTACAGTGACATTAGTTTAATAAGATTTTTCTAAGTTTTCTTCATGCCGTCTTTATGGGGGGCTTGTTAGTTAATTTCTGTAAAAAAAAAGGGCGCAGCACCCTGGTGATCTTTGATCTCTTCCTTGTTGTCCAGGTTGGTCTCCACCTCTCAAAGGTTGCCTACCCCTGGTCTTTAGTGTGTACTTGTCTCAGTTAGGAGCACTAAGTGTCATTTCTGTCTGCTGCTCTGTTCCTCTGCTATCAGCATGAATCACTTCTGACAAGTGTTTCTGACACCAAGAGAAAAATTGTGATGGGGAGAGGCCTCCAGCAGAGTGACAGGCTCAGCTCTGTTCTCATGAGCTGTATGGAGGGGGTGTGTCCCTTCCCTCCAATCAGCTCCCATAGCTCTCCTAACTGATCTCTGTAGAGTGTAACTTCATCTCCCCATCCCCTTTTTTCTCACAGCTCAGACAGACTGTATAAATTCAGCACTTTGAATAGCTGTAGAAAAGAGAAGACTGCAGATAGAGAGGTACAAGGAGGAGGATTTGATTCATCTCTGTGTATCACCTTAGGCCAGTCACATCACTGGGTATATGTAAGGGTTTCCGTGCATGATGCACAGAGATGATACAAATGCTTTCACATAGGTTGTACTTGTTTATTTGCAGCCTTCTCTCCTCTACACCTTTTAAAAGTCCAGAATTTATAAAGCTTGTCTGAACATTCAGAAAAAATGGGGATGGAGAGCTAAAGTCACACTCTACAGAGATCAGTGAGGAGAACTCTGTGAGCTGATTGGAGGGGAGAGACACACCCCCTCCACATAGCATACAGGAACAGGTTTGAGACTGTCAATCATAGGCTGTGTGCTGTAAGTCCCTGCTTTTCACCTCTTTTCTCCTGGTGTAAGGAAACTTGATTCATGCTGATAGCAGAGGAAGGAGACAGCAGACAGAAATGACACTTAGGGTTTTATTTATTAATACTGAAGAGTGCAAAATCTGGTGCAGCTCTGCATAGAAATCAGTTTCCAGGTTTTTTGCAAAGCTTAAAAGAGAAGTATTGTTTTTTTGTTTGTTTTTTGCAGTTTCATACTTACCCAAGTAAATGCAGCATCGGACTGATGCTGCATCTGTCCCCTACTGTCTCTACACTGAGAATCGAGCCACCAAACACTGCCGATGGCTTTGTTCTCACAGCTCCCCGAGAGAAGAGCTGCTGACTGTCAATCAGCAGCTCTCCGCTCTGCCCCTCCCCTGCGCTCACTGGAGCACTGAGCTGTGGAGGGCAGGGAGTGGCCGTCTCATCCTCTCAGCGGCTCACTGAGACGGGTATCAGTCCAGGCACCTGGATGATCCAGACTTTATTGTCAGGATAACACGGTGCCCGGACTGATTCTGTGACTTCAGACCGCTCTCTGCTGAAAACGGGTCACAGGAGTACAAAACAAATTGCACTCCTGTGACCCATAGGAGAAGCCCAACTAAACAATCTCAGGTTGGCCTTCTCCTGGACTACTGCTATTTGGACTTCTCCTATAATTGAATAAGCTGAAGTTAGAAGCTGATTGGCTACCATGCGTAGCTGCACAAGATTTTGCACTCTCCAGTTTTAGTAAATCTACCCCATAGTGCTTCTTAATTGAGACAATTACACACTATAGAGGGATATGCTTTGTTCATATTTCATGTCTGAGGTTTAGAACAACTTTAAATCGGACCTCATTGTTAGAATCAGTTTGTAATTTGCCTTCATAATTCATTTTCATGCCTTCATAATACATCAGAGAAAGAGTTTTTAGTTCCCCAAAATTTTGGTAAAACTCAGGAGATTTCAGCAAAATTTTGCCATTTTGAAGAAATACATTGGTGTTAAACGGAGGGCATATAAACGTGGTTTATAAAGGTACAATGGGCTTTAAATGTTTAAATTTAAAGAAGCTTGTTAGTTTTACTTATCCTGGACCCGTGGGCACATTCACACAATATTGTGCCTGTTACCTTAGCGTTACAAAAAAAAAGGGTCACATCTGTTTCAGTATGTTAGGGGACATTGGTATCCCATTCATTTCACTTGTTTTTCTTAAAGCGGCACATCACCTAAAAAGGAAAGTTGCGCTTTTCCTTCTACTCCCCACCTCTTCTACCACCTATGAATTTTTTCTTTTCTGGGAGTGGGTACCTATTTCTGGCAGGTACCCACTTCCACTCGGCTCACCTAGGCGAGCAGAGCATGCAACATAATGCACGTGCCCTTATTATTTTATGTTTTTTTGTCTTCAAAAAGACAAAAAAATAACCAAAATATAAAACAACAGTACACAAATAACATAGAAACATAAAAGAGTTACTGCAGAAAAAGGCTTAAATGGTCCACCGAGCAATCATTTCTCAAAGAGTCCCTTTACACTTCTGTGCTGCAGTAATGTGTCCATTACCACATACGTGACTGCAGTTTGCAGTAACCACATAACATGCGTTCATTCATTCATTTTATATGGCACCCCAATGCACTAAGGCAATGCACCTGCATTGCATTAGAAGAACAGGTCATGTACTATTTTTAAACAGGTTATGGTGCAATGGCAAGCCCTTTTTTATTTTTTATTTTTGAAAGTGCTGCTTTAATGTGACGCACATTAACATATGACATAATGCACGTTAATGCACTTGTGTTTAGACACCATAAAAAAAGTAAATAATCCCAGAGTGATTAAATGTTACAGAAACTCCTTTCACTTATCCTGAACCTGTTCTGTGCCAAAAACATGCATATGTTTTCTTTTTTTTAAAGAAAAATAAAAAGTTTCAAAAAAAAAAAAAAGACATAAAAATTTTAGGCTGGCCATACGTTATAAAATCTGATGGCACAGATTTACTATGTAGTACAAGATTCTGTCTGACTTGATATACTGTAAATTGAATGGCTTGTTTTGGTTTGTCCTCATATTATATAATTTTGGTAACTCTAAAGGCAATTATACAACCAGATTGTATAGTGTATGGGAAGTTTTGAACAACAGATCAGAAATAAGAGCATAGTGATAGCAAAGTGACATCAACAGAAAAATAAATAAATTGTTCATTAAAGGTGGTCATACATGGATCGGAATTTTCAATCCATGTATGAGCACCCTGCTTGGACACAAGTCCATCTATTGATCAACTGTGTGTACTTGGCGCTCAAAAGCTGAAATTCCGCGTAGTACGTCACTACGTTCGTGTTTGTTGGCCGACAATTGTGTACCGTTTTATACAAGACAAGTTTACGGCACACACCCTTCGGACAAAAGTCTGGCGCTTTGTCTGTGGAAAATCCAATCGTGTGTACGAGGCTTAAGGCAGCCTTTCAGATGGGGATGACTCTGCTGAGCTGGGCAGAGTCTGCCCCATCTGAAAGGGTGCCTTAGTCTGCCCCTTTTTTGGGAAAATATTTTTCGTTTATTTGTTGTTGTTTTTTTTACCTTTATGTCTGTATATGGATCTACAGTGCATCTGGAAAGTATTCACAGCTGTTCACTTCCACATTTTGTTATGTTACAGCCTTATTCCAAAAATAATTTCATTATTTTCCTCAAAATTCTACAAACAATACCCCAAAATGACAACAACAAATATGTTTGAAATCTTTGCAAATTTATTAAAAATAAAAAACGAAGAAAAAAAAATCACATGTACATAAGTATTCACAGCCTATGCCATGACACTCAAAATTAAGCTCAGGTGCATCCTGTTTCCATTGATCATCCTTAAGATGTTTCTACAACTTGATTGGAGTCCACCTGTGGTCAATTCAGTTGATTGGACATGATTTGGAAAGGCACACACCTGTCTATATAAGGTCCCACATTTAACAGTTCATGTCAGAGCACAAACCAAGCCATGCAGTCCAAGGAATTGTCTGTAGACCTCAGAGACAGGATTGTATAGAGGCACAGATCTGGGGAAAGGTACAGAAAGATTTCTGCAGCATTGAAGGTCTTAATTAGCACAGTGGCCTCCATCATTCGTAAAAGGAAGACGTTACCAGGACTCTTCCTAGAGCGGGCCGCCCAGCCAAACTGAGTGATCAGGGGAGAAGGGCCTCAGTCAGGGAGGTGACCAAGAACCTGATGGTCACTCTGACAGAGCTCCAGCATTTCTCTGTGGAGAGAGGAGAACCTTCCAGAAGAATAACCATCTCTGCAGCACTCCACCATTCAGGCCTGCTTGGTAGAGTGGCCAGACAGAAGCCACTCCTCAGTCAAAGGCACATGACAGCCTGCCTGTAGTTTGCCAAAAGGCGCCTGAAGGACTCTCAGACCATGAGAAACAAAATTATCTGGTTAGATGAAACAAAGATTGAACTCTTTGGCCTGAATGGCAAGCCTCATGTCTGGAGGCAACCAGGCACCACTCATCACCTGGCCAATACCATCCCTACAGTGAAGCATGGTGGTGGCAGCATCATGCTGTGGGGATGTTTTTCAGTGGCAGGAACTGGGAGACTAGTCAGGGTTGAGGGAAATATGAATGCAGCAATGTACAGAGACACCCTTGATGAAAACCTGCTCCAGAGCGCTCTGAACCTCAGACTGGGAGGCGTAGGTTCATCTTCCAACAGGACAACGACCCTAAGCATACAGCCAAGATAACAAAGGAGTGTCTACGGGACAACTCTGTGAATGTCCTTGAGTGGCCCAGCCAAAGCCCAGACTTGAACATCTCTGGAGAGTTCAGAAAATGGTTGTGCACCAACATTCCCCATCCAACCTGATGGAGCTTGAGAGGACCTGCAAAGAAGAATGGGAGAAACTGCCCAAAAATAGGTGTGCCAAGCTTCTAGCATCATACTCAAAAAGACTTGAGGCTGTAATTGGTGCCAAAAGGTGCCTCAAAAAGGTATTGAGCAAGGGCTGTGAATATTTTTTTTTGTTTTTTATTTTTAATAAATTTGCAAAGATTTCAAACAAACTCCTTTCATGTTGTCATTATGGGGTATTGTTTGTAGAATTTTAAGGAAATAACGGATTTAATTCATGTTGGAATAAGGCTGAAACATAACAAAATGTGGAAAAAGTGAAGCGCTGTGGATACATTCCAGATACACTGTATGTTTGTCCCAAGCATGTTTAAATTCATTGTTAGCTGACTACTTCTTCAATAAAGGCTCATTCACATGGCCATTCATATCAGATCAGTGTATTTCTGCGGCAGGTATAGCCAGGTGTTTCTGTCTAGCTGCGCCTGCTCAGCCTGTACAATAGAATGACACTGTTGTTTTGTACATATTGTGTATTTGCCCATGGAGTGATTAACTATGGTTAGGGACAGGTGAGCAACCCTAGCTGCATGTTATACCTGGCTGTACCTACCACAGAAATACGCTGATCTGGGTCGTGTATGGCCATTAACAACCATGCGAATGAGCCCTAACATTCAAATACACAAAAAGGGGAAAAAACATATCTTTATAAAGGATCTGGCATTCCACAAACATTCACTTAACTAAAACACAGATCAGCGGCTGTAGCTGGATGGCTGCAGCCACTGATCAACAAATGTCTTCCAACTTGTCCTTTTGACAGAAGTCGTTCTAACTATCATCTTCTGCTGAATGGGTCACACACTGATGGAAATCCATCCGGTCCTTGCTGAATCATCTGAATTTCGATCCATCTAGGGCCACCTTAAAGCAGTGTTAAACCCAAAACCAAAAATGTAATATATTGCAGCTTACCAATCATTAGACGTAGTGGCTGCATTAGTTTTCTTTTTTTTTTTTCAGGCTTTTTGTCCCCCTTTGTTTTCACCTGGTGATCTGGCCAGTAACACATCTCCTGTATTAGAGCGCCCCCACTCTGAATGAAGAAGCACAGGGGGCACAGCAGACAAAATCGTTTTCTGTCCGGGAGGAGGGGAGTGTTAGATGTACTAGCAGATTTAAGTTCACTAACAAACTGAAGCCAAACTCCAGCCCACACTTTATAAGCAGTTACAGCTGTTTGTTTTCCTTTTGGGATAAAGGTTTTATATAAATAAATAAAAGCTGACCATTGTAAGCACCCCTGTCAGTGGTTAATGGCTTGTCTCATCTCTGTAACTGATACATCGTGAAGCGAACGTGTTGTTTTGAAAAACAAGAAACTTATTGGCCAGCTCACCGGATACAAATAGAAGAAAGAAAGCCTAAAAAAAGAAAACCAATACAGCCATCATATTTAGCAATTGGTAAGCTGCAATATGATAAATATTTAGTTTTGTGTTTAATACTGCTTTAAGTTTCTACAGAATAAAGGTCCATTTTAGGCAGGTGAATAAGTAAAACTGAGCTTTCCCCCCTTTTGTGAGATTTCCGGAACAGAAGAGTCAGTCATTTTGGGGGAGATTTACTAAAGCTGGAGCACTCAGAATCTGGTGCAGTTGTGCATGGTAGCCAATCAGCTTCTAACTTTAGCTTGTTCAATGAAGCAATGACAATAAATCCTGGAAGCTGATTGGTTTCTTTGCAGGGCTGCATCCGATATTGCACTTTCCAGTTTTTCATAAATAACCCCCTTTGTGAAAAAATCTATTTGACAAAAGTCAATCCACTTCTTCCTACCAATAAGCCTGGTTCACCCTGCGTGTCATTGTTTAGTTTAAATAAGACCTGTACTGATTTATATATGAAGGTTAATAATGCAGATATTCCCCTAAAAATAGCAGTTTCTTGGCTCTCCCAGAATTCCTTTCTCATTCACTTGCCAGGAATACGCATGCAGCCGATAAAGCTAGCACAGTCACTTCTGCTGTTGTACATATGCGTTTGGTGTTAGCGAAAGGAAAGTATTGAAGCCACTGGATCACCGTGACAGTCAGGTATTAAGCATTTTCAGAAGGAGGTCAGCAGTAGTGGTTCTCATACTCCTATCAGTACACATTCACTTTATAATGTGATAAACACCGAAGAGTCCTTTATATGGCGGACATCGCGCTCCATCCGAGATCCAAAATCAAGAGAAGGACAAGGTGACTCTTCCAGGGTTAGAGGAGCTCCACCCATTTTTTTGATGCCACCCTGGAAATTAGGGATGGACTGCAACCAAACTATACAAGTCAGGGAGTTGCTGATGCTCTCCAGCAAACACTGCAGCAATACTAAAGGCAGAAATTCCTCTTCTTTTTTCTTAATATGAGCTGTCAGGAGCAAGACTCCAGAGAGCAAAAAACGGGTTCCCAGATCTCCAGGGAATGATTTGAGCAGAGTGCTGCTGCCAGGTCTCTGTAGAATATTGGAGCCCTGAGCAGGTGGGCAGTGCCCGCCCCTTTCACTAATTGGATTTTGGCTCTTTCAATAATCAGGGTTCAGCATCACCTGTGAGTATTACCTAGGGCCATTGCTTCTCCTCCCAGCCGTACAGTAAGTGGGTCCTGAAACCCGATTGGCCAGGAGTCCTAAGACTCCTGGCCAATTGGGTCTCAGGACATGCTTCCTGATTGGCCAGGAGGAGAATCAGGAAGACAAAAGCCAATATTAATTTGCTATTGTCACACAACTGGGTGGGCTTGGGGCGCCCCGAGCCCACCCCTTTTTGAAGCCAATTAGAGCCTCAGGCTCTAATCATGTGCTTCAAAAAAAGAAAAAACCCATTGAAGTCCATGCATCTGGGGCCCTGCATGTAGATTAGGGGCCGGGCACATGGATTGGGGGGCGGACGGGCCGCCACTGTATTTGCATAACTCCCCCCAAGAGCCAGGCCACTGTTTGCATCAGGTCTGAGGGCTCCTGAGTGGAGGAGTATAGAGGCAGGGTGATGTGATGTGTTCAGGAAGCTACAGTGTATGTAAAAAGTCTACACACCCCTTAAAATGTCAGGTTTCTGTGATGTAAAAAAACTAGACAAAGATAAATAATTTCAGAACTTTTTCCACCTTTAATGTAACCTATAAACTGTACAACTCAATTGAAAAACAAACTGAAATCTTTTAGGATGGGGAAGTAAAAATAAAAAAATTAAATATTGTTGTTGCATAAGTGTGCACCCCCTCTTATAACTCCAGATGTAGCTGTGTTCACAATTAAACAATCACATTAAAACTTATCTTAAAGTGGTGTTCCACCCAAAAAAAAACAAAATTAATAAATGTGCTTGAAATCAAGTAAAAAAAATAAATTGGAGAAAATTTTTTTTTTTACTTACCTTTTTTTCCCCTGTTGCTAGGTGGTCCATCAAAATCTGCCTCTTCCAGTGCCTGGGCTACTGACGTCATTTCCCTCGGCGTCTCCGCTCGCTAGGAGATGTAGGTCATCATTTCTGGGTGTATGTTTCTGGGAGATGTAGGTCATCTTGTTTCTGTTTCTGGGAGATGTAGGTCATCATTTCCCAGGAGTCAGTTGGGCAGCGCTGAGGGCTAGGTTGCCATCACAACGGGGCAGGACTTCCAGCGACGCCGCCCGTTGTGATGGCAACCTGAGCAGTTGACGGCGCTCCGATTAAAGATTACTGCGCATGCACAAGATCAGGATAGAACGGGCAGTGCATGCTGGTCAATCAGCAGCACCGTATCCCGGAAGAAGATGCCTGGGGGCTTCACATGCCCACAGGCAAGATGAAAACGATCTCTTTGAAAATGTATAAGTTTATTTTTTAAAAGAAAACAGACATCATTAATCAAGCAAAAAGGAAAAAGTGAGTTATATATGTGCAAGTCATAATCTTTGGCATTTAGCAAAAAAAAAAAAAAAAGGTTTTATACAGTGGAACACCACTTTAAATAGGAGTAAGTACACACCTGCCATCATTTAGCGTGCCTCTGATTAACCCAAAATAAAGTTCAGCTGTTCTAGTAGGTCTTTCCTGACGTTTTCTTAGTCGCATCCTACAGCAGAAGCCATGGTCCCCAGAGAGCTTCCAAAGTATCAGAGGGATCTCATTGTTAAAAAGGTATCAGTCAAGAGAAGGGTACAAAAGAATTTCCAAGGCATTAGATATACCATGGAACACAGTGAAGACAGTCATCATCAAGTGGAGAAAATATGGCACAACAGTGACATTACCAAGAACTGGACGTCCCTCCAAAATTCATGAAAAGACAAGAAGAAAACTGGTCAGGAAGGCTGCCAAGAGGCCTACAGCAACATTAAAGGAGCTGCAGGAATATCTGGCAAGTACTGGCTGTGTGGTACATGTGACAACAATCTCCTGCATTCTTCATATGTATGGGCTATGGGGTAGAGTGACAAGACGGAAGCCCTTTTTTTTTACGAAGAAAAACATCCAAGCTCAGCTAAATTTTGCAAAAACACATCTGAAGTCTCCCAAAAGCATGTGGGAAAATGTGTTCTGGTCTGATGAAACCAAGGTTGAATTTTTTTGGCCATAATTCCAAAAGTTTGGTTTGGCGCAAAAACAACACCGCACATCACCAAAAGAACACCATACGCACGTGGTTGTGGAAGTGGTGGAAGCATCGTGCTTTGGGGCTGTTTTTCTTCAGTTGGAACAGGGGCCCTTAGTCAAGGTAGAGGGAATTATGAACAGTTCCAAATACCAGTCAATATTGACACAAAACCTTCAGGCTTCTGCTAGAAAGCTGAACATGAAGAGGAACTTCACCTTTCAGCATTAGAACGAACCAAAACATACATCCAAATCAACAAAGGAATGGCTTCACCAGAAGAGGATTTAAGTTTTGGAATAGCCCAGCCAGAGCCCAGACCTTAATCCAATTGAAAATTTGTGGGCTGATCTGAAGAGGACTGTTCACAGGAGATGCCCTCACAACCTGACAAATTTGGAGTGTTTTTGCAAAGAAGAGTGGGCAAATATTGCCAAGTCAAGATGTGCCATGCTGATAGACTCATACCCAAAAAGACTGAGTGCTGTAATAAAATCAAAAGGTGCTTCAACAAAGTATTAGTGTAAGGTTGTGCACACTTATGCAACAATATTATCTTATAGTTTTATTTTTACTTCCCTCCACCTAAACAAATCTGAAATGATTTATCTTTGCCTCATTTTTTTATATTACAGAAACCTTTTAACAGGGGTGTGTAGACTTTTTATATCCACTGTATGTATAGCTGCCTGCTAAAAACTCCCACCTGCCACTATTTGCTTGAATTTCACGGAGAAGTACAAAGGCCCAGTCATTACATCACTGGATGTAATGACTGTATAAGTAATAAAAAGATAAATGTTTATTTTAAAATGTCAAACTATAAACAAATGAAACTTCAGCTCAAAAGTATATCTAAAGCCAAACTTTTATATTCGTTTTGGATGGAGTAAGGAAGAGTTACAGCCCATGTCATGTTTTCAATGATGACTGTGTCCCCGTTGGGGACATTCACCCCTATTTTTCTGGTGTCCCTGGAACTGAAAGTAAAAGGAAATCCAAAATACTACAGGTGTCCCCAGAACAGGAATAGAGGGGAAATGTTCCAGCAGGCACACCTGTTCTGTTAATAAGTGTCTATGAGGGCTTACCCCTTATTTTGCAAAGATCTCCTCTCGCTTCCTGTTGTGTATTAGGACAGGAAGTGATGAGACTCACAGCACTAAATAAGTAAATCTTGATAGAGGTTTACTAAAGTCTTGTGTTTTTTTTTTAGTAAAAAATAAAAAACATGTTATACTTACCTGCCCTGTGTAGTGGTTTTGCACAGAGCAGCTCTGATCCTCCTCTTCTCGGGTCCCTCTGCAACACTCCTGTTGAGTGCCCCCACAGCAAGCAGCTTGCCATGGGGGCACCCGAGCCGAGCCACTGCTCCCTGTGTCCATTCAGACATGAAGCTGCGGACCGGCCCGTCCCCACTCTCTCCTCATTGGCTGACTGACTTTGATTGACAGCAGCAGAAGCCAATGTCTCAGCCAATGAGGAGGGAAGTCCTGGGCAGCCGAGACACTCCTGCAACATTGCTGGATCTAGATGGACGTCAGGTGAGTTTTAGGGTGGCTGAGGAGGCTGCTGCGCACAGAAGGCTTTTTATCTTAATGCATAGAATATATTAAGATTAAAAAAAACCTTCTGCTTTTACAACCCCACTTCTCACTTTATAGGTAAAAAACTAAAATGTTTTAGCTTTAGATAAAATAGTGGTGGTCAACTTTCTTGATATGGGGGGTGGGCTTAAAGTGGAGCTCCGGTCTCCCCCCAAAAAATGAGAAGTCAGCAGCTACAAATACTGTAGCTGCTGACTTTTAATATAGGGACACTTACCTGTCCAGAGATCCAGCGATGTCCTCACCTGAGCCAATTCTTCAATCGGCTTTGGGTACAGGCGCTGGCATCTTAGGTAAGGGAAATTGGCAGTGAAGCCTTGCGGCTTCACTGCTGGTTTCCTATTGCGCATGCATGAGTAGCGCTACGCTTTGCGAATGGTCGCGTAGTCTTCTGGGACCTGTGATGTGTGGGAAGGAGGGGGGTGAACCTCCGGTCAGATTGCCGCCGGGATCTGACGATAAGTGGGTAAAAACCAGGTACCTGCTCCCCCCCAAACGTGCCAAATGTGGCAGTGGAGGGGGAGAGGATTTAATCAAGCTGAACCAAAGTGCCACATTTAAAATTCAATGATTATTCATTATTACTCAATAAGATACCGTAAAAAGACTAGGGGCGTGATAGAGGAGATGGTAAGAGATTGTTGGCGTGATACAGGAGATGTTCAGAGACTGCAGTCATGATACCAGAGATAGTCATCAAGCGTGGATAAAATACAAGAGATGGTCAGAGATAGCAGACATGATACATGGGAGGGTCAGAGACCAATGACATGATACAAGAGATGGTAATAGACTGCAGACAGGATACAGGAGATGGTCATAGACTGCAGACATAATACAGGATATGGTCAAAGACTGCAGACATGACACGGGAGAAGGTCAGAGATGGCAGACATGATACAGGAGATGGTCAGAGATGGCAGACATGATACAGGAGATGGTCAGAGACTACAGACATGATACAGGAGATGGTCAGAGACTGCAGACATGATACAGGAGATGGTAAGAGACTGCAGACATGATCCAGAAGATGGTAAGAGACTGCAGACAAGATACATGAGATGGTAAGAGATTACAGACATGATACAGGAGATGATAAGTGACTGCAGACATGTAACAGGTGATGGTAAGAGACTGCAGACATGATACAAGAGATGGTTAGAGACTGCAGACATGATACAAGAGATGATTAGAGACTGCAGGCATGATACAAGAGATGGTTAGAGACTGCAGACATGATACAGGAGATGGTCATAGACTGCAGAGATGATGCAACAGATGGTTCGAGACTGCAGATATTCTGGATATGCTATAGGAGTTGTTGAAGACTGGGGACATGGTTCAGGAGACAGTGACAGACTGGAGACATATTATGTGAAACTACTAGAAAGCACCGCTATAATATGGCATTAAAGAAACATAGATTAGTGCCTTGAGGGCTGCACAAAAAGTACCAAAGGGCCACATGCAGCCCTCAGGCCACAGGTTGGGCACCGGGGCTTGACACCACCTCATCTTTTGTGACACTGCAAATCCCAGCAACAGCTGAGTTGTATATCTGAGTCTGGAGGATGACGATGACGAGCCAGAAATGAAAGCTGGCAGTTATGTCTAACCCTCATCCATCCAGATCGAACACTGAACCTGAATATATTATTCAGAAGAGGGATAAAACAGCTTTACAAGGAGTGATTTAAGGTGGTGAATCTCCTATAGGGTGTCCTCTGTCCCCAGCCCACCTTGGAATGTCATTATTACTTTTGGACAGGAATGACAAGGGTTGACACAGATTAGTGACTTACTGTAATGCAACATGTTACAGACGCTGGGGTCCAGTGTGGATGGTGATGGTAAGGCGACAGTCTGACACCAAAGCTGTCTCTGAGTAAAAGGTGGTCAGTCGTAGCAGCCTGAGTGCTGATCCCGGGATGGTGTATAGAGGATCCCAGCAGTGGTAGATCTGGGTGGTCACTGGTCAGAGGCCGCTTCATGCAATTAGATTGTGATCACAACAGCTGGTCCTTAATATTTGGTATATCTGCTCCTTGCTGATTTTGGGGGCCCCGCAGGCAGGTGGCCTCTGTTCCTGGAAAAAGGTGATTTCTTTCTTGTTTCAGAGACCCTTCCTGGTACAGGGTTTTATTTTACTGCTGTCTGGAGGATATAGACTGTTCTCCGTTCTTGTGGACAGGAGTCTGTTTTAGATACCTGCGGTCAGTATGTTTTAGATGCTTAGATCTTGCAGTCAGTGCAGTAAGCGCTCAGTTCCTGCAGTTAATATGCAGTAGGTGATCAGCTCCTGCGGTTAGTGCAGTAGTTGCTCAGTTACTGCAGTTAGTGTTGGGTAGGTGCTCAGTATTTGCAGTAGGTGTCTCAGTTCTGGCATTCAGTGTTTGGTAGATGCTCAGTTTGTGCAGTCAGTATATAGTAGGTGATCAGTTCCTCCAGTCAGTATGTAGAAGATGCTCAGTTCCTGCAGTCAGTATGCAGTAGGAGCTCAGTACTGGTAGTCAGTGTTGGTTAGGTGCCTAGTTACTGCACTGAGTATGCAGTAGATGCTCAGTTCCTGCAGTTCGTATGTGGTAGGTGCTCAGTTCTGGCAGTCAGTGTTGGCTAGGTGCCTAGTTCCTGAAATCAGTATGCAGTAGGTGTTCAGTTCCTGCAGTCAGTATGCAGCAGATGTTTAGTTCCTGCAGTCAGTATGCAGTAGATGCTTAGTTCCTGCAGTCGGTATGCAGTAAATGCTTAGTTCCTACAGTCAGTGTGCAGTAGGTACTCAGTTCCTGCGGTCAGTATGCATTAGATGTTCAGTCCTTGCAGTTAGGCAGTAAGTCCTGGAAGTCCCTCTTGGCAGCTTTCACCCAGCAATCTCTGCTCTCAGCTTCATACTCTGCTCCTCTCCTGTTCACAGTCTGGAAGTTTGGGAAGTTTTTCCTGAGTTGCTGCAGCAGCTGCTGGTGACGTGAGAGGGAGGTTCAGCCTTTATCTGGGGGCAGAGAGCAGCCGGTGTTATCCTGGAAGGGACTGTGTGTACCCAGGACCCAGGGGTTGTACCTGGGGAGGGCACAGAACCTGGCAGAACACACTGTGCCCTGCCACCCTCAGATTGTGTCATCATTGTTTTTTATTACCTTGGATGACAATGAACAGATGATGGGGGCTGTGTGGCTGAATCCTTCCCTCCTGTATATCCATCTCCCACAGCTCTCAAGAGTTTCTCTAACATTCCCACAAAAAAAGATTTAGGAATTCTTTTTATGATATTCAAGGCTCAAAATATATGAAACAAAATAAAAGTAAGACATTGGGGTTGATTTACTAAAGGATAAGTATGCATTTTGGCGTACTAGTCTTACAAGCAAGCCACATATTTATGGAATGTACCATTCCTATGCAATTACAGTGTGCAACAATAAAATGGTGCAGGTTGCACCATTTATACTAGTGTGCCTGTAAGCGGGTTGAAATTTAGCCAGGTAGGTGCTGTCCTGCACGGGAGGGTAAGAGTTAAGGTCTTTGCCGGTTCTTTGGTTTTGGCGGGTTTATTTCTAGGTCCAACCCACTTGTTCTGTGCATTATATAAGGGACAGGGGTCCGGACCCAAGAGAGCAGGTGCAGTAGAGTTACCTGAGAAACCCGTAAGGGAGAAGATCGGAATGCCACACCCGGCAGAGGCACAAGAATGTCCCCTTCTATTGCCGTAACATAGGAGGTCTTCTGTACTTCTTGTTTTGCCCCGAAGACACCATCTGCTGGAGAATGCCACTGATAAACTCTGTATTACGCATGGATTCTACCTTTGCAGGCAGTGCCAGGACAAAATGATCCAACATCCAGGGCAACGATGCCAAACTGCACCCCCTCTCCCTGTTCATGAAGTGCAAGCTTAGGGGATCCTACACCCAGCAGTCACTCACGTGTTCAAAAATCACTGTCTCTGTCACTTCTCCTGTCAGCATTGCAACAATAGGAAGGCGCCCCCATCCCTACTGTAAAACATTGTGCCCAGGGCAACTGCCCCTCCCATTCATCTATTGTCCCAGCCCTGTTTGCAGGTATGCCGGGGCAGCACATAACCTGAATAGGGGACATAGGAAAAATCCTGTTCTTGGATGTTTGACTTTCTGCAATCTTCTAAATTAAGCATTAAAACACTTATTCCTACCTGGTCTGAAGTTATTAAAGGGGTGTAATGCAAGTAACCGGGGCATTTCCACACTTCAGGTCACTATAAAGATATCACTACAAGAGTTGATATAGTGTGAATATGCAAGTGGTTACCTAGGGTAACAGAAGTCTACCAGTCAGCCTGACGTTAAGCGCCTGTCTGACATAGATGGGATAGCCTCTTGCAGGAAGGGAGTTGTTGTCTGCATTCCCTCTCTGGGCAGTCCATCTTCCATAGCAATGGGAGCAGACTCACGCTGCAGAGGTCCCCAGCCTGTGATCAGGTATAGAAGAGATAAGTTAAGTGAAGTGCACCTATGGAGTTACTGGGAATGAGGTAGCGGTGATACACTGGACAGGTGGATGTGGACATGGTTCAGCATGTCACTCCTAAATGCAAGTTACAGAGAAGGTGTACATTGTCACAGGGACCCAAGAGTTAACTAGATTCTCAAGGTAGGGACCAGTGGCATCTCCTGCATTAAGGGATGGGGGGATGCTGTCAGTGCTGCGAGCCCTACGCCAGGAGATGGAGGGATGCTGTCAGTGCTGCGAGCCCCACACCGGGGCATGGGGGGATGCTGTCAGTGCCGTAAGCCCCGTGGCAGGGGGGGGGGGTGTGTGTGCTCTATACACCCTATTTGTAATGCTCACCTATATACCCTATCTATAATGCTGACCTATATACCAAATCTGTAATGCTGGGCTATATACCCTATCTGTAATGCTGACATATATACCCTATCTGTAATGCTGAGCTATTTACCCTATCTGTAATGCTGACCTATCTACCCTATCTGTAATGCTGACCTTTATACCCTATCTGTAGTGCTGACCCATATACCCTATATATCCTATCTGTAATGCTTACCTGACCTATATACCCTGATCTGTGAAGCTGAGCTGTATACTCCTGATACTATGGGTGGAAGCAGGTGGAATACAGGGGACGGAGTGGGTGGATTATATAATGGGTGGGGCTTATGAGAAGTGTGAGGGGTCAAAAAGAAAGGGCGCCCCCCCATCCTAAGACTTCACCAGCCCGCCACTGGTGGGGACTACCACTGAAAATCATTACCAACAATGGTGTACAGGTTATTTCAAAAGAGCTTGAGACTTTCTTTATATCAAAGGGAATAAAGCACACCTTAATGAAATGATACCACACAGAGGCCAATGGAGGTGTGGAGCCTTTTACCCAGACATTTAAAAATAGGCTTAACACACATCAGCATGATGGACTTCTCTTCAGCAAAGTTACAACTGCTGCTTTACAACAATTCATCTCAGCTTCTCATAGCACCACTGGTAAAGTGACTGCAAAACTGATGATAGGTCAGGATCTATGAACCCCACTCACCAAATAAACTAGTGTAGCCAAGTCCCGGGGCCCCTGAGGCCTAGTGGTGACCTCCAGGGTTAGGGAGAGCCGACATCCTTCTATGCAGAGTGGGTTACGAGGCATGGTGGGTGCAATGCTAGGTAGATTAATGGGCACCAGACACTTCTTGAATGCAAAGAGATTTATTGTCTCTTAAACAGAACTGTGAGAGAGAGGGTTAGGGCCAGGACACCCTTTAGTAGTTGCAATGTTAATTGTCAGACTCCAAGACTTCTACAATTAGACAGTCATGCAGGGAAAGGCATCCAGCAAGACACCACATCTGCACGGGTAGGATCCCTGTCTCCTATGGCATAACAGTCTTGTAACGGATTCTACCACAAGTTGTAACAAACTCCTTTACTTCCTCTACAATATCCTCTTGTAGATCTTCACTCAACTGAGCTCCCAGTCTCTCTCACTAGACTTGCTGATCCACTGCCACTGGATCCCCTGAGCTTTTCCAATTTTCTCACACAGTATCTTCCTCAAGCGTCACCCCTGCGTCGCTGCTGGGTCCCTAGCTTGGCACTCACAGATACTACTCAAGCTTCACCCCTGCTGACACGTTAGGTCCCTGACTTGACACTCCACAAGCGTCACCTCTGCTGTCCGGCTGGGTCCCTGACTTGCCCCTTGCTGAAGTTTTACCACTTCTTAACCGTCCCTGGTTGGCGAGAATTCTGCCCTGGTACTAGCCTCAGCTTACTCACAGTGGTGTCCGGTAGCAAGGTGGATGGTCCCTTAGTGGCGACAGCTTTTCTTCTACCTCCAACCACGACTGGTTCCCAGCCAGCGGAACTGTTACTTCTTGTTGGACTGCAAGCCGCAGTCCCAACCCTATGCTGCTCTCTTGTTTCTGGATAGGCCCTCAGATAGCCTAGCAGCCAGGTGTCCCCGGGATAGGCCCAAGGCATTGCAACACACGTCCACCCAGACAGTCGTCCAGGTGGCACAGAACTCCCGATCACCTGACTCCAGCCAAATAAATAGGCTTTCCCAGCAGGCCAAGGGACCCAAGAAAATCCCTGCCCATTGGCTGAGACACCCCATTCATTCCTAATATGTCCTTGCAGTGCCCTTGTCTTATCTAATGCCACCAGATACCTGGCCATCTAGTGATAGAAGAGAGAAGTGCAGCAATTCCAGAATTAGGATGAAATCAATTGACCTCCTATCAATTGGCCAAGGCAACTATCACTTGGTAAATAAATTTGATGGCCTGCCTAAACATCAGGGGGCTACACTAGCATAAAGCTCAAAACCTGCAATCTTGAGTGGGGAGGTGCCAGTTTGAAGCAAAAACTAACAGTAATGCAAAAAGAAATGACAACTACCCTCTTTCCTGGCCAGTGGGTGAGGATAGGTAAGCCACCAATTAAGTCAAAGTTAACCCAAATCTATCTAATCCTGTGTGAATCCACACAGCCATTTGGGACCAGTGACCTATAGGTTGAAGGATCGATCAACTTGGCATGTGTGTGCAGATTAGTAACCGCTCAAGATCTTTTGATTGAGCAGGACATAATTCCTAACTGGCCTACTTGGGATGATGTGCCTTGCCCTACCATGCAGCCACAAATATCTGAAAGCCTGGATAAAAACTCCCACTCTCTTAAACTGGAGAGGGGAACTCAGCAGATTTCAGAATGCACCAAAACTTTACCCAGGCACCTGACTATGTACTTTATAATGTTATCAAGTTTTTAAAGTGATACTAAAGTCTCTTTTTGTTTAGTTAAAAACAACAAACCTGTTATACAGTGATTTTACACAGAGCAGCCCAGATCCTCCTCTTCTCGGGTCCCTCACTGGCGCTCCTGGCCCCTCCCTCCTGTTGAGTGCCCCCACAGCAAGCAGCTTGCTATAGAGGCACCCGAGTCGAGCCACGGCTCCCTGTGTCCATTCAGGCAAGGAGCCGTGACCTGACCCGCCCCCTTTCTCTCCTCATTGGCTGACTGACTTTGATTGACAGCACCGGGAGCCAATGGCCAATAAGGAGGGGAGTCCTGGGCAGCCAAGACACTCCTGCAACATCGCTGGATCTAGATGGACCTCAGGTAAGTATTAGAGGGGCTGAGAGGGGCTGCTGCACACAGAAGGCTTTTTATCCTAATGCATACATTAGGTTAGGATTAAAAAAAACTGCCTTTACAACCATTTTAAGTGTATTGTCATTTTAAGAAAATGTTATGACATTTGTGCTTCAAGAGCTTTAAGAGCGAGTAGAAGGAAATGCAGCAGGTCATCTGTGCGATTAATAAAGATGTTGACCTGTTAACAGTTTGTCTGCACACAAAAGGACCATACACACTCAATGCAGCTAATGTCTCTGAGTTTGAATAAAGATCATGCCAAATGTGTGACCCTGAGCTGGTTGAGTACGGCTAAACTTTGAGAGGACATAGACTTTGTTCATATTTCACCTTTGGTCAGTGCAGAACTTTGCCCAAAGAAGGTCGATCTTTTGATAACACCAAAGAACTTTGTTGGATGTGATCATCATCTTAGCTGACTAAAATGAAGACTATACCCAGTGTCACATTGAACTCTAATCCTGCCAGTGGAAGGTGCTGTTTTACATCAAGGATGTGTAGTACCCTCTAGTGTGCTACTAGTGGTAGTGCAGTTAAATTATAGTCTGGCTCAGGGCTAAGCCTGAGCCATGAAATCTGGGTCAGGGTTCATTAGAGTTCAGGGCTGGATGACTCATCCAGGCAGCTCTGGTGCCTCCCCCTGGTTCTAGAATATTGGAGAATATTCTAGAAATTAGTGGGCTGAAGTTAGGAGGGTTGTCTTGCATATTTAGGGGCCCTTAGCCAATCCCAAGGAAGTGGGCCTGGCAGGGAACTAAAGGAGCCCTTAAATATACATCAGTCATACCAGCAAGGGAGTTGGGTGGAAGGTGGAGATGTGGTGCTGAGGGAGTCTGTCTGTGGCCCTTGTTGGACCCCTGCCAGGGGCTCTACCATGGGTCAGGGCTCAGGTGGCTGGCCTGGAAGGATCCTACCACAGGAGGCAGCCTGAAGGAGGCTTTCCGGAGAGGCGGTGGGAGCAAGGAAGGACAGTGTGAGTAGATCAGCACAGTGCAGGGACAGACAAGGAGAGAGACTGTCACATGCAGCAGGTCTCCCTGGAAATATGGCCGTGTGCTAAGTCCTCATCAAACCTTGCTCTGGGAGATCTCCAGTGTGTCAGTGGGGTGCACTGGTGCAGAGTGTCAGTCAAGTAGACTGACAAGAAGAAGCAGTCAGGTGGGCTTGTGAAGAGGCATCCAGGTGGGCTAGCATTTCCTGCAAGAAGTAGAGCTGGGACCAGTGTCTACAGGGAGCTGTAGAAGCAGTGTTTCAGGATACAGTTCACTTCACATGTGCTACTTTTCTAATGGATTGAGAGTTCCTAGCCTGTAAGGGTCTTTTGCTGAGCTAACAAGAGACAGTTAGTTTCCAAAAAACAAATTAATTGGAGTTCTGCAGAGTAAGTCAAGTGGATCTGTACAAGGATCAAGTCAAGCTGTGCAGGAGGAACAAATGGAACTGTAAATAGGGAGGAAGTTGTCCCTGGTTTGTTATGTTACTGTCGAGTTGGGCAATCCTTAACCCCATTTAAGTTATTATCCCCTCAATAAAACAACAAGACCAAAGCTCAAGGACTGTTTTCTGAGTCTGGATGCAAGTTGAAAATGATATGTGACTGGCTGTGCAGCAGTGGGGAACCCTTTTACCTGCAGCCTCTATGGGTATAGTACTACAGATGAATCATTTATTATCTTCCATTAAAGCTGTTGTATACCGGCACAAAAAAAAAATAATGAGCTACTATACAGTGCATACTAGCTCATTTTTAAATACTTTAGAACGAGGCGTCGGCAGCTGATCCCGATCACCGCTGAGGGAGCTGACATTTCCCCTCGGCGTGTCTTCCGGGTTGGTGGCTCCAGCGCTGTGAGTGGCCTGAGCCACAATGTCATCACTCTTGCGCATGCGCACGGGAGGCTTCTTTCCGGCAAGATCTTGCAGTGTCTGCCGGACCTTCACAGCGCATGTGCCGCTGACATCAGCGGCTGCATGCAAAGTGAATATCTCCTAAACTGTACAGGTTTAGGAGATATGCATTTTACCTACAGGTAAGCCTTATAGGCTTACCTGTAGGTAAAAATATAAAAAAAAGTGGTGTACAACCACTTTAACATTATATATAGTTACATAGTTAGGTTACAAAAACACTAGACCGTTCAGCACTGGGAGTGAAGTCTTGGCATACACTGTGTGACAGCTGATTGGAGGAAAGGCACACATCCCCACTCCACATAGGCAGAGGAAGGAAGGAATGTGCAGAGCTGCGCTGTGAATAGCCCAACTCTCTGATAATCTATTTATAGCACCCACCCGACACAAATTTCAGGCTGGTTTTATCTTGGATGTCGGACAACTTATCAGAAGTTTTTATGCTCATAACAGAAGAATGGATCAGCAGAAAGACTCGGGACTCGGGGACTCGGGACTCGGGCTTTGGAGAGAGATAAGAAAACACTACAGATATGTGTGCTTAGGTCAAATTTAATGAATCGGGTTTACATCCAGTTTAATCTCCTCTTCTCAAGAGAGAATAAATTCAGTTGCTCTAATCTTTCCTCATGGCTGAGCTCCTCCATGTCTTTTATCAGTTTGGTTGCCCTTCTCTGCACTTTCTCCATTTCCCCGACATCCTTTTTGCGCACAGGAGCCCAAAATTAAACTGCATATTCTAGATAAGGTCTTACTAATAATTTGTACAGGAGAGAATTATGTTTCTCTCTCTCTGAAGTCTATACCTCTTTTAATACAAAAAAGAGTTTGCTTGCTTTAGAATCTGCAGCACAGGGGTAGGCAACCTTAGAGAGATGGAGATCTACTTGAACAACACTGAAAAAGTCAAAGATCACCGGGCACAGTGTCCTGCTGTTAGAACCGGTTCACACCAAAACGCGATACCAGAAAGGCATGTTCCATGTGTGTTTCCTGCACCGTGTTCAAAACACACTGCCTTTGTGATCTACTGTGGGTTGTAATACATTATTAACCCCAAATGTAGATTGCAAATGGGGTGGACACAAAAAAAAAGTATTACAAGACAGTGCAGGGTTCAGGAGTGCATTATGCTCAGAATGCAGGGTTCAAGAGTGCGTTACGCTCAGAATATAGTGTTCAGGAGTGCGTTGCGCTAAGAATTCAGGGTTTCAGGAGTGCGTTGAGCTCAGAATGCAGGGATCAGGAGTGTGTTATTCTCAGAATGCAGGGATCAGGAGTGTGCTATGCTCAGAATGCAGGGATCAGGAGTGTGTTACGTTTAGACTGCAGGGTTCAGGAGTGCATTACGCTCAGAATGCAGGGATCAGGAGTGTGTTATGCTCAGAATGCAGGGATCAGGAATGTGTTACGCTCAGAATGCATGGATCAGGAGTGTGTTAAGCTCAGAATGCAGGGATCAGAAGTGTGTTATGCTCAGAATGCAGCGGTCAGGAGTGCGTTGAGCTCAGAATGCAGGGATCAGGAGTGCATTACGCTCAGAATGCAGGATTAAGGAGTACATGGCGTTCAGAATGCAGGGATCAGGAGTGCGTTATACACAGAATGCAGGGTTAAGGAGTGCATGGCGCTCAGAATGCAGGGTTTAGGAGTGCGTGGCGCTTACAATGCAGGGTTAAGGAGTGCGTTGCGTACATATTAACAAGCTGGTGATTAGTTGCTTAGGACCTAGCAACCAATCACCGACGAGTTAACTTTAAAAGTCGATTTGGCCGGCTCCTCCTCCCGCCCTCCATCCTTAGGGATGCTGCCTCTCACTCTCTACTGTTCACTGAGAGGCTCGAGGGGAGGAAGAGAGAAGGTCTGAAGGTGCGGAGGAGGAGGCTGGGGGCGGAGAAAAAAAATGCAGCTAGAAGTAAAAGAGGGGGGGGGGTCGGTGGTGCAGACCTGTTCCCGGTCGACCTGTCACACGACAGGTAGCCCGCGATCGACGGGTTACCGACCCCGATCTAGCAGAACACCCAGATCCATCACTTTTGATTCCTCCAGCTGTTCTCCTCCTAGAACCTATGATGCATGCATGTTTTTTTTCATTTAGCAACATTAAACCTCATTTGCCACATAGTTGACCAATTAAACAGTGCATTGAGGTCAGCTTGTAAGTTGGAGACATCCTGTTAGGACGTTATTATTACTGTACAGTATGGTCCCCCCCCCCCCCCCCCCCGCCCCCAATGTAGCCATTGTGTTCCCTTTTCCTGATATGCCCATCACTATCAGCCCACAATTACTGCAACAAGTGAGGGATGAGGCACAGCATAGAATCAGGTTATCAGAAGTTGCAGTGCTTCCCACAAGCCTTTCAAAATATTTTTGATACTAGCAAAAGTTCATTGTTTCCTGAACAGCACCAGAAGAGTTTACTGTACTTATTAGCTAGAGCTGCCTTGGCACTCTGTCCTGGACTAGGAATTGGAATTGTGACAGTCAGCAAAGGCTGAATTTACACTATGCCAGTTTATTGGCAGTCTTCCTTTGTGCTGTCTGCTGAGGCTTTGAGTTAAATACTATCAGGAATATTAATTGTTAAATGGGACTAAAATAACAGTGTAACATAACTGCAGCAAGCCATCTGGCTTTTCTGAGATCTGTATAATATCCCACAGACTGATCCGGGGATAAAAATTGTTAACCATTTGGCATTTGCAATCTGTAGATTAACCTTGTCATGTCCACATATTGTTCAATTGAACACAATTAGAAAAATGTGTGAAGCTTGGGGGAAGAGAGCAAGCACATGTGTTGTCTCAACTATTTATATCCTCCCCCAGCGTGCACCAGTGGCCTAAACCACCTACTGGCTGGGCTGAAGGAAATGTAATTAAAACTCAATCTTGTTTGGAAAATCGCATTCTATTGCCAGTGGTACCAGTGACATCTACAGGCAACAGAGAGAAATCACAACCCAACTGAAGCTAAGGGAAAGACCAAGTGAAAAACTTCACAGTCAGTCTGGGCTAACTACCACCTAGCCAAAAACTAAATTTAACTAGTAGCCCCTGTTTAGGAATAAAGTGGCTACAATAATGAAATACAGCCTCATTCTACACAAAGAAAATAGTGTTTTTGCACAAACTGAGGTTGACTTTGAGGTTGTGTAGGCCACAGACTCTCATCATTAGATATACAACCCTTGCAATCCAACATTAAGGCTTTAGACAAATTACCCTAAAAAGATAAAGCAGAATTTGCTTTATTTCTAGGATTCAAAAACTACCATGTAAGGTTTGTAGCTGACTAAGCAGAAATCACAACACCTTTGCGTGCCTTAGTCAAAAAGGATGCAGAATGGCAGTGGACACAAGTCTGCTGTACATGCTTTGAAACATGTATAGGATCTGTGCCAACACTTGTCCATTTTTCACAAAATGCACCAAAGTTTGTCTCTTGTGATGCTTCCACTGTTGCTCTAGGTGCAGTTTTATCACAAATTCACCAGGGAGAGGAACATCCTGTCTCTTTTGCAATTTGAGCTCAGTTGAGTAAAAATATTCTGCAGGAGAACATGTGGCATTGGCCTGTAGTGGGGCATGTGAATACTGGCAACACTTTCTCGTTTGGTAGAAAGTTTACCCTGAGAACTGATCACCAAGCCTTAACATCCTTCCCTCTTTAAATACATAAATGGGCTGTTTCAGTACAACGTTGACATTTTTACATACACACAATGTTAGAAATCATTACAGTGTGCAAATGATACTTAAAAAATGTTTGATTAAAATTCTACATCAAGGTGTGGCTAATAAAATTCCATCCCTTTTAACAGAGTATTGGGAATTTAATGCAGGGTCATCTACTTCAGTAATAATATGAGATGCTTTTAAGGCCTATACAAAGGGACAGTATATATCCGCTATTAAAGCGGTTAATAAGGCTTGGCAAATAAGGAGTGATGCTTTGAAGCTTATAGTCAAGGAAAAAACAAGCCAATATGCTGCAGATCCTTCAGAGTTAAATTTAGCAGGGAGATCGTAGTGGTAGTTTTTTGCCACAATGGCCAAACATGAACAATCAGTATTCCTATATCGGAAATACGCACCGCTTCTGGAGATATGGTCTACACACAGCCTAAAATTCTTGAGACTTTTCAGCAATTTTAGCAGACACTGTATACATCTCAGTTGTGTCATGATTTTCAGCCAACAGAATTGGCGTTTTGGCTGGATTCAGTTGCACTGGCCTGGTTAACAGATAATGAGAGGGAGATGCTAGTACACCCAATTACATCAGAGGAGGTCCTCTCGGTCATCGGTTCCTTTCCATTGGGGAAGTCACCTGGGCCGGACGGCCTTCCTATTGAATTTTATAAGGCTCATGGAGAGCTTTTAGCCACTGTACTGGCTTCAATTTACTCTGATTGTCTGAGGGAAGGAGCCTTACCGGAATCAATGAGTCACGCCCATTTAGTTTTAATTCATAAGCACCCAAAAGATCTATTATGCTGTGCTTCATATAGGCCTATTGCTCTTTTGAATGTAGATTTTAAGATTTTGACAAGGCTTATCTCTAGGCGATTACAACCATTGTTGTCTAACATTATTGATTCAGATCAGATGGGGTTCATGTCTGATAGGGCTACAGATGTGAATTTGAGGAGATTATATACTAATATTCATGTCTCACATATTAATACAGGTTCTAGGGTTATTGCCTCCCTAGATATAGAGAAGGCTTTTTTTTTTTTTTTTTTTTGCCACTTCAGAAAATTCCTAGAGAGACTAATTCAGCTTTCTTGCTCATATATGTCTCTTCTCATCTCTTCATCACTGTGGCGTATTTATTTTTGTTTTCCACAGGGGGACAAAACAGGGGTTTACAAAAAATAATTATATAAAACTTAACCTCACCTGATAAGGCTCAACCCTTAGTTCCCCTTCTCTAAAATGTTATCTTTATTTATAAATCTCTCTGTTTCACATATCTAATTGAGAAAAAAAGGCAAGAAACCATATACGTATATATGTATACATAACCCCCCCCCTCCCTCCCCTCTCCCTCCCCCCTCCCTCCCCTCTCCCCCCCCCCCTCACCCTTGTGCAATGCCCATGATCTTATTTAGTAGGTAGTTACAGCCTGATTTTTTCTGCATAACTCCATGTTTTTTTAAACTCCTTCCAACATTTCCATTTGTCTACTTCTCTCTTTTCCTCTTTGTACAAAGAAAACTGCTCCATGGTGTGGGTCTCTTCCACGGCATTTATCCAGTCCCACATCTCCGGACTTTCTTTTCCCCACCAATTTTTGGGGATTAATCTTTTTGCTGCGTTTAATAGATGTGGAACCAGAGATGTTTTATATTGTTTCACACTCCCTTCTATGCCGTGGAAGAGAACCACCCACGGATCCTCTTTCACCTCTATTTTTGTAATCTCCTTTATCAAGCTCAAGATTTTTTTTCCAATATTTTTTAATTACCGGGCAATTCCACCATAAGTGAGCCATAGTACCCATCTCTCCACAGCCCCGCCAACACTCTGCCGATTTCCCCTGTTGGAATTTACTCATCCTATCTGGCGTTGCGTACCACCTTGCCATGCATTTATAATTCATCTCGGCCGTTTTTATATCTGCCGCTGAGCTATGGGCCAAAAATAGCATTTTATTAATCGTGCTCGTGTCTTTTTGTGTTCCCAATTCCTTTTCCCAATTTTTGATGAATGTGGGTACCTCTGCTTCTTCTTCTTTTAATATTAGTTTATATAGCTTAGATATTGTGTTTTTTGTCTTTTCCGAACAACATAATTTTTCTAATTCTGTCAAGTTTTCTCCAGATCTTATCGGTTGAGGTAAATTTTTCACGAAGCGGTCTAATTGCATGTACCTCCATTCATCTATCACCCATGTGTCAGTGTTTTCTTTCAATTCAGTAATTGTGACTATTTTCCCTTTTTTAAGTATTTCTCTAAGCTGTACTTTATCTTTTTTTATCCAGTTCCCCCCTATATCTCTTTTCCCTGGTGCAAAATATTCATTCTCCTTTAATTCTATCAGGGGAGAATTATAAATCTTATCTAACTGTTTATATACTACCTCCCATGTCTTTAAAACTATTTTTGTCAAACCGTGTGTTTCCTCATCTACCATTCTGTGACTCGGAGGGTTCCAAATAATAGATCCTAAACGTGTTTTACTATAGTAATTCTCTATGTTCACCCATCTTTTTTCTTGGTTATCCCTAGCCCATTCTATTGCTCTTGATATAATTATTGCTTTATAATATTTTAGGATATCTGGGACCGCGAGGCCCCCTTTGGCTTTATCTTGTTTTAGTATCTTGAGAGATATTCTTGATCTTTTGTTCTTCCATATTATGTTAGAGATTATTGATTTCAGTTTTCTAATATATTCCTGTGGGAGTCTAATAGGTAACATTTGGAATTTATACGTGATCTTAGGCAAGAGGACCATTTTTATGGCGTTAATACGCCCCATCCATGAAAGAGGTTTTATCTGGAGTTTTTTCCCTTCCCTCCTTATTTCCTCTAAGAGATGGATATAGTTTTTTCTATATAACTTTTCCGGGGAGTTCGAGAGCATTATTCCCAGATATTTGATCTCTTTTTTCCAGCAGAATTGGAAATCTCTCTTCAGTTTTTCCTCCTCTATTTTACTCACTTTTATCTTTAGAATTTCCGATTTCCCCATATTGATCTTAAAGTTTGTTATTTCTCCATATTGTTTTAATATTTTGACCAATCTTGGCAATGTATTTCCGGGGTTACTTATATAGAAGAGCACATCGTCCGCATAAGCGGCCAGTTTGTGCTCCTCTTCTCCCACCTTAAATCCTTCAATGTCAGGGTTATTTCTAATTGTTGACAGGAGGGGTTCTAGGGCCAGCACGAAGAGAAGGGGGGACAGGGGGCATCCCTGTCTTGTCCCTCTCTTCATCTCGAAAGGTGATGACAGGGTTCCATTGATCTTAATGGCCGCCTTAGGTTTCCTGTAAAATGCTTTAATCCATCCTATCATCTTGGGGCCGATTCCTATTATTTCTAGGGTTCTAAACAGGAACTCCCAGGCCACCCTGTCAAACGCCTTTTCGGCATCACTTGACAAGAGCAGACCTGGGAGTCCCTCCTCCCTTATAGAGAAGGCTTTTGATACTTTGGAGTGGTCCTTTCTGTGGGAGGTACTCCGCAGAATAGGCTTTCCAATGGTATTTATAAAATGGTTGCAGGATTTATATCGAAATCCAACAGCTGCAGTTAAGATGGGGGGAGGATTGTCAACCGTTTTTTCATTGTTTAGGGAAACTCGGCAGGGCTGCCCTCTCTCTCCAACCCTCTTTGCTATTGCTATGGAGCCTGTGGCAGAGGCTCTACGCACCTCCCCCAATATTAAGGGATTGCGGATTGGTTGGTTGGAAGAGAGGGTAGCCTTATACACAGATAACTTTTTACTATTTTTAAATGGTGCTGGACCCTCTCTCCAAGGGGCTTTGAAGATATTGGATTCTTTTTCAATAGTTACATGGTTGAAGGTAAATTGGAGCAAGTCTTTGCTGTTTCCAATAGATATGGAGGCCCGTAGTATGGCTTCGAATGATATTCCATTGCAGTGGGGGGAGAATTTCAAATACTTAGGAGTTGTAATTTCCCGCCAAGCTTCTGAATTTATTTCCTTGAATTTGACTCCGATTCTGGGAGACATTGGGTCAAAATTGAAAGTATGGAAGTATCTACCATTGTCTTTATTGGGACGTAATAACCTTTAAAAAATGGCGCTCTGTGATTGGCTGTGCAGGCGGCAGACATAAGGGTCTGTGATTGGCCAGGTGGAGCTGCTGACTGGTCACATGTCCCTGCCTGGCGTGCGCTGTGTCTCCTCCTGACTGAGGTCTCTCTGTTATCTGCCCTTCCACCAGCCTGTCTGTCTGCGTGCCCCTCTCTGTAAGTGCGCCCCTCTCTGTAAACCACCCCCCTCTGTCATCCCGCCCCTTTCTGTAAGCCCACCCCTTTCTGTCAGCATCCCCCCTCTCTGTCAGCGCACCCCTCCTCTGTCAGCCCACCCCCTCTGTCAGCACCACCCCCCCTCTGTCAGCACCCCCCCCTGTCAGCCCACACCCTCTGTCAGCACCACCCCCCCTCTGTCAGCACCACTCCCCCTCTGTCAGCCCACACCCTCTGTCAGCACCCCCCTCTCTGTCAGCCCACCCCTTTTGTCAACACCCCCTCTCTGTCTGAAGTGCACCCCCCTCTCTGTCAGCACCGCCCCTCTCTGTCAGCACCCCCCCCTCTGTCAGCCACCCCCTCTCTCTCCTGCCTCCTCCCCTCTTTCCCTCACCCCCCTTACCTCCTCCTCTCTCACCTCCCTTTTCTCACCTCCCTACCCCCACCTCTTTTCCCCCTCAGGGGGTGGAGCCCCCAAGATTCCCAACAGCGGCCCTGTGAGTGAGTATACCAGTTCAAATGTGTCTTGCCGACACAGTGGGCACAGCGATGAAGCATCTGTCTCTACTTTGCCTTCTCCCCAAGCCCCCCCACACAATGGAAGGAAGGAAAATGGCACTACAGAAGAGCAGCTTCGCTCCACCCCCAAATTCCAGCTCCCACACTTCCTGACTCTAAAAGGCTCTCGGTATGGCAGTCTTTAGGGGCAGGGGACACTGATGGGGGGGTCACTGATCTAATAGAGATCTCTAAAGGGGGTGCTGATGCAAGCGGACTCTGAGCTAATGTAGAGGGGGTGCTGACTGCTGGTGACCCATTAGATCAGCAGTCAGTGTAGGTCAGGTAGGTCAGTGTATGTCAGCCAGGTAGGTCTGTGTGGGTCAGTGCGTGTCAGGTAGGTAACAACCCCCTCCATACAAGTCACCGCCCGCCGCCCCATCATCCCCCCCCCTCCGGTGCCGGGCTCTGACTTCGGGCTGAAGCCCCTGGTCTTTTTGCCACTTAGCAACGCCCCTGCCCCAGTAGCTTCCTATGTCCTTTTTTACAAAATTAAACCAACTTTTTTCATCTTTTCTATGGGGATCAAAGAATTCCAGGTATAAATTAACTACCCTGATGCACCCTTGTGAACAGGGAGGACTAGCCTTTCTGGATTGATATAAATGCTTTTTAGCCACTCAGTTGGTTACGGCCGCATGGTGGCGGAATCCTGATACATATAACTCCTCTACCCGGCTGGAAGCGGCAGTAGTAGGCTCTATGGATGCTCTTAACCTCCCTGGCGGTATGATTATTTCAGATTTTAGGTGCTGAAAGCGGTACAATTATTTTGCACAGAAATTTGGCGTTTTATATTGTAGGCCTGTAATTCTTAGCAATAACTCACTTAAATCTGTCCAAACAAGAGTCTAGTAGACATCCCGGATATGATAAAGTTTGAAAAACGAAATAAAAAATTATAATATAATAAATAACTATAAATAATTATAACAAATAATAATATAATAATAATAAAAATTATATAATAATGTAATCAAATCAAAAACACTGAAATTTGCTCAGTTGCAGAATTGTAGCTTTTGTTACTTTTAGTGTTTGATGATGGATCTCCCCACAAATCACTATCGCTCAATTCTGCAAGTGATTGTAATTTATTATCGCTTTTTTCTAGCTGGTCTAAAGCCACTTTTGATGTAAAGAGACAGTTTTGGTTGCTATGGACAATCTCCAGTTTCCTGGCAGAAAGAACAGTTTTATATATATAAAACTGCATGCAGGACACTGGGCAGACCACTAGGGACAAAGGGGATGTGTAGTTATTTGATACAGTACTGTAATCTGTAAGATTACAGTATGCTGTATCTGTACTGTGTGTTTCACTTTTGAATTTACCGCCGAACTCCGTCCCCGTGCGTCGCAACGCTCGCAGGGAACGGAGCTCGGCACTGTGAATCGAGCGAGACACAGCGGCTCGCCGATCACAGCGGAGAGACATCGCAGGAACCAGGGGACAAGGTAAGTAAACTCTTCCTGGATCCTGCGATGCAAGCCCGAGTCTGGCTCGGGGATACCGCTTTTGGTATGAAAAATCCACCCCGAGCCAGACTCGGGAATACCGCCAGGGAGGTTAAGGCTCTCTTATTTAGGGGGCGTAGGGCACCATATCAGTTGACTCCTTCAATGCTCATTACTAATCGAGCCTGGGAGGCTGGTCTTAGATGTGAGCACTATCCTAAGGGTGCTTTTTCTCCAAGTGCCCCTTTATGGTTTAATCCTACTCTTCCTCAATTTTTTAAAACACCAGAGCCTATTGCATGGACTAAATATAAAATAAAAATATTTTCTCAAGTAATTACTAATTGGAAATTATCTACCTTTTCTACATTACTTTGACTTTTAATGTTTTAAGTTCCCATCTATTTTTTTTTAACACAGGTAATGTTTATTAAGTGAACTGTACATTACACTTGGAAATGCAAATCATACATCATAAACAGGAACACAGTAAATCAGGGTGTACAAGTTATATTGGCACATTTCTCAAAGGTATAACATAGGTAGATAATCTTCTCATCTATGGTATTAGTGTTCTACTTCAGTAGAAGAGCTAGACCATGGACAAGCTTAGTCAGCAGACTTCATGTGAGTCAGTGTAGTCTATGCAAGAAGGAACAGGTCATGTAGGAGCGTCAACCTCAAACTCTAGGTTCCTATCTCAATAGAGAAGAAAAAAAAGGGGGGAAGAGGCGAGGGAGGGGGGGGGAGAGGGGTCCCCACAGGAGAGCAATCTGGTAATTGACAGCCAGAACCAGGGGAAAACTGAGGGGAAAGGAAATGAAATTAGGAGGAAAGCAAGAGAAAGAGGAAGGACTAGGCCCAATACCATTCTGCGAGTTTGATGCCTCCATGTATCAGGATCTCCTATAGTAGGGAGTGAGCTCAATACATCTGTCACCAATCAGTTATTTTCTCCATAAAGATTTATAGTTCCCATCTATTTAGATATTTTCAGCTTCTTCATAATTTTCATGCACAATTTCCACAGGATAGCTTAACGATTAGACAATCCACTTTAGAACTAGTGCTTAGGTCTGAGTGTTTGGATAAGCCCACGTCGAGATTGTATTCTCATCTTATATAAATTTCTATCGTGCCATTAGAGGTTCTCAGAGCTAGGTGGGTGCGAGATATACCAGATTTAGATATGGAGGATTGGAGGGGTGTGTGGGATTTCCCTTTGCGATCTTTGATATCTTTGAGAGATCGTATGATCCAATATAAATTGGTATATAGAGCAAGCATATATCACTCCACACAGACTTAAAAAAGATAAATCCTGCGTGCTCTTCAGAGTGTTGGCGATGTAGAGTGATTCAGGGGATTTTACACATATTTTCTGGACCTGCCCATATATAGCTATTTTTTGGGTGGAAGTGTTGGATTTATTGAATTCTATCACCCCTGCTCCTTTACCGGTTTCAATGTCTGTCTGTTTATTGAGTTTGGTAGAGACTATTTATCCTACAGTGTCAGAGCGAGTGTTTGCTAATATAACATTATTTTACGCAAGAAAAGCTATTGCGTTGCATTGGAAGAAACCTCGGTCCCCTATGCTCTCGTATTGGAAACAATTGGTAAATAATAATCTTCCATTGTATAGAGATACTTACATGAATAGGGGTTGTCCTAGTAAGTATAATAAAGTGTGGGCAAAAGTGGCTGGACAAACCATATATAGCATCGAATATCCATGGGGGCCATTGTTTATAATATGTGTGTTCCCATATGAGGAATGTTTGGGGTCATCGGGGAAAGAAGGAACTAATGTTCACCTTTTTTTTTTTTTTTTTCCTCTCCCCTTCCCCTTTGGATTAATAATTGCTATAGTGGATTTTAAAACTAACTTATTCTATTTTTGGTTCAATGTGTATGATGTCTTGTTGTGTTTTGTTTTGTTTGTTAAGAAATTTTATAAAAAGATTTGAAATAAAAATTTGTAAAATAACCTAATTATCAAATCACTCTCAAATTATTTAGGTGGGCTAGTCAGTAATAGTCTATTTATAAATGTTCTCACCCAAGATTCATGCACTGTTTACAAATTTTTCAGTTGAATACAAGAAAAATGTGTGAATCTTGGGTGAAATAATTTATAACTAGACCCTAAACTCACTGTAAACAGAATAAACACATGCTTACTCTGCTAAATTTATTCAGAGCATCTAGGATTTATGATCTATTACCATGTAGGGCTAAACTAATTATAAATGCTTAAAGTGGAGTTCCACCCACTTTTACAACTCTTCAGCATCCCTCACTAAACTGTGCAATGTAAACGAATTGGATATATATATTTTTTTCTTAGCACCTACTGTATATCTGCTATATTCATTTTTCACTTCCTCCTCCCTGGCCGTGGCCCATCGCATCATTTCCCGTTTGCAATGCCTTCTGGGAAGGGGCAACTTCCTCTGACACTGCCGTTGCTGTGGAAACCTGACCTGAAACCTATTACACTGCTTGTGCTGCACTGAGCATGTGCGAGATCTGCAAGGATGAGAATCCAGGAAGAAATACAGTCTGGCTTCAGATGCCCACACTTAAGATGGCCACGGCCTGCTGTAAGTTTATAAAATAACAAACTACTGCTATAAACTAACAAAACAGACCTTAGTTTACAGACTAACATTACTAGAATACATTAAGCTTGTGTATTATAGGGGTATTTTTATTTGAAAAGTATAATTTCGGCCGGAACACCACTTTAAACAAACAATTCACAGATGTCTCTGCAACAATAGTAATAAAGACCAACAATAACAACTTTTTTTAACACTTTTTTTTGGGTGAGAAAAACTTTATTGCTATGTGCTGTACAAATACTGAAAAAAAAAAAAAAAACATTATAAAGATTCAAGTTCTCAGGCCTGGCTGACCACCATGCCTTTGTTTTAAATATAAAATATAAACACTTCATTTTCATATAAAAAGCTATAAAAATATGGCATGCGTTCAAAAACAGTTCACATGTCGGCTCGGACAAACGAAGCAAAGATCCCGTTTTCCCGCTCAAGAAGATTCTCTGGTGTGTCATACTCCATAATGATTCCCCGACGCATCACTATAACCAGGTCCGCCGTGAGGATGGTGTGAACCCGATGCTGCAGAAGACATCAAAATCACTATTTAGGAGGGCTAATATTCATTTTAAAAATGTCAGGCAGTCAGTAGGGATGTTTAGTAGGAAGTGGGTGGAAGGCGCGTGATCAGACGCTTACATCAAGAAATGTATGGTTTATTTATGTAAAAGAATACAGACATATAGTCATATAGATATAAAATCATACAAATACTACATAATATTAAAAAAAGGAAAAACAGGTAACAAAATAAGTACTAGGAAGTTAAAATTGGGGTGTGCCCATATTGAGGCAGGTATTTAAGAAAGGCTGACGCGTTTCGAGGAAAACCTCTTCATCAGAGCCAGGAGAACTGGAGCACAGTCTGTATGGGCCGGTAGGCCGACATGTGGGTACATGGGGAGAGGTGGTGTTGCTAGTAGGAGGATGTGTCCTGTGATGGACAATTGATTATTCCAAGTTCCATACCCAGGTGTTCTAGATGGGGTATAAATAAGAACAATATATACCGTACACTACAGACTGGAGACGTAAGATAAGTTTTTCACCATATCTTGTTCACACTTTTTCAGTAGGGATGAGCAGAGTGATTTCAGCAAAATGCAGGTGAAATTTGCTGAAGCAGAAACTCAATTTTGCTCGCTGAGCTGCTAGTGCTTAGGTAAAATTTGGTTTTAAAAAAAATCTACTATGTTTATTTATTTAGAGAGTGGGTTTTTTTTGGTGTGTTTAGGGTAGCTTCATTGTTATGTGTGTTCAGTTGCTTTACATTTTTTGATTTATTTGTATTGTTTGTTTTTTTCCTTTCTGTGAAAAAAATATAAAATAATGAGGCTATGTGACAATGGCCATATTATAAATACAGCAAATGTTACACAGACCAGGATTTTCCATCCTTACTATAAATAGGCCCCCAAAAGAATCTAAAACGGGGTATACACTGTAAAGTCTTTCTTATTCAACCAGCGGGTAAAGGGAAAAAAATCAAAGATCCACACAAGCAATGTTGATGCAGGGATCTCCCTCCATTGTTCTATTGTATTCTGACAGGGGGGACTTCCCCCTGTCTGAATACACAGATCAGCGCTGCAGATATTGGCTGCAAGCACTGATCGAATGCTGGTTTTCCAGCATGACCATTCCACAGAACCCGGTGTTGGAAAGGCTTTTGATGAACAGGCAACGGTACTCAAAATTTCTGTTCAACCAGACAATTTTCGGTATGTGTATACCCAGGTTAAGTTATAATAATGTGTTTATAAGGAAGTTGCCAAATCCCAGCATGCATTTCTCTCCTGGCAAGGAGAGAGAAATGTGCACCACAAATTACAGATAAGTGAGCCAGTATTAAGATTATCCAATTTTATATCCACAGTGATCCCAAATAGTGGCTCATTCTATTTATAGAGACACTTTGGTTGGTTTACTAAAGGCAAATAGACTGTTTACTTTGTAAGTGCATTTTCACTCTGCCAGGGCATTTGCTACAGAGCTTAATAAATGAGAGGAAGCTCTGCTGACTTCCATCATCCGATCATGTAAAAGGAAAAATGCTGTTTTTTCCATTTTCCTTGCATGTGATTGAGTATTCTTTGTTCAGTGAAGCTTCAGCTCATTTACTAAGCTCTGGAACAAATGCCCTTGCAGGGTGCAACTGCACTTGCAAAGTGCACAGTCTATTTGCCTTTAGTAAATCCACCCCATTGGAAAACTTCCTGTACTCCATCCAAACACCAGAAGTGGGAAAAAGAAATATATGTGGAAAATAATTCTATATTCCCGTGATGATGCAATATGGGGAAGATACAAGTTTTACTGTCATATTTTTTTCTTTGGAATAGAATTTTATTTGTTACAGTCCAGTTTTCCCTCATATTTCTGGCAGACACATCTTATGTATATGATGAGGGTTTCATTTTCTGTGAAACAAAAGCAGATCTAGAAAGGTGAAGGAAAGGAAGAATGGATGTCACTAATCAGAGATAGTAGGGTGATTTACTAAAGGAGTTGAGAATCTTCACTTAATAAACTTGTGACGATTCACTGCATGTATCAAATCACGTGAAAAGCAAATTCCCAAAAGGAAGTGAGTATTCACACAATTTTTTGTATGAAGATTCTCAACTCCTTTAGTAAATCAGCCCAATTCTAAAACGCAGTGTGGAGAAAACGTCCAAACTGTAACTCACTGATTCTTTTCCTACAGATATATAATGAAGCTGTTGATATGACCTGTCTGATCCACCAGTTTACAGACCAATCACCAATCTGTTCCATCTGCCAAACTATATAAAGACCAAGCAATGGCATAGACTCTCAGCGACGAATACTCCCTAAGAGACCAAATAACCCCATAATCATGACCTCATACCCTGGAATGTAAAACCTCCATTAGGTTGAGGCTCGATGTCTCCCCACCCCCCTTCTCCCCCCATCTTGTACCCCCACAGCCTTTCCCCTCCTCAGCTCCTTTCTCCTCTTTTACTATCGTTTCTATCTTTTCCTAACTTGTTCGGCTATTCATAGCCACACCACAAAATCACATGTATTTTGATCTCCCAATACGAGCATCTCCATCACTCAGGAGATTTGGAAATACTTCACCACTATGGTTCTGATAATTCCCAATGTTCCAGTTTAAACACATTGATTTCCTCAGCCTCTGGATGCAGCAGGTTCCCATAGGGGCGTGCAGACCGACAGAAATGGCACTTAGACGAATGTCAGCACTATGTTTGAAATTTTACCTTAAAGGCACAATTTCAAGTTACCTATGCATATGCAATAGAATGCACTATATTTTTTCTATGTATAATTTAATTTTGTAGACCAGAACGTCTGATATCCGGCACCTGGTCCTGTTCTTGCTTCTTTCTGTTTAAATATGTGTTAAAATAATAAAAACTTATTGAACCTAAAGACCAACCAATTGTCTCATTGATCTATCAAACTACTGTATACACAGACCAGCCATCTACAAAATTATATGTAGACCAATTATCAGGCTGTTCCATATACCAATCTCTACACAGACACGCCTTAGGTCTGTCGGATCTACCAAACTATCTACAAACCAACCATAGATCTCTCTGATCAACCAAACTATCTATAGACCAATCATAGGTCTGCCTGTTCTACCAAAGTATACACAGACCAACTATTGACCAAACTATATACAGGTCATCAATCTGTTCCATTCACCTTACATTATGCAGACCAACTCCTTGTCTGTTCCATCTACCAAACTTTTGACAGGCCAACTTTCTTTCTGATCTGTCAGACTATATACAGATCTTGCTTTCTTTTTACTAAAATATTATACAGACAAACTATCTACAAAACGATACAAAGACCGCTCATTGGTCTCTATTGAACTATATACCGAACAACCATTGGTCTTTCCTATCTACCAAAGTATATAAAGACCAAAATAAAGTATTTTGCTGTGCCCCAACTAAGCAAGTCCCTGTATGGGTGTGTGCTGAGACATTTCTTGCTAAAAAATTTTGAGCATATAAAGACCAACCATTGGTCTCTCTGATCTACCAGACCACAGTACACACAGACCAACCATTGGTCTCTCAGAGCTACCAAACTATAAAAAGACAAATCACTGCTCTCTCTGATCTACCAGACTATATGCAGACCAACTATTGGTCATTCTGACCTACCAGACTATATATAGAATAACCATTGGTCTCTTGGATCTATCAGACTATATACAGACCCCCATTGATCTGGTTCATCTACTAAACTATATACAGACCAACCATTGATCTGTTTCATCTACTAAACTAAACCTATCACTGGTCTGTTCTTTCTTCTAAACAGTAGGATACAAATAATGAAGAGGTAGCTTCTTGAGTGTTGGAGAGTAATGTGACATCTCAGTAGCAGGAACTGCACCTCTATCCCTTCAGTCCTGTTGGGGAATTCCCCATACTTCTCATTACTTCATGTGATTCCCAAACAGAGTAAAAGATGAATTAAAAAAAACTGACCTGGAAGGCTGTACATCTTTGGCTGACTCTGTGGTTTTGGGCATCATCCCATGTGTGTATTGAGTACATTGCATATGGAATATTTCGTCCTTTACAAAGCATGCAGACATGCAGGACCACTCATTTCGAAAGCCTCAGCATGGGTAGTAATAATTATACACAACATGCATGTTAGGAGGATGGATTAGGGTGCTAATGACACATGAACATGGAAAGAGCACAGTGCCAGCATTGTACCAACCAGACAGCAACGTGGAGCAAACTGACTACTTGTGAGTCTTGACCAAACAGGTAAAGAGACCGTCGGCATTGGCCAGGAGGTTTGTTGCCGTGTCACTTTCTATCAAAATACCCTCAGAGAAGACTAACACTAGGTCCGCTTCCAAGATGGTGGACACTCGGTGCTACAGCACAGGGGAGAGAGAAAGAGAGAAGAGAGGCAGAGGCAAAGTCAGCTGAAAGCAGAATGTACAGACACAGAGAGGCAGAGTCAGGTGTACAGAGAGAGAGAGAGGTGGGGTCAGCCTAAGGTACAAAAAGGCGGAGTCAACTAAAAGGATTGTGTGCAGTGAGGCAGCGTCAGGTGTACAGAGGTGGAGTTAGGCGTACAGACAGAGGCAGAGTCATCTTAAAGGAGAGTGTACCGAGTGAGGCGGAGTTAGCTGAAAGGAGAGTGTACAGAGAGAGGCAGAGTCAGCGGAAAGGAGAGTGTACAAAGAGAGAGGCGGAGTCAGCTGAAAGGAGAGTGTACAGAGAGAGGCAGAGTCAGCGGAAAGGAGAATGTACAAAGAGTGGCGGAGTCAGCTGAAAGGAGAGTGTACAGAGAGAGGCGGAGTCAGCTGAAAGGAGAGTGTACAAAGAGAGAGGCGGAGTCAGCTGAAAGGAGAGTGTACAGAGAGAGGCAGAGTCAGCGGAAAGGAGAATGTACAAAGAGTGGCGGAGTCAGCTGAAAGGAGAGTGTACAGAGAGAGGCGGAGTCAGCTGAAAGGAGAGTGTACAAAGAGAGAGGCGGAGTCAGCTGAAAGGAGAGTGTACAAAGAGAGGCAGAGTCAGCTGAAAGGAGAGTGTACAAAGAGAGGCAGAGTCAGCTGAAAGGAGAGTGTACAGAGAGAAGCGGAGTCAGCTGAAAGGAGCGTGTACAGAGGGAGGCAGAGTCAGCTGAAAGGAGAGTGTACAGAGAGGCAGAGTCAGCTGAAAGGAGAGTGTACAGAGAGAAGCGGAGTCAGCTGAAAGGAGCGTGTACAGAGGGAGGCAGAGTCAGCTGAAAGGAGAGTGTACAGAGAGAGGCGGGGTCAGCTGAAAGGAGAGTGTACAGAGAGAAGCGGAGTCAGCTGAAAGGAGAGTGTACAGAGAGAGGCGGAGTCAGCTGAAAGGAGAGTGTACAGAGAGAGGCGGAGTCAGCTGAAAGGAGAGTGTACAGGAAGAAAGAGAGAGTCAGATGAAAGGAGAGTGTACAGCGTGAGAGAGGTGGGGTCAGCTGAAAGGAGATTCTACAGAGAGAGAGGCAGAGTCAGGTGTACAGACAGAAAGAAGGACACCTTTATGACTTTATCTGACCTAATAGGAAGAGACAAAAACAGCAGGAAAAGCTTTCAAGCTTAACTACAGACAATTTTTTGTTTTCAATAGAGTAAAAGAGTTTTTTTTCTGTCTGTGGCCCCATTGGCCAGATTTTCCCTCATTTCCTGTCCCTGACACACCTGTGCTGAAAACAGGGGGACTTCCTGTCCTGACAATACATGGAGCTCTAGTGTCCCAGCAAATGTTACACTAGGATCAAAGTTCACAACATTCAGTATATTTAAAATAAAACAAAGTATACATCATTTATGAAACAATATTGCCTTTTTTGGAAAAGGTAGGAAGGTAAAATGTAGCCAGGTCCAATACCTTTTTTTGTAGCGAGGAAGGGTAAATAGAACCTCTATTGCTGTTTGAGGCCTTAATTTGCTCTAATTTCCTATTGCATTGACAATGTTATTATCAAACATAAAGTGAGGAAAATTCTGCACTGAAAACACTGCAAAACAAAGCTGACAGGGCTTTCAGCCTTCCTTGACTACTAGAAAGCAGTGTTCTTATTGCTGTGTATTTTGTAAAGATCTCCCTCCCGCCTCCAATTTCTATCCTGGTGAAAACATTGTCAGGAGAGGAAGTGAGGGAAAATCTTAAAGTGGTTCTAAAGCCTAAACATTTTTTTTTACCTCAAAGTAATATTAAAGTCTTGTTTTTTTTGTTTAAAAATGAGAAACATGTAATACTAAGTGCCGGATCACACAGGGGCGACTCGTCAGACGACAGCCTGACAAGTCGCACCCCATGCATTGCAATGGAACCGTTCTAATAGGAGCGAGTCAAGTCGCTCCGACTTAGAAAAAGGTTCCTGTACTACTTTGGGGCGACTTCGGAGTGGCTTGCATTGACTTCTATACAGAAATCGTTTTGCAAGCCGCGCTGAAGTTGCGATGTACGGGGCCGCCTTAGAGTCAGACGACTTTGAAGCCGCCCCTGTGTGAACCGGAATTTAACTGCTCTGTGCAGTGGTTTTGTCCAGATCCTCCTCTTCTCGGGTCCCTCACAGGTGCTCCTCGTTCCTCTTTCCTGCCGAGTGCCCCCACAGCAAGCAGCTTGTTATGGGGGCACCCGAGCCAAGCCACTGCTCTGTGTGTCCATTCAGACATGGAGCCACTGTTAAGCCCCGCCGCCTCTCTCCTCATTGACTCACTGACTTTGATTGACAGCAGCGGGAGACAATGGCGCCTGCTACTGTGTCTCAGCCAAAGAAGAAGAAGAGTCCTGGACAGCCAAGGCTCTCATGCAACATTGCTAGATCGAGATGGGGCTCGGGCAAGTATTAGGGGGTGGCTGAGGGGGGCTGCTGCAGGTTTTTGTATCTTAATTCATGGAACGTATTAAGATAAAAAAACCCTCTGCCATTAGAACTACTTTAATACATTCCCTGCATTAAGATAAAAAATGTTTAGATATCAGTATCACCCCCTTATACTTACCCAAGCCTTCACTTCAGTGCTGTGACTGTCTGTAGCTGCTCTCCCCACTCTCACAGGCGTTGCTGAGGCAGTGAGAGTAATTAGCTCCTGCTGCTGTCAGGCAAATCCTGTAATGAGTGAGCAGGGGGCGGGACCGAGTCCCACTGTCTACGTCTATGGACGCAGGCAGCCTGGCTCGGGAGCGAGCCTGCAGGGGTACACCATAGGGAGTGTTTTCTTATGGGATACCACAGAGAAGAGAGGGATCTAGGAACGCTGGTGAGGGACCTAAAAAGAGGAGGTTCGGGCCCACTCTGTGCTCTGGGAGCAGGTAAATATGACATGTTTATTTTTTTTTTTTAAAATGACTTTACAATGGCTTTAAACTGAATTCCAGATAGGAGTAAAAGGAGGTTGTAACCCTTTCATTCTCTGAAACGGAAAAAGATTTGGCTGGAAAAGCACTTTAAAGTGTATCTAATGCCCAAACGTGTTTTTCATTTTGGAGCGGGGAACTATAGAACCACTGTCAGGGTTTTATTGCTGAATGAATCTATTATTGAAGTGCCACACTGTGATTTTCAAGTCCAAATACAAGTTTATCCCAATGACTGACTGATTATAAAGCCAGTGTGGTTCAAGGCCTGTAACTCCTCCTCTTTTAGGATTTTGGTAAATGAAACAAATAAACAACGTAAGTGGACACAATCTGTATACATGTTGGGGAACAGCTTAATCAGCTGCTTGTAGCACCTCATCAAAAATTGGTCATTTCAAATAAATAAAAAAAGATATAGAAGGAGGAGAGAGCCTGGGAAAGAGAAATGGATGGAGGAGGAGGATATGAGTTCAGCTTTAATGTCAACAGCTTGGCCCATTTAAATAAAGCAGACCCGTTTCTTTGCTCATTTCCTCCTTATTCCGGAGAAGGTGAAATGAAATATAGTGTATTTGGTGGAGTCAGCATTTGTATCAGTGAGGGACGGTGGGTATTGTGCGGGTCAGGAAATGGGATCAGTGCCTGATGACACCCCGGTGGTCCTTCTACTTACCGCAATTGTCACCACTGTCCGATCTGCAAATGCCGTCATTACCACTTTCTGCAAAATGTTTTCCTACATAGAAATAAAATCTGCAATTATCATGTCAACTTCTCAATATGATACAAATTATTCTATATCATGTACACTCTTTAGAACATGTACACTCTTTCATAAACGAAAAACTCCAGCCAAAACACAATTTCAGTACAAATGTAGAGGAGAAGAATTGGTACCATTGTCAGGTTTTTTTTTTGTTACCTTATCCCCAATGGGGAGATTTTACCGCCACTTCCTTTCCTTGTGATGCTACAGGAAGTGAGGGGGAATCTGTCCAGTGGTGTCATAGATGGCCACTTTATGTAAATCTAAAAAGAAGTGTCTTGGCTGGAGCTGGGCAGTAAGATGAATTACAACCCACTCAGGAGCATGACAAAACCAGATAATTCTAGTGACTTACAGTGGCCATGTCAATGGATGCAGTGGCCTCATCCATAATTAAGATGCTGCTCTTGCGCACAAATGCTCGGGCCAAGCAGAAGAGCTGCCTCTGTCCAACGCTGAAATTCTCACCTCCTTCTGTGACCATGGCATCTGCAACACAACAAAAAGGGAAGGGTTGAACAAAGCTTCTTTTAAACATTTTGGGTCATAAACTACGTTCCTCAGTCACTAACAGAGCTTTTTTTCAGCAGGAACTAGGGGGAACTCAGCTCCACCACCTCTGGCTCAGGTCTTCTGCTCCCTGCTCACCACTATCATTTGGTAACACTGAAGTCCAGCTTCTGTGTTTACAAGTGATAGCTTATCTCCCAGTAGCTTCCACAGATCAGATCCCCTGGACAGATCCCACTGAGTGCCAGACAGGGACAAGAGAGATACAGAACAGGTACCCAGGGTTCGGTGCATTCATGGGCAGGAGAGGGTGCGTGGCAGACTGCACCCTCTCTGGTCTCCATTTTTCCCTGGTGATCAGTTGTTGATGCTCCTACTGCATGATATCCCTTGCAAGTGACTGTAGAAAAGTATAATATGCTGGGAGGTACTACAGCCGGATAGGTGCTTCAGCTTAATATTGCAACAAAGGTAAGACATATGACAGATGGTGGAGCTTTTAAGGAGGTGGGAGAAGATGAGGGCAGTGGAGGGAGGGGGTTGTATGCAGAGGGAAGAGCTACTATTTGATGCCATTTGGCAGGTATGTGTGTGTGGCGGGCATGATGGAGTTCCTGCACCTATTCTCTGAGAAAAAATGCCCTGGTCACTAATATATATGAAAAGGGACAGCAATTGCTGATATGAAAACAGCTAATGCCTCCGAAGCCTGATTACAGGAACTTTGGTCCCAAAGGGGTTAACCAGCCTGCAGGGGAGACTTGAAAAGGAGCAGAAAGGAGTTACCACCTGGCTGTGAGGTGGAGTGGAGTGGTTCACAGCTGTGAGAAAGTGTGGACTGTCTGGCAACTGAGATTTTGTTTGCTATGGTCCTGCGGCTTTTTTCTGTACCCTGAAGCAGACGGGAACATTAACCCAAATGTGGGACTGGTATAGTGGCGGTGAGCCGTAATATTGTTTTCAATATACCAGAACTATAGACTGTTTGTATTTTCTTTACTGAAGAAAGCGGTTTTATTTTCCTGATTTTGGAGACACAATAAAGATTGTTTTTATTTTTTCAAACAGCAGGTTGTTGACCCTGGGTTTCCCACACACACACACTAGTCGGGTGCTAGCCCAGCTCGCTTGCTGTGAATCATAAAGCAAATGATTTCAAATGCACTTCCAAAAATCCTCTTTATTGAAGCTGCATGTGACAGGTGGTTAACAGGTGGAGCAAGAGGCAAAAAGGTAGATGCATTTCGCGCAAATACTAGCGCTTAGTCATTTCCTAAATTATATAAATAAATAGTAAAATATGTAAACCCTAACTGGATGATTTTTTTGCTCTGTGCACTGTGTATCAAACAATTGTCTTTTTTTTCCATCCTTTTCCCCGTTTCAGTGCTGTTGATTTCCCCCAGACTTATCCAACCACTTTGTCTACATAAAAATCCTCCAGCCTCACCTGCACATCATTGGCCTGGACTGGCTTCCTGATGGTGACAGCTCTGGACCATGTCTGTGCAATGTGTGTTGGCACAGCCCCTTGTAGTCTCCACCAAGGGTGCATGTGACAGGATGACAATGCAGAAGTACAATTAGGAGGCAGGGACAAAGCCAGTGTTACATTTTGGCAGCAAATTTCGATTTAGTTTTAGTCTTAGTCTTAGGACTAAAATGGTATTTTAATTTTAGTCCCATTTTAGTCTTCTGCAATTGTTTTAGTTTTAGTCGTCGAAATCTCCAGTATATTTTAGTTGACTAAAATGTCCTACATTTTAGTCGACTAAAATCTCCAGTACATTTTAGTCGACTAAAACTCATTTTAGTCATCTAAAATCAAATGGGTGTAATTAAATTGTAATGCCTTAGTTAACATTTCTCTACAATTTCAAAACTCATTATATACTGCTGGAGTGAAAAATCTCATATGTTATTATTTATGGCATTGAGGTATGAACATGCACTACAGACCAGTGTTAATTTTTAAATTTTAATTTAGTTTTAGTCTTAGTCTTTTGACTAAAATAACATTTTAGTTTTAGTCCCATTTTAGTCATTAACTAAAATGTAATTTGAGTTTTAGTCGTATTTCACTCCTCTCAATTGTTTTAGTTTTAGTCGTATTTTAGTCGACTAAAATAGTATTCATTTAGTCGACTAAAATGTTTTAGTCGACAAAATTAACACTGGACAAAGCATTATTGCCCTATAATAAGAGAAGTCGGAACACCAACTTTCCTGGTGGGATCTCCAGGGATTATTTTAATTAGCTACAGATTTTAAAAAATGGGAAATGTTTGAAATGACATTAATACGATAAATGCTTTTATGAGACTCTGGGGGGAGTGCTTGGCTTCCTGCCTAGGCACTCTATTGTATGCACTACTTTCTGCATATATGAAATATTTCTTGAAGCCCAGGAACGTTCTGTACCTATAATGGGTAATCTAAAGACACTATTTATTTGACCAATACTTCCTTTTGAGTATAGCTTGATCTATTTTTGATAAATACTCTCCATCAGTGTTATTTTATTATTTTTCATTCTTTGTCTCATATCTAGCCATCCCATTTCAGTCATAATAATAAAAAAAATGTTTTTCTTTCATTGATTGGATATCTTTGGCCATCTCAGCGCCCCTGCTTCAAACCTCTTTTACATTTCATTTTGGTACGTATTGAGGCTATGTTAGCCCTATATACTGGGACAAGTATTGGCACTGAGAGAGTTATTTGTCTCTATTCAATATTCTTTCTCTTTCAGTTTTTATTGGTCCCCTCTTGCCCCCTGCAGCCACACTACGGTGGTGGTGGTTCGCCATCCTTGGGGTGGACCTCGTGCCGACCTTGCCAGCTGGGTGCATTGGGGTAGGTATGGGGACTCCTTGGGGTATTGGGTGTTGATTCCCATGTAGTGGTGGGAGAGGGATGGGATTTTTAGTGCCTTGTCGCCTTAATTACCAGTATCACGCACCATGTTTCTATTATGTTATTTTGTAACCTCTTATACTTATCTTATGCTATGTTCCTCATTTTTCTTTTTCTGTAGAGTTATATTTATTACATCGGTCAGGTTTCATTACCCTGAAGAAGCCAATGTCTTGGCGAAACATGTAGGGAAGACCCGAAATCACAATAGGCCAAAACCATTCCGGACCTTAGTATACATTATGTGCTCCTTCTTTGCATGTTTAATTGGAATAGGAATTTGTGTATGTACTACTTGTTTATAATATAATGTAATAAAATGTATCATTTTAAATAATTTTGACTTTTTATTAAAAAGAAATTGGAGTTGTTCTGGCACCGTAATAATCCCCATCCTCTCTGCTTCCCATTTTCAACAAATTCATTGGGATGAGGTGCCTTATCTAATACGAACAAATCTGCTACTATCTCCGTTTAATTGTATGAGATTTTTATTTATTTATATATCAGTTTATTTATTTAATGGGTTTACATCTACTTTAACCAAACTACAACCTAAAAGCAATAGCTCCATCCATGATATGTTCCTTTTACCCGCAAGTCACAAATAAGCCAACGGGAATATGGAAACATAATTAGTGGAGCAATAGGGAGATGGACTTGCGGGTAGAGGACAGGGCAGATAGATATAATGGATGGATAGATAGACAGACAGACAGACAGATGGATCGATAGATATACCTATTCTGAGTTTTATTTTGAGAACCGGCATTTTACCCAATGTGTCTGTATATTTGAGGGATGGATGTTTTTTAAATGGATGCAGTAGAATCTCTTGATTTTGGAAATAAAAGGAACCCATATAGGCTGTCAATGCAGACCCCCTCCTGAAAATACTGTTCATCAGGGTAGGTCTCCTTTAAGGGCAGTACTGGGACCTTTCCAATGTTCTTGGGATCTGTTCCCACAAATGTCTGGAGTATAAAAAGGTAAGATTTGTATTGCTGTGTTTTTCTTAGAAATCCGGATCCTGACAGATTTGAATCTTTGTACAGCTGCTTACTTTCCTGTACAGTATTCCAATTAAGGTGAAATATTCCAGAAAAGGTCAGCAGAAAACTCTGTTTGGTCATGAGGCATTCTAACATTCATTCCTGTAGGCATTAATCAGCAGAGGGGAGCCAGATTGTCCTCAAGGTGGCGTAATCCCATTTTCTTCTATGTTCCCCTTGTCTGCAGAGGTTTAGCTATACCTACTTTTTACACTCCCCCTCAACTTCACAAAGTTTCCTTTCTTCAAGATGCTGTAAATTAGGGAGGCAAAAGAGCGTGAAGCACAAAACTGATAATTTTGTTTAGGTAGATGTAAACCCACTCACCAAAAAATCTCATAGAAGCTTTAAAGCTGTTTTAAATGTTTTCTTTCACTTTAAATAGTTCATGTGGAGCAAAGTGCTGCAGCAGCTCTAAATAATGTATATACTGCATGTAGCGTCAGCTACATACAGTACACAGTGCTGGGTCCTGGCTGTGAGACAGAGACTTTCCGTCTCACACCTGGAACAATATTGAGCAGCACTCAGCCATTCATAGGCAACTTTGTATTCTGTGAATTAATACAAAGCTTCCTCTGATTGGCTGAGGTGGGCTGATGACATCACAACCTCAGCCAATCAGAAAGGCTTTGTATTCTTTCAAAGAATACAAAGCTGCCTATGAATGGCTGAGCACCGCTCAGACCGACTCAATATTTTTCCAAGTGTGAGACGGGAAGTCTCTGTCTCACAGCCGGAACCCAGCACTGTACTGTATGTAGCTGAAGTTACCTGCAGTACATACAGACATACCCCACTTTTAACTACACAATGGGGTTTATTTACTAAATGAGCTTCCAGGTTTTATTACCAAAGCTTAACCTCTTGACATCCGGAGGCCGTCATATGACGGCCTCCACTTTCAGGGCTTATATCTGAATGATGTCTGAGGCTACAGACATCATTCAGATACCGGCATTTTCAGCCGGCGATTCCGTACACCATAAGAACGATCATAGCGGCTGTTCCGCCGCTTGATCGTTCTTACGGGCGGCGGGAGGGGACACCCCCCCCCCTCCCGCCGCCCTCCGGTGCTACTACCGACTCACCTCAGCGATCGGTGAGTCGGATAGCGGATCCGCCGGCGCCGGATGTTCACCATAGAGATTTCCGGCGGACCAGATGGTCGCCGGAGTCTCTATGATCGTTCGGAGGCCGGGCGCGATGTTATGACGTCACGCCCGGCCTCTGCATTCAAAAAAACGGCGCCGCTTCGGTTGTGAAGCGGCGATCGTTTTATTTTTTTTTTTTATTTTAGGCTTCCCAGCCTAGAGGTGAGATGTGGGGTCTTATTGACCCCATATCTCACTGTAAAGAGGACTGATCGTGTCAGTTTCCTATTACAAGGGATGTTTACATTCCTTGTAATAGAAATAAAAGTGATCAAAAAAAAAAATATTTTTTTAAAGTGTCAAAATAAAAAATTTTAAGTAAAATTAACAATAAAAAAAAAAAAAAAAATTTTTAAAGCGCCCCTGTCCCCGTGAGCTCGCACGCAGAAGCGAACGCATACGTAAGTCCCGCCCACATATGAAAACGGTGTTCGAACCACACATGTGAGGTATCGCCGCGAACGTTAGAGCGAGAGCAATAATTTTGGCCCTAGACCTCCTCTGTAACTCAAAACATGTAACCAGTAAAAAATTTTAAAGCGTCGCCTATGGGCATTTTTAAGTACCAAAGTTTGGCGCCATTCCACGAGCGTGTGCAATTTTGAAGCGTGACATGTTAGGTATCTATTTACTCGGCGTAACTTCATCTTTCACACAATGCAAAAAAATTTGTCTAACTTTGCTGTTTTGTTTTTTTTTAAGCATGAAATTGTTTTTTTTCCAAAAAAAACGCGTTTGAAAAATTGCTGCGCAAATACCGTGCAAGATAAAAAGTTGCAATGACCGCCATTGTATTCTGTAGGGTCTCTGCTAAAAAAACATATATAATGTTTGGGGGTTCTATGTAATTTTATAGCAAAAAAATGATGATTTTTACATGTAGGAGCAAAGTGTCAGAAATGGCCCGGATATGAAGTGGTTAATTGAACAAGCTGGGGTTAGAAGCTCATTGGTTTCTATGCAGAAGTGAGCCTGATTTTGCACTTTCCAGCTTTAGTAAATAAACCCCATTGTGTACTTACAAGTGGGGTATGCCTGTACAGTGTTTAGAGCTGCTGCAGCACCTAGTGAAGGAAATAGTTTGCCTGGACCAGCTTAGTCCAAACAAACTATTTCAACTGAAAGAAATCATGGTAATCAGTTTTAACTTGCACATGGTATTTAAAAAAGTCATTTTCAATTTCTTAAAATCTACAGCTTTCAGTAAAATAATCCCTGGAGATTCTGCCATAAGGGTCCTTTCACACTGGGGCGGTTTGCAGGCGCTATTGCGCTAATAATAGCGCCTGCAAACCGACCCGAAAGTGCCGCTGCTTTCATTGCAGTGTGAAAGCCCAGAGGGCTTTTACACTGGAGCGATGCACTGCCAGCAGCATCTTCGGAGCTGCTTCACCGCTCCTGCCCATTGAAATCAATGGGACGGCGCGGCTATATCGCCGGCAAATCGCCTCTGCAGAGGCGCTTTGCGGTGGTTTTAACCCTTTCTCGGCTGCTAGCAGGGGGGTAAAACCGCCCTGCTAGTGGCCGCATACTGACGGTAAAGCGCCGCTTACAATAGCGGCGCTTTACCGCTGACAACGCCCCCGCCCCAGTGTGAAAGGACCTTATTCAGGCATTTCCCGTTTTAGGGTGACAACACTCTGTCCTTGTCTCCCAACTGTGTTCCTGCATTGTTACCCTGTGGCACAGTCTTCCAATAGGGGAAATGAGGTATAAGTAGAACCACAGGGAAAACTTTATATTTTATTTTGGATAGAGTAGGGGGGGGTTATAACCCCCTTGTAAAGTTTATTATTGCCACCTGTATTCTATTGGGGAAATTTCTATTTAATTCCTGTTCAACAGCCAAAACAGGAAGTGAGAGAAAATCCCTCTAAAGTGATGGAATCCTGGAGTGTCCTCAGTGGAAGTTTACCCACTACAGGAGTACATAGTGCAGAAGTCCATAGTGCAGAGTTTACAGGTCAGGAGTACATTGTGCAGAGTTTACAGGTCAGGAGGACATAGTACAGAGTTTAGAGGTCAGGACTGCAGAGATTACAGGTCAGGAGGACATAGTGCAGAGTTTACAGGTCAGGAGTACATAGTGCAAAGTTTACAGGTCAGGAGTACATTGTGCAAAGTTTACAGGTCAGGAGTACATTGTGCAAAGTTTACAGGACAGGAGGATATAGTACAGAGTTTACAGGTCAGGAGTACATCATGCAGAGTTTACAGGACAGGAGGACATAGTACAGAGTTTACAGGTCAGGAGTACATCGTGCAGAGCTTACAGGACAGGAGGACATAGTACAGAGTTTACAGGTCAGAAGTACATAGTGCAGAGTCTATAGGTCAGGAGCACATAGTGCAGAGTACACAGGTCAGAAGCACATGGTGTCGAGTTCAGACAGTGGCTGCTAACATGTATAACCCACTGTAGATCCTGACATGTCCCCTGTGCCCAGCTACTAGTATCCCCCTTTCATTTGCTCCTGATGTGTAATTCATCATTTTTTTAGATTACTGTTTTGCCCTTCCCTAAAGAGTGGCTCTTGCAGCACTCCACCTGCCTGTTCTGGCGCTCTGCTTTCCCACTGACCCACCTCTCACATTTATCCTGAGCACCTGTTTGTGACCAAGAAAAAGGGCAGGATAGATGTGAGGGGTGGATCGAAGGAGCCGTTTGCTTCTGCATGCAGCTCTGCTGTGGGGAGAAGTTGTTCTGACAGCAGGTCAGCACCACGAGACATGACTGAAGCGTAAATCATGATTGACGGGTTGCCGACCCCCACTATAGGGTATCACTTAAGTCTACTGGGGTTGCTGACATCACATCCACGATGGCGGCACCCAGCAGAAGTCTCAGGACTTTTGGATGTCCACACAAAGGAGGCTTTTCCAGGAGAATTACATACCAAAAATATGTTAAATGCACAATATATGTAGGAAGATTGTTGTTAAAATGAATGGTCTAGTGACAGGGGCTCTTTAATCTTTATAAGAAGGCCACATAGAATCTTATTTGATGAATGCCTTTGTCTAGTCTGCCTTTGTTTTAATATTAAATATCTGTTTTGTCTCCTTGACACGTTTCACAGACCGTTCCTGTGGTTCTTTCTACCATATGAAGTGACAAATGTTTTCATGCATCTCCTATTCTTTTAATAAAATAATAATTTGTTACATAATTTCTAAATAAATGTTCACACAAGTGTTAGCGAAGAATTCCCCCCAAGAAGTGGGTGTGTTCTGCTATAGGCACATGGCGGTCTACCGGTTTCATTTATTACATGTAGTGTTTCTGTATTTCCTCCTGTGTGTAATGGGCTTCTATTATATGGCAGACAGTGACAGTGGTATCTGGACAATGCACAGCACAAACACGGCACTCCTCTCTCCACTCGCAGGCCGCCTGTTCCTTGTCTTCCAGCATTTCTTTAAATGGTAAACAGAGCAGGCTGGACCGCACATGACACATCTCCCCCAGCTGTGGCCTGACACATACCTAGACCTCCTGGCAGAGATTTCACAAGGTTCTTCAGCTGAGCGATTTCCAGGGCCTCCCAGAGCCGGTCGTCTGTACATGTACACTCGGGGTCCAGGTTCAGTCTGTGCGAGAAAACACAAGCATTGACATCGGTCACATTGTTGTGGTGGGATGGTGACGTAAGCTGTAACATTTCTGCCGTATTGTTTGCACAGATGTTCAGGTGCTGAGAGCCAACGTGACAGATCGTGAGCATTTACAGGGGATATAAATCACAACTGCAAAAATATTAATGTTGTGTTCAGGGTTTGGAATGTATCAGAGAACATGGGAAGGGAGAAGAATCTTAAAGGAGAAGTACAGCCAAAGCTTTGATGGCTGTACTTCTCCGGTGGATCACAGGAGTGCTGACTTTACAGAGCCAGTCTAGGCTCGGGAAAGATCGCAGCCATATGGTTGGGATCTGCCCACATGCCTGGACTGGCACCCAGCTCAGCCTCTCAGCGAGCCGCTGAGAGCTTGAGCCAGCCACTCCCGCCCCCTCCACAGCCCAGCGCTCCAGTGAGCACGGGGGGGGGGGGGGGCAGAGCAGGGAGCTGTTGGCTGATCGTCAGCAGCTCTATGTTCACAGATGATGTATATTTAAAAACACAAACCAGTTGTTGTTTGAGCTCTCTGCTCATGGAGCTCTGAGAGCCGAGCGATTGGCGGTGTTTTGATCGCTCGGTTCTCAGTGTTAGAGCTGGTGAGGGAAAGATGCAGCATCAGACCGATGCTGCATCCACCTAGGTAAATATAATTCAAGTAAAAAAAGATCCCATACTTCTCATTTAATGTTATAACTCAATTTTAATTACAAAAAGCAAACTTTTATGGTGATGTAAAAAAGTATTTGCCCCCCCCCCTTCCTTTTCCTCAATTTCTGTTTCCCTGAGGCCTTGACATTAAAGTAGAAACAGAACACGTGCATGTTTGGTGGAATTTAGAGTCAAGGGTATGTCTATTTGACAATCCCACCCCAAGCCTCGATCTTTAGAGCCCAAGAAGGCCTTTAATAAGCCAACTTGCCCTTCTGTACAATGACATCATCATATCACCAACTCCAGTGGGGCATTTATAAGAATGCTGCCCCTGGAAAAATAAGAAACAAAAAGAAAACACTGTGAAGGATTTTTGAAAATGTCGTACATTATGGTTTATAGAGAATGTCAGTAATATTATCTTTTTTTAATTGCGGTATCAGTTTAAAGGAAATTTATTGTAGTTTTTAGCATACCGGTATTTAATTTTTCGTATTATGGTCATGGATAAAACATAAAAATAAAAAAATAAATCTCTTTTTTTATGATAGGGTTAATAAAATATTGTATATTAAATATCTTAGAACCATAATTTCCTCTGTCTCCTCACCTCCTGCTGCTTGATCTTTGCAGAGCTGAACAGCTCAGGTTGAGTCAAGTAAATGAGCACTGACTACAGTAGCCCATCCCTTTCAACCCAGAGCTCCAATCAAGGTTACATTCAAAGCCAGTTTAAAAGCAGGCAGCATCTTTCTTGTTAGATAACCTGTAGTACCCTGGGTATCCTTTGTCCTTAGATTTAGACATATAGGAAAGTAAAACAAGTTTTAAAATATCAGGTACTGGGGATCCTCAGCTGCCTCAAGCAATGTTGGGTTTCTGGTGGGTTGTTGTATCTACAAGGGGCTATTTTCAAGGTATGCCTCCAAGGGAATCTCAGACAGTTTAGAGTAATGCCGCACACACACAAGCGGACTTTCCGGCAGACTTGGTCCGGCGGACTGCACTCCGTCGGACAATTCGATCGTGTTGTGGCAGCAGCGGACTTTTTTTTTCCCAAAAGTCAGATGGACCTAGAAATAAAACATGTTACAAATCTTTCCGACGGACTCGAGTCCGGTCGAAAAATCTGCTCGTCTGTATGCTAGTCCGACGGACAAAAACTGACGCTAGGGCAGCTATTGGCTACTGGCTATCAACTTCCCTATTTTAGTCCGGTCGTACGTCATCACGTACAAATCCGTCGGACTTTGGTTGATCATGTGTAGGCAAGTCTGTTCATCGGAAAGTCCGTCGGAAGTCCTTCGGAATGTCCGTCTGAAAGACCGTCGGACCAGTCCGGTCAAAAAGTCCGCCCGTGTGTACGCAGCATTAGGAAGTGTACTCTGCAGTGCTGCCTTTGCACAGCAGTGTGACTCTATACCGAATGCATTTCCAAATAAACCCAACAAAAACCTCTGTTCTTAACCTAAATTGTTGAATCAATTTAAGGCTTTTTTTACTGATTGGGACATTTTTGGATTGTCCTCTTTAGGACAGGTCACACAATGAGACTCACCGTATTGATCCGCTGAATAAGACGGGGTCCTGCAGAATGATGGACAGTCTGGAGCGAAGCGTGTGAAGGGGGATCTTTGAAATATCAATTCCATCAATAACAATTTTCCCTGCCAGAAAAAAATCATCCATAAGCTTCCATAGCGCTTAGCAAGAGACATGGCTGTCACAGTGATCATGTGATCGGGTGCCCATCCTACTGACACCTGATTATTGCTATGTGACCTTGAGTTGTCATTGACAGTGTGGTCACACTGCTAGTGGTTAAGTGCTCATTGGCTAAGATACATCAGCAGAGCCATTGGCTCCTGCTGCTGTCAATCACAGTCTGTGAGGAGGGAACGGAGGTGGGGCTGAGCCATGCTCTGTGTGCCTTATGGACACATAGAGTCGGCTTAGGAGCAAGCACACACTAGTGCCCCCATAGCAAGTGGCATGCTACGGGGGCACTCAGCGGGGGGGGAGGGGTTGAATGCCAGGAGCGTCGGCGGGGGACCCGAGAAGAGGAAGATCAGGGCTGCTCTGTATAAAACCATTGCACAGAGCAGGTACGGTAAGTATTACATTTTTATTTTAAAGGTAAAAAAATTAACGTTTAGTATCACTTTAACTCCAAGGCATTTCACCAAAATAGTAAAATCTCACTAAAATCTAATTTTTGTCAGAAATCCTGAAAATGAAAAGTCTAAATTTTGCTCATCCCTATAGCCTTACTCCAAACTGCTGAAGAACAAGCCAGGTTTACACATAAAATTTATGAGGCGGATTTTATTTCCGTGATCATTTAAGGGCGATTATTAGCTCACGCCATCAGGCACACGCAGAGGTACCCTGCTGGAAAAGGTCTCTCCATACACATGCCATATTTCATGCTTCAAAGGTATGATTCCTGTAAAAATGTCACGCTCCAACCTGCAAACCTCTCAGCAGCGGACATTAATCTCGTCATGTTATGACATTCGGTTTGAATGAACAGACGTCACATTCCTGCAGAGAGACCGTCTTAATATAGACAACCGCCAGCAAAACTTTTACATTCACGTCTCTTCTGCTGTGTATTATAAAACCCAAATCTGTGTATAATCGCTGTTTTATGAGAATTATAATGAGCTTCCCTGATCCCCAGCACAGGAGAAGCTTTAGACTCACAGAAGGACTATGGGTAGAAATACCAACCGTCAAATATGTCCACCATTCGGAAGAACGCCAAAGAGAGAGAGGATTTACCGCTGCCCGTCCGACCGCAAATCCCCACCTGAAAAAATGCAATTAAGGAATTATTACCATTGTTGTTGCTGATATTGTTCTTCTTTATTTATACGAATTATCCTTTGCTTAAAAAGTCCTGACATTTCACAATATCCAGCAATAGTATTTTTCAGATGACCTCCACCTTCCATCAAATAAAGCTGACCTTGAGCTTCAGTCAGCAACTTTGCCTAGGCTGAGATGATGAAATCAGTCTGCTGCAGGCCGTAGAAAGCCTCTCCTCAGTCACCTCTTCTCCAGTGATCACACTGCAACATTGTAACTTTGTAGCAAGTCACAAGGTGAGAAGTTGCAGCAGGGGCTGATCTGTGTTAGACATTTGTCCCCTTCCACATAGGACGGATCGCTCGGTTGATCTCTGCTGAGCTAGTGGATGACAGGTCTGTCTCTGCTCACTGAGCAAGGAGGGGCCTGTCAGAGCCCTGCTGACTCCTATGGGGAGATCGGACGAAAACGGACATCATGTCCGTTTTCTTTAGATCTCATCCGATCCGACTGACGGATGGCTGAACGTATCGCCATAGGTCTGATTTTAGCGGATCGGCTGGCAGACGGATGTCAGCTGACCTCCGCCTTCCTATAGGAGTCAATGGATGGCCCGCTCAGATCTGCCTGAAAAAACGGACAGGCGGATCCGAGCGGGCTTGTTGTGTGAAAGGGGCCAAAAGCTACACAGGTACCAGGATTTACATGGTTGTGTCATGTCTGTGCCAGCATCTCAGTCCATGAAATATTTGGTGTCCCTAAATGATGCCTGAGCAAAGATGGCACAGAAGAACCCATTAGAACACTCAATTCTCCACCAACCTCTGAAATATCAGATCGGGGTGGTGTGACAAACCCCAAGATGACATTAGTGTAGTCAGCAGAGCTGGCTTCCGATGAATAAGTCAGACCTGAAGAGAAGAATGACAATTACTTCCTCTTATTCACAATATTCATACCTTCTGTCCCGGTTTAATGTAAGCTTTGACATGCTTCAGGACTGGCTTCAGGTTGTTCTCATAGCGTACGCACAGATCACTAATTTGAATTTCTCCGGTCTTTGGCCAATCATCTGGCACTTGTTGTGGATCTGAAATTTTGGGAACAAAGTGGTGTTATCGGTATCATGCATGAAATACAATTCAATCTCACAAGCTCAGAATGGCTCCTATTGGCATCCTGTATCCCCTTGTTAGGGCCACCTTTGAAAATCACAGGGTCCTATACTAAACAATGTCTTGGGTCCCTTGGTATTGTACTCTAGAAAATAACATTATACTGTACAGAATTTAAGCTGTTTCTTTTTTAAAGCTGAACTCCAGGCAAAGGGTTAAATGTAGCCATTTTACCTGCCAAAAGATTTGTATTTCTGTCCTGGGACCTAAGGCTACATTCACACTTCAGCATTTTGAATCGCGGGCAGATTTGCCGCAAAGCTGCCCGCGATTTGAAAGTGTGAATGACAAATCGCGGGACTCGCATGTGAGATGGCATTCATCTGAATGACACCTCAAATCGCGGCGCGGGTCTGCAGCGATTGTCGCACAATAAATCGTGCTGTAATCACAGAAACACGCATCGCGGGAAGCATGTCGTCCAAAAAGAGTTCAGGAGCTTCTTTTGGGCGACATGCTTCTGGTGATGCGGGTGTCCGAGATTGCAGCGCGATTTATCGTGCCACAATCGCTGCAGACCCGCGCCACTATTTAAGGTGTCATTCAAATGAATGGCACCTCAAATTCGAGTCCCACGATTTGTCATTCACACATCGGCGCTTTCAAATTGTGGGCAGATTCTAGGCAAAACTGCCCGCGATTCAAAACGCTGAAGTGTGAATGCAGCCTTAAGCCCCATACACTGCAGATTTTTGTCTTCAGATTTACCAAAACCATGTAGTGCAAGGGCCTGCCTGATTGCATACAAATTGAAACTCTTAAGGTTTGACCTCATATTATATGGTTTTGGTAAATCTGAAGAAAAAATTTGCAGAAAATCTAATAGTGTGTATGGGGTCTTAGACAGCCAGTCTGCTGACCTGACTTTTCTCTACTGTAGTTTAAAAACACAGCTTGGTCACTGCCCCACCCTCAATTGGTGATTGGATAATGAAAGAGCAGCAACAGACTAATGAGGTAATCTCCCTGCTCTCAACCTATAAGCACACGTAAATGCTAGAAACCTTATGGGCCCTTAGTGGTACCCCTTCTTTCCCAACCTGAGTGCAGGCAGCTGAAATCCAATCAAATTGAATTACTTATCCTAGTTGTATTTAATTATTTTTAATATATAATTGTCTTTTATGCCTAGAGTTCAAATCTAACAAAAACACAAAAAACAAGATCTATGACAACAACAGTTTTGTGAACAATACTACAAACAGGGCTGTGTTTTGGTCTAGACTGACAAGGCCTAGGCCTAGGGCGGCACTTTGCGGGGGGCGGAAAAAAAAGCCGCCCCCCCGCATGAGAGAAAGTCCCCCCACTCGATTCCCAGCTCCCGCGGCGCCCCCGCACCCATGCAGCCCACGGCGGCCGCCTTGCTGTAGTGGCGCCGCTGTGTATGGGCATGCTTGGCAGAGGGTGGAGGGGCGTGTCATGTCCCTCCACCCTCTGCCAATCACGCCCATACACAGCGGCGCCACTACAGCAAGGCAGCCGCCGTGGGCTGCATGTGTGCGGGGGGCGGCTGCGGGAGCTGGGAATCGGGAAGACGGGTGGGGACTTTCTCTCATGCGGGGGGGGGGGGGGGGCGGCGTGTGACTCATGCCCTCATAAGCGGCCGGTGACTGATGGAGGTGAAGCCTTATGCTCCGCCTACCCTCCTCTGCACTGCTTTCCTTGAATCTTCTTCTCGGCACTGGGGCGGGGTCTGGCAGTGATGTCAGGAGGAAGGAGAAAGAGAGAGAGGAGCACAAGAGAAACCCCCAGGACAGCAGGTAAAATTATTTAATAAATTATATTGGTGTTATGGGCACAGTGTTGGCATTTGATGGCACAGTGGCTACAACTGATGGGCACAGTGGCTACAATTGATGGGCACAGTGGCAGCATTTGATGGGCACATTGACTGCGTTTGAGGGCACAGTGGCTACAATTGATGGACACAGTGGCTACAATTGATGGGCACAGTGGCAGCATTTGATGGGCACAGTGACTTCGTTTGAGCGCACAGTGGCTACAATTGATGGGCACAGTGGCAGCATTTGATGGGCACAGTAGCTGCAATTGAGGGCAGTGGCTGCGTTTGATAGGGCACAGTGGCTGCGTTTGATAGGGCACAGTGGCTGCGATTGATGGCACAGTGGCTGCAATTGATGGGCACAGTGGCTGTGTTTGAGGGCACAGTGGCTGCAGTTGATGGGCACAGTGGCTACAACTGATGGGCACAGTGGCAGCATTTGATGGGTACAGTGGCTGCGTTTGAGGGCACAGTGGCTGCGTTTGATGGGGCACAGTGGCTGCGTTTGATGGGGCACAGTGGCTGCGTTTGATGGGGCACAGTGGCTGCGTTTGATAGGGCACAGTGGCTGCGTTTGATAGGGCACAGTGGCTGCGTTTGATAGGGCACAGTGGCTGCGTTTGATAGGGCACAGTGGCTGCGTTTGATAGGGCACAGTGGCTGCGTTTGAGGGCACAGTGGCTGCGTTTGAGGGCACAGTGGCTGTGTTTGAGGGCACAGTGGCTGCGTTTGAGGGCACAGTGGCTGTGTTTGAGGGCACAGTGGCTGCGTTTGAGGGCACAGTGGCTGCGTTTGATGGGGCACAGTGGCTGTGTTTGATAGGGCACAGTGGCTGCGTTTGATAGGGCACAGTGGCTGCGTTTGATAGGGCACAGTGGCTGCAATTGATGGGGCACAGTGGCTGCGTTTGAGGGCACAGTGGCTGCAGTTGATGGGCACAGTGGCTGCGTTTGATGGCACAGTGGCTACAATTGATGGGCACAATGGCTACAATTAATGGGCACAGTGGCAGCATTTGATGGGCAAAGTGGCTGCGTTTGATGACACAGTGGCTACAATTGATGGGCACAGTGGCTGCTTTTGATGAAACAGTGGCTGCGTTTAATGGGGCACAGTGAGGCTGCAATTGATGTCTTTTTTTCTGAATTTTTTAGTTTGTTTGTGCAAACTCGGCAGGAAGGGGATGGGTCCTATTTAAATTAGGGGGGTGCATAAGTTTAGTCAAGCCTAGGGCAGCACAAAACCTAAATACACCACTGACTACAAACAGTGAGGTTGTTTTATTAAAATTGGAGAGTGCAAAATCTGGTGCAACTGTGCATGGTAGCCAATCACCTTCTAACTTCAGCTTGTTCAATTAAGCTTTGACAAAAAACCTGGAAGCTGATTGGTCTCTATACAGTGCTGAACACGATTTTTCACTCTCCAGTTTTAGAAATGATTTATTAAATGATTTATTAAATATGGAATGTGCAAATAACAACATTTGGTAAGCTCTGGAATAACAGGAGATACATCTTACCCATAGATCCCTCGTAACACTCCGACTCAATATTCAGGAAACTGTTCACCTTCTTCACTGCTCCGATTTGGACCTCTAGGTCTGCCAAATTCCTCACCACCCAGTTCAGGTAATTGGTCACCTACAGAGGAGAGACATCATAGGGCAAATCAACTTTACCCCATATACTGGCTAAGTGTTCCTGTATAAATTGCAGAACCACCATATACAAACCGTCAGTGCGTAGGTGAGGCCCAAACCCACAACTCCAGCGTTCATTGTTTCCGAGGTAATGGAGGTGATGGCTGCCGTTAGAACAATACAAGCACCCAGATAATCCTGAGGGCAGAAGAAAAATATTATATTAGACACAGTAAGGTTTCCTCTGCCAGTCATTCATAATGCAATGTAAAAATCCATCAATATACTTTCAGATGACATCGAAACAGATAGCATCATCTACTGGACAAAGAATTCTGAAAGGAATTGTTGTTTAGTGGGTTATCTACCTCAGTGTTTCTCAACTCCAGTCCTCGAGGCGCCCCAACAGGTCATGTTTTCAGGATTTCCATTGATTTGCACAGGTGATTTGATCAGTTTCACTGTCTTAGTAATTACCACAGCCGTTTCATCTGAGGGAAATCCTGAAAACATGACCTGTTGGGGCGCCTTGAGGACTGGAGTTGAGAAACACTGATCTACCTTACCACTAACCCTGAACCACCGTTGGGATACATTGTGATCTCCTTTGTGGACTGGCACCAGCTCCTATGGATGTTGAAAAATCTCTGTGTGCAATATCAGCTGTTTATGACCCACATGACTGCCCGGGATGAACTATAATACTAATAGGCAACCTAAGGTAGGCGCTCAAGGAAGGGCACACAATGTATATTCAGTGGCATCCAGAAGATTATCACATGGCATGTGTGCAAGCTTTGACCGACCCACCAGAGGATCCTCCATCGGGGCCCTGCTCCAAAGAGCCACTGCTATCCTAGTGTAACTGCCAGGAATCTTGCTAATCTTGCTAAACTGGGCATACAAGGTGGATAGAGGAATCCTCACCACTTTGCTGCTGTATTCTGACAGCAGGGATTTCTCTGCTGTCAGAATACACTGATTAGTGCTGCAGCACTGTTTGAACAAAGCTTTTCCAACAAGCCAATAACAGGGGTAAAAGGAAATGCTGAGTCCGGTGTGATTGTACAGTGAGTCTGGTTAGTGCAGACCTGACTGGGGTTCTCGGTCACCCTGTGCCCCTAATAGACACAGGATGACTTATACATAGGAGGGGCTGGGGGAGCTGGAATTTCCAGATCTCTCTAAGGTAAGCTGGGTTCCACAAGCCCCCCACCCAAAGTGACACCTGTCACAGGCAGCATTGAGCAGTGGCTGTGTAAACAGATGATAGGACGATCGCTGCCGTAACCAGTGTAGAACGCAATATGGTGCCATACAGGACGTGACGTCACTACGGAGAGCGTGATGGTGTACAAGTGGGCGATAACGTGTTTCAAAGCTTCCGCTTCTTTCGCAGACCTTTGAGAAAGAAGCAGAAGCTTTAAAATATCATAAAACAGCGGGTTCCCCTAAATGGACTTTCCCGGCACTTGCACAAAAGTAAAAGATGTAGAGAGGTATAAACAAAAATGCAGTATAAAAGAATATTTTTATTTAGTAAAGAGATAAAATTGTTAAAAACAATGTGGATATCCTAGGTAGCATAGTAGTAATACATAATAAACATAATATACATCAAACAGTAAGCAATGATGGGGTATACAGTACTCTTTTCAAGCCCGACGCGTTTCGGGGTGCTTAATATTTTTGCGGTCCTTCTTCAGGGTCATGATTGAAAAGAGGGGTTCATCTAGATTAATTGAAAAAAGTAGTGCATAAATCAAATGTTGTAAAGAACTACCACTGGATAGCTATTTGAAAGGTTAAATGATCACTTGATCACCTACCTGGGAAAAGTTTTTTCATTGGTTACTCTGAAAAAGGGGTTTTTTAGAAGACCACATAAAAAGGCGAAGTGGGATGGTGGGCAGTTGTCATGTAGTGGGTACGAGTGCTGTTCTTGGGCGGTTAAAGCTAGATGTTAATGAGCAGCAGTCTCCACGAAAGGATGTGCAGGTTCGCCTATCCTGCCCAACCCGGGCGCGCATAGGCCAAAGCGATATACTGGGGGTGCCTTAAAAAGGGGTGCCTCTCTCGACCCCAGTATATCGCTTTGGCCTATGCGCGCCCGGGTTGGGCAGGATAGGTGAACCTGCACATCCTTTCGTGGAGACTGCTGCTCATTAACATCTAGCTTTAACCGCCCAAGAACAGCACTCGTACCCACTACATGACAACTGCCCACCATCCCACCTCGCCTTTTCATGTGGTCTTCTAAAAAACCCCTTTTTCAGAGTAACCAATGAAAAAACTTTTTCCAGGTAGGTGATCAAGTGATCATTTAACCTTTCAAATAGCTATCCAGTGGTAGTTCTTTACAACATTTGATTTATGCACTACTTTTTTCAATTAATCTAGATGAACCCCTCTTTTCAATCATGCCCCTGAAGAAGGACTGCAAAAATATTAAGCACCCCGAAACGCGTCGGGCTTGAAAAGAGTCTCTCTGTATACCCCATCATTGCTTACTGTTTGATGTATATTATGTTTATTATGTATTAATACTATGCTACCTAGGATATCCACATTGTTTTTAACAAATGTATCTCTTTACTAAATAAAAATATTCTTTTATACTGCATTTTTGTTTATACCTCTCTACATCTTTTACTTTTGTGCAAGTGCCGGGAAAGTCCATTTAGGGGAACCCGCTGTTTTATGATATTGACTTATTGGATGTGGCACGGCTTTTTTCCTCTTTCCTAGGAGAGTAGGTCGCTTTTTCTGTTATCAGAAGCTTTAAAACGCATTACCGCCTCCTTGCACGTCAGCACGGCCTCCATAGTGATGACACGTCCGGTCTGGCCCCATCTTGGGTTCCACGCTGGTAACGGCGACGATTGGCCACTTCCTACTACCATCTGCTTACACAGCAGCTGCTCGTTGCTGCCATACTATCAAGACGTTCCAGTGAGGTCCTGAGACTGACTGCTACCATGATGTGTGCCTGTATCATTCATCCCTTTCGTGAGTTGCCACTTGTCCTAACCTGTAATTAAACCATTGATTTTAATGCTGCACTTAGTCTGGCGCCCCTCTGTTCTTCTCTTCATGAGAAGTCGACCGATAGATTGACTTCTTAAGAACAGGAACGGCCATTGGTGGATAGAAATTCAACCAGTCCCTGCTAAACCAAACAAGTTTTTAACCATCTATGGCCTCCCACTCACTAGGGTACTCTTATCCATTCAGATGTTCCTCCTCTGTAATGGGGTTATGGTCACTTTAAGAGCATTTTGCCCACGCACTGTTGGACGCCCATATAATATGTGGGGACAAAGAGGGTGGCCCATTAGTGTAATATATCAAAAAATCACTTTATTCTACTGTAAAATACTGCTTACATAAATAAAAAACCATCAAGCATTAATGGGGGTACCATTCTTCCTGGTATGACATCACGCCCGGTCCTTGTTCCTACTGGCTACACCCCAGTGACAGAAGGGCAGAGCCTGTAGGAGCGAGGACCGGATGTGATGTCATACCAGGAAGAATGGTACAATTTGAAACAAGAAGGGGCAAAGATTTTCTCCCCAGAATCTGATATTATTTATTGCCATATTTATGATTCTTTTTTGGTATAAAAGTACACATTTTGTCTGAAGTTTTGGGCTGGTGTTAGGTATATAGTAGGTGTATCTAAAGCCAAAACCTTTTGGCAGGGTTAGTTTATTACGCCAAAAACAATGCCAATTTTCAGTCAAAGCTCAATATACTTAAACAGAACTTGAAGGTGACACAACTAACCCAAGACCACACAGCCACTAAATAGTTGCCTTGGGAAAAATAGTGCAGGTGTGTTTTCTAAACCATTGTAGTGCGTTGACATCCTATTGAATGGGCTGCCTTGGTGCAGTGCAAATTAATGTGCAGCACAACGTGTGTTAATAGGTGTGCATTATGGCACCATATTAAAACCCCCGCAGATGTGATTGGGCCTAAATGATTGGCACTGCAATGAACCGCATGGGGTGCCATGCATTAGTGTGCGTTGGGGTAAACTTTGGTAAGAAGTGGGCTGCGCTGCGTCATAATGACAGATGGATCAGCATACATAAACACAGTCCGGTACTGTGGTAATAGTCATTGCCTGGCTCATCTCTAAGGGGGGACAGCGGGCTTGCTGGCACTCTGTGTACCCTACAGTTCACCCTGGACAATTTGCTATTTTGTGCTCTGTCAACTGACTGAGAGCAAAGTTTTTTCTCTTTTGTACAAATATTTGTTCAGAATGGTTGGAGATGATTAGAGTGTGCCACTCTTTTTTTTTTTAAGCAATATATTTTTTATTATTTTTTTATTAGATTGTATCAAAGATTACAAAAACAACAAAAAAATAGAACCAGTATATAAGAAAATATCATATAGGTGTGGAGGAAGACAACTCCTCTTGCCACATTATATAACATTACTAAGCTGGTATAAATCGCAAGGGAGTACCATTTGAATTGTACAAATACATAACAGATTCTTTCACAAAATATGACAAAAAAAACCCCTGTTTTTTACGGACTGTGATATGCTTAGCGGCAATAGTGAACGTCTAATATAAGAAAGTTGAGAAAAAGGCATGAAAAAAGGCAATAACAACTAGGTTATATTTCGTAAACTATGAAAGATATGCCTGCTAGGACGCATCAAAATCCCGAACAAAATTGTGTTTATTTAAATATAATGAAGAAAAAGAAAAAAAAAGAGAGAAAGTGTGGCCTGCGCCACTCTTCCATCAGAAAAGGAAAAATACAAGGAGATATATTGTTTTGCTATGAACATTATTCAGAGTAAAGAATGTATCTGTGTTGTCTATGACAACCAATTAGATTATTTTAATTTTTTAACCCCTGATAACTGGAAATCATTTGGCGCAGGGAATTTGGACATTTTCTTTTCACACGGGTAATATCAATGAGCTCCAGAAAAATACAGCCCAAAGAGATTTGTCAATAGTGTACTGCTGGCCATACTGAACCTACCGAGACTCCCCATAATAGGATTGATCACTTCTCCTTTAAAATTACCGACTTTGTAGAAAGTTTGAATTATTTATGTTTTGCATTCAAATCTGTAAATCATCACTGTGACCATTGAGTTCAAGTGGTCTGTATTTGACTGTGACCTAAAGAGGATATGTGGAGGGGGCAGAGGGGAGCTGAAGAGGAAATAGAGGGGAGAAAAGAGAAATGTAGAGGGGTGGAAGAAGGAAGAAGGAAGGAGAAGAAGTGAAAGTGGAGTAGGGGTGGAAAGACAAGAAAAAGAGGAAGGATGACAGTGGAGAGAGGAGAAATGGAGACACTGAAGGAGAGAGGAGAGAGGAGCAATTATAAAGGACAAGAGCAGAAATGGAGAAGAGAGAGAGGAGGAGTAAAGAGGTGAGAGAAGTGGAACGGAGAGTGGAGAGAACAGGAATGGAGAGGAAAGAGAGAAAGAATGGAAAAGTGAAAGAGGAGGAATGTAGTGTTGATAAAGGAGGGAAGGGGAGGGCATAGAGCTGAACTAGAGAGGGAGAGAGAAGGAATGCAGAAGAGAGAGAGGAAGAATTGAGAGGGAAGAGAGAGGATTGGAGAATGGACAGAGGAAGAATGGAGAGGTGAGAGAGGAGGAATAGAGAGGGGGGGAGAGGAGAACTAGAAAGAGGTAAAAGGAGAAATGGAGAGGTGAGAGAAAAAAAATGGAGAGGTGAGACAGGAGGGATAGAAAGGGGAGAGGGGGAATGTAGAGAGGAGGGAGAAAAAATGGAAAGAGAAGAGAGGAGATGTCAGGGAAGACGTCTGCAAAGGACTACTGTTGTTTCCAGGCACATACCTGTGCGCAAGCGCCAACCAAGAATGTCCAGAATGACTGTGGGCGCTTCTGCTGATGCGCATGCGCGCGTGCGAACGGGACCGCACGTTGGCGCGCGCGCACCTGTTACCAGAACTGGCGCCAGTCGGTCTATTTAAACAGAGCTTCAACACTGGCTGGTTGCTGCTTGGTCTACAGCATTACCTGAATCCTGATTCCTGTCTGCTTGACTCTGCTACCGATCCGGCTTGTTCCCTACTACCGCTGCCTGCTTCCTGCTCTGACCCCTTGGCTTTCCACAAACTATTCTCTGTCTCCAGTTCCTGTTACCTAGCACCTGTTGCCGAACCTGCTTGTGACCCGACTACACCTCTGCCTGCTGTCTATGCCTGATTTGCCTGTCTGTTGCCAAAACCTGCCTGTGACCCGACTACGCTTCTGCCTGCCACGTCTGCCTGATCTGCCTGTCTGCTGCCTACCTGATTCGTCTGACCCTGCTTCTGGCTGTCCAGCCTGCTGCAAGCTCCTGCGTCCAGTGGTGCATCTTCACCCACCTCCTGCCAAGTCTGCCAGCCATCTGCCACCTCTCCTGCCTGCTACCTGCTGTGTTCCAGCTTCCTGCTGCAAGTTCCTGGCTTTCGCTGTCACAGACTTCTGGACTGATCATAGGCACTCTTACCCCACCGTGCTCCTGAGCCTGCTGTCTCACTACCAGGGGCTCTCGAGCCGGAGCTGTACAAGAGGCCTTCCTCTACACGTCAGGCTCACCCACCAGGTACGTGACAGGAGAAAAGTAGAGGACAGGGAAAAAATGGTGAGGGGAAAGTGGAGTAATGAAGATAGGTGAGCAGAGAAATATAGAGGGAAGAGAGGAGAAATGGAGATGTGAGAGAGAAGGAATGGAGACGGCAGAGGGGAGAAATAGAGAGGTAGGGAGAAGGAATGGAGAAAGCAGAAAGGAGTAATGGAGAGAACAAAGGAGGAATAGAGAGAGAAAGAATGGAGAGGGGAGAGAAGAGAAATGGACAGGTGAGAGAAAAGAAATGGAGTGGTGAGAGAGGAGGAATGGAAAGGGGACAGGGAAGCAATGGAGAGGGCAGAGAGTAGGACTGGAAAGGGGAGTGGGGAGGGAGAAAAAATGGAGAGAGAAGAGAGGAGGAATAGAGAGGAGAAATATAGAGGGCAGGGGAAGAATGGAGAGGGGAGAGTGGAGCTAGGTGAGCAGAGAAGTGAAGAGGGAACAGAGGAGAAATGGAGAGGTGAGAGAGAAGGAATGAAGAGGACAGATGCGAGGAATAGAGAGGGAGAGAGAAGAAAGAGAGAGCAGAAAGGATGAATAGAGAGAACAAAGGAGGAATAAAGAGAGAGGAGAGAGGAAAATGGAGAGAGGAGAGAAGAGAAATAAAGAGGTGGGAGAAGAAGATTGGAGAGGGGAGAGAGGAGGAATGGAAAGGAGAGGTAGGGGGAGGGGAGAGGAGCAATGAAGAGGACAAAGAGTAAAAATGGAAAGAGCATAGGAGGAATGGAGATGGAAGAGTGGAAGAATTGGGAGGGGTGAGCAGTGCAGTGAAGATGAGAGAGAGGAGACATGGAAAGGTGGAAGAGAAGGAATGGGAGGGCAGACGGCAGGAACAGAGAGGTAAGGAGAAGGAATAGAGAGAGCAGAGTGGAGGAATGGACAGAATAGAGGAAGAATGGAGAGGGCAGAGAAGACATGGAGAAAGAGAAAAGGAAGGATGGGGAGGGTAGAGATAAGGTATAGAGAGGGGAGAAAGGAGGAATAGAAAGGACACAGAGGAAGTGTGGAAAGAAGGAATAGACAGGGAAGGGGAGGAATTGAAAGGAGAGAAGATTGGGAGAGAGGGGAGAGGAGGAATGGAGAGGGGAGGAATGGAGAGGGGGTGAGGAGAAATAGAGAGGGGGTGAGGAGAAATGGAGAGGGTAGAGAGGGGGAATGGAGAGGGGAGAGAAGAGAAATAGAGTGGTGAGAAGAGGAGGAATAGAAAGTGGAGGGGGAGGGCGGAGGGGGGGGGGCGAAAAAAATGGAGAGAGAAGAGAGGAGGAATGGAGAGGAAAAAAGTAGAGGGCAGGGGAAGAATGAAGAGGGTAAAGTAGAGATAGCTGAGCAGAGAAATGAAAGGGGGGAGGGTTATGCCGCGTACACACGAGTGGACTCTTCGACCGGACTTGTCCAATTTACCGAATCCGGCGGACAATCCGGCCGTGTTTGGGCTTCATCGGACCTTCAGCTGACTTTTTCTGTCGAAAGTCTGACGGACTTTAGATTTGGAACATGCTTCAAATCTTTCCGCCGTAACTCCGTCGGACCCAGAACCTATCCAGAAATCTGCTCGTCTGTATGCTAGTCCGACGGACAAAAAAACGACGCATGCTCAGAAGCAAGTACGACACGGAAACGCTCGGTCTGGTAAAAGTTGTGTTCGTATAGTAGCTAGCACATTCCTCATGATGCAAATTCTGCGATCGTTGAATGCAGCGCATTAATTGTCTTCTTTATAATGCTAGAAGAACAAAGTTGTTTTGCTGCTCATATTCACACAGAGTTATCACAAACTGAATTCTGGATTATTTCTCTTTGATCTCATGAATGATGCATAGGTGACGCTAGTTAGGGAGGTAAGTATATAGGTTCGCTGTCAGCGTTTTATAGCGACAGGGACCCCCATATACTACCTACTAAAGGTTTTAACCCCCTGATTGCCCCCTAGTTAACCCTTTCACCAGTGATCACCGTATAACTGTTACGGGTGACGCTGGTTAGTTTGTTTATTATAGTTTATTATAGTTTTAGCGCACCCGCCGTTTATTACCTAATAAAGGTTTAACCCCCTAATTACCCGGCGGTGATATAAGTTACGTTTTTAGGTTCAGATAAGGTCTGGGTCGCCCCAGGCAGCGTCAGGTTAGCGCCAGTACCGCTAACACCCACGCACGCAGCATACACCTCCCTTAGTGCTATAGTATCTGAACGGATTAATATCTGATCCGATCAGATCTATACTAGCGTCCCCAGCAGTTTAGGGTTCCCATAAACACAGTGTTAGCGGGATCAGCCCAGGTACCTGCTAGCACCTGCGTTTTGCCCCTCGGCCCAGCCCTGCCCAGCCCACCCAAGTGCAGTAACGATCGATCACTGACACTTACAAAACACTAAGCACACATAACTGCAGAGTTTGCAGAGTCAGGCCTGATCCCTGCGATCGCTAACAGTTTTTTGGTAGCGTTTTGAATCAGTTGCTAACAGTCGGGAGCTTTTTTGCCTGTGAGTCTCACTAGTGTACCCCTAAATTTAGAGCCCAAAATGGCAAATCGAAGGTACACTAGTGAAGAGGCCTACACGTTTCTGAGCATGACAGATAGTGAAGAGGAAGTCACTCATCTGTCAGATTCAGGCTCAGAATACGATCCTGTAGAGGACAGCGGCTCCATGACAGATAGCTCTGACGACGGAGTTGTGGTCCCTTCCAAGGTCAGGCGTACCCGACCCCAAACTTCTTCTACTGTCCTTGATGTGCAAGAACCGCTGGTCCCTCGTATGGAGCAGAGCAGTACTAGCGCCGCTTTTCCTTCTGGTGAACTGGCAAGCACCAGCGGCCTAGTACACCCTGGTCGTACATCAAGCACTACAGTATAACGTGGTGACGTGGCGAGTCCCATAAGTGCAGTTCAAGCTGGCAAGGTGGCAAATACACAAGTAGTTTCCCGCTGCCAACAAGAAGACGAACACAGGCCCGTCGTGCCCATAGTGCCCTTCCTGCTGCATTCCCCAATCCGAATTGGGAACCCACCACTTCTGCAGCACCCGTACTTCCCCCATTCACTGGCCAACCCGGAATTCAGGTGGAAACAGTTGATTTTACGCCACTGGATTTTTATTCGCTGTTTTTCACCGAAGATCTCTATAGATCTATTGTGGACCAAAGCAATTTATACGCTGGTCAGCACATCGCCACTATTCCCCAGTCCTCCCTTGCCAGAGATTGGAGACCAATTACGGTCTCCGAATTTAAGATCTTTCTGGGCCTTACCCTCAACATGGGCATAACCAAAAAGAGTTAGTTGTGGTCATATTGGTCCACTGATCCAATTCACCATATGCCCTTGTTCTCTGCCTCCATGACCAGGGCACGATACGAGCAGATTTTGCGGTTCATGCACTTCAACAACAATGAACTCTGTCGTCCTCATGGAGACCCTGAATACGATCGGCTCTACAAAATTCAGCCCCTCGTAAACCACTTCAACCAGCGTTTTGCAGACTTTTTTACTCCCCATCAAGTTGTCTGCGTTGATGAGTCCCTGATTAAATTTTCTGGCTGCTTGTCATTCAAACAGTACCTTCCCAGCAAGCGTGCCAGATACGGGGTCAAGATGTATAAGCTCTGTGACAGGGCCACAGGCTATACATGTAATTTTTTGGTTTACGAGGGCAAAGATAGTCACGTAGAGCCGACAAACTGCCCTGACTACATAGGAAGCGCTGGCAAGATTGTGTGGGACTTGGTGTCACCCTTATTTGGAAAGGGGTACCACTAGTACGTGGACAATTATTACACGAGCGTGCCACTTTTTAGTCACCTTTTTGATCAACAGATTGGAGCATGTGGCACCATGCGACCTAATCGCCGGGGCTTTCCCCAGCGGCTTGTAGATTCCCGTCTTAGGCTGGGGAAGAGAGCCTGCTTGCAGTGTAATAACTTGCTCGCTATGAAGTGGAGGGATAATAAGAATGTTTTCGTTCTTACCTCCCTTCATGCAGACACGACGGTCCAAATTACTACGGCGACTGGTGTTGTGGAGAAACCCCTCTGTGTCCACGAATATAACCAAAATATGGGAGGGGTGGACCTCAACGACCAGTTGTTGGCGCCGTACCTAGTTGCCCGTAAGGCCAGACGCTGGTACAAAAAAGTGTCTGTTTATTTATTTCAATTGGCTTTGCTGAATGCTCATGTGCTATACAGAGCTTCAGGAAGGACTGGATCCTTTCTTAAATTCCAGGAAGAGATCGTCAGAGCCCTTCTGTTTCCAGACGGTGCTCCACCTCACCTTCCCTAACCAAATGCAGTAAGCCGGCTGCATGAGAGGCATTTTCCTTATGTCCTCCCGAGTACTCCTACCTAACGAGCCCCCCAAAGAAGATGTCGTGTCTGCAGCAAGCGCGGATATAGGCGTGACACCCGGTATTATTGTCCCTCCTGTCCTGACAGTCCTGGTCTGATTCACCACAATCTCGCCCCAAGTGAACTCAAATAGCAGCGCTAAATAAAATCCTAATCATAAATAAAATAAAAAAGTGATGAAATTAAATAATCCACCAGTGATAAACTTATATACTCACTCCTTCCTACTACTGTGCATCAAAATAATATGATCTAAATTCACAAATATAGTGCGCCTAACCAATTACGTGAATATCATTACTGTACACAAAAAAAATATATAAAATTTAAAAAAAATATATATATATAAACACCAGTGTAAATAAGTCCACAAATGTGTAAAAAAAGTCCAAAAAATATTGATCCGTGACGTGATACAGTGTAGATCTCCACTTTAGGTAACTCTTCCACCGCACCTCTGTGACTGTGAATCCACTCCCCTTAGGTTAATACACTCACCAGCTCCTTTCGCCCACACTCTCGTGTTGGGCCACAAAGCTTTATCCCACACAGAAAGGGGAAATAAATGGTCTCCAATAGTTCACCTTTACATATCCAGAGTGTAATGATAAAGAGCTATCTTTAAAATTCACTGCAAGCTCAAAACAGCACAGCACAGCAAGCTGTCACGGCATAAACTCCAAACAGTAAAACAAGTGTATGGTGGTCGCGGCGGACCCAGGTAATGCGCTCTCTAATACCCGTCTCACCCGATCCCTGGTGTTGCTAGGACCCGCTTCCGCACTTCCTCGTATGGCGCTCCCTGTCACAGCGTCCTACGTCACAAGCGTTCGATTGCCGTGTAGCCACGCCCCGACATGTTTCGTCATGAAGACTTAATCATGGGATTCCCATGAAAGCCAGCGGTCGGCTTTCATGTAAAAGCAATCCTAGCGGCTAATTAGCCTCTAGACTGCTTTTACAAGCAGTGGGAGGGAATCCCCCCCACCTTCTTCCATGTTTTTCTCTGGCTCTCCTGTCCCAACAGGGAACCTGAGAATGCAGCCAGTGATTCAACCAGCTGACCATAGAGCTGATCAGAGACCAGAGTGGCTCCAAACATCTCTATGGCCTAAGAAACCGGAAGCTACGAGCATTTCATGACTTAGATTTCGCCGGATGTAAACAGCGCCATTGGGAAATTGAGAAAGCATTTTATCACACCGATCTTGGTGTGATCAGATGCTTTGAGGGCAGAGGAGAGATCTAGGGTGTAATAAAAGTTTTTTCAAAAAAGAGTACCTGTCACTACCTATTGCTATCATAGGGGATATTTACATTCCCTGAGATAACAATAAAAATGATTAAAAAAAAAGAAGAAAGGAACAGTTTAAAAATAAGATAAAAAAGCAAAAAAATAATAAAGAAAAAAAAAGAAAAAGCACCCCTGTCCCCCCCTGCTCTCGCGCAAAGGCGAATGCAAGCGTCGGTCTGGCGTCAAATGTAAACAGCAATTGCACCATGCATGTGAGGTATCACCGCGAAGGGTAGATCGAGGGCAGTAATTTTAGCAGTAGACCTCCTCTGTAAATCTAAAGTGGTAACCTGTAAAGGCTTTTAAAGGCTTTTAAAAATGTATTTAGTTTGTCGCCATTGCACGTTTGTGCGCAATTTTAAAGCATGTCATGTTTGGTATCCATGTACTCGGCCTAAGATCATCTTTTTTATTCCATCAAACATTTGGGCAATATAGTGTGTTTTAGTGCATTAAAATTTAAAAAAGTGTGTTTTTTCCCCAAAAAAATGCGTTTGAAAAATTGCTGCGCAAATACTGTGTGAAAAAAAAATAATAAACACCCACCATTTTAATCTGTAGGGCATTTGCTTTAAAAAAATATATAATGTTTGGGGGTTCAAAGTAGATTTCTTGCAAAAAAAATTATTTTTTCATGTAAACAAAAAGTGTCAGAAAGGGCTTTGTCTTCAAGTGGTTAGAAGAGTGGGTGATGTGTGACATTCTAAATGTTGTGCATAAAATGCCAGGACAGTTCAACCCCCCCCCAAATGACCCCATTTTGGAAAGTAGACACCCCAAGCTATTTGCTGAGAGGCATGTAGAGTCCAGGGAATATTTTATATTGTGACACAAGTTGCAGGAAAAAGACAATTTTTTTTTTTTTTTGCACAAAGTTGTCAGTAAATGATTTATTGCTCAAACATGCCATGGGAATATGTGAAATTACACCCCAAAATACATTCTGTTGCTTCTCCTGAGTATGGGGATACCACATGTGTGAGACTTTTTGGGAGCCTAGCCGCGTACGGGAGCCCGAAACCAAGCACTGCCTTCAGGCTTTCTAAGGGCATAAATTTTTGATTTCACTCTTCACTGCCTATCACAGTTTTGGAGGCCATGGAATGCTCCGGTGGCACAAAACCCCCCCAAATGACTCTATTTTGGAAAGTAGACACCCCAAGCTATTTGCTGAGAGGTATAGTGAGTATTTTGCAGACCTCGTTTTTTGTCACAAAGTTTTGAAAATTGAAAAAAAAAATTTTTTTCTTGTCTTTCTTCATTTTCAAAAACAAATGAGAGCTGCAAAATACTCACCATGCCTCTCAGCAAATAGCTTGAGGTGTCTAATTTCCAAAATGGGGTCATTTGGGGGGGTTTTGTGCCATCTGGGCATTTTATGGCCTTCAAAACTGTGATAGGTAGTGAGGAGTGAAATAAAAACTTTACGCCCTTAGAAATCCTGAAGGCGGTGCTTGGTTTTCGGGGCCCCGTACGTGGCTAGGCTCCCAAAAAGTCCCACACATGTGGTATCCCCGTACTCAGGAGAATTAGCAGAATGTATTTTGGGGTGCAATTCCACATATGCCCATGGCCTGTGTGAGCAATATATCATTTAGTGACAACTTTGTGAAAAAAAAAAAAGTTTGTCATTTTCCTGCAACTTGTGGCAAAATATAAAATATTCCATGGACTCAACATGCCTCTCAGCAAATAGCTTGGGGTGTCTACTTTCCAAAATGGGGTCATTTGGGGGGGGGGGGGTTGTGCCATCTTGGCATTTTATGGCCTTCAAAACTGTGATAGGTAGTGAGGAGTGAAATCAAAAATTTACGCCCTTTGAAATCCTGAAGGCGGTGCTTGGTTTCGGGGCCCCGTACGCGTCCCACACATGTGGTATCCCCGTACTCAGGAGAAGCAGCAGAATGTATTTTGGGGTGTAATTCCACATATGCCCATTGCATGTTTGAGCAATATATCATTTAGTGACAACTTTGTGCAAAAAAAAAAAAATTGTCACATTCCCGCAACTTGTGTCAAAATATAAAATATTCCATGGACTCAACATGCCTCTCAGCTTGGGGTGTCTACTTTCCAAAATGGGGTCATTTGGGGGGGTTCTGTGCCATCTTGGCATTTTATGGCCTTCAAAACTGTGATAGGTAGTGAGGAGTGAAATCAAAAATTTACGCCCTTAGAAATCCTGAAGGCGGTGATTGGTTTTCGGGACCCCGTACGCGGCTAGGCTCCCAAAAAGTCCCACACATGTGGTATCCCCATACTCAGGAGAAGCAGCTAAATGTATTTTGGGGTGCAATTCCACATATGCCCATGGCCTGTGTGAGCAATATATCATTTAGTGACAACTTTGTGCAAAAAAAAAAAAAAATTTGTCACTTTCCCGCAACTTGTGTCAAAATATAAAATATTCCATGGACTCAACATGCCTCTCAGCAAATAGCTTGGGGTGTCTACTTTCCAAAATGGGATCATTTGGGGGGGGGGGGGTGGGGTTGTGCCATCTTGACATTTTATGGCCTTGAAAACTGTGATAGGTAGTGAGGAGTGAAATCAAAAATTACGCCCTTAGAAATCCTGAAGGCGGTGCTTGGTTTTCGGGGCCCCGTACGCGGCTAGGCTCCCAAAAAGTCCCACACATGTGGTATCCCCATACTCAGGAGAAGCAGCTAAATGTATTTTGGGGTGCAATTCCACATATGCCTATGGCCTGTGTGAGCAATATATCATTTAGTAACAACTTTTTGTAAATTTATTTTTTTTTATTTTTTTTGTCATTATTCAATCACTTGGGACAAAAAAAAATTAATATTCAATGGGCTCAACATGCCTCTCAGCAATTTCCTTGGGGTGTCTACTTTCCAAAATGGGGTCATTTGGGGGGGTTTGTACTGCCCTGATATTTTAGCACCTCAAGAAATGACATAGGCAGTCATATACTAAAAGCTGTGTAAATTCCAGAAAATGTACCCTAGTCTGTAGACACTATAATTTTTGCGCAAACCAATAAATATACGCTTATTGACATTTTTTTTACCAAAGACATGTGGCCGAATATATTTTTGGCCTAAATGTATGACTAAAATTGAGTTTATTGGATTTTTTTTATAACAAAAAGTAGAAAATATCTTTTTTTTTCAAAATTTTCGGTCTTTTTCCGTTTATAGTGCAAAAAATAAAAACCCCAGAGGTGATCAAATACCATCAAAAGAAAGCTCTATTTGTGGGAAGAAAAGGACACAAATTTCGTTTGGGTACAGCATTGCATGACCACGCAATTAGCAGTTACAGCGACACAATGCCAAATTGTAAAAAGTGCTCTAGTCAGGAAGGGGGTAAATCCTTCCGGGGCTGAAGTGGTTAAGCAGTATAGGCTGCTACAATGTAAAGCAAATTTACCTTTGTTTCGGACTCTCGTAACTTTACTTGCTCCGCGCACAGAACATACGTACGGCACATGCGTGTCAGCTTTATATACACTGTGCTTGCGTGAAACTCCGCCTGCGTCGCCCGCCCCTGAGGTTCTTTTTCACGAATATTCCCCGCCCCTTTCTATACGCACAGAACGTACGTATGGCACATGCGGGTTAGGTTTATATAAACTGCGCATTCGTGAAACTCCGCCTGCTTCGCCCGCCCCTGACGTTCTTTTTCATGAATATTCTCTGCCCTTCTCTCTACGGTGCGCAGTAGGAGTAACAATGGCAGAGACACAGCAGGTGTGTACTAACTCCAGTAACAAGGAAGGCCCAGAGCCCAAAATGTCCCGATCCGGGAAGAGTAGATTTAAGGCCTCCAATATGGCCTTTGAAGAGATGGTGGAGATGGTAGCAATTTTGCAGAGAAAAGATTACGATGGGAAGCATGGACCGTACGCCCAGCCTAATTTACGAAAGGCAAAAATAATGTGCAAAGTGGTGAAGACCCTGCATCAGAATTTTGGGGTACGACGCTCTAAAGACCAGCTGAGGAAACGATGGTCCAACCTTAAATTGAGGGAGCCGGATCAGTACAGACGAATTAAGAAAGTTCTTAAAAAAAGTAAGTACTTGTCATGTATTTCCTATTCTGATTATTAACTTGCATGCTGCTCCATGTGCTTTTCTTTACTGTACAGTTTTAATCGCTATTCGTTCATTAGAAACATCATTCGTAGGAACATTGTTAGCAAGTATATACAATGTATTTAGTTGATACGGGGTTAAAACAACATTTTGGTCTTGGAAATTTGTCTTATTAAAAGAAGTTTAGGACATTGTTTTCTAGATGTCTTTGAAACTAGAATGAATAGCAAACAATGGAATGTAAGGAGAGGACACTCAGCAGCTGTTTACACATCTGGACTCAGGAGCACTAGTGTGGGACACAAGAATACAGGTGCTCCAGTGGATACTTGTTGGGGTGTCTCTATCTGTGAAATGTGGCCAAAAAAGGTAAGTATTCCGGCTTGTTTCAAAGTGGATTTTAATCATGTCTTCAACTTGGAGCTCTGTCCAAACAGACAATTGTACACCACTTCATTACAATGTTTCATATTCCTATTCCTGGACTCAAATATTTGTGTGCTAAGTATACCTTTTGTTTCATTCTCATAGGGGAGAAAAGACTCAGACAACCTGATCCTAGGGACCCCTGACCTCGCCTGCCAGATTGGGAAATCAGCCCAAGCCCCACCAAGGATGTGGAGGAAGAAGCGGTGGAGGAAGTGGGCGACATGGGCACCCCACCAGGTGAGTGTCTGACACCCCAGCTTCTGGTAATCTATGTATGCCTGCATATTTCTAAATACATTTTTTTCATCAATTTGATTTTAGGTGATGTTCTGGTTGTGGAAGGGGAAGCAATTACAACGGACAGCGCCCAAAGATTGATTGGCCAGATCATGGCCTGGAATGGGGATATTGATGCCATGCGCAATACCACTGACATCATGCGTAATCGGCTGGACAATATGCAGCAGGAAATGAAGAACATGATCAATGTTTTAGGGAGAATCTAATCCCCTTTTCCAAAATAAAACATTGATCATGTTCTTCATTTCCTTTTTCGCTGACCCCATTCTGGGCTTTGACTTTTAAAATGTTTAAAAATATTTTTTTATATTAATATATTAATATTAATACTATATTCAATTTTAATTGTAATAAAGCCTGTTTGTTAAAATAAAAAAATGATGCCAGTTTGTAAAAAAAAAAAAAATGAGGCCTGTTTGTAAAAAAAAATAAAAAAATAAAATAAAATAAAAAAATGAGGCCTGTTTGTAAACAAAAAAAATGTTTAAAAAACAAAAAAAATATATTGTTTGAACAAAAATATATGTATATATATTTTAAAGCCACAAAAAATCCTAAATGCACATGTGAATGTGCACAGATTAAAAATTATGTTTTAATCAACAAAATGTGTGGCTTCTTCTTTTAATGCTCAATACCATTTTTGAAAGTTATTTGGTGTTTACAGTGACAATGGGGCTTATATACTAAAGGAAAATACACTTGGCACACAGACCATTTGGATAAATTTTAGGGGGGGGGATTATAAAGCAATTTAAGGACCCACAGACCATTTGGATAAATTTTAGGGGGGGGGGGATTATAAAGCAATTTAAGGACATACAGACCATTTGGATACATTTTAGGGTTAAGCACTACAATGGAGATGACAAAATACATTGTTAAGTGACTAGACTAGGTGGATATGGGCCCAGCATAGCATGCTGGGGAGATTAGTGAAGGAAAATATGCATGCAGGACAAAAAAGAGCATTGAAAAATTACAGCATGCATGAGGACAAAGGGGACATTCACAGCATATTGCAATCATGGTAATTAGTGTTTGAGTAAAGAAATACATTACATTAGCAAACATTAAATACAATAAAATGTGATGTTAAAGGATAAAAATCTTACCTTAATATAGTCCTTCTGCAGGACCTGGATCATGGCAGAGAAGGTCTCTGGGATAATCAACCCCAGAGCCTGGGGAGAGATGCCTGTCGAGAACTTAAGGTCCTGCAGGCTTCTCCCTGTCGCCAAGTACCGCAACGTGGCGATTAGCCTCTGCTCCGGAGTGATGGCTTGCCTCATGCAGGTATCCTGCCTGCTGATATAAGGGTTCGGCAAAGCCAACAAACGGTGAAAAATGGGGTTCGTCATCCTGAGAAAGTTCCTGAAATCCTCAGGGTTATTCTCACGGATCTCACAGAGCAAAGGCATGTGAGAAAATTGGTCACTCTGGAGCAACCAATTCTTCGTCCATGAACTCCTCTTTGCCCTGTTTATGGACTGGACTTGGGCTGAAGAATGAACTACAGCACCAAGCACATACAATGCACGAGCTCTACGACGAGTACATACACGCAACAAGGCTTCAAAGCGGTCGGCTGGTCAGAACGCAATTAACAGAACGCACTGAAGAACAGCAAGGCCTGTGAAGAGCGAGCTGAAAATAAGCAACGAGCGGACAATAACACACTGATAAATCAATGCGAACTGACTACATGCACTGAAAAGCAGATACAAACCTCACAAGCACAAACTGAACAACAGTTAAACAATCTGAAAAACACGAGTCTGAAAAAGCGCAAATCGTCTCTCACCAAACTTCTCCTAACACAAGATAAACACGAAATTAGCAGAAGAGGCCCAATGGGTGGCGCACAAGCTATTACACTGCCTTTTTATAGTCTCGTCGGACCTGGTGTACGTCACCGCGTACTAGGCGGTCAGACTTTGGTGTGATCGTGTGTGGGCAAGTCCATTCGTTAGAAAGTCAGTCGGAAGTCCGTCGGAAAGACCGTCAGACTTTTGATGCTGAAAATTCCACCTGTATGAACGCGGCATTAGAGAGAAATGGAGAGCTGAGACAGAAGGAATGGAGACAGCAGGGGGAGGAATAGAGAGGGAGGGAGAAGGAATAGAGAGAGCTGAAAGGATGAATGGAGAGAACAAAGGAGGAATAGAAAGATGAGAGAAGAGAAATTGAGAGGGAGGAGAGTAAGAATGGAGAGGGGAGAGAGGAGGAATGGAGAGAAGAGGTAGAGGGAGAAGAAAGAGGAGGAATGAAGAGGACAGAGAGGTGAGAGGAGAAATGGGAAGGGCATACTGTAGGAGGAATGGAGATGGTAAAGTGGGGAGGGGTGAGCAGAGAAGTGAAGAGGGAAGAGAGGAGACATGGAGAGGTGAGAGAGAAGAAATAGGGAGGGCAGACAGCAGGAACAGAGAGGTAAGGAAAAGGAATAGAGAGATCTGAGTGGAGGAATGGAGAGAACAGAGGAAGAATGGCGAGGGCAGAGAAGAGATGGAGAGGGAGGAAATTAAGGATGGGTAGGGGAGAGATGAGGTATAGAGAGGGAAGAATAGAGGAATAGAAAGGACAGAGAAGTGTGGAAAGGAGGAATAGATAGGGAAAAGGGATGGAATTGAAAGGAGAGATGATATAGAGAGGGGGGCAAGAGCAATGGAGAGTCAACTTTCAATCTTGACACTTTCTGGTATAAAATATAGAAAGAATTTGACTGGTTGCTGTTAGTGAAGTAATGAGAAAACGTCCTGGACAGCCGCACTCAAAAAATGTTTTGCCTTTATTAAATGGAAGTCATCAAAAATACATGATGCAGCAGAAAAATGCAGGAAGGCTGACACATTTCACACTGTAGTCAGTGCTTAATCATGAGCTATGATTAGGCACTGACTACAGTGTGAAATGCGTCAGCCTTCCTGCATTTTCCTGCTGCAACATGTATTTTTGATGACTTCCATTTAATAAAGGCAAAACATTTTTTGAGTGCGGCTGTCCAGGACTTTTTCTCAATACTTCACTATATAAGCATTGCCGGCACCTGTCGCTTCCAGCGTGGAGGAGATGTTTGCTCCTAATCAACCTTACTAGAGCGGTGATACCTTGCTTTCTTTGGTTGCTGTTAGTGCCACAGTCTATGAGTCTCTCCTTACCGTACGGACCTCCAGCCACCTGTTGGCCGCCGAAAGGAATAAATAGGCCAAGTTGTTTGTGTCGGTCAGTTCCAGCATGCGCTGCTTGAATCGGGACTCGTGCCTACAAAGAAGAAAGTGTCACTGAGACACTGATTGATAACACATCTTTCATTTACTGTCCAGTCCATTATATAAGAACTAATTTATCACAATGTATGAAACAAGACCTGTCTGTGCTGCCCTTAGCCATCAAACAGATACTTCTGACAGTCGGAAGCCATATGAGACTAGACAGAGGATAAATGGAACATAGACTTTGGTTGGCATTCTACTAATCATACAGCAGGAAATAATTGGCTTGGTGTGCCAAAATGACATCCTCTCCATGTTGAGGTGGCCTGTACACATACATCCCACTGACTAGTCTTCCTGTGGGAGCAGTGAAAATCATAAACTTTTTTGAATAAAAATTCTTGTCTTCACCATTTTTTCATCCTTTGATCTCCTGTCGTCACTTCCTGTCTACATGCACTCCAGCCAAGGCTGCATTTATCAGAGTGGGTTTCTCAATGTTAACATGTTAATTCCTTTTCAAAAGTCATTTTTAAATAGTCAGCTTTCATTAAAGTAGAAGTATAGGCAAAACATTTTTTTTTTCATTTTGTACAGAGCAGGGGAGGGTTATAGCCCTTGTCAGATTTTTTCTTTTTTTTTGCCATCTGTGTCCCATTTTGGAAATTTCCCTTCACTTCCTGTCCCATGGGCAAACAGGAAATGAGAGGAAATCCCTGTAAATTAAAGGAATCCCTTGGGAACCCCCAGTTTACCAGAACTGGTGTCCCCATTGGAAGATTTCCGCTCTATTACTTTTCTGGGGATAACCTAACATTTGGGATTTTCTTTTACTTTCACTAATAATGGTAAACAAGAATAATAGAGAGGGTGAATCTACCTAATGGGAGCCCAGACAGCAATAAAAACTGACAGGGCTTCTAATCCCTCTCCACTCTATCCAAACCCCCCAAAACAAGTTTGCCTTTAGGTATACTTTAAAATAAGTCCTTGTTCAGGCACTTACTGTCATAGGGTGACAACACTCTTTCTTTGTGCTCCTGACTTGTCACCCTCTCACACAGGTTTCCAATGGAAACCACCATAGACCTTGTCAACACATAGTAAAACAACAGCCATCTGCACAGAGGACTTCTAGAGTACCTAGTCTATAGAGCGATTTATTAAAAATGCAAAGCCAACGAGCAGCAACAAGTTACAGTGGGGACGAAAAGTATTCAGACCCCCTTAAATTTTTCACTCTTTGTTATATTGCAGCCATTTGCTAAAATCATTTAAGTTCTTTTTTTTCCTCATTAATGTACACACAGCACCCATATTGACAGGAAAACACAGAATTGTTGGCATTTTTGCAGATTTATTAAAAAAGAAAAACTGAAATATCACATGGTCCTAAGTATTCAGACCCTTTGCTGTGACACTCATATGTTTAACTCAAATGCTGTCCATTTCTTCTGATCATCCTTGAGATGGTTCTACACCTTCATTTGAGTCCAGCTGTGTTTGATTATACTGATTGGACTTGATTAGGAAAGCCACACACCTGTCTATATAAGACCTTGCAGCTCACAGTGAATGTCAGAGCAAATGAGAATCATGTGGTCAAAGGAACTGCCTGTAGAGCTCAGAGACAGAATTGTGGCAAGGCACAGATCTGGCCAAGGTTACAAAAAAAATTCTGCTGCATTTAAGGTTCCTAAGAGCACAGTGGCCTCCATAATCCTTAAATGGAAGACGTTTGGAACGACCAGAACCCTTCCTAGAGCTGGCCGTCTGGCCAAACTGAGCTATCGGGTGAGAAGAGCCTTGGTGAGAGAGGTAAAGAAGAACCCAAAGATCACTGTGGCTGAGCTCCAGAGATGCAGTCGGGAGATAGGAGAAAGTTGTAGAAATTCAACCATCACTGCAGCCCTCCACCAGTCGGGGCTTTATGGCAGAGTGGCCCGATAGAAGCCTCTCCTCAGTGCAAGACGCATGAAAGCCCACATGGAGTTTGCTAAAAAACACCTGAAGTACTCCAAGATGGTGAGAAATAAGATTCTCTGGTCTGATGAGACCAAGATAGAACTTTTTGTCCTTAATTCTAAGCGGTATGTGTGGAAAAAAACAGGCATTGCTCATCACCTGTCCAATACAGTCCCAACAGTGAAGCATGGTGGTGGCAGCCTCATGCTCTGGGGGTGTTTTTCAGCTGCAGGGACAGGACGACTGGTTGCAATCAAGGGAAAGATGAATGCGGCCAAGTACAGGGATATCCTGGACGAAAATTTTCTCCAGAGTGCTCAGGACCTCAGACTGGGCCGAAGGTTTACCTTCCAACAGGACAATGACCCTAAGCACACAGCTAAAATAACGAAGGAGTGGCTTCACAACAACTCTGTGACTGTTCTTGAATGGCCCAGCCAGAGCTCTGACTTAAACCCAATTGAGCATCTCTGGAGAGACCTAAAAATGGCTGTCCACCAACGTTTACCATCCAACCTGACAGAACTGGAGAGGATCTGCAAGGAGGAATGGCAGAGGATCCCCAAATCCAGATGTGAAAAACTTGTTGCATCTTTCCCAAAAAGACTCATGGCTGTATTAGATCAAAAGGGTGCTTCTACTAAATACTGAGCAAAAGGTCTGAATACTTAGGACCATGTGATATTTCAGTTTTTCTTTTTTAATAAATCTGCAAAAATGTCAACAATTCTGTGTTTTTCTGTCAATATGGGGTGCTGTGTGTACATTAATGAGGAAAAAAAGAACTTAAATGATTTTAGCAAATGGCTATATAACAAAGAGTGAAAAATGTAGGGGGGTCTGAATACTTTCCATCCCCACTGTAATTATTAAAGTGCAAGTCCTCCATAAAATACATTTCAAACCACCAAACAGGATCTTTTTCAAGCATGGAGTACTTGAAAGGAACCTATTTGGTGGCTTCAAATGTTGCATTTTATGAAAGCTTGTCCACTTTGTCCTGTTGCTGTTTGTTGTTTTTGCACGTTAATAAATTACAAGGACTGGATACTCTGATCTAGAGGTCCTGCCATTAGCCTTGTTTCATACTAATGCGGTGCGGCAAAACAACGCGCTCCGTGTTCATTTCCAGCATCACATTCCAATAAAACTGCCCTTGCAATCCCCTGCAGGTGTCAATACAAAGTTAATAACACCCTCAAATCGGGTCGGCAAACGCAGTGCGTTTGCCTGCACTGGATCCCAAGGTACCAAAGGACCATGCAATCCAGTTGCAGAGTGGCTGCAGAAAAGGTGCATGCACATCTTTGGCGCAATGCGGTGTGATATGAGCCATTCAAAATGAACCAAGGCTTAAGCTATTATTTATTTACATGTGACAGGTGATAAGAAATGAATTAGAGTGTGTTTTATTGCAAGATATGTTGAAGATAATACACATTACACAGATATGGTCTACTGGTGTCACCATCAGGAACACACCCTGAGAAAGGCAGCTATTGCTGGAGCGCAAGTAACCAGGAAGTGGTTGCAGGAGGGTGCAGGAGATCAGCACCTAACAAAGGATGAAAAGCAAGTATTTTTTTGGTATAATACACAGTGCACAGAGCAAACTCTATGTCATCCAGTATGGGTCCTCATCTACTTTGCTTTGATCTTTGATGAAATATTTGGAAAGTGAGCAGAAAGTTTGGAGTTTAAGTGGTTCTCTTTTATTGGATAACTTAAGTTATTAAAGATGCAAGCTTTGGAAACCTTAAAGCTGAACTCCCGGATAAGCAAATATTGGGCTCCATTCACCAAAGCATATCATTTGCGGTATTTTTGTGACCTGACACATTTTTCCCAAATATCGCATGTGATGCTGAAAATATCAATTCACTATCCCTTTATGCGGTATTTACCTCAAAAAGCACAAACGCTCACTAAATACCGCATAAAACAGCGTTAAAGTCAATTCACTAAAGAAAATAAATACATAAATGCACGCATTAAATAATTAGTAGTCCAGGCATGCCATACTGGTGGAATAATAGCCAATTTGGAGTAGGCCCTGTCTTTTTAGATCAGTAGTCTCTCAACAGCAATGCACAGAAAACAAAATATGGATGAAAACAAAGAAATATTACAGATCGGCCCCGCCCCCCCCCATGTGAATGGTTATCGGGTACATTGTACCCCTACACATTCACCAAAAAAAGTGTCAAAAAAATAAAAATGACAGGAGACAGTTTGGGACAAGTCCTTTATTAAAAAATAAAAATGTCCCGCGATGTCCATCCATCTTCGATCACAGCGCTAATGGAATGAGGGAAAAAAAAAAAAAGGAAAAACCCTGCCTCCACGGGAGGCGTCCCCATGACTGCAGGCTTTTTGCATTGACAGCAGTTATATAGCTGAGGGCAGGGCCACCCGGTGATGTAAATGGGTGACCCTGTCCCCTTTGACCCTACGTGATGTCAAGTGACACCAGAAGGGGGTGGGGTCACCCGCTTACATCGCCAGGCGGCCCTGCCCTCAGCTATATAAGAGCTGTCAGCACAAAAAGGCTCCAGTTCGCGGGAGCCTCCCATCAAGGTGGAGTTTTTCCGGTGTCAGCGCTGTGATCAAAGATGAATGGACATCGCGGGACATTTTTTAAAATTTTTAATAAAGGACTTGTCCCAAACTGTCTACTGTCATTTTTGCTTTTTTGACACTTTTTTTGGTGAATGTGTAGGGGTACAATGTACCCAATACCCATTCACATAGGGGGGCGAGATCTGGAGGTCCCCTTGTTAAAGGGGGCTTCCAGATTCCGATAAGCCCCCCGCCCGCAGACCACCACAACCACCGGGAAGGGTTGTGGGGAAGAGGCTCTTGTCCCCATCAACATGGGGACTCCGCCCCCATCCTGTAGGTTTCTGAAGGCAGCCTGCAGTGGGTGGGGCCTGCTGGATCCCTCCAACATCTCTGCTCTCTATACAGGCTACATACAGCACAGTGATAATGTCACTGCAACTTTTACAAAGTAACATCTGTGTTTACAAAGATATTTGGTGCACATAAAGTGATATTAAATCCTTTCCGGTGAATATATTTAATCAAAAGTGTTTTTGCCTGGGGGTCTGGCTATCATATAAAACTCCAAATGTCTGCATTTATCAATAGCTAATACACTACAAGACTCTACTATTGTGAAAGTGGTGAAAGATGAGATTGCCTCAATGTCACACACCTGAATGCCCGGATTGTAGTCAGTCCCTCCGCTGTCTCTGAAAAGTGGCACAGAAGAGGCAGTTGAGTGTTGTCATCCAGCTCCTGAAGCTCCCTGGAAAAAGGAAGGGAGGGTGACATCCGGTGACCAACCCAAAATAATACAACTCCCTGTGCCATCTTTTTTCCTTTCCTCATACTCACTTGGAGGTGACGCGGAAGTATTTTTGGATCAAGTGAAACGCGACCCCCAGCGGAATGAGGGCGATCAGGAAGTAAGCATTGACATAGCTAATGACACCAATGGCGGAGAGGCAGAGGAGGGTGGATCGGGAGAGGGACTCCATTGTTGGTGGGATGTGCTGGAACCAGCAGACAGAATGATATAGTAATGGGTGATAGAACAGTATAAAGATGTCACAGTAACAGATGATTTTCTTTTATTAAGACAGAAAATGAACACAATAAACAATACACCTCACCTGATCGATGATGTTTGTATCTGCTGAGAAACGATTTAGGATTAATCCCAGTGGAGTCGTATCAAAGAACCTGCAAACCACACAGACACAAAAAGAGACGTGTTTATAAAATAAAGACTTAACTCTGCCTTCACTGGCTGCATGCTTGTTGCAGGTCAGATAAGACTGAAGTCAGCCAGGCAATAACCACCTTTGCCATGCCACACTGTTCCAACTATATAATCCCATCCTTGGTGTCATTGAGTCTGAATAGGTGCTAATACATCAATTCACATAGCTGAAGGAGTGATTTGTTGACAAATTGCCCGGGTAGAGATGTTAATACAGCCTTATATGTAATTGACAGATAGTGTCAAAGGCCCCACTCCTGTTCAGAGATGATGATGGGGAAAACAGATGATTGTTCCAGTTTGATGTAGATGGCCTCTTTCACGGTTCTTTGGAAACAAATTGTCCTTGATACTATCTGTCTTTCACATAAATTTCCAACCATTTTACATCTCTACCCTGACAATTTCACAACAATTTAACCATGCTAATGAAAGCATTACCAGCTATACAGACTTCCTGACATCAAGGAATGAGACGGTCAACATCTACCTTAACAAATTCCATAGTGATTGGATTACAGTATCTGTGCCACCTGTATGGATATAAATACTGGGGTATCTTCCTGACACTTATCAGAACTAAAAAAAAGGGTTTGAGAAGCTATTAAACATCAACATTACAGAATAAGTCAAACAGAATGTGACTATTACTAGCTACCCAAGTGATCTTGGTTTGCTATATAAACATGACTGAACATGGACATGCAGATCCCTGCCTATTGTTTGCATTTTAAAGGAACAGTGATTTCAACTTCCCCATTGACTTGAAAATTCATTTTGTAGAAATTTCTTGAAAATTTCAAATGTCAAGTAAAAACAGTAATGCCTGGTACACACTATTCGTTTTTTTTTTTTTTTCGTTCAACCCAGCGGGCTGAAGAGCTTGGGAGGAACCGCTGTACTAAACTATGCAATGTTAGTACAGCGATCTCCCCTGCTGAAAAAATCTTAAAAATGATCTCCCCGGCAGAGCTATTGTGTTCTGACATGGCCACCCCCCTCCGCCAGAACACCCCCGGTCAGCACTCTCAGCCATATCGCTGATTGGATGCAGACCTTTTTTGGTCATGCCACTTCAACAGAAGCTGGCCGTGTGCCAGCTTCTGTCAGACTGGCTGCCGTACACATGGGCCGAATGTTGGACAGTTTCTATTGAACCGACCAATGCCGCCCGACATTGGCCCCGTGTGTACTAGGCATACATTTTTCTCATAGTTGACACCAAATGTGTCAAAGTCACCTAATACTGCAGTATAAGATAAGGACCAACATAAGGCATCCACTGATAGTCTTTGGGTTCTTTCCTGTGGATTCAGTTTGGCTTAGGGCACACTGCCCGAATGTTAATTTTGTTTGGTTTCTCAAGGCAGGATTTGAATCTGTAGCATTGGTTTCTGTGACCCTGGTTAGAACGATATAAAGATGTCAAAAGATGTCACAGTAACAGATGATGATGAAGTTCACCCCCAAACTTTTTCTTACTGTGACACTTACTGCTTTCTCCATATTCTGCTATGGCGCATTCACCAGGGGGCAGTGACACCAGCATATAGCATGGCATTACAGTATCACCAGACCAGGGATGTGCAGTGAGGTCAGTGGCTGCTGAGGCAATGGCTAGTATCAGAGCCAGATACACACAGGGAAACTTTCTAAGGGTGCTTAGTGTGCACCCTGATAACCATTTAGTGAATAAACCACACATCATCATTTAGTGAAAAAACCCCATATCACCATTTAACGAAAAAAAAAAAACACATTATTTAGTGAATAAACCCCACATCAACATTTACTGAATAAACCCCCACATTGCCATTTACTGAATGAACCCCCACAGCGTAGCCGAGCGCTGTGAGATAAAAAATGTAATCTTCATCTTCAGCCAATTGGCTTACGTGTCAGGGCGCAGGCAGTCAATCAGATTCCCCCAGACAAATAAGCGTCTGGTAAAAGGAACCTATTGGACAGCAGATTTTTATTTTTTATTTCTGTATTCTGTAACAGCCCTTTAAATGCTGAGATTTTACTGGTCAAGTACAGGGCTGTTACAGAATGCAGAAATAAAAAAAAAAAGATTACAATGTGCTCAATAGAGCTACCAATAGTCCTGGTTTTATTAAAACAAGTCCTTATGTTGGTTAAATTAGTAAACTATGAGAACTAATGAAAGTGCCATATATAATCTATATAATAAAAGAATAGAACCTGAACCATTCTCTGATTATATAGATTATATATAGCACCTTCATTAGTTCTCATAGATTACTAATTTAACCAACATAAGGACTTGTTTTAGCATATGTAAATGGCGTTCAAACCACACATGTGAGGTATCGCCAGGATCGTTAGAGTGAGAGCAATAATTCTAGCACTAGACTTCCACATGTAACCTGTAAAAAAAACTTAAAGCATCGCCTATGTAGATTTATAAGTTTGGCACCATTCCACAAGTGTGCGCAATATTAAAGCATGACATGTTAGGTATCTGTTTACTCGGCATAACATAATCTTTCACATTGTACAAAAAATCAGGCTAACGTTAGTGTTTTTTATTTTTTTATTCATGAAACAGTTTTTTTTCCCCAAAAAAATGCGTTTGAAAAATTGCTGCGCAAATACCATGTGAAATAAAAAGTTGCAACAACCACCATTTTATTTTTTTAAGGTGTCTGCTAAAAAATATCTATAATAATCTATATCTATAATAATGTTTGGGGTTCTGAGTAATTTTCTAGCAAAAAAAAAATATGATTTTTACATGGAGAAGTGTCAGAATTGGCCTGGATGGCAAGTGGTTAATTACCATAAGTAATATACAAATAATTATTATATATTGTTGAATATTGTTTAAGGTAATTTACTATATTTTCAAAAACTGTACTCAAGCAGGTGGCTTGACGGACAAATTACTGAAGCTTGAAGTTATAACTTCAAACCAGTAATTTCACAGTAAATAGATAAATAATAAATGATCATATTATAACATACAGTATAGCATAAAAACATATTATTTAGCTTGATTAAAAAATTACCTTTTCAGCAGCAGCAACAGTTTCTCCCTCTTAACTATGTGAGAAAAACATTGAATTATGGGTAAACCTTATACACATAAACCCATTTTTTTCCTTGTAGTTAGAAGGGCTAGGCTGGAACGGAACATTTGTCTTTTAGACACATGCCCCCTTCTATGACATTGTAGTGAGGGGAGAGCCTCCACTGCAGCATTTTTGGGCAGTTTGCTCCAATGGTGATTTACCATTGGTCCAAGGCTCCAAGCTGTCCATTAAGCTCAGTGGCTCTGACAAGAAGTGAGAGGCACTGTAAGCTCATCCTCTCAGTCTGCTGAAAACAGAGTGTGGCAGCTTGTATTTAAATCGGCTGTATACCCGCACAAATTATTATTACTTTTTTTAAACCTGTAAGGCAAAAAGCTCAATGAGCTAGTATGCACTGCATACTAGCTCATTATGAAATACTTACCTTAGAACGAGGCGTCGGCAGCTGTTCCCAGTCCACACCGAGAGAGCTGACATTTCCCCTCGACGTGTCTTCTGGGTTCGCAGCTCCGGCACTGTGAGCGGCCGGAGCCGCGATGACGTCACTCCCGTGCATGTGTGTGGGAGACTTTTTTCCGGCGAGGTCCGGAAGCGTCTGCCAAACCTTCACAGCGCATGAGCCGCTGACGAGCTGCTGATTCACTTTGCATGCAGATGCTGACGAGCCGCTGACGTCAGCAGCTGCATGCAAAGTGAATATCTCCTAAACCGTACAAGTTTAGGAGAAATTCATTTTACCTACAGGTAAGCCTTATTATAGGCTTACCTGTAGGTAAAAAAAAAAAAAAGGTATAAAACCACTTTAAACTGGCCGTGCTGTATGTAGCTTCTGACAGGCTGTACAAGGAGCCCTATATCTCCGGAACCATAGGTCTGAGGAGCCCCAAAATTTGATCAGTGGTGGGGTAGGACATCGACTACTTATCCCCCAAATTTGGGGTCTCCCTGCTATGACCCTCAAAGCTCACTCTTTTTTTTTTATGTTCATTGCTGAGGCTCTACCTCACCTGCCTCCCCTGACTCCACTTCCCTGCAGACCTATAGTGGTATGTCCATAAGAAATGAGGGACTGGTGGTAGAAGAGCAAATGGTAAAGACTAGTCAAGAGATTGAACATTGACAACTTGAGGTTGTTTGTTCAGTAGAGATGAGTGATGAATTTTGGTCAGTTTGATATAGATGCAAAATTTTCATTTTCACATTTGACTAAATTTCATCAAAACTGCCCTCTATTTTCAGTGATAGCGATTAAAGATGATGTCATCAAAGGGTAAGAAAAAAAAAAAAAAATTAAACACAGATTAAAGTGGAAATAAACTCTGAAAGTATAAAATTACTAGGAGGTAGTGAATTTTTGGCAGAAGGGACATACAAAGTATCTTCTGCCAAAAACCTTCTTCCTTTTTTCCTTAGAAAACCTTTATTCTCTGTGTACACAATACACTTATTTGAATAGAAATATTGATTCTGTTTTTTGTCATCTGGTGTTGGATACCTAATTGGTGCCAGGATAATCTTGTTCAGTAAGTTGCTGTGCAGATTTCTGGCAGCGGTGAGCCCCATCCACTCCACAGTCAGAGAGGTGATGAGACAGAGCAAGATTCCAGACGCACTGAGAATGCTGAATCCCACCACATAGTATGTCCGATTTTGGTCAGTCTGTAAAAGTGAATTATCTTACATCAGACATATTCTGTCATTTCATCACCATTTCCAGAATGAGCAACACAATTATTTACAGGAATTCAGGAACAAACACACATGTTTAAGAATAGTGTGTGACTGTGGTGGGATATTAGAATGTAAGCTCCTCTGGTGCAGAGACTAATGTGATTGGCTTAGAGTTGTAGAACACCGCAGAATATGTCAGAGCTATATAAATATATAATAATAATAGTGTGTAACTGTGGGGGGACATTACAATGTAAGCTCCTGTGGTTCCCAGAGCCATGGAAGAATGTGCCTTCAAGGTGTTGACTTGAGTTGGTGTGGCCAAATTTCAATCCAATCGAGCAACTGTAGAATGTGCTGGAAAAACATGTCTGATCCACGGAGGCCCCACCTCGCAACTTACAGGACTTAAATGATCTGCTACTAATGGTTTGGTGCCAGATGCCACAGCATACTGGCACCATAGTGGCACTGTTTTGGAAGCAAAAGCAGGACCTACTCAATATTAGGTGGGTGGTCATAATGTTATGGCTGATTGGTGTAAATGTATATTAATAATAATAATGTGGGACATTAGAGTGTAATGCCGCGTACACACGAGCAGACTTTACGTCAGACTTTGCTCGGCGGACTTTTCAACAGATTTTACGACGGACTTTCTGAATGAACGGACTTGCCTACACACAATCCACCAAAGTCCGTCGAATTCGTACGTGATGACGTATGACTGGACTAAAACAAGGAAGTTCATAGCCAGTAGCCAATAGCTGCCCTAGCTTTTTGTCCGTCGAACTAGCATACAGACGAGCGGATTTTTCGACCGGACTCGAGTTCGACGAATTGATTTAAAACATGTTTCAAATCTAAGTCCGTCCAACTTTTGAGAAAACAAAGTCCGCTGGAGCCCACACACGAGCGAATTGTCTGATGAAATCCCGTCCGCCGGGCAAAGTCTGCCGTAAAGTCCGCTCGTGTATACGCGGCATAAGCTTCTCGGATGCAGAGACTGATGTGACTAGCTCAGTATTTCCTGTACAGCACTGCGGAATATGTCAGAGACATATAAATGTATGCTAATTATAGTGTGTGACTTTGGTAGAGACATTAGAGCACTATCACACTGGGGTGGGGGGGGGGTGTCGGCGGTAAAGCGCTGCTAGTTTCAGCGGCGCTTTAACTTAGTTTTAGCAACGCTTTTCGGCTGCTAGCGGGCATTTTTAACCCCCGCTAGCGGCCATAACAGGGTTGATAGTGCCCGCAAAGCACCGCTGCCGAGGCGCTTTGTGGGCGCTTTGTGGGCGCTTCGGCAGCGCTGCCTATTGATTTCAATGGCAGGGGTGTTTTAGAAGCGGTGTGTTCACCTCTCCCGCAATGCCCCAAAGATGCTGTTTGCAGGACTTTTTTTCCTGTCTTGCAAGCGCACCGCTCCAGTGTGAAAGCACTTGGGCTTTCACACAGGGGTGGCAGGGGAGGCGTTTTTCAGGTGCTTTACAGGCGCAATTTTTAGCCCTTTAGCGCCTGAAAAGCGCCTCAGTGTGAGTAGCCTTAGGGTGTAAGCTTCTCTGGTGCAGAAAATGATGTGACTGGCTCAGTGTTCTCTGTACAGCACCGTGGAATAAGTCAGAGATATATAAATGTACTGTATAATAATAGTGTGTGACTGTAGTGGGACATTAGAGTGTAAGCTCCTCTGTGATATACATATTTTGAAGTGAAGACATTTTTAGATCGTAAGCTGATGAGCAATCTGTTGGTGATCTACACATTCTGTATAATAATAATAATAATAATATATGGTGTCCACTAAGTTTACATTACCGAGTTGAGCCCATTGGTGTCTCTGCTGATAGTTCTGTTTTCAGACGTCCATTTCACCAGCCAGTAGTCGATGGCCACAATCACTGAGTGTTTCAGTAATTTGGAGAATATCATCAGGAAAAGGAAGAAAAATCCTCCTGAGGTCAGATATCTCCAGCACGTTCTCCATGGCATCTTTGTGCGCTGACGCATTGCCATGGCCATTTCCTCTTCCTCATCCTCCTCCTCTTCTTCCTCTGCAGAAGATTAAGGATTGGGAAGATCAACATGAACATGCAGCATCTTTTGTGTGTTGGGGAAAAAAGATATCTCCAGGATTCACTGTAAAGATTTATTGTTTTAATTCTGTCTGTATAGTTTTAAATATAGCGTGAAGTGGTAACAAGCATGTTTTCTTTTTAGCTGTGGGTGTCTCTATTAGGCCTCTTTCACACGGGCAGACCGTATGTCCGTTTTTCATTCATCCGTTTTCGGATGAAAAACGGACATACATGTATCCCTATAGGATAGCGGATGTCAGTAGATGAACATCCGCTGACATCCGATGACATCAGTCTCCGCTATGCTCCGTTTCTGATGATGGAGGAAAACCCTTCTTTTCCATCAGTCTGCGGATCTGATAAAAACGAACTCTACGGTCCGTCTTCATCCGATCCCCCATAGAGGAGAGCGGCGCTCTGACAGGTAGGTCCCTGCACAGTGTGCAGAGACAGACCTGTCATCTGCCTGCTCTAATGAAAGCAATCGCTTTCTCTGACCATTGGATTGTGCCCCACCCCACCATGCTTTCTGGGCTCTGCTGTCCCACCTGTGGGCTTGGAACCCACATAGTGGGTGCCACTGGGTGGAGGGGAGGAAGACCAGTGAACGTCTGTTCGCTGACCTGCCCGAGCTAGAATAAACCCAGAAGTAACGTGTAAAACGTATCTTCCGGTGTCAGGTGGCCAGGGAATTTAGCCACTTCCCATCTGCCCGCAATGTACTGCTGATGGGTGGACGGTGTAGGCAAAGCAATGTACCCTTACCTCGCTGCCTACTTCTGGATTTAGGGTATGCACATGACTGTACACAGCGGCAGCCTGTCAGCAAGTCCCAGCCAATGGTTGACAGCTGGGTCCTGCTGAGCCCAGAGCTCTGTGTTGACAATTAACACAGGGCTCTGTAAGAGGGAATGATCTCTGTGTTTCTCATCCCTGCAAAGCAAGTATGAGAAACTTAGAGATCCATTCCTAAAATCAGCACACTTTACACACATTACACATAGTTAGGCATACATTTAACCCCGCAAGCACCCTAGATAATAACCCCTTTCCAGACAATGTAATTAATACAGTGACAGACAGCGTATAGAATTATCACTGACCACTGTATAAGTGTCACTGGTGATGTCAGTGGCAGTTAGTCAGTCCCCCCCAGTGCCAGTTAGTGTCAGAATGCCCACTGCACTATCGCAGTCCCTTTATAAGCCTCTGATCACCACCATTAGTAGTATAAGAAAATTCCAATATATATTCCATAGCTTGTAAGCACAATAACTTTCACCCAAACCAATCAATATACACTTATTGGGATTTTTTTTATCAAAGACATGTAGCAGAATACATTTTGGCCAAAATTTATGAAGAAATTAGATTTTTTTTTATTGGATATGTTTTAGAGCAGATAGTAAAAAATGTTGTTTTTTAAAAAAAATGTTCTATCTTTTTTAGTTTACAGCGCAAAAAATAAAAAACTTAGTGGTGATCAAATACCACCAAAAGAAAGCTCTATTTGTGTGAAAAAAAATATATATAAATTTTGTTTGCATACAGTGTTGCTTAACCACGCAATTTACTAGTTAAATTAGCAAAGTGCTAATAGAAAAAACTGGCCTGGTCATGAAGGTAAAATCTTCTGGAGCTGAAGTGGTTAAAGCTTGACATGTTGGGTTTCTATTTACTCGGTGCAACTTCATCTTTTATACTCTATCAAAAATGTTGTAATATAATGCATTTTTAGAGGATAATTAGTACTTTTTCCAAAGAAATCAGCTTTGTAAAAGCCAGTCCTTTCATCCTTAATTGCAATGATAGCAGCTCTTGGGGTGAGACACATTGGTAATAGAGTGAGATCTCCCCCACAATACTCTGTGAAGGAAGCATTAGGATAGAGGAATGACACTGAAACTGCCATCCTCGGAACCGTTAGAGTGCATTCTGATCCTCACCCTCCCCTTCATCCTCGAGGGCAGCTTTCGCCTCTCTGGAGTACATCGCTCTCCGTAGGGTCTTCCGCTCCATGGTGGCTTGGTCGGCGTCTGTGTCCTGATCCAGAGAAATTCATACAAACAATATTCAATACCAGAGTAAGGATGGACTGATTGGTGCTCTGACAGAATTGATTGACATTAAACGCTGAACAATAGCAATGGATAACAAATAATGGAGATGGATGGTGTGAAAATATACATCACAGTGATAAACACGACACAACCCCAGCATTGTGCATTCACCATCTATAGCTGAACTCCTGCCTTCCCTTCAGTCTTGCACTCCTCTCCTGTACTGAAATGACCCTGATTTCACTGCATACATTCTGCAAGTCAGATAGAGCCCACTTTATTTCCTGGTTGGAGGACATCCAGCATCATCTAGTCTTTTCCTCCCCAGCCTGACTATCCCTGGCCCACCTCTTTCATTCATTGGATTTTAATTTTCAATCATGGAGGCCCAGCAGCACATTTGGGCAGGGCCAGTGCTACCACTAGGCAGACGCCTAGGGCGCCCTGCTGCCTAGGGCGCTCGGCCACTGGTGTTCATACTCTCTTCTTTCTGCAGCAGTCTAATTCTCAGCATCAGCAGGCTACCGGCACTCCGTTCACACATATTGTCAGAGGCACAGCAGCAGTGGAGCACTGTATCTGTGTCCCAACTCCTGAAAGAATGGAAGCAATCAAACGTTCATTGATGGGCACTGATAGAGCCCATTGATGGGCGCTGGTAGGCTGCATTGATGGGCGCTGGTAGGCTGCATTTGATGGGCGCTGGTAGGCTGCATTTGATGGGCGCTGGTAGGCTGCATTTGATGGGCGCTGGTAGGCTGCATTTGATGGGCGCTGGTAGGCTGCATTTGATGGGCGCTGGTAGGCTGCATTTGATGGGCGCTGGAAGGCTGCATTTGATGGGCGCTGGTGAGGCTGCATTGATGGGCGCTGGTGAGACTGCATTGATGGGCGCTAGTAGTCTGCATTGATGGGCGCTGGTGAGGCTGCATTGATGGACGCTAGTAGGCTGCATTGATGGGCATTGGTGAGGCCGCATTTGATGAGCGCTGGTCATTAATAAGGAGGGGTTTACATGGGCAGGGGAAAAGGGGTGGAGCCAGGGGTGGAGTCAAGGGGGCTGCAAAATGAGGTTTCGCCTAGGGTGTCAAAAATCCTTGCACCAGCCCTGCATGTGGGCATTACCTAGGGCAGTCTATATACAATTACAAAGTGAACAATGATATACATACAGTGCTTATAGGATAAAGGTAAACCAAGTGACAAGAAACAGGGATCAATTAATATAGCCCTGCAGTCATACTTACAACATAATAACAACCTAATAATAAAAAAATATATTTTCAATGATTAAAGTGGTAAGTGCTCCAAATAAAGTGCCTAGGTGCTCCAAGGATTTCAATCATTTAATTTATGCACTTTATTTGGAGCACTTACCACTTTAATCACTGAAAATCTATTTTTTTATTATTATGTTGTTATTATGTTGAAAGTATCACTACAGGGTTATATTAATTTTGGTTTACAGTTATCCTATAAGTGCTGTGAATATATCATCTTTGACTTTGTGAGGTTTAGCACCTTTGTGGCATTTGCTGTTAGGTCTTTGGTATAAGGTTCACCTATATTTATATGTATTTTTAATGTAGGGTTATCCTGCTAGTGCTGTGAATATATATATATATATATATATATATATATATATATATATATATGCAATTACAGCCTGTCTAGAGACACCCACACCTCCAGGCTGATATCTACCCATCAAGGCATTTTGATATTTGCATAACTCCTCCCAAAAGCCAGCCCACAGCTTGTGTCAGGGCTGAGGACTCTTGAAAGGTGTCCTGAGGCAGAGGGTTGTTATGTTTTTAGGAAGCTATGTACAGCACCCTGACAGCCCCTCCTACTAGCCATGATCTGTCTGCATTGCATAAAGAAACACAGAGACCCAGTGATGACATCACTGGGTCTACCATAAGATATGTAATGAAAACGGAAATGTTTTATCAAAACATTTAATTGGCATGTTGATGAGAGAAGAAGGGACGATCTAGGGGAGACAAAATATCAGCAGATTAAACTTCCGCTTTAAAGAGTATGTAGAGTTTTAGTTTGCGACACAGTACAGAAGGGTTAAAACCTCTCTCAGGGTATTTTTTTTCCTGCTGGGGTTATTTCTCTTAACTTTCTTGGAGACACAGCAGGAAATAAGAGGAAATTTCATCTTAGTCATTGCCATAGACATCCCCATTAATATTGCCATGTCAAATCGTTCTCCGTGCTGTTGGTGTGTGAGCACCATGCTGATCGAGGCCTGAAGAAATGACTTAATAATAATTAATAGTAATTAAATTAATGGTAATTTGAACAGAAATGTCACTTGCGGAAAACTTTTCTACCCCCCCAAATTCCACCCTATAAGTGGTGATTCTTATCATTCCCTGTCACCCTGTGCATGCAGAGCGCTCCATCACATCCTACTATAAACGCAGAGTCAGACAATAAAAAAGCCCAGGGATTATACTCCAGCCTTATTAACCTAATTTCTGGTAATATATTGGGGTGGATGAACCTATAGAGTAAGATAATAAGACTGTAAGATAAACCTTTTCTAGTTCCTGATCCTGGCGATTCATCAAGGTCTTCCAGTGTTCATACAACTCGGTGTCATTATTCTGAATGTCCTTCAGTGTCCCGTCCCGCAGGATGAATCCTTCCTTCATTGCGATAATCTGGAACCAGATCAAATCTTCACTTGTCACAGAAATTCAGTTATTTTGTAGAAAAAACAGTCCTCTGCCTGCTGTCACCCAGCCTTTAGCTGTCGCCCAGTCCCCTTCTGTCACCCAGCCCTTTGCTGTCACCCAGCTCCCTGTTGTCGTCCAGTCCTCTGCCCTGCTGTCACCCAGTCCTCTGGTGTCACCCAGTCCCCTGCTGTCACCCAGCCCTCTGCTGTCGCCCAGTCTCCGGCTGTCACCCAGCCCTCTGCTGTCGCCCAGATCTCTAAATTTTTAAATGTCGGCAACTATGCTTGCTGTGTACAGCAGTTTAACGAGGGGGGGTATTTTGGGAGAAATATGAGCATGTGTGTAGGGGCCCTCCCAGACTGGAAAGGGCCCCAAGCTTGTATCAAGCCAGCAGCTCATTAAAATTGTGACAATTCTTGTCCGTAATGAATCCATACCACAAGGGGATTTATCTGTATTGTTGAGGATGTATGGAGACGTCCTGAGCCCCCTAAAGAAGATTTTGGATGATCGGGGAATATGGACGGGGGGTGGTCTGTGCAGTTAAAATTAAAAGTCATTCACAGAGGTTGGGAGCATGGTACACATCTTCTGGGCATGCCCTGTTTTGAAACCTTTCTGGGAGGGGGCGACATCGACTATTCGTAGCTTGACCTCAGTTGAACTAAGAGACAATCCGGCTGCGTGCCTTTTACACCTGACCCCAAGACCCACCCGAAAATACAAAAAAACACTGACAATGTAACTCCTCAATGCGGCGAGGGCATGTATCCCCACACTGTGGCAACAACCCCTTCCACCAACCAAGGTTCTGTGGTACTCCAAAGTCAATTGTATCCTCCGCATGGAGGAATTAACTGCAACTTTATATAACAAGGAGGAACATTTCAATGACAAGTGGAGGCCCTGGAGATACTTCGTGAGTACCAGTGCCTACCTACAAGAGATAGCACAGGTACAAACCCTGGATACGTAGGGTGACAATTGTGTATCTGTCATCTAGTTGCGTCCATATACACATCATATAAGTGCGAGAGTAACAGCCTCTCTAGGGGGGGCGGTGTTGCGGCCCTGTCCCCCCCGTCCTTCCTTCCTCTACTTCCCCCTCTACTCTCTTTCCTTTTTATCTTTTCCACAACCAGTCACTTGTTTCATCCTTTTCTATTTCTTCAGTCTTTCTTTTTACCCTGAATATCCTCTGTACCATTATGCTCGCTACCACAGCCGTAGTGACGGCGATAACTCAAATATAGTAATTACACAATACATGGTGAGCCGGAAATACATGTCAATGTATTCTGCATTATAACTGTTTGAATTTGTATAATAGGTTGATGCATATCCCTATTGTTTCATGACCAGTTTAAAATCTATACAAGGAGGGCACCTTGGGTTTTTGTTTATGTAAATGATATAAAATTGGCTAGAACATTTCCTAAATATCCCAAAATCTATGTTCACTTGATTTTATTGTCCTGTCTAAACGAATGTGATAACCAATATGTAATTGTCAGGAAGTATATGATATGACTTGTTCTGTGATATGTATCTATGCCATATAATAAAGAAATAAAGGAATTTAAAAACAAAAAATTAAAAGTCATTGACAATATCGTGCAGCATCTGCCATCCTCAGCTTTCCTGGGGAGGGACAGGCTGATCATCTTCTACCAGCCAAAGCTATGCAACAAATGTGGAGATAAAGGGCATCTTGCTTCCTCCTGTCCGGTGATAAAGTGCTCTCTGTTTCAGGGTGTAGGACATTTGGCAAAAGATTGTAACATTATAAGGTGCAATCTATGCAATGCAGTGGGACATCCTTACAGTCAGTGTCTTGAGGCAATGCACAACAAGCTTGAGCTCATGAGAGAGTTCTTCCGCCTGGACATGGAGGATGCTCAGAGCTCAGCAGCTGGAATGCCCGTGAGTTCATCTGAGTCTGTGCCAATACCCAATATGTCTGTCTTCCCAGTCTGTGGTGCCCCAGTCTCTGCATGTGCCTAGTGTGCCCGTGTCTTCCCAGTCTGTGCGTTTGCCTAGTGTGTCACTGTCTTCCCAGTCTGTATGTAAGGTATCAGTTGCCGAGAATGTGTCCAATCCTTCTGTGTCTATGACTTCCAAAATTGCAGAGGCAACAAGAGGTGCTGGGGCAGGTGCGTCAAGTACGGTGCCAGTCCCCCCCCCCCCCCCACACACACACTGCAGGGTTTCTATTCATGATCGTGGGGTGCAGAGGAGTGGGGAAAATGGTGAAGAGGATGGCCTGGTGGTAGATAAGGAAAGGGAGAATGGGGGGGGGGGCAGTCTAAGGATGATATGGAGTGGTTGGAGGATAGAAGGAGGAAGGGCAAATAAAGGAAAAAAAAAGAGTTCAGTTACCTTGAATCCTAAGGTTTTGTCTTTGGCAAATAAGTTTGGGGTCCTGTCAGATGGTGACGATGAATGGGACTCATTGAGTTCAGCATCCTATATGGATGATGAGTGCCAGGGTGCAATGAAGTGCGCTGGTTCTCCAGGGAGAGGGAGTAGTCAGGCTAAGAAACGGCTACCTCAACTACCCTAATGGCAGTTCCCACTCCGTTAAAAGTGGCAACCATTAATGATGCCAGCTTAAAGCGGAGGTTCACACAAAAAATGAACCTCTGCTTTTCGGAACCCTCCCCCCCTCCAGTGTCACATTTGGCACCTTTCAGGGGGGAGGGGGGTGCAGATGCCTGTCTAAGACAGGTATTTTCACCCACTTCCGACATAGACTCCCACTTGTTCTGTGATATGTATCTATGCCATATAATAAAGAAATAAAGGAATTAAAAAAAAAAAAAATTAAAAGTCATTGACACTGTCATGCAGCATCTGCCATCCTCAGCTTTCCTGGGGAGGGACAGGCTGATCATCTTCTCAGTGATAAGGCAGGTGGTCCCAGTGATAAGGCAGGATACGGAGGCATCAGGTTCAAAGGTCAACCAGGACAAGTGTGAAGCTTTCTGGATTGGTGTGGAAGGTGAGAGCTTTGTTCAACCGGATGACTTCCCGGAGCCCCAACAAAAAATTAGAGTTCTAGGCATTGAATTTGGCCCGGGTGACTATGGTCATGCAAATTGGTCAACAGGCTGGAGAATGCCGATGCCAAGGTGGCAAGCTGGAAAGGTTGGCGGCTTTCCTTGAGGAGAAGTCAGATTTCTTCCAAGGAAACGTCTTGACAAGCGGATCATGAGCTCTGCTTTTTGTGAGCCACTGGCCTTAAGGGATTGCCCAAGCCTGGTTTTGGGGGTGGGTTTGCGATTGATTAATTTGGAGAGAATCCCAATGAAGTTTAGGGATCAGGTTTGGCTTGACTTTCATGGAAAACTATATGTGAAGGGCAACTTGAAGTTTCTTTCCATGAGTGATCGGGGTTGCCTGAGAGTGGAGTGTGGAGGAGTGGTGGAGTCCATGGATCACTTTCTACTTCGGTGCCCTTTTAATATAGAGGTGTACAAGAGGGTGGGGAGGGCTCTGTGTATACCCTTCCTCCCCCATATGAGTTATGCAGAGTGGGTGTATGGGGCATTCCAGACTCATCGGGATTATGATTTGGAAACACTTTTTTTAGTTAGTCTAGTAGTCTGCTATTTCACGTGGAGTGCACGGTATCAGGTATCCTTACAGAGTAAAATCCTCCTTGTCGAAAGTGGTGATGCAGGACATGGGGTGAGGTTGGGAAGATTCAGGGTCTTGAGAAAGACAGGTGGCAGCAGGAGGCCTGGATAAGGCGTGGAGGAATATCAGGACTCTATAGCTGCTGCCTGTTGATCTCAGGGTGTGCGGCTTTTCTTTGTATTGTTGTTTCATGCCCCTAGATTTCCAGATCAAATATATTTTTGATAAAAGGCTACATGCATGGTGATGGTGATGTTCCTTAGTCTGGCTCTCGTGTAGGGATTATGTTCTGCGCAATTTGGTTTGCAACATTTATGTTCTTGTTTTTTGTTTTGTATAGTCATATTCAATTATTTTGTAAATATATTTTATTTATTTATTATGGTTTTATTGTATATAAGTTGTTGTTTGTAAGATTTTTCAATAAACAAAATCAACCCCCCATAATGGGCACAGCGAAGTGCAGACCCAGTAACTAAGTTCAGGAATGGTGGACACCCCCCATAATGGGCACAGCGAGGTGCAGACCCAGTAACTAAGTTCAGGAATGGTGGGAACCCCCCATAATGGGCACAGCGAGGTGCAGACCCAGTAACTAAGTTCAGGAATGGTGGGAACCCCCCATAATGGGCACAGCAGCTGCATAGACCAAGAAACTCAGTGCAGGGGTGGTGGGAATGCCTCATAATCAGCACAGCAGGTGTTTACAACAGGGAAGTCAGTGCAGGGATGGTGGAAACCAATCATAATCGGTCCGGCAGCTGTGCAGCCCCAGGAATTAAGCATAGGGATGGTGGGAACCCCTCATAATTGTTACAGCAGGTGTTTACAACAGGGAAGTTAGTGCAGAGATGGTGGGAACCCCTCATAATTGGTACAGCAGGTGTGCAGACCCAGGAACATTCAGTATATTTGTAGAAAAGAGATCACTATATATAATAACCATTTCCTTCAAATCCCCACTTTGTGTGGTTCTACTGTTATAGTTCCCTCCTATCTTGAGGAGTCCCAGCTCCTCCTCTTTTATTTTATATGATATAACAGAATCCTGTCAGGAATCCTGAGAACCCCTCATAATGGGTACAGCAAGTGTGTAGACCCAGGAACTCAGTGTGGGATATTTTTGGCATATTTTCTGCTTAAATGAAATTTGCTTGGTAAATAAAGGTCATAAAAAAAAAAAATATAAAGCAAAACAAAGCTATCCCTAAACCTAACCCTATGGCGATCACATGGCAAAGCTGTCACTGTAACTCTTTGTGTGTGAATTCAACTTGCACAAAGAAGGAAAATACTTCAATTAATAAAAGTAAAAAAATGTGGTTTTTTTTGCAGTGAAGGATGTCCCTGTAGCGGTAAAATGAATTCCAAGTGTTTGAAAATTTTTCCAGCACTTGGCATCGGCAGCCAGCAAACAGAATCTGTACTATCATTTTCTTCTGGCTGTACAGCAGAAGAAATGTACAAATTCAGATACAAAAAAAATTCCTCACCCAGTCCGCGTGTGGCAGATACTGCAGTTTATGTGTGACCAGGACCACCGTCCTCTTATCATCCCGCAGGAACTTCATGATTCCCTCCTGCATCAAGTGATCACTAAGGTGAATGTCGAGAGCTGAGAACGGGTCATCCTGCGAGAGAGACACATATTTATATGTATGCAAATACCAATACAGAGAGCACTGCACACTATGACATGCAATTTCAAGTGACGTCGCACAGTTTCATAGTCGGATTCGGTGTGAACGGGGGCTCAGAGAAGAATCTTACCAGGAAGACGACGTTGGTGTTCTGATAGAGGGCTCGTGCCACGCATATCCTCTGCCTCTGTCCCCCACTTAGATTAATACCCTAGTAAATAAAAAACATGCAGATATGAACATACAAAAAAGAGTAACATTCCTTCCTCGGTTATAACATGTGTTATCTAATACTGTGACTGCACAGGATCTCTGCTATTTAAAGTGGTTGTATACCTGCAAAAAAAAAAAACCTGTAAGGCAAAGGCATATTATTGAGCTAGTATGCAACGCATACTAGCTCATTATGAAATACTAATTTTAGAACGAAGCACCGGCATCACCTCCCGGTCACCACTGCACTGAGGGAGCTGACATATTCCCTTTGTGTTTCTTTCTGGTTCGCGGCTCCGGCGCTGTGAGTCACCAGAGCCGCGATGATGTCACTCCCGTGCACGCGCGAGGAAGTCCTCCTCCAGCAAGGAGCTATGATTTTCCGGCAGCATCCGCTGGACCTTCAGAGCACATGCTCCGCTGACGTCAGCGGCTGCACGCAGGCTGAATATCTCCTAAACCGTACAGGTTTAGGAGATATTAATTCCTACAGGTAAGCCTTATTATAGGCTTACCTGTAGGTAAATATGCATACCTCTCAACATTTTGAGATGGGAATGAGGGATGCTTACTAACAAAAGTATGTAGGCATAGGACACGCCCCCTGCCACACCCCCTTAAAGAAGAATTAACCAAAAAAAAAATTAAATCCACAAGGACTTTTTTTTACCACTACTACTCCTTTATATTGGTTTTTAAAATGTACAAATGCAGGAATTTAGAAATTGGATGAAAGGTTTAGCACTGGGAAACACTTTTTGAAAGATAAAAAGTGCATTTTACATACAACTATATGGATCAGACCAAAATGAGGGATAAATGAGCAGGAAAGAGGGGCAGAGGGACATTGCTCCAAATCAGGGACAGTCCCTTGAAATCAGGGACAGTTGGGAGCTATGAATATGTGAAAGCGGGGTAATACAACGGCTTTAAGGCCTACTCACCACATCAGCAATGCTGATAACAGACACATAAGCAGTACAAGCAGCAAGGAATTAAAGCGGAACTAAACCACAGAATAAACGATTTAAAAAAACAGTTACATTCCCGGCATATCGGAAATGCTAACTGTCACATTGGTTGTATTCTCAATCAAACCATCAAATGGCTGAGGTCCTAACTGATTACATGTGCCGCATCATGACAGTTGCAGATAAAAGAGAAGCTTAGATGGCAGCTTCCATGGCTGAAAAGGATAGGAGGGTTTAGTTCTGCGGTAAGTGCAAAGTGCAGCTACACAGAGCAATTTGCGCACATTAGAATGAATGAATGAGTGAATGAATGAATGATTTATAAAGCGCTGCAAATGCGAACTGAATCGCCTCAAGGCGCTGGATGCATTCTCTGATGTCAGCTTCTCAGAAAAGGAAGGTCTTTAGTTTTTTTCTGAAGGCCTGGTGGTTTTCTTCCATGCGGATGTTGGTAGGAAGAGCGTTCCATAGTTGAGGTCCTTGGACTGCAAATCTTCGTTCTCCCTTTGCTTTGTAGCGGTATTTGGGAATGGTAAGGAGGTTTTGGTTAGCTGATCGAAGACTGGGATTCGGTGTGTAGTGTTTTATTTTCTCGCGGAGATATGGTGGGGCGTTTCCTTGTACGCATTTGTGGGTGATGCAGAGGGTCTTGAATGTGATCCGTTTCTTCACGGTTAGCCAGTGTAGGCTCTTTAGGGAGGGGGAGATGGATTCCCAGGGTTTTTTTCCTGTTAACAGTCTTGCCGCCGTGTTTTGGATGAGTTGTAAGCGCGCAAGCTGATATTGGGGTAGTCCTACGTAGAGCGAATTTGCGTAGTCGAGTCGGGAATTGATGATTGTTCCCACAACTGCCGCTTTGTCCTCTTCTGGGATGAAGGGGATTAGTCTGCGTAGTTGGCGGAGGAGATGGTGGGATCCGCTCACCACTGATCCTATTTGTGCATCCATTGTCATTCCTGAGTCAAAAATGACTCCAAGACTCTTGACTTTGGTGCTTGGGGAGATGGTCTGTCCAAGGATGGTGGGAGGTGTCCATGTAGTCTTTATTTTGGAATTTTTGTTAGCTTGTAGGAGAAGTAGTTCTGTTTTTGATCCGTTGAGTTTGAGGGACATTAGACATTAGTGGGAGGAATTGGGTGTGGTTGCTTTGCTTCTTGCATTGTTACACTGAAATACCTGAAAGTTATATTTTAAAACGGCATATCTAATGGTGAAGTTAAATTTGCTTATATTTTGCCTTCTCTGCCAATGATATTTTTTAATAAAACTTTTCTGATTTCATTACATACTTTGTTTTATAAACAGTGATGTCAACTGGGACTCTGTGCATCTTTATGCAATGCAGGCAGATCATAACTAGTGGAAGGGGACAGCACTCGGTCTGTTAAGAGCCCTCAGCCTTGATGCAAGTAGTTGGCTGGCTCCTGTGAGGAGTTATCCAAATATCAAAATGCCTGGATAAGTGGATGTCAGTCTTGAGGAGTGGGCATTCCTAGTCAGGCTGCATTTGCATGCAGACTGCCCTAAACAGGTAATGTCCACATGTGATGTTGAGCCTCTATGACTGTAATAGGGCGTACACATGGTCAGACTTTGTTCGGACATTCCGACAACAAAATCCTAGGATTTTTTCCGACGGATGTTGGCTCAAACTTGTTTTGTCTACACACGGTCACACAAAGTTGTCGGAAAATACGATCGTTCTAAACGCGGTGACGTGAAACACGTACGTCGGGACTATAAACGGGGCAGTGGCCAATAGCTTTCATCTCTTTATTTATTCTGAGCATGCGTGGCACTTTGTCTGTTGGATTTGTGTACACACGATCGGAATTTCCGACAACGGATTTTGTTGTCGGAAAATTTTATCTCCTGCTCTCCAACTTTGTGTGTCGGAAAATCCGATGGAAAATGTCCGATGGAGCCCACACACGGTCGGAATTTCCGACAACACGCTCCGATCGGACATTGTCCATCAGAAAATCCGACCGTGTGTACGGGGCATAAGAACTGAAACCCAGTAAATGAAAAGGGCAGGTCGGGACAGGGTTGTGCTAATGCATGGGCAATCCAGGTGTATGGGGGCCCCATGAGAATCTTGCATTACATCATACTTGCCAACTGTCTTGGATTTTGTGGGACAGTCATGCCTTTTACTAAGCTGCCCCAGGATGGCCATGTCCCAGAATCTGTACTGTGCCCTCCTGATCTCTGTATTGTGACCCCCCGTACTGTGTCTTTTGTTGATCAGTCTTTGATTTATGGCACGTTTTCTTATTGTTAAAATCAATTTTCTTGAAAGTACTAATAAAAATACGTTTAATTCTATTAACTATTTATAAGTACTTACAGTTTGGGTTCACATTGGTGCGATGTCAGACATCGCATGTTATTCGCACCGCACTGCTGTGCAAATCACATGCGATGTCTGTGTGATGCAAACTCAGCCGTACAGATTGTATGACTGAATTTGCATCGCATTTGGACCAAAGTCATGCAGGACCCTTATTTTGGTCAGCACCAGAATTGGATCATATGGGTGCTCACACCAATGCGATCTGATTCCTGTCCGAATGGGATGCGATATGCGAACCGATCTGGGGGTGTCATTAACTTATTTGACACTTGTATTGACACTCTCAGCGGTTCCCATAAGTCGGTATGAACTGCCTGTGGGTCAGGTGCGATGCGTAGGGTCCCTGCAGTGGATTTGCAGGGTTCTCGTATCGCACCAACGTGAACCAAGCCTAATTCTGGAAAGTATTTGTGTAAATTGGGGCAGGCTGGTAGGGGCCCCAGTGCCTTACTTTGCCCAGTGGTCCCATTGCTTTCTAAGATGGCCCTCAGTCAAGAACAGTCAGACTGGGGAGGAAAGCGCTAGATGCTGCTGGATATCCTCCAGCTATGAAATGAGGCAAGCCCTATTTGACTTTCTGCTGCTTCTAATGCACATTGTGAGAAGCTCACAGTGTGCAGCAAAATCAGAGGAAGCAATTTCTGTACATGAGAAAAGTACAACTGTGCAAGGCTAAAAGGAAGCCTGGAGTTCAGATTTAGCTTCAATTATGTACAATGTGTACACAAGCGATGATAACACATGACAGGCAAATCCGCTGAAACAATTCAAATTTTCAGCATGATCATTTTCTTCGAGATTCTGGTGCTCAACATTGTACAAATAACTGGTTAAAAAAAAGCATTTTTTTTTCATTGTTGACCAATTGGAATCAATTAGCAGATCTGATATGTGAACATTTTGTGTAAGTTTGGCAGGAAACAAAGACTGCGTGTATTAAGTGACGTGTGTCTGCTCAGAGAATGTCTGTGTCCTGTCCTCCCTTGTATTATATTTAGGGCTTGGCTCACTATTGCTTCACTGCAGCTCTGCACAGCTCCCTGCAAGGTCACGCTCCACTCTGCTGATTAATGGTTTTGTTTTTAGCGTCAAAACAGTTTGTAGACACCATCAGCGGCCTCTGGTCAGGAATGCAAACAGCAGGAATATTTTTAGCTGCAGTGCGCAGATATCGCTTTAAGTGTACAGGATTTATGGGACAGTACTTCAGGATCTGCTAAAATTGTCATGTCTAATAAACATTTAGAGAGAAATTCATAAGTTACCAGCCGGCGCTCCATCGTTATATGCCACATTTATGTTTATAGGTTACGTCAAATACTTAATAACTTTGCAGTTATTAATCAAATGCTAATTCAAACTTTTTTTACATATATGTGTAAATAAATCTTGGGGCTGGCCACTATAGATTTTGAGGATTTGAGAAAAAAAGTCTTCTCATATCAAGACCAGCAAAATATGTGATTGTTTCACTCCTGGGGTGCTCAGACCACCCCACCTCCACAGACAATCACAGACAAAAGATGACATTGCTTGGCCCATAAAAGTCTGATCAGGAAACAAGGATTTTTGACTTATCTGTAAATATCTGTTCTTGGAGTACAGAACAGGACACAGGCTCCTTTAATCACAGACCCTGGGTTTTATGCGACGACCTTCAGGTGTTTGGACACTGGCAAAGAGAATTGTGCAACAGCCCATATACCCGCTCCAACTCCCAGCAATCCTCATGTCATGTAGCAAGCCATAGGGGTTAGTGCCAGGACAGAGGAGAGGGTGGCCTGTGCCCTGTACTGTAATCCTAGGACACATTTTATGTATAGTATAGAAAGTGGCTACATAGACCCTGGGAAGTCCCTAAAGCCAGCCACACATGAATTGAAATTTGGCTGGTTCACCATTGATCGACTTGGGTACAACCAGCCTGTCAGATTTTTCTACGTATGGCTACTGCCAGCGGCTACAGCCTCTAGCAGTAACCATGGTATTCTGCCAGCCGGGAATGCTCCCCGCGCCCTCTTGCTGGCAGAGTACAAAAGCGCAGTGGGAGGCATTCCCCCATCAACACTGACTGTGTTTATGGGAGAATTGAGCGATTTTCTTTCCTTCCACTCGTGGTGGAAAGAAAGAAAATGTTATCATCTATGGCCTGCTTAAGCAATATAATGGAGGAGTGGGCAGCACAGCAGCAATGCAAGCAACCCCCAAAACAAAGGAAATCGGGTCATGAAGTCAAAGAGCAGTTTAAAGCACCTAAAGCTAAAGCTGACATCAACAGTAGCCTTAACATCTACCTGGTAGAACTTCACAAAAATGTGAACCGAGGACCAGGTGGCAGCCTTTCAAATATGAGAATTATACACTTGGTGTTGGAAAGGCCAAGAGGTACTGACTGAACTAATCATCATTTGAGGTGTAAGCCTTAGAGATAATATGCCTAAACCACCTAAAAATAGTGGAACATGATGCAGGGCACCCCTTGTAAGAGCCCACTGGCAGGACAAAAAGATTATCTGAGTTTCAGAAAGAAGCAGTGGCTAAGAGGTATATCCACACTGCTCTCAACACATCCAAACAGTGGAGAGGAATCTCTTTAGGATGCTTCAGTTTAATAAAGAGAAGGCAAGGTGATGCCCTTATTCGGGTTTACTTCCTAGCTTTTATAAATGTAGGTACCTAATCCTGCAGGACCTGAGCTTCAACATCCAAGCCCTCAAAACCAGTGACAATGGATTGGGAAAGTAGACCAGCCCTTGAGACATCAGGTCGGTTGGTTTGGAAGTGCCCACTGAGAGTCTCCCAGAAGTCAGAGAACATCCAAGTACCAAGTTCTCCTGAGCCAGTTTGGTGCCACCAAATTCCTACAAAGCACCCAAGGAAGAATCCATACTAGAGGGAAGGTATAGATCAGACGAAAGTAATCCCAGAGGGTCAAAAGTGAGTCCAGTGCAAAGGCCAGATGATCCCTAGCCCTGTCCACAAACCTGTCCACCTTGTTGTGGAAGCAAGATGCCATGAGATCCACATTCAGCATCCCCCAATAGTGACAGTTTTGCTGGTATACTGTGGAGTAAAGAGAAGATTCCCCTGCATCCAAGTGTTGATGACTGAGGAAGTCGACCTATGAATTGTTTACTCTAGGAATGTGAACCACAGACGTAGTCTTTCAGCCCAATCTAAAATTAAGACCACTTCTCGAAGGACCACATGTCTCCTGGCACTACCCTGATGGTTGATGTAAGCCACTGCAGTGGTGTTGTCTGATTAAATTCATGTTGGTTGTCCCTGAAGCCACTCGGTCCACCACTGAGGGGACAGACTAACAATTCACTCCTTGTAGCGAAGCTGCTACAAGGCAATGAGAACATTCTGTAATCTTAGCTGAGAAGTGGGCAGATCCCACATCCTAGACCCAAATATCTGAAATATCTGAGTCCCATAGGCGTGAGCAAGGGTGTGCCAGGTGTGCCTGGGCACACCCCAATCCTGCGGTTGGCAACCCATCAATGGCGAGCAGGTGACAGGTAAAACGCAATCCTTCTTTGCTGACCCTCAAACTGGACAGGAAAAGTGGTGGGGGTGGAATTTAGTGGAACCGATCTGTATTTTCCTCCTGCAGCAGCTGAAAGTAGGCTTCTCCTCCTCTCCCTCTCGTCGACATTCAGCTGCCACAGGAGGAAAATACAGGGGATCGGTACCAATATATGCTACCCCCACCACCCCTCCTGTCCCTGTTACTCTTCTTTCTGTTGTCCGGGTCCCCCTGTGTGCTCCCTGGCTCCTCCTTCCTCCCATTGTTTCAGGATGGAGAGTGGGGAAGAGGCGGTAAATATGTCAAACGCATATGTGTTGGAGCTTTGGGGTGCACACCCTAATGAAATAGGCTGCGCACACCTATGCTGAGTCCAGAGGTCTGAGAGCGCTACCAGACATCTCCCTGCTTGTAGAAGAGGGGGCGTCCCCTCATTGTGAGGTGGGCAGAATTACCCAAGGAGCCGTTTTACCTCATCATGGCTTTGTGCACAGCGTGTGTTGGCCTGTCCTTTGTCCTTTTTCCCTTGTGCCTGATGTCCACTACATGGGTGAAGGGATCCCCTGAGGGGTACTCACAACCTGTGCTGTGGAGCAGAAAGATGCAGCTGTCTCACAGGTAAAGGCACATGTGATGACCAGGGCCTCAAAACAGAGCAAAGTTGTGCCTGAAGCAGGGGGGTGCCTTGCCCTGTAGCAGAGCATGTGCTAAAGATGGCAACTGGGTTAAGGATGACTGTCTTTAGAGGCAGGACTATGCACACAGAATGGGCTACTGCCAACCCACATGCAATACAATTTCCATAGAAAGGGGAAAAAGTACAGCACGGCCATGACAGACACATTGCTCGTAGCCTCACACTGCCCACACCTCTGCACTATGGAAGAAGGGGTTCAAGGACTACTCCCAGGAATGGGGGTGCTGGATTGTTTGGGGGTTCCCTATAAGGGAAGGACACAGCCCCAGATTCACCGCTCAAGGGCTTAGGGCACCTTTGGAGTACCAAGTTGTGGAAATCCCCTTATCATTCGCTCCTCCATGGAGGGTGTCTTCAGGGACTGGGTCATACTGGTGATTATCAATGCTCTGTACCTGTAAAACACCCAACAGATAACTACATCTTGCTGTACTACACCAAAAGTAAATGCCAATGCAGGGACCAGTATGGAAGGCAACCTTACATGTCGGCACCAGAGTCTTTATATGGTAAGGCCCGCGTGCAGTTTATGTGGCTTCTGTCAAAGAGCCCCAATGCTGAAGCTGCAGAGGGCAGCAGCAGTAGCTGTAGGTGCAAGCAAATATCACAAGAGTGAAATTTTATGTTACCCTTTCTCCGATTTCTGTCTGATCCCCAAATGGAAGCAGGTCGATGTCTGGCTGGAGGGAGCAGGCATCTGTCACGGCTTTATATCTGTAAGAGAGAGGACAAAAAAATGACATACACACAGCTATGTTTGAACTGTAATATTGCAATATCCAGAGATTCTGGGAGTCCTACTTCTCTAACATGTTGCAAGACACATGGACTTATGCAGATAATATGCACCCAGGGCATGATAACAAAAACAATGAAATCCTTAGGGTTGATTTACTAAAGGCAAATACAGTAAAACCTTGGTTTGAGAGTAACTTGGTTTGTGAGCATTTTGAAAGACAAGCAACATTTTTAATAAATTGTGACTTGATATATAAGCGATGTCTTGATATACAAGTAGCATCATGTCACAACTGAGTATAAAAGAGAAGAGAGAAGCCTTTAAGTGTAGCAATATGGTTACATTTAATGAAGGTACAACATATAGCAACTCATAAAGAGGCACATCTAAGTATGCAGGCAGCTGGGGTAAAGCTGTCCACATAAACCATCCTCCTCACCGCCATTGTTGTTATCCCTTTCACTCTGCACTCCACGAGCGGTTCAAGCCACGCTTTCAGATCGCTCTACTACAGGGTAGTTTTTCTGGTCACAATTGCAGACTGACATCGGTGAGAGCCGGCGGTGCGGAGGATGGTCTATGAGGACAGCTTTACCCTGGATGCCTGCATACTTAGATGTGCCTCTTTTAATTATCAACCATGTGAGTTTCTAAATGTTGTACCTTCATTAAATAGAACCATATTGCTACACTTATGCTACATACACACGGTCAGATTTTCCAACGGAAATGTTGGATGTGAGCTTGTTGTCGGAAAGTCCGACCGTGTGTATGCTCCATCATGCTCCAAACATTTGCTGTCGGACTTTTCGCCAACAAATGTTAGCTAGCAGGTTTTCAAATGGGTCTTCGCCAACAAAACTTTGTTGTCGGAAAGTCAGATCGTGTGTACACAAATCCGTCGCACAAAAGAGTTCACGCATGCTCGGAATCAAGCAGAAGGAGCCGCACTGGCTATTGAACTTCCTTTTTCTCGGCTCGTCGTACATCTTGTATGTCACCGCGTTCTCACGTTTGTAATTGTTGGCCAACATTTGTGTGACCGTGTACATGCAAGACAAGTTTGAGCCGACAACCTTCGAACAAAAATTCACGGTTTTGTTGGCAGAAAGTCTGATCGTGTGTACGGGGCATTGGAGGCGCCTCTCTTCTCTTTTATAAAAAGAAAAAGGGGGGCGGGACTTTATATGAGACACAAAAGACATCCCTATATTGGTTACAAAATAAAAGTTTGGGACTTTATATGAAGCATATGAAAGACCATAAAATGTATAAAAGAATCAAAGTATTATCAAAAAGTATATCTAGCACATAATATATACATGCAGAGTTGATATATGTACAAAACACGATTACATTGAATATATATACGCATATATTACATTGGTGCCAAAGCACGTGCTAGTGGCCGGTATGTAGGGCTCCATGTGGTTAGTAGGAAATAATAATGGTAAAAGCTATAAACATGTATAAAAGGAACATGATGGATTGAAGTCATGACTGCATCCTGAATAGGCCTGATGCGTTTCATGGTAAAAAACACTCATCAGAGGCGGATGCGTCAACATGTCTGAAAAAAGACTTTTATACTCTGTAGCTCCTTCTGGATTTTGCTTCTAATCCCCATTTGTAAATGGGCATTTTATGGTTACCTGGTCACATTGCTATAATCTTTTTATATGGACTCTAAACTGAAGGACCTTTGAATAAATGGTTGTGGAATGAATCATTTGAGTTTCCATTATTTCTTATGGGGAAATTTGCTTTGATATACAAGTGCTTTGGATTACAAGCATGTTTCTGGGATAAATGACACTTGCAATCCAAGGTTTTACTGTAGACTGTTCACTTTGCAAGAGTAGTTGCTCTCTGCACGGAAATTTTCTCTAAAGCTTAATAAATGAGGCAAAGGTCCACTTTGCAAAGAATACCCAATTACATGCAAGGAAAATAAAAAAACTGCTTTTTTTGTTGCACATGATTGGACAATGGAAGTCAGCAGAGTGTCCCCTCATTTGCTAAGCTCTGGAGGAAATTCTCTTGCAGAGTGCAACAGCACTTGCAAAGTGAATGGTCTATTTGCCTTTAGTAAATTAGACCCCATATATGGCCTCAATGACTGGACTAAGATGAAAATCCCCACTCATCAATAATAAAACTTTTCTCTTTATATTACATCATCAAAGGATCTCTGTGCTTCTCTATGTTATGCAGGCAGATCATGAAGGGTGGGAGGATCCAGCAGGGTGTTGTACATAGCTTCCCGAAAACATCACAGCACCCTACCTCAGTACTCCTTTCCAGAGCAGAGCTCCCAGATGAAACCAGTGGGCTGGGTCATTGGAGGAGTTATGCAAATAATAAAATGCTTTCATTGGTGGATGTCAATCTGGAGGAGTGGGCTTTACTAGGCAAACTGTATCTGCATGCAGGCTATGTAACGCCCACATGTGATGCTGAACCTCCATTAATGAAAGAACTGAAAACCAATGTATGAAAAGTGTCAAAATTCAGCAGTGAGATGCAGGTTCTGATTATTCTTCATGCTGACCGGAATGAGTCTCTTTATGGAACAGTGCATGCTCGGGCTTATAGTGTCAGTCTGCCAGTGGCTGTTAGTATATATTTATACACTATGTATTTCAGGGTAATGGTGTGGGTCGTCTATAAATGTGTTGGTACCTCTGCTTGTTGAAGGGACTCCCAAATGTGATGTTCTCTTCCACTGTGGCATTGAGCAGCCAGGGCTTCTGTCCAGCGTAGGCCACAGAATTTCTGTTCTTACTGAAAAAGGAAGAGTAAAAAGATCAGAGCCAGCTGATCCCCAGAGTCTGGAAAAGATTGTCACCTGGTGAGTATTGTACTGGCATGCTGAGAATAAATGAGACTTGCTGCCCATTTTATCAACAGGAAATGGCACATATGGTTGGCGTTTCTCCCCAGAAAAGGCAACAAGTTTGGCCAGGCCAGTTGGGAAGCGCTAGGGAGACCTGAGTGGACATCAGAGAATGAAGTGAGTGTACACCAACCATCCCTGGGGAAGACGAATTGCTTATATTGTACAATACATGTACAGTATGACTGTAGGGGCCCTAAGTTTCTGCATAAGGGCACCTAAAAAAGTGACAGCTACCCATCCATTGCTCACATATTGTAACTATTGTCTCTTTGTTGCCTTATATTGTAACAATAGCCCATTTGTTGCCCATGCATTGTAACAACTGCCTGATTGTTACCCTCATACGGTAAAGATTGCCCATTTGTTGCCCGAGTATTGTAAGAATTGCCTGTTTGTTGCCAACCTATTGTAACAACAGCGTGTGTTTCACCCTGCTGTTGTAGCAATTGCCCATCTGTTGCCCTTGTATTGTAACAATTGCCCATTTGTTGTCATTGCAACAGCTGCCTGTTTGTTACTCTCATATTGTAAAGATTGCCCATTTGTTGCTTGTGCATTGTAACAATTTTCAGTTTGTTGTCAACATACTGTAACAGCCTGTGTGCTGCCCTGGTGTTGTAGCAGTTGACCAGCTATTGCCCATGAAATACAACAATAGCCTGTTTGTTGTCCTCATATTGTATCAATTGCCCAATTGTTGCACACATATTATAACAATTGCTCATTTGTTGTCCTCATATTGTAACAATCGCCTATTTTTCTGGTCACATATTGTTACCACAGCTTGTTTTTGCCCTCATTTTGTAATATCACTATTTGTTACCAACATATTGTAATTATAGCCCATTTGTTGCCCTTGTATTGCATCAATTTCCTTTTTTTTGCTCATATATTGTAACGATTGTCCACATTTTGTAATGATAGCCTGTTTGTTGCCCTTGTATTTTAATGATTACCATTTTCTTTAACTCAAGATCTTTAGTCAAAGCTTTGAAAAGAGAATCGCATACACTCAATCAATTGACAATGAAATAAAATTAGATAAAAAATTGTTTAGCCTTTGCAAACATCACGTAAGTGAAAGAGAATATGATTTTAGACCAGCCTTTCTCAACCAGGGTTCCATGGAACCATAGGATTCCTCCAGAGCTTGCTAGGGGTTTCTTGAGCAATGACGCACAGATAATATATATTATCTTTTTAGCTATCTGTAATAGGGGATTCTTCCCACTGACCATCATCCTAATGTACTATGAGCTGTAAATATAGTAATTATTAGCAGGGGTTCCCTGAGACTAAAAAGTTATTTCAAGAGTTCTTTTGTGTTAAAAAGGTTGAGAAAAGCTGATTTAGACTAAACATTAAACGATGGAGTAGACGGCACCACAGGCTAAAAATAAAAGATAAAAGCCCTAGAAGGTGTTATAGGGATCTTCTGCTAAACAGATTAATGTCTGTCTTTCTCACACACCAAATGTTTATTATTCATTCATGTAAATGATTAGAGACTCAAAGAACATCGCTGTTAGAGAAACTGTTCTGCGAAAGGAATCCTGAGCTGAGAGAAATATATAGGATGCCATTGCACACTTCTTTCTGTCTAACTTGATTTTGCATGATACAAATTTTTTGTTGAAAATAGATGCTATATTTTACAAACACATATAAAAAGATGTAGGTACAAGTTCAAAAGTGGACTTCACTACCACTTTAATAGCAGATCCCCCATGCATACTGGCTGGAATCAAAAAAGCAAATTGTACATTGTTTAAAATATTATATTTAGTAATATAATATATATTGACATGTGTAGCACACTCTAGTGTGCTAGAAGTGGTAGTGGTTAGGTTTTTGTTATTGTAGGTAAATTTACAGCTGGCAGCCAAGCCTGGTTGTTTTGATCTGAGTTGGGAGTGACTCAGTCAGAGCTGGGTGACTCACAGTCAGCATCACTGAGACCTCCCACTTCTTTCCAGAACATTCTGAAGACTTCTGGAAGGGAAGGAGGAGAGGAGAGGTGGAGCTGCCTTGAGTATTCTGAGGAGCCCTGACCAATCCCCAACCTGGATTGTCAGGGGGCAAGCCTCCTTAAATACTCAGGGTCAGTCTAGCTGGGAAGGAGTTGTTCGGGAGGAAGCTGGAGATGGAGTGCTAGGCTGTCATGGCCTTTGAGGGAGCTCCCCAGTCTGGGGGGGGTGACCTTGGGCCTGGGCTCTGGTGTGGACAGGGCCCTCTGAGAACATATGAAGGTGTTCTGGACAGGAGGCACGGGAGCAAGGAAAGGACAGCAGTAGAGCATTGCCAGGCAAGTCTCCAGGAAGGAACAACTGGTCGGAGCCAGGAGGGCTGATGAGTGACACACAGTCAGGAGGACTGGGGAGGCACACCTGAGAAGACTGGAAGAGTCCAGTCTGAGATGGGTGCAGAGCCAGTGGAGTAGACTGTGTTGGCATGGGCAGTGAAGAGAGGCAGCTGCAGCCAGGAAGGCTGGCAAGGCCTGAAGATGTGTTGCTGGGATCAGTAGCCACGTGGACAGCTAGCATTGGGACTACCTACTTATATTTTTGCTACACCATAGGGGCCCTTGGTCCCTGCCTGCAAAGGGCATTCACTTTGCGCCTGACTGAGTCAGTTTCAGGCCTGCATATCAGTGCTAGCTGGTCCTGGGAGAGATAGTCTGCAAGCATGTTTTGTGCTGGAGGAAGTGTATATACTGGAGATGTATATAGTTCTCAAGTCCCTGTATCTGTTTCTACAATCCACTGGCCATCTCATAATTACCTGATCCCCATCCAAGTTGAATTCCCCTAATAAAAATAACAAAAACAAGTGCAAGGACTGTTTTCTGTCTGAGGAGTGACTGAAAGTTGTGTGCCTGGCTGGGCAGGGTGACAGACGGACCACAACTACCAGCAGCCCTTACAGGGGTATTGCTACACATGAATGTTGACATACATCCAAGAAAACTCCACAGGATCCAGGGTGACGGAATGCCCCCCCCCCCCCCTCCTGACAGCCTCAACTGTGTATATTTCCCTATGATTCTGTGTAGAGGGGGTGTGTTCATTCCCTCCACTCAGGTTTCACTGAGCCCTGTGTTCTAGTTCTGCAATGTGTGTGACGTCAGATCCCCGCCCCCTGCCTTCTACTGCTGAGAAATAGCCTCTGATCTGTGTGTTTTAGGAGGATGTAGACAAGAGAGGGCTACATATAAACAGGTACAACTTACACTCACTGGCCACTTTATCAGGTATACCTTGGTAGTACCGGGTTTGACTCCCTTTCGCCTTCAGACTGTCTTAATTCTTTGTGGCATAGATTCAACAAGGTGTTGGAAACATTCCTCGGAGATTTTGGTCCATATTGACATGATAACATCACGCAGTTGCTGCGGATTTGCCAGCTGCACATTTATGATGGGAATCTCCCATTCCATCACATCCCAAAGGTGCTCTATTGGATTGAGATGTGGTGACTGTGGAGGCCTTTGGACTACAGTGACCTCATTGTCATGTTCAAGAAACAAGTGGTGAAATGATTTGAGCTTTGTGACATGGTGCATTATCCTGCTGGAAGTAGTCATCAGAAGATGGGTACACTGTAGTCATAAAGGGATGGACATGGTCAGCAACAATACTCGGGTAGGCCTTGTCGTTTAGACGATGCTCAATTGGTACTAAGGGGTCAAAAGTGTGCCAAGAAAATACCCCCTACACCATTACATCACCACCACCAGCCTGAACCGTTGACACAAGGCAGGATGGATCCACACTTTTATGTTGTTTATGCCAAATTCTGACCTGAATTCGAGACTCGTCAGACCAGGCAACGTTTTTCCAATCTTCTATTCTCCAATTTTGGTGAGCCTGTGTGAATTGTAGCCTCAGTTTCCTGTTCTTAGCTAACAAGGGTTGCACCAGGTCTGGTCTTCTGCTGCTGTAGCCCTTCTGCTTAATGATTCAAAGTGTTGTGCATTCAGAGATGGTATTCTGCATATCTTGGTTGTAACGAGTAGTTATTTGAGTTCCTGTTGCCTTTCTATTATCTCGAACCAGTCTGTCCATTCTCCTCTAACCTCTGAAATCAAGATGGCATTTTTGTCCACACAACTGCCACTCACTGGATATTTTCTCTTTTTTGGACCATTCTCTGTAAACCCTAGAGAAGGTTGTGCATGAAAATCCCAGTAGATCAGCAGTTTTTTAAATACTCAGACCAGCCCGTCTGGCACCAACAACCATGCCACGTTCAAAGTCACTTAAAGCCCCTTTCAATTGAACTTCAGCATGTCATCTTCACCACATTTTAGATACCTAAATGCACTGAGTTTCTGTCATGTGATTGGCTGATTAGCAATTTGTGTTACCAAGCAATTGAACAGGTGTACCTAATAAAGTGGCCGCTGAGTGTATGTAGGAGGATGTGTTTCATCTCTGTCTATCACCTGAGGCCAGTCACTCCAGTCGGTATTTGTAAAGTTCTACGACCGCTTTAAATTTGTGGTGTGCAGCGCAGCACTAGTGATGTGTTTCGTAACAACTGACTTTGCTAAAGACCTCAAGACCCCATTCATACTGGGGTCGTGGCTGCGCTAGCGCTAAAGCGCCGCTCATTTTAGTGTCGCTTTTCGGCCGCTAGCGGGGCGCTTTTAACCCCAAAGAAGGGGTTAAAAACTCCTCTGTTGCAGCGCTTCGGAAGCACTGCCCATTCATTGCAATGGGCAGGGGCATTTTGGGAGTGCTGTATACAGTGCTCCCAAACCGCCCCAAAGATACTGCTTGCAGAACTTTTCCGAACCTCCTGCAAGCGCACCGCCCGGGTGTGAAAGCACCCATTGTAATGAATGGGAGGCAGTATTCAGGGGCTTTACAGGCGCTATTTCTAGTGCTAAAATGCCTGAAAACTGCCTCAGTGTGAAAGGGGTCTAACCCTTTGACATTGTCAGCAGTGACAAAACCGGCCACAGGGAACCTGGGTACATAGCAAAGGAGTAGGGCCAGTGAGGGCCACTGCTGGGACTTGTTTTGGCAGATAAGCCGCATGAACAAGGAGAATGCTGGCTGGATTTGTTTAAACTCTGCTAATGCTCAGTTACATAGTGCTGTGGTGTATGCTATAAATTGTAGTGTAATGTACAGTATGTCAATAATTTATAATGTTTTCATAAGGATTTTACACTATGTGCACTTTGCTTTTCTGATTCAAATTAGTATCGGTAGAGGATCTGCAATTACAGGTGGAATATGTCTATTAGAGAAGTTTGCCATAGGGATAAATAAATTGTTTTTGCTTTTCGATAACAGAAAGGTGATTTCTTAGTTTTGGGTGGAGAACGCATGATATAAAGATGGCCTGTTGCACATGGGCGAAAAAAAAACACAGGTGCATTTTTGCCTATGGGACAATGTACACAGCTGCGCAAAAAAAGAGTGTAGGGTGTGAGTTCACCTTTTCATTCCTTTTTGTGAAAAGGTGAAGTTATGCTTTCAAATATATTTTTTTTAAAAATCCCTAGGAGCCATTTAAAGTCCATTGCACCCTTAAAGTGTATGTCAGGGCAAAAAAAATACCACACTCAGTACATCTCAGCAGTAAATTTAAATTTCCCCCGTTTAATCCCTGCCGAATTCTCCCTTGCTAGACTACAGTACGCCCCCCACTTGTGTTATGACGAGATTAATGTAGGAGTGGGGGGCTAACGGAGTTCAGGAGAGAAGAAGTACTGTAGTAGGTAGGTCTGACAACACTGTTTGGGATTTTAATGTAGCAGAGGTAGCATTGTCAGCTCAATACAGGAATTTAGGAGCTCAATAGATTTCTGGCAAAGCAAGAGGTATTTTTCTGTACTTGTCAATGTAAGATGTACTGTATGTGTTCTTTGCACTTCAAAAAAACACTACATACCACCTTAATTTCACATTCCCCATTGACGCTAACCTTTTCATTGAAATGGCAAAATTTTACCAAACATTGGAAATTTGGCTGACCCTTCAGAGTCGATAATTTTTGTGTCACTGAGCCAGAACAAGTGTGCAGCAAGTAGGATAAAAGAATGCTGTGGCTCAGAAAGTATATCCCAGACACAGCCAGGCACTTAGCATTTCCAAAGCTGGACATCAATAGCTCCTCCATATGTCTCTCATTTCAGGTTTAGTTCAAGGCACAGGGGGCACACAAGGATTTCCCTTCAAGATTGAAACAATAAAACAAGAAGAAATTACAATATAAACCTCCAACGAGCCTGATTAATGAGTGGAGAATTGCAGGCTGAAACTGGTGGCCCTCCAGCTGTTGCAGAACTACAAGTCCCATGAGGCATTGCAAGGCTGACAGTTACAAGCCTGACTCCCACATTCAGTGGCATGATGGGACTTCCGCAACAGCTGGAGGGCCGCCAGTTTCAGACCCCTGAGTTAGAGAGATGGACAATAAGGCACACAGCACACTTGGGTGACACGATAACTTCCTGTGCTGTGCCAGTGACGGGAAGTATCGAGTTCCGCCATGTTAGAGATTCACAGCACAGATGACTCATCTAAATTTGGCCATACACTATACAATCTTCTTGTACAATCTGGTTTAGACTTACCAAAGCTATGTAATACCAGGAACAACCTATACAATTCCATTAATATGAAATCAGACAGGTTCTTGCATTACATAGTTGCGGGTAGATCTAAAAATGATTGTACAACCAGATTGTATAGTACATGTTCACCTAAACAATGAAAAAGACGTATCATGAAAAGCACACACAGCCAAGGGCGTACCTTCCGTCATCATCAGAGGAAGGGAAGCAGTCATCCGGGCTGCAAGTTATGACAGAAATGACTTAGTAATAAATAAATGATTGGTTCTTCACACTTTGAGGGCATCGAGATAGGAAAGTGAACAATCTGCCCTTTGATGGAAAGGAGTTTGATGGGAATAACATTTTGGAAAACTTTTTTTTTCCTTACCCTGTAGCAGATAAGCTTCCATTAAGGGATATACACGGCCTGAAGATTTTACAATACTAAAACTACCACACACCAACATATCTTTCAAAAAAATTCCCAAGTCCAGTCTTTTTGTGAAAAATACATTTATAAAGTTACAAGTTGTATGTAAGTTTTGGATGGAGTGAGGAAAGATGTTTTGCTAAATATGGAGTATCAGATATAAGAAGTTTCTGATGCATTGATTGTAACCTCTATTTAGTGATCATGGTTCCTATTTTCAAACTTTTATTAGGATAGAGTACAATTCTTTGTGTCGGACAGCCAATAACGTCATCTTAGTGTCTGATTTTAGGCGTTCACTATTGTGCCAGCAAATTCAATTTTTTTTTTTTTTGCATGTGCTGTTAGCTAGATACATTATGATTTATATTTATTAACATTCACAAATTACCTTTTCATATGTTTGCCTATATATATATATATATATATGAAATAGGTTTAACATTGGATCCTATTCTATTATGAAATATTCTGCAATCTTTCATATTTATTCCAACTATTTCCATTTTGGTATTAATGTTTCTACTACAGCCCTGACAAAGAGGGAGTGTCGGTGTCCCCGGAAAAAGTTGGCTGTTCTGTGGTTCCTTGTTATCAGCAAACTAATATTAAAGGATTTTGGACTCTTAGGGGTTGATTTACTAATGGCAAATAGACTGTGCACTTTGCAAACTGCCGTTGCACTCTGCAAGTGTATTTGCTCTAAAGCTTAGTAAATGAGGTAAAGCTTCACTTTGCAAAGAACATCCAATCACATGAAAGCAAAATAAAAAAAACAGCATTTTTGCTTGCACAAGATTAGATTATGGAAGTCAGCAGTGCTTCTGCTCATTTACTAAGCTTTTTTTTCTTTAGAAATGTCATTTGGTGCAGGGACTGTTCTAAACACGGGAAACATGCGTCCCTTTACAGGCATACTATAGACACCCCCCAGGTCTGAAATTTAAAGGAATATTTCACTTTTATTGTTTCACTTTAAGCATTGTTAAAATCACTGCTCCAGAAAAAACGTCTGTTTTTAAAACTTTTTTTGCATTGATACATGTCTCCTGGGGCAGGACCCAGGTCCCCAAACACTTTTTATGCCAATCCCATGCATATAAGCCTTTAAAATTAGCACTTTTGATTTCTCCCATAGACTTTTAAAGGGTGTTCTGAGGCTTTCGAATTTGCCACAAACACCCCAAATTGTTCGCTATTCGGCGAAGGGGCGAACAACCAATGTTCAAGTCGACCTTACGCTCGACTCAAACATAGGGCTCATCCCTAACAACTGTTCCTCTGAGCTCACCCATTTGTGTGACAATAGCGAATTGATATTTGCTATTGTCTTCCTGGTTCTTTTCCCGGTCAACCAGGAAACAGTTCCTGAGGCCCAATTGGCCAGGGAGTCTTAGAACTGCCGGTCAATCGGGTCTCAGTCAGGACTCACTTCCTGTTTGGCCTGGAGGAGAAGCATTGGGCGCATTCCCGTTCGTCTCCTACACGCGCGCACGGGGGGGGATGAGGGATCGCCGCATTCCCGTCTGTCTCACGCAGGGGGAGGGGAGGTGGGGAATCATTGCATTCCCATCCATCTCCCACTGTGGGGCTTGGCATTGGTTTTCCACCCCCCCCCCCCCAAATATTGAGCACCAGCCACCACTGGTGAGACAACAAAGTTGTGCGACTTACAATGCGACTTTGATCTGACTTTACATTCTCTGGTCCAAAGTCGCATCAAAAGTTGTAGCAAAGTAGTGCAGGAACTTTTTCTGAAGTCGCAATAACTTCTATAGTGCCAGTAGGAAGACCCCGCAAAGACATATATTGAATTTCACATGATTTACTAAGACTGGAGAGTGCAAAATTTGTGTAGCTGTGCATGGTAGCCAATTCGCTTCTAACTCCAGCTTGTTCAATTAAGCTTTAACACAAAAAATGGAAGCTGATTGGTTCCTACACAGAGCTGCACTAGACTTTGCACTCTCCAGTTTTAGTAAATCAACCTCTTAGTTCTTTAGTCTGGTGCTCCCATTATTCTGTCTGCGTGCCTACTGCTGAGATTTGTCTTAGTGACCATTGTAGTTGTTATTAGAGAAAGAGGATAGAGGAAATCCTCTCATGGGGACACCTGTTCCAGTGATAATTCTATAGGATGGGAATTCCATTTGTTTTGGAGGGATTTTCTGTCATTAACCATTGTGTCTCTAGGACAGGGGCAAATCTCCCTGGCAGGACAAAGGTGTCAAAGAAATAACTCAATAGGGGTTTTAACCTTCCGTATGCTATCCTAAACTAAAAAAAAAAAAAATAACTCTACATACACTTTAATAACACATATATTAGAAAGGTAAAAATAGTTAAATCACTTAAGAACAACTAAATATAACAAACCATTTATAGCTGTATACATGTTTAATTTCCATAACATCAGAGACCCCGGTAGGGAGAATATCACTTCCCTACAAGGTGAGATCCACATCTTAATAAGAGTAGTAGAGAACATCAGAGCTGTCAAGCAACAGTGCAAAGAAAGTGCTAAGTGTTCAATACGCATAAAAGATTTAATTCATAAAGCATAACACAAGGATAAATATCTTTATTTTAGACATGTGACTGTCATTTTTTTACTCTAATTGAACATTGGACTAAGCCATCACTTTTTTGAAAATAAGGATTATTACATTGATGTGTTAGCTTTGTGAATTGAGTTTCTGATATTGTAAAAAAAAGTGCAATAAAAAGGAGAGTTAATTAAATAGATCTTAAATATATACTGTATAATATATATATATATATATATATATATGTAATTAGTACCCGAATTCTATCTTTATATTAGCTTCCGGTAACCCTCTGTGCAGAGAGACTCTTGTCAGTGTAAGCCCGTCAGGCTACCATTCCAGCACTGGAGGCTTACTGACAGAAGAAGACAGCAAAGTGATCAGAGTAATGACTTCAGATTCTCCTTTACTGTCCAGTCAGGAACCTGGGTGAGACCTTGACCAAGCTGTGCTACCCAGCTACACACTACACAGGAGGTCAGAAAACTTGTGTCTTTTGGTGGGTCGTAAAGATCACACAAATTTATTTTAGCAGGAACTTGGGAAAATCAGACAGTGGAAATATGTATAATCAATTAATTAATAACATAAGGTCATTCTTCGATCTGTGATCTGCTGTAGCAGACCTGTTGATCTTGATATTCACAACTGAATAAAACTATTGCCTATGGACTTACTTATTCCAGCAGACTCTCCCCTCCAGCTTTTGCATCTCCCCGAGAATAGCTAGTAGAAGAGAGGACTTTCCACATCCGACCTGACCAACAATCATGGTGAGCTGACCTGAAAGAAGAGAGGTGATAATAACACATGGGGACCGCCATACACACAGCTATCAGGATGATGGGTGTGGTTACAATGGATGGCCCATTATTCTAGACCCCTTGTGCCCAACCTGAAGGCCAAGGGCTATATGTGGCCCTTTGGTACATATTTGGGACCCTCAGGCTTGAGCAGCCCATGTAATCAGAGTTCTACCTGGCGTTGGCCCCACAACCCGTTCTCCCTTACTGAAGGTATATGACACATTCTAAAGTTGGCCATATTCTTGTAGAATTTTGTTTTAAATGTTTTTATTTAAGAACATTCATTTGATCTTCTGATCATTAGTGCAGTCAAGAAAATTCAAAGGGGAAGAATAATTCTTTAACTAATACATTTCAAATAGTGTATAGGGTGTTCAATAGTGAAAGTCCATTTAATCCTATTTGATTGTTATCTCTTATGAGCAGGGTCCTCCTAACTCTGTTATATTTTATTGTATTGTAAATGTACTGTCGCCCCTTTTAATCGTATAGTGATGCGCAAACTGTTGGCACTATATAAATCCTATATAATAATAATGTTTTCAAAATCGATTTTAAAAGCAAACGAAATTTTGAAGTACTTCTGTACGACATTCATCAAGCCATCAAATATACTAATGCCGCGTACACACACGATCGGACATTCCGAAAACAAAATCCTAGGATTTATTTCCGACGGGTGTTGGCTCAAACTTGTCTTGTATACATACGGTCGCACAAATGTTGTTGGAAATTTTGATCGCCAAGAACGCGGTGACGTACAACACATACGACGAGCTGAGAAAAATGAAGTTCAATAGCTAGTGCGGCTCTTATGCTTGATTCCAAGCATGCGTGTAATTTTGTGCGTCGGCATTGTGTACAAACGATCAGAATTCATGACAACGGATTTTGTTGTCAGAAAATTTGAGATCCAGCTCTCAAATTTTTGTTGTAGGAATTTCCGACAACAAGCTCACATCAAACATTTGTTGTCGGAAATTCCGACCGCGTGCATAAGACTTTTCGTATGAATGTTCATTTGAAAATCTAGGACTCTATGGCCATTTTAAGAGTCATAAAGGGGTCACATAGCTAGATAAAATTTGGGTGGCAGCGCAACATTTTCCTTTTCTGCAGCTTCAACTGAAAAAATCCGCTGCCATCTCATTAATAACACTCGGAGTATAACGTAACATAAAACGCCTCACTATATACAAACATTTCTGCTACGTAAACACTCTTCTTGCACAGGACACAATGTTGTAGAGAGACTGACACATTAATCTGGAATTTGCAAACATTTATAGAGGGTTTATTACATCACGTATAGAATGAGACAAATATTTGATCAGGAAGATTAAATAAGAGGCTATCTCTCATATAACGCTAATAGAACAGCATTAGTATAAAGCAAGTAAAGTGCCACATACTGTGCCATATTGCATGTAGTAAACTATGAATGGACAGATACAGTGGCGGCTGCTCATGCCAGGCACACGGGCGCCGCCCCCCCCATCCATGCGTCCGGCCCCCTAATCTGCATGCAGGGCACCGGACTCATGGGTTTCAATGGGGTTTTTTATTTTTTTGAAGCATATGATTAGAGCCTGAGGCTCTAATTGGCTTCAAAAATGGGTGGGCTCGGGGTGCAGAGCACTGTGCCCCGAGCCCACCCACTTGTGTGACAATAGTGAATTAATATTACTGTCCATCTCCCGTTTTGGCATAAAATATTGAGCACCAGCTGCCACTAGACAGATATTCCCTGAGAATGAAAGACTGGAAATAGCACCAGGACCTGATCACCGCCCAGTGAAGACAGTGGTATATGCATGGTGCTTTGATCCTTTGAAGTTGATTTACTAAAGGCAAATCGAATGTGCACTTTGAAAAGTTCAGTTGCACTTTACAGTGCAGTTGCTCCAGAGCTTCGTAAATAAGCAGAAGCTCTTCTGACTTCCATCATCCAATCAAGTGCAAGGAAAAATTCTGCTTTTTTTTAATTTTTCTTGCAAGTGATTGTATATTCTTTGCAAAGTGAAGAATAACCTAATTTACTAATTTCTGGAGCAACTGCACTTTTCACAGTGCACAGTCTATTTACCTCTAGTAAATCAAGCCCTAAGTGTCTCTAGAGCAGGGGTCTCAAAGTACCGGCCCGCGGGCCATTTGCGGCCCGCGGACCGGTTAAAAATGGCCCGCAGGCAGGGCTGATAAAGGACTAGAGGTCGACCGATATTTGGCCATTAGGTCGATATATAGCACTGGCCGCTGCTCTTCCTTCCTTCTCCACACTCAGCGCTTGATGCTTGTGTGAAACTGACACGTAACAGGAGGAGAGAGACAGAGGGATCTGTCAGATTTGAGGTTGATGTCGGGGGTGGGCGGGACCCGGCCGGGGTGGGCGGGACCCGGCCAATATCAAACACCAGCCAATGGGATCTGGGCGGGCAGCTACGTGTATGTGGCCCGCCCCTTTTCTTAAGCAGCCCAATCATTGGCTGGTGTTTGACAGCTGCTGGCCCCGCCCACCTCGGCCGGGTCCCGCCCACCCCGACATCAACCTCAATTCTGACAGATCCCTCTGTCTCTCTCCTCTGTGCTACGTGTCAGCTTCACACAAGCATCAAGCGCTGAGTGTGGACAGCTCCTTGTCAGTTTCACACACTGTTACACTCTGCTCAGTGTGAAACCTGCCAGTGGCACCTGCCTGTGCCAATCAGTGCCATCTGTCAGTGCCATCTGTCAGTGCCAGCTGCCAGTGCCACTGCCAATCAGTGCCACCTGCCAGTGCCAACCAGTCTGCCATTGCCACCTGCCACCTCCAACCAGTACCACCTGCCAGTGCCACCTGCCACCGCCAATCAGTGCCACCACCAACCAGTGCCTGCCAGTGCCACCGCCAACCAGTGCCCCTGCCAATCAAAGCCACCTGCCAGTGCCACCTTCCGCCACCTGCAAGTGCCACGCCAATCAGTGCCACCTGCCAGTGCCAACCAGTGCTTGCCAGTGCCACCTGCCACCACCTGCCAGTGCCACGCCAATCAGTGCCACCTGCCAGTGCCACGCCAATCAGTGCCACCTGCCAGTGCCACGCCAATCAGTGCCACCTGTCAGTGCCAATAGTGCCACCTGCCAGTTCCAAACCAGTGCCACCTGCCAGTTTCAAACCAGTGCCACTTGCCAATGCCTGCCAGTGCCACCTTCCAGTGCCAACCAGTGCCACTGCCAATAAGTGCCACCTGCCAGTGCCATTGCCAATCAGTGCCACCTGCCAGTGCCATCTGTCAGTGCCAATCAGTGCACCCTCCAAACAGTGCAACGTGCCACCTGCCAGTGCCACCTGCCAGTGACACCTGCCTAAGCCAACCAGTGCCATCTGTACTGAGGACATCAAGTGTTTGGTAGAGTGACAGGAGCAAGCAGGGAGGAGTGGAGTGGGTGAGGTTTTGTTTTTTTTCAAATCGGCCTAAAATATCGGCCACAAAAATCGTCATCATATATCGGCCATCGGCTTTACCTCTCCATCTCTTCTGTCCTCTCCGCTGCACGCTGCTGCAGCCCAGAGAGAGAACAGAGCTGAGAATGGAGCGGAGGAAGGATCCGCTCATCGATCCGCCCACCTAGGCATTGACGATCGACCAGAGCTCCAAACCAGGGTCCTGCTGCCACCTCAGGGCGGGAGATTGTGTTCTCTGGGTCCCCTGTCACTAGGCCTGTATGGAAGCCAGGAGGAGAGGATTTGGGAGGCAGATGATCCTGACTGCCAGGAGAGGTGAGTGAGCCATCACACTGAGGCAAAGTCCTTAGTGGGGTGACTGGGGTAGAAATTTGTGCAGTGTGGGGGGTATTTTATGCAGTGTGGAGGGTGATTGTGCAGTGTGGGGGGTAATTGTGTAGTGTGGGGGTATTTTATGGAGTGTGGGGGGTATTTTATGGAGTGTGGGGGGTATTTTATGGAGTGTGGGGCTATTTGTGCAGTGTGTGGCTATTTGTGCAGTGTGGGAGGGGTAATGCTGGGTAGTTAATAATGCGTTTGCTGACACCAATGCTGGGTTAATAATGCGCTTACGGACACCAGTACTGGGTATAATGCGTTTGCTGACACCAGTGCTGGGTATAGTATAGTTTATTATTGCTGGTATAGTTCATTGCTTTTGAAGTTTTAAAAGTTTGCATGCGGCCCCCCATGGGATATGAAAACTTGTCATGTGGCCCTCAGGCAATTTGAGTTTGAGACCCCTGCTCTAGAGTGAAAAAAGGGCCAGTTTGCATTGAGATTTTTACAACCAGGTGTTCAAAAATCTTTCCAGGTACCCCATGGACGCTTCATAGAAATGCAGAACTATAATAAAACTACCACTTCTGTTCTGAGGGAGAAGGAATGTGGGTGCATAAAGCAATTTAGGAGTAGAGAGTGATATAAGTATAGGCAGAATTCCAGTTAGATTTTTTTATCATAGTGGTGGACACAATAGCCAACGTGTTTCTCTGATCTCCACGGCCAGGACCAGCAACCTGAGCAAGCCCCATAATAAATTTGCTTTACAAGCCGTGATGAAGGGAGATCATAGAAGCTCCTGATTTGCGTCACCAACACATCTCTACTAAAACTGTACAAACGTGGACTTCCCACCACTTTTGGTTCCAGTGACACCAGGACAAATAGAGATCGAGAGTCTCCTTAGTAGGGATATAGACAGAAAAAAAAATGCAGATAGTGGTTATCTGAAACTAAAATTGAAAGTAGGGGGTGGAGTTTTACTCTTAGCTGGGTAAGGATTAGAACTTGAAGGTCTGTGTGAACTGTAGGTCTACTATTGGAGTTCAAACACCATTGAAGACTGGACCCATGACACCCTTGTTCTTCAATCCTGAGTTCCCGCCAGCTTTGGAGGCTACAAAATACCTGAAGTGGTATAGGAATGAAAATATAAGGATGGTGCAGATATTAGAGGATGGGAAAATGCCAAATTTGCAAGTTATAGGTTTTGAGTATAAAAATAACTGGCTACAATATCAGCAATTAAAGTAATTTATAGAAGAAAAAATATCGAGGATAAACAGACCATTAACTAAATTCGAAAAAATACTAGTAGAAGAAAAGAACCCAACTGAGAAACTTTCAAAGATATACGATCTACTACTCCCCACTGGGTCCCTTAGAGAATTAACAGGAATGAAAAAATGGGAAAAAGAAATGGGATTTTCAATAGGGGATGAAGAATGGGGAAATTTTTTTGAAATAATACACAAAACAACTATAGCAAATAAATATCAGGAGAGAAACTATAAGATTGCAATGGGATGGTATAGGTGTCCAGTAGCATTAAATAAAATGAATAAGGGAATCCCGGAGACCTGTTGGAGATGTAAGATGGAGATGGAGATGAGGGACAATGGATCATATCTGGTATGGATGCCAGAAGGTGAAAGAATTTTGGAATAAGATTTTCAAGATCTATTCGAATGTATCAGGAATAGTAGAGAATCCAAGTATAAAAACCTCTTTATTTTCTCTGACACGAGACTCAACAAAAAAACCCAGAAAAGACATTTTGCATTTTAATGACATCTGCGGCTAGAACAATAATAGCACCTAAATGGAAAGAAGAAAAAGGACCAACAATTGCAGAATGGTTATGTGAAATGAGCGAAATTCAGTACATGGAAAAACAGATAAGAGAAGGGGATATAAAAAATAATTTACCAGAAATATGGCAAAGATGGAATGAGTTTCGGCTTTCAAAGGAAGTGAAGAAATTTATATAATGAAGGGGAACAGGCCATGGGGGGGGGGGGGGGTTTGGGGTATGAGTGGGGTTAGGATGGATGATAGGAATAGATTAATATAGAATGTGGAAGGAATATAGAATATTTATAGTAGGTATTTTTATGCATTTGTAATGTTGATGAATTGTTGTCTTTTTTTAAAAATTCAATAAAGAGAAATTGAAGACAAACACCATTGAGGACTCTCCCTTGTGACAGAAATGTCCAATCACTAACACCAGCACTGTAACATGGGAGGAAAAGTCACAAGTTCCCCGATACCTTGAAGTACTTGGAATTTTCCTTTACAGCCAGAGTTGCAGGGGAGAGGGGGGATGCATGTTCTGTCGGTGAGAGACCATTGGGGTTATTTACTATAGGCAAATCCACTTTGCACTACAAGTGCACTTGGAAGTGCAGTCGCTGATGATCTGAGGGTGACATGCAAGGAAAATAAAAAACATCATTTTTGCTTGTACATGATTGGATGATAAAATCAGCAGCTTCCCCTCACCAACTGCACTTCCAAGTGCACTTCCAAGGATTTGCCTTTAGTAAATCAATCCCTTTGTGCTTGATGTTATATTCTTTGTATATGAAACCCTATAAGTCAGAGTATTCTCCTACCTGTTGGAATCTGGATATCTATATTAGATAATGTAGCCAATCCTGTTCCCCAGGAAAAGTATCCACCAATCACCTATAAGAAGAAAACAACAAAAATGGATTCCATATTGACTGATACATTATCAGCAGAAGAAATTATCTCATCAGACAGAAGAAGACAAATATATATATATATGACTGTGGTGGTGACATTAAAGTGTAAGCTCCTCTGGTGCAGGAACTAATGTGACTGGTTCAGTGTTCTCTATACACAATTGCTGAACATGGCACAGCTATATAAATATATAGTAATAAAAGTGAGTGACTGTGGTCGGACATATAAGTGTCATTTTCTATGGTGCAGAGACTGATCAGAGTTCTCTGTACAGCACTGCAAAATATGCCAGAGCTATATAAATGTATAATAATAATAATAATGGTGTGTACCTGTTGTAAGATATTAGAGTGTAAGCTCTGCTGGTGCATGGACTGATGTGACTGGCTAAATGGCTAAGTGTTCTCTGTACAGCACTTTGGAATATGTCAGATCTATATACAGTAAAACCTTGGTTTGAGAGTCACTTGGCTTGAGAGCGTTTTGCAAGACAAGCTAAAATGTTTTATAAATCCTGACTTCATAAACAAGCGATGTCTTGATATACAAGTAGCGTCATGTCACAACTGATTATAAAAGAGAAGAAAGGCGCCTCTAAGTGCAGCAATATGGTTACATTTAATAAGGGTACAACATTTAGCATCTCACATGGTTGATGATTAACCTCCCTGGCGGTATGATTCTTTCTGATTTTAGGTGCTGAAAGCGGTACAATTATTTTGCATGGAAATTTGGCGTTTTATATTGTAGGTCTGTAATTATTAACAATAACACACTTAAATCTGTCCAAACAAGAGTCTAGTAGATATCCCGGATATGATAAAGTTTGAAACACAAAAACATAAATTTTAATATAATAAAAAAATAATAATAATTAAAAAAAATAAAAATAAATAGTAATAAAATAAATTTCCACACGATTCACTATCGCTCAATTCTGCAAGTGTTCTAATTTACTATCGCTGTTTTCTAGCTGGTCTAAAGCCATTTTTGACATAAAGGGACACTTTTTGGTTGCTATGGACAATCTCCAGTTTCCAGGCAGAAAGAACAGTATATGCAATATAAAACTGCATGCAGGGCATGGGCCAGAGCACTGGGGACAAATGGGATGTGAAATCATTTCATACAGTACTGTAATCTGTAAGATTACAGTACTGTATGTGTTATGAATTTTACATTTTTTTGAATTTGCCGCCAGGCTCCGCCCCCGTGCGTCGCGACGCTCGCAGGGAACGAAGCCTGGCACAGAGAGGCTTCGGGACAAGACACAGCCTGCGGACACTGCGGGGGACATCGCAGGATCCCGGGGACAAGGTAAGTAAGGAGGCACCAGGATCCTGCGATGCAATCCCGAGTGTGGCTCGGGGTTACCGCTAATGGTGCTGAATTTTAACCCCGAGCCACACTCGGGAATACCGCCAGGGAGGTTAAAAGAGGCACATCTAAGTATGCAGGCTTCCGGGGTAAAGCTGTCTACATCAGGCCACATCAAGCCACCCATCCAGATCGCTCTACTACAGGGTAGTCTTCCTGGTCACGATTGCAGACTGACACTAGTGAGAGCCGGCGGTGCAGAGGATGGTCTATGTGGACAGCTTTACCCCGGATGCCTACATACTTAGATGTGCCTTTTTTTAATCAACCATGTGAGTTGCTAAATGTACCTTCATGAAATGTAACCATATTGCTACACTTAGAGGCTCCTCTCTTCTTTATACACTGTAGCTCCTGCTGGATTTAGCTTCTAATCCCCTTGTGGAGGCTGCCATTTGTGAATGGACATTTTAATTTTACACAACCTATCACATTGCTATAATCTTTTTATATGGACTATAAACTGAAAGACCTATGAATAAATGGTTGTGGAACAAATCATCTGAGTTTCCATTATTTCCTATGGGGAAATTCGCTTTGATATACAAGTGCTTTGGATTACAAGCATGTTTCCAGAACGAATTATGCTTGCAATCCAAAGTTTTACTGTAAATGTATAATAATGATAATAATAGTCTGTGACTGTGGTGGTATGTTAGAAGGTAAGCTCCTCTGGCGCAGGCTGATGTGAAGCGTTCAGCGTCTTTTCTCTCTCTCTCCAGACATAAAGATGTGAATTCCTATCCATCCTATACTTTTCCCAGTTAATGTGATGTGTATGGACATAGCTCTAAATGTTTACTTAACAATAAAAAATGAGCTATTAAGCACCTTGATTGCAGCTTCCTCGCTGTCAGAGGAGCGAACTTGTCTCCGTGGGGTCTGTTCATAGCTGTCCATCTGGAACCTCAGTGGCTGCTTCCGGTTTATGGCTCGCGAATGCTGGAGAGAAATCGAAAGGGGCAACAGAAAATGTCAGGTCAGTAACAAACTGTGAATTCCCTCTTATGGAGGGAATACAACTTCCAGCATGTCTAGAAAAGTCACTTGTGCAGATTTTCATGTAAGTTATTATTGTGTGAACTAATTAAAATAAAACCAAGAGCAAATAAAGTGATAGGGATGTTATCTCTTCCTTACTTACTTAAAAATGTTTGGCTATAGATACATTTTAAAATCGTCTTTATAATCTGTTATATATTTGATGCTCAGTGAGCTGCAGAATTCTAAACATTTGTGTACCTATAGCCATTGTATATGCCATATCAAGATTCACATTGTATCATGTTATATTATTAGGGTTTTATTAGTAGAGCTCTGTTGGTGAGACGTACAATTCCCGGGTGTTTCCTGCAGGCGTCGAACAAGCTGGGTGAATCGCCATTCCTCATACTGTCGTCTCTGATTTCGTCGCTGGTGAAGAACTCATTTAACTTCTGAACACTTGAGATGGAAAGCGAGATGAGAGAGATGAGAAATCTGATAAGGGCCCGCTGTGCAGGCTAAATATAACTAAAAACATTATCTGAGAGTTCACATTGAAAACACAGATAAGAAACAGTTATATGATATCATGCCAATCACAGTTATCTTTGTATGTGAATGGCAATGTAATATAGAATTGGAGGATCATCTGCTTGATAGCGCAAGTAAAAGTGATTGTATGCAAAGCCCAGCAGTAGTGATTAAAGTTTATAAACCGAAAAAGAAAACTGCATCCCTCCAATCCCCAAATTTATTGGCTGTGTTTTTCAGGATTTTTTTTATTTTCACCCGGTAATGCTGTGAGTAACACACTTCCTGCCCTTAATTATTTATTTATTTCAGGTACTTATATAGCGCCATCAATTTACACAGCGCTTTACATATACATTGTACATTTACATCAATCCCTACCCTCAAGGAGCTTACAATCTAAGGTCCCTAACTCACATTCATACATACTAGGGACAATTTGGACAGGATCCAATGAACCACCAGCATGTCTTTTGGAGTGTGGGAGGAAACCGTAGTACCCGGAGGAAACCCACGCAGGCCCAGGGAGAACATGCAAACTCCAGGCAGGTAGTGTCGTGGTTGGGATTCAAACCAGCGACCCTTCTTACTGCTAGGCGAACGTGCTACCCACTACACCACTGTGCCGCCCATTGGGTGACAACGCTCACTCATCATACTGTATCAATGTAGGAGCATTGCCCCCCCCCCCCAAATAAACCTGATCTCAGTTACTTAAAAGTGAACTGCTGATAACATTGCTTGAGATTTCAGCTCAGCAGATTCCGTGCCTGGGGTCTTTTACTGAGCAATTCAGGTTTTCTACTGGGAGCCTGAGTCTTCTATTGAGAACTCCAAGTCTTCTACTGAGTGTCCTGTGTTTTCTAATGGGATCCCTGAATCTTCTACTGAGTGCTCTGGATCTTCTACTGAGAGCCCTTGGTCTTCTACTGCATTTCTGGGGTTTCTACTGAGTGCTCTGTAGCTTCTTCTGAAAGCCCCTGGTCTTCTACTGAATGTCCAGGTTTTTCTACTGCGTGCCCCATTTCTCAATTGCAGTACTTGTTGCTGTCACCCCAGTAATAGTCCTCTGAATAAACATCAGTCTTTGCTGAATTTGGTCGAAATTTTTATTTTTTATGAAATGATCATGTATTTAGTTTTTAATTTGAGTCATGTTGTTATAGATATTATATGAAATTATAGTTAGCATCTTTGAAGATAAAGCCATAATTTTTATGTAAAATAGATTACAGCCAGTCCCTGGGTTACAAACAAGATAGGGTCTGTAGGTTGGTTCTTAAATTGAATTTGTTTGTAAGTCGGAACAGGTTTTTTTATGTTTTTGTTTTTTGAATAGCATAGGGAAGGGTTAATACCCCTGTAATGTTTATTTAGCTGTCTGTGCCCCTGTTCAGAGGATTTCACCTCACTTTCTGTCCCTATGACAATTGGATTTTGAAAAATGTAGGGTTGTTGTGGAAACAAAGATTATTGATAAAGCTTCAGTGGAGACGCGAATTTACCTTCCTAGGGGTAGATTTCCTCCCACTTGCTGTTGTCTCCTTCCTAGTTATATATATGTGGAGTTGTATGGGCTATGGGGGTACCTCATCCTTTGTAATATTTTAAAAGATAGGACTGATGTAACAGACTTTAACGTTACCAGTGAAGGACATCGAAACAAAAATAATACTAAATATCTTAATTACAAATTAGTTAAAAAATATTGTACTATACTGTATTGTAACAAACCGAAAGTATGCCCTACCAATTCCATGCTTGTTGGTATTTTTCAGAGTGAAGTCACATGGTCATCTCATAACTCTATATATATATTCATCTAGATATTGTTTGAAGACATTAGCTATTGGATTGCTCCTCCATGACACTTGGCACGTCATTTCTTGAGGGCTCCTTTCCAGTAGTGAGTAGCCCTCGATGCACGTCTTTCTACCCAATTGGATTGTATGCTAAAATGAATTTGTTGCACTCCCACATATTTAAAATGCAAATAATGTTTATGTTCCTTTATTTTTCTTTCTGAACAGAATCTCTGTTTTTAGTCAAGAATGTAAGGTCCTGAGGAAGCACAGATGTGAAACGCGTTGACCTCTTGACACTGTACTAACAGAGATCTATTACATAATAATGACCGATCAAATTAATTAGAGGTCAAATTGATTGGAGCCATACAATTCTGAATTGATTTTACCTGTAAAATATTTTTTAACTTATTTGTATTGAAGATATTTAGTATTATTTTTGTTTCAATGTCCTTCACTGGTACCGTTAAAGTCCGTTACATCAGTCCTATGTTGTCTCCCTCCATTTGTAAGTAGGGGTCGTTTGTAAGTCGGATGTTTGTACCCGGGGACCGCCTGTACATTAGACCCATATTTGATCCAATTTTCAAAAATACTAATGAAAGTCATTCCCAAGTATCCATTATCGCAGCTTGGCCTATTAGGTAGCACATTATAAAGGTTGGGGGGGGGGGGGGGGCTATCTTACTCCTATTAAATGTCCTACCTAGGTGCAAGTATTGTTTTAGGAACCTGGCAAGTTCACTGGTATCACCCCAATATTCACATATAGACACAGATTACCTAACAATAAAACAAGCCTCTTTTTGGGATTGAGGTATTTTCTAAAAATCTGTTATGGTGACTGTTTACTGACATACCTGACCAGAGCTTTCACAGCAAACCTGACCACGGTAGAGAGTAAGAAGAGCGGAGTTACCAGGATGTGGAATAATGACAGTGATGCAAAGGCATTAGCAGGAGTAAGATTTGTACTCTCTACATATTCATGAGTCACAAATGTCTGGAGGGAAACACATACAGAGTGCATTATAAGTCACAAACAGAGCACACTAGATGCAGCTACAGAGGTTAGTAACAGCTTGTTTTTAAAACTTATTTAATGCTTGCTAAGGAGATATAAATACTTTAATACTTTAATTCCATAGTCTAGGCACAGGTTCACTTAGTCTAGGCACAGGCTATTTCTATAGTCTAGGAACAGGGAGGTGATAGATGATGCGATTTTCTTTCCTGCAACCATAGGTTGCAAGAAAGAAAATCGCCAGATTCCCCCATAAACACAGTCAGTGTTGTTGGGAGAATCCTTCCTGCGCCACTATTGTGTTCTACCAGAAGGGATCCTTCCCTGACAACAGAACACAGTGTTTACTGCTGGTGGCTATAGCCGCCGGCAGTAACTGCATGGAAAATATCTGACAAGCTGGTTGTACTGAAGTCGATTGATGAATCAATTTCAATACAAACAGCCTGCCCATAGATGGATCGAATCTCGGCAGGTCCCTGCTGAACCACCTGAGATTTGATTCATCTATTTCCGGTTTAGACATTGATGTATGGGTGTGGCCACACCTCTGGTTCCTATATAATCTTATCTCTTCACTTGCTAATTAGTTATTAATCATTTGATTCACAGTTTATGCTGCACAATTAAAAAAAGGAACTAACTAATGTGAGAAACACCAAGATAATCTAGCTGTGATTTAATTAAACCTAAACTGAAATAGGATGTATACAGTGGCGTATCTGGGGTATGGCAGCCATGGTAAGTGCCATGGGCGCCATGGGGGGGGGGGGCGGTAAAAAGCCACCCCCGCACGAAAAAACCTTCACCCGTCTTCCCACAGCCGCCTCCCGCACCCATGCAGCTCCTGGCGCCGCGGCTGGCCTGCAGGAGCACGGCACCGGCACAGCAATTGCTTCTTGGCCTGGGGAGGGGAGTAACAGGCGCCTCCATTACGGCCGATGACTGGCCAGACCGGATCCACATAGGGTAGGGTAACAGCGGCGGAGGAGGAGCCTAATGCTTCGCCCACCCTCCTCTGCACGGCATCATCTTCTCCACGGAGGAGCGGGGAATGTGACATGAGATGAGGAGAAGGAATGGATGAGGGCCCGACAGGAAACCCCCAATAGCAGCACCAAGGATAGCAGCCAGGTACTACTTCTTGATCGTGATCATATTCATGTGTGTGGGCCAACTGCCAACCAGAAGCAAGCAGCAAAACATAGTGCTATATAGTGATATCATAAATAAACTGTAATAAAGGGATTTGTGAACAGTTGTTGCACAAATCACTTTATTACACTTTATTAATGATATCTATGGCTATGCATATTTATAATTTATTTAATTCATATTGAGCACTACATTTGATTGGCTGCTTGGGCCTGGCACACACGCACAATCGCACGTTATGATGGCTTAAGTCATCGTCATGTGCAATTGTGCGTGTGTGCCAGGCATCAAATATAGTGCGCAATATGGATTAAATAAAATATAAATATGCATAGCCATAGATATCATTAATAAAGTGTAATAAAGTGATTTGTGCAACAAGCTCATTGAACAGTCCACATACAGTGAAAGTTCAAGTACTGCAAACTTTGCAGTGCATGAACTTTCACTGAATGTGGACTGTTCAATGAGCAGGGGCGAACTGACCCATTGGGCACTCTGGCACTGCCCAAGGGCCTGGGGCCATTAGGGGGGCCCCATAGGAGGCTCTGCAAGACTGCAACACATACAGTCTAGCATGGGCAGCTGCTGTAAAAGGACATCTCATGGCGCACTGCTCCCCGCTGGCCCCTCCTTCCCTCCCGTCCACCCCAGGTGCTTGTACTGTACATTACATCACCTGGGACGGACGAGAAGAGAGGGGGGGGGGGCGGCGGGGAGCAGCGTGCCATGAGAGGTCTTATTATTATTACAGGCATTAGGTAAGGCTGTGTACTTTTTATTTTTATCAGGAGTCTAGAGACACCAGGGCCGCCACCATCGGCAGCCAGTACAGATGTAGGGGGCCTGGGCTCCAACAGGACCGCAGCAGGCCCCATGATACTCTCCTGGTCCCCCCATGGTGTCCCCACCCCCAAGCAGTGTCCCCGTACTTGCATCCCCCTGTATCCCCTGTTTGCACTGCATCCCTCTCTGTCCTCATAACACTGCATCCCTCTGTCTGTCCCCAGTGTCCCCCTCTGTCCTTGTCGCATTGTGTCCCTCCCTATCCCTAGCTTCCTTCTCTGTCACCAGTGTCCCTCTCTGTCCTTGTCGCACTGCGTCCCTCTCTGTCCCCAGTGTCCCTCCCTGTCCCTGGTTATCTGAAAGATGGGTTTCAAATATTTTGACAGGAGTGCAGTTTCAGTGTTTGCCATAGGCGCCATTTTCATTAGATACGCCTCTAGATGTATGAAGGATGAAAAAATGTTCTTACCGCCAGGACAGCCGCTATGGGAATGGCCGCATTCATAAAAACTGCCAAAATAAAACCATATAATAGTTAGAGGACATAAACAAACAGCAAAAGCAGCAGTTACATCAGACAGTCTGAAAAAAAGATTTCTACCCTATCAAACACATCCAAAAATTGACCTCCACACTCATCCAAGCTTCTATCTGACAACTTTTCAGCAGTGCGTCAAGGCCTTATTCATGTGTGCACTCAGAAATGGATGAGGTAGTAATATTGGCTAAAAATATGTGTGTTTCTTCTGTGTTGTGTTTTAGGCACATTGCAAATTATTATGTGTTTTAGGATTTGTACCAGGAGTCCTCTAACTTTTTCAAAGAAGGTACAATTCACTGTCTGTTCAGATTCAAGGGGGGCCAGACTGTGGCCACTGGCATTAGTAAACGACCCAGTGCCTGTGGTCAGTTGGAGGAGGAATAGTGCCCCATTGTTGGTGTCAGTGGAAGGAATAGTGCCCCATCGTTGGTGTTAGTGAGATTAGTAAGGCAACCCACAGCACTGGTCTCCAGGGATCACCTATCTTTGTCTGTGCTCCACAGGCACCACCAGGCAAGAGGTCAGTGCTGGTTCAGTATGACCTGGTTCACACCTATGCATTTTCATTTTGCAGAAACACACTACAATCCATTTAACGGTTTAATGGTTTCCTATGGATGTAGTTTACATCTGTGCATTTTATGGAAAGGGCCATGGACTTTTTTCTGGTTTTTGGTTTCATAGACTTTAATGGATCAAAATGTGTATTGAAAAACACAAAATACTGGAATATGCAAACTGCAACCTGCATAGGTGTGAATCAGGCCTAAATTGCTAGGTGCTGGGACACCATTCTGTATACAGGGGAACAGGCGTGCAAATAGAAGGCCCTGCATGCGAGGCCTTTAGCCAAAGGGCTAATTACAGGCAAGCAAAAGGTCACATCTGGCCTGTGTAATGCAGTTTGGGGCCACTGCTCTGTGCGTGCTAATGTGCGATTTTTCTTACATTGACTTGTAAATTGGGCAGTTTATAAGTGCTTTTTGCATTTTGCAGATTTGCACTACAGTCCATTCAACATGGTTTCCTATGGAACACGTTCTGTGGTGCAAATATGCATAATGCAAAAAGCACTAAAAATGCATAGGTGTGAATAAGGCCAAAAAACATAGTACTTGCGTTTTGGATGCGGGTCTATTGAAGTCTATTACATGCAAAATGATGAATTTTGCGTGAAAAAAAGTCCCCGGTCCTTTCAAAAAACACAGAGGCACAAAAATGCATTGATGTGAATGTGTTTCATATGAACCTATGTTAAAAAAAATCCCTGCATTTCTGCAAAATGTAAAAAGCATAAAAAAATGCATTTGTGTGAATGGAACCTAAAAGTGTGAAAAGGAATATTGTGATGTGAAAATAAAGTTAAGAGAAATGGTAAAAAGAAGACATAATGCTGAAAAATGGAACAAGGACATGAAAGCACATGAATATCAATAAATTCTTTCTCCAGCTTTTCTCTGGGGAAATTAAAGATTTACTTTTTAGGGTGGTAACAATTTCCAGCAAAATGTTTGAAGATAAAAATACTGAAAAATATTCATGAATCAGTCTAAGTGGCAATCATTCAATTAAGAAGACAAAATATTAAAATAATAGGTCAGATATTTCCCAGAAATATAAAACCGTAACTTTATCTGGCAATGCTTTGCTCTGCAGTCTCACACATACTCTCTATGTCAGGGTTTCTCAACCAGGGTTCCGCAGAACCCTAGGGTTGTGTGAGAGGTCCCCAGGTGTTCCACCATAACCTACCCCTCAGTTGCAGGCAGCTGGCAGGTAGATTGCATCCCTTCTGCTAACAAATGCAGAACCAGGAAAGAAGGAAGGAAGCCGCTGTGATAGTGTTGGCTGTGGCATGCTGTTCCCCGTCGACCATTCCTGCCCCCCTGTCCATTCCAGGTGCTTGTATGTGACATCACCTGGGATGGACAGGAAGGGCCAGCAGGGAACAGTGTGCCAGAAGAGGATTGATCACAGCCACTTACCTGCTTAGCTCTGCATATGAAGGAAAACTCTACTACTGTAATATGATGTGTGCGCCATGTAATGTTCCCTGCTGTGTGTTCCATAATGCGCCCTCTTTTCATGTAATGTGCCCTGCTCCAACGTAATGTGCTCTGCTCTCATGTAATGTGCCCTGCTCCCACAAAATGAGCTCTGCTTCCACAAAATGTGCCCTGCTCCCCCAAATTGTGCCCTGCTCTCATATAATGTGTCCTACTCCAATGTAATATACCAAGCTCCAACATAAATTGCCCGGCTGTGTGCCCCAAAATGTCCTCTGTTCCCATGTAATGTGCCCTGCACCCATGTAATGTGCCCTGCTCCCATGTAATGTGCCCTGCTCCCATGTAATGTGCCCTGCTCCCATGTAATGTGCCCTGCTCCCATGTAATGTGCCCTGCTCCCATGTAATGTGTCCTGCTGCAAGCCTATGTATTTTGCTCGCTGCCCCCTATGTAGTGTGCCCTGCTGACCCACATGCAGTGTGCCCCTATGCACCGTGCCCTCCTGACCCCCTGTACCCTGCCCTGCTGCCCCCCCTGTACACTGCTTATCTCAAGTCGGACCCAAAATTATGTGCAGAAAAAAGCAAGCACATGTTTCGCATTAAATAGTTATGTTTTAATATTGATTCTAATATTTAATGCTATTTCTAAAAACAAGTGTCATTATATCAACAGCTCACTGATCACACCAATATTCTGTGAGCTGTAGATGTGAACATTATTTCAGGTGTTCCCTGAGATCTCAAACTTTTTGCCAAGGGTTCCTCCAATGTAAAAAAGGTTGAGAAACCCTATTCTATATCATGGTTTTCTGTGTAAGAAATGAACATAACTTTAGACGGAGCAGATTGTAGAAGTCCTATGTAGAATCACTGTACGTGATATGAAGAGGGGATCACTCACTGGACAGGGACGTGTGCAGGGCGAATGTTCTCAGGCTGGTCAGTTCTTTCAACCGCGTCTCTTCCACGCTGGAACAGAAAGTGTTCTCCCAGGCATACAACTTCAGCAGCTTTATTCCTTTCAGGATCTCATTTGTCTTCTTTAGCCTTTCAGTGGAATAATCCTTCACAGGTGGAACAAGGAGTTGTATAAGAAATTAATACATCAGTGCAGAGTGGAGGACAGATATGTCATATCCAGAGACATCAGATGGATAATGTACGAATAGCACCTTGTCTGTTGGGTAGCAGACCTTAGGAGATACCCAATAACCAAATCAACTTTTCTTTATAGAGGAAGACAAATTGAAAGAAACATTTACCTGGTCTTATCCTGCCAGTGTATTTGTCTATTTGTCCATTCTCTGGTGGTTATAAGTATTTTTATTATGTGTGTGTGTGGTGGACTGTGAGTGTATATGTGTAGTCTAGTGAGAGATTTAAGCGTAAGCTTCTCTGCTGCAGAGGATGATGTGATTGTCTCAGTGTTCTCTGTACAGCACTGTGGAATATGTAAAAAATAAAATAAAAATAGGTCAAAGTTTATAAATGTATATTAATAATGACTGTGAGTGTGTGAGTGTAAGCTTCTCTGGTGCAGAGACTGAGTTGACTAGATCAATGTTCCCTGTACAGTGCTTTGAAATGTTAGAGCTATATGAATTTTAAATAATATTCATTATAAAAATAATAATGTGTGACTGTGGTGGGACATTAGAGTGTAAGCTCCTCTGGTGCAGAGACTGATGTGACTGGCTCAGTATTTTTCCTATAGCAGAATATGTCAGCGCTATATAAATGTTAATAATAATAGTGTGTGACTGTGGTGGAAAATTGGAGTGTAAGCTCCTTTAGTACAAAGACTAATGTGACTGATTCAGTATTCTCTGTACACCACTGCAGTATATGACAGTGCTACAATATATAAATGTATAATACTAATGTATCACTGATCATCGTCAGGTCGCTTTACCAGACTTACCAGAGTATTCTTCTGGATGTCAGCTAGCTTGGTAGCAATGAAGTACTGTACCGGAGCGAGCAGAACAATGACAGCAGCCCCAACCAGAGCGCTGACACCCAGCAGCTTGTACAGTAGGATGACCCCCATTACGATCTGGAAGAAGATGGTAGATTCATACAGTATGTGTACAGAGGACAACATTGTGCTATTTTTTACTCTATTATGGCAGAAGATGTGAAGAGACAGGGCTGGGATCAGATTGGTATTATGGCAGTGCCCTTACTTGTCGGCTGTACCTGCACAGGCATCGCCCAGAGATTGGGGCATAGGAAAAGGAACCACATCAGCTGGTTGGTCTCGATGGCCACCAGGTTGTTAATCTGTCCCAGGGTCATCTCACCCATCGACATGTTGGAAGTGGACAACTTCAGGATCTTGTTGTAGATCATGGCCTGGAACACATCAGACAACGTAAAGGAACTGTATGATGTGAATTGTTCATCTACAATCTATAAGATTATCTTTTATTCACTACATTTCTACTACCATTGCTCAATGATCAAATAGAATTACCAGACAAGATAGAACATTTTTTGTTTTTTCCAATTTCATTGTACCATACTGTGCATCATGTGTTTATTCTGTTATTTGCAATCATATTGGGCACATGAGGGGGGGCTCCATGCCACTCATCATTAGGTAAGGTTAGAGCCACCATTTGGCCCTCCAGGCCCTGTCACACTAGCAGGCGGGCCTGGCAGGGGCTGTCTCTAAAGAATCCCATGACAGAGGATGACTGCCTGTTTGGGCATCCCTGTCATAAACTGTACAGAGCCATATGATTTATATTGGCCTTGGGGATTATTTAAACATGAACAGGACTGTTCACTGCTCTGTAGGTCCAAAAAAGTTTGCTGACCCAGGTAAACTGATACGATAGGGGGGAGCAACACTGATGTTAACAATGCAGCGTAAGCATTACTAAGGCAACCGTTCATGACCTGGAGCTAAAGTCTCCATGGGTCAAGGCAGACTTTGTGATCCTGCTCTGTTAAAGTGGTTGTAAACCCCGGTCATGAAATCTGAGCAAAGCCTATAATTGTTTCTCTCCAAAGCTCTAAGTGTCGTTTCTCTTTGGTGCTTCATTCTTCTGTTATCAGCATGAGTCACTTCTGAGAACTTTTCCCGATACAAGAGAGAAATTTGTGTCGCGGAGGGAGATAAGCACACAGCTTGTCTATTCAGAATACAGCTGTGCATGTTCCTTTATTCCTCTGCCTATGTGGAGGGGGGGTGTGTTCCTTTCCTCCAATTAGCTCTCACACAGCGAATAAGGGCTGTAACTGCAGCTCTCCACCCCCTCCTCTGTACTCCTCACAGATGCAGAAGGATTTTATCACAATTGTGCACTTGGGGTTGTAGAGAAGAGAAGACTTTAGATAAACAAGTAAAACTTATGTAGGAGGATTTATTTCATCTCTGTGTATCACCTGAAGATATTCACTTCACTGGGTGTATGTGAGGTTTTGCAACCACTTTAAGTGTATAAAGAGAAGACATTGAAAAAACTCACATCAGACCAACTTGTATCAGCTAAAGCAAGCATGGTGTGGTCATAGTTTATATGTAGTGCCATCATTTGTAAATAAAAAGATTAATGAGTTTGACTTGTATTTTTAAGTTGATAATAGGACTGATTAAAATTTTCATGTTATATTAATCGATTTTTTTTTCATCGATTAATCGACTAATTTCGATTAGTTATAACACACATACAGATCCAACTACTTTTAGCTGACGTCATGCGTAGCTCCTCCCCCATACGCGTTACGTTCAATCAAAACTTCTTCAGAACTTTCTCAGCGGGGCGGGCCTACAGCGTCACCCTACAGTCTATTTAAATAGCACTGTTGTGCATCAGGGGGACTGATGGAGAACCAGAGACATCCATCACCTGCCGAGACAGCAAAGTGTCAGCTCTTTGGAAAAAAGTGCCCTCATCATAAATGTTTCTTGATTGCTGGATAACCAATCAATGTCAATTCATTGTCAAACTGACTTATAGCCAGGAAAGCCCTCAGATATGGTGAACTTCATAGCCAAGTCCAGGATTTACATAGATGTTTATCTGAATACTTTGACCAGTGAGATCAATCAAATCGTTAGGATCTGTCTTCCTCAATTTATTATTTCACGGACATCGACATCACCGGACTCCTCCTCCCTTCCCTTCGTTAGCAGACGGAGGCACTTGAGGAAGGGGGGAGGAGTTCGGTGACGTCGATGTCCGTGACGTCACCGGATCTCCGACGGAACTCCCTAAAGACTCGGAAGCCAGCGGAGAGGTGAGTACCGATCAAAAGAATTTTGATCTATCAAAAAATTAACAAATAATCGAGGAATTTATCGTTAATTTCCACAGCTCTAGCTGATAATATGGCAAAGTTATCTAAAAATGGGTACCAGATGTTTGGACAGGGAAATTTTTCAGCGCTTCTCATAGGCGCTATTTTCTGTACCTAAGCCCCTACATTCATGTGTCAGATATTTTTTCTTTGATAGTGTGGGGGTAATAGATTTATCCTTTTTGCCTGAGTATAGATCTATGTTTCTCCTAAGCATGTTTAAAGTGATTGTAAAGGCAGAAGGTTTTTTATCTTAATGCATTCTATGCATTAAGATAAAAAGCCTTCTGTGTGCAGCAGTCCCCCTAATATTTACATGAGCCCCATCTAAATCCAGCGATATTAAAGGAGTGTCTCGGCTGCCCGGGACTCCCCTCCTCATTAGCTGAGACAGCAGTGTAGCACCATTGGCTCCCGCTGCTGTCAATCAAAATCTTTCAGCTAATAAGGAGAGAAAGGGGGTGGGGCCACGGCTCTGTGTCTGAATGAACACAGGGAGCTGTGGCTCGGTTCGGTTGCCCCTATAGCAAGCTGCTCCTCAACAGGAGGAAGGGGCCAGGAGCTCCAAAGAGGGACACAAGAAAAGGAGGATCAGGGCTGCCCTGTGCAAAACCATTACACAGAGCAGATAAGTATCAAATGTTTGTTATTTTTAACTAAAAAAAATGAGAATTTAGTATCACTTTAAATTTACTTGCTGACAATCTCTGCTGGAAGTATTTTCCAAGTACAGTATTAATTACTCTTTCCATAAAATAAGTCTTTCTAAGGTTAGTTTTGAACATATTGTTAGTTCGAGGTCATGTCTCTGTGTTCTTGATCTTAAAACCAAAAATGTATTATATTGCAGCTTATCAATCATTAGGTGTGGTGGCTGCATCAATTTTCTTTTCTTTAGCTTTTTGCCTTTTGTTTTCACTTGGTGATCTGACCAATAACACACCTCCTGTGAGCCACAACTCTGGAGAAATGAGCACAGGAAGCACAGGAGACAGCAGCATTGTCAGTGTGTGTGTGTGTGTTGGGGGGGGTTGTTAAATGTATGAGCAGATTTGAATACACTAGCAAATTGAAGCCAACCTCCAGCTCACACTTTATAAAAAGATTGTCATTTTAATCATCCCTGCCAGTGGTAAATGGATTGTTTCATCCAAGTAAACTGATACAATCTACTGTGAGCTTGTGTTTTTAAAAAACAGACTTGCTGGCTGAATCACCAGGTGAAAATAAACGTAATAAAGCCTTAAAAAGGAAACTTAGGGCCCTTCCACATGTGCGGACCGTTCAGATCTGCCTGTCAGTTTTTTCAGGCGGACCTAACACCCGATCCGCCCCAATCCGATCCGCTCTGCTAAATCCAGATGGATGAATGTCCCATTTTCAATCCGTCTGGTGGATCGGATGAAAACGGACAGGCAGTCCATTTTCATCCGATCCCCCAATAGAGGAGAGCGGAGATCTGACAGGTCCATCCCTGCACATCATGCAGGGACGACCCTGTCATCCGCCGGCTCAGCGAGATAAAGGGAGCGATCCCTACTGAGCAAGTGGATGACTGAATAGGGATCCGCACATTTGAAAGGGGCCTAATACAGCCATCACATGAAAGAATTGGTAACCTGCAATATAATAAATGTTTACTTTTGGGTTTATTATTGTTTTGCCTTCTGCATACTGATAATACTGCCCTCCTGAACCTTATTCATACCTTTAAAGTGTCACTAAACCCACATCAAAACTCTCAATTAATGGTGTATTAGATGCTGTTCATACTCACTCAGTCACTATGAGATTCGTTTTCTGTATTCTGCAAAAAAACTGTTTGATCCTGCTGTTCTCTATCTCCACCTTTTCATGTCCCCAATTTAGCTAGGGATTTTGCAGCTCTGGTGGCAACTCTGCACATGCTCAGTTTTCAGTGAGTTTCTATGCTGAATATTTCCTCCCTATAACATCTGAGCAGCCCATGTAACTATAGAGTCACTTATGTTGGCGTATACACAGTGGTAAATGACAGTCCACTCCCTCCCTCCTCCTCCATACACACTAACCAGCTAAACACAAGGGGGGTGAAATATTACATGTAGATTAATGAAGGAATCACCTCCCTCTTATTCTAGGACACAGGCTAGAGGGGCGTGACTTGGCCTGTGACTAGTAGAAATCTCCCTACACCATGTTATTGCTAAAAATAATAAATATTTGATTTCAAATATATATTTGTATGATCCAAAGGCTGTTTTTTTTATCTTGAACATGTGACCAGCAGCAGAGGACTAGAAGCTCCTCCTGCTTATGTTTCCCTGCAGACAGGCTGGGAAAGATCTGGGTCATGTGACAGCTGTATATCGATTAGGAAAAAGGTACTTAAATGGTTTTTTTTTTTAATCAAAAAAACTAAAATGCCATCATCCATATACAGAAATAGAAGAGAAAATATAAATTAAGCAGTGTGTGTTTAGTAATACTTCAAATAATTTAAAGGTTTCAGTCAATCAGTTTAATCTGCTTATATTTTGCCATACCTGGTTCCCCTTCCTCACCATAAACATGCAAAAAAAAAAAGAAAGAAAAAAAAAAAGAGGTCATCACTAGATCACTATCTTTCCCTATGCAATGCAGGCAGATGACTGCTGTTGGGAGGGGCCAACAGGGTAGCTTCCTGAAAACATCACAGCTACCAGACTCAGTACTCCTCCAAAGAACACTCAGGCCTGATGCAAGCAAGCAGCGGGATTGCTCTTGGGAGGAGTTGCACAAATATCAAAATGCTTTGATAGGTGGATATCAGTCTGTAGGACTAGACGTTCCTAGATTGGCTGTGTTTGCATGCAGACCACCCCTAGGTAACGCCCACATGTGATGCTAACTGTTCATGATTTAAAAAAGCTGAAACCCAGTGAATGAAAGAGCTAGATCCCTGCCACCCAACCTGCGACTCGAGGGTTGCATGCGGCCCTTAGGTATATGATCTGCGGCCCTCAGTGGTCTTTAGTGGGAACATTGATTAGGGTAAAAGCATTGATCTCTACTAGCCTCATGTAACATGTTCCCAGTTTCCTATTGTCTTCTGCAGCATATCTCCAGCCAAAAATGTTGCCTGTCCAAAGTCTCTGGCCATCATTTCCTATATTAGGTCTGCAGTTTCTGACAGTCCTCTCAAACATTACATACACTGAACATTATGTGCAGCCCTTTGATGATGTCAGGGGCCACATTTGAGGCCCCCTTTAGCCCATAAGTTGACAACCACTGTGCTAGATGATGCTGGATGTCCTCCAGCCAGAAAATGAGTTGAGCTCTATCTGACTTGCTGTAGCTTCTAATGCACATTACGAGAAGCTTACACTGTGCAGTGATATCAGAGGAAGCAATTTCAGTACAGAAGAGGAGCCAGTACGACATTGAAGGGAAGGCTAGAGTTCTGCTTTAAGTTCCTGCAGTCTCTCCTAATGTGTTTTATCCTCTTATGTGTAAAAAAAATAGTTGTCAAGTCAATAAAAAAGGGGAAAGACAGCTGTGTGATGGCTTATCAAAGAGGGAACAATTGAAGTCAGAATTAGGCCTAAACTGGAAGATAATAGATATGTGTGTTCCCAATACTCCTTACGTATTGGCTACATTAAGGCAGCAGATGGGAGTTCAGCTTTGGCTACTGTATCTATTAGGAGATAAATGCTACAAGGCTGCTCAGTTCTGTTCATCAGACTCTGCTACATGTTTTCATTTTTGTGTTTTTTCTAGATTTCACAATGTGTTTGGCAAGGACGATGGCAGGTTTCTCACAGTGGACCTGACCTCAAAAGATTAATATTTGCTTACTTAGAGGAAACATTTAGAATTGTGAATTATTCCTTAACAGTAATCTGAAAAAATGACCTTTTGTTTTAAATTCTTTTCAAAAGGCACTGCATTTCCCATGCCTAGGAACTCCTATTCTGTAGCCTCATAGCTGTACATGTGCAGTATGGGATCATCTAAGACGCAGCTGCCTCTGACTGCTAGTCTCACCAGATTTGGAATGAGATTTGCTGATAGGTTCACTGTTCTCCTGGCTGGAAAGGAAGCTGTACCTGGGGTAGGGTTGCAACCTGTCCGGGATTCACCCGGACAGTTTGGGTTTGGAATCATGCATCCAGGTTTCAGACTGCCTGAAACATGAACACATTATTCAAACAGGGCTATGGCTTCCAAGCAGGGTTGCTGGCTGCAGTTGTCTAAGCCGAGAGTGTCTGTTACACTCTCTTTCATGCTGCCCAAAGCCAGCAATAACAATCCCCCCCCCCCCAAAAACACATGCACAGACGGGAGAGGAGAGAGGGCTCAATCTGTACCTCTTCCTCCCGCCCCTCCGCCTCTGTGTCTTCCCACACTCCAATCCCCAGGGATGTGCCTCAGAAAAGGAAAGTGGGGGCCAGAAATTTGAAGTCCAGCAGCCTCAGATACATCTGAATGAGAGGTGCTGACTGCCAAGGGGTGAGTGAGCTCACCATCTATCCCTGTCTGTGACTGAAGTCTCCCCCCTTCTCTCTCCTGCCTCTGAATGAGTACACTAAGGTAAATCAGGGTTCTCAGAGTACCCCTTACATCACAGTTCCCCTTTACACCAGAAGCCACAGTGTTCCCCCTTACATCAGAGTCCTTTCCGTACATCAGAGTTCTCATTGTTCCCCCTTAAATCAGGGTTCTCAGAGCATCTCTTATGTTAGAGTCCTCAGAGTTCTCCCTTACATCAGAGTCTGCAGAGTCCTCTCTTACAGTGAAAGGGAACTCTGCGAGTTCAGATGTAAAAGGGGAACTCTGTGGACTCTAATGTAAAGGGAGACTCTTGTTATTAACTTCATATGATTAGAAATGTTATTTAATAGAAAAAATCTATGTATAGTTTATACTATAAAAAAAGAATTGCTGTGCGCCGCTAAAGTGTTTGGGTTTGACTTGATGAAAAGGTGGCAACCCTAATCTGGGGACCTGCAGGGCAATGATCTCCCTGTTTTTCTGCTTCATCGATTCTATGGATCTGTGCTTCCTCCACCTATATATGTACCCCACCAGTCATCAAATCACCAGTCACCTGGGAGCCGCTCTCACATTAAGGAGCAAAACCTTGCTTCTCTACCAAAAAGGCTGCTTCCATGCAGATACACAGTGCAGAGCAAAGCATAATAAACATACGAGGAACAGATCAACTGCAGAGAAACCACAGGCAATACCGGTGACTAGACCCCTGCCTGCCTTTTTTGGACACAGCACAGTTTCCACTGTATGGGTTCTCTTTATCCTGCCTACACTTTCTAGGTGCAAGGACACATCCACAGCACTGTTGGGGATCCCCAAACCATAAAGGCTTAAATTATACCAGATACATGAGAATACAAAGCCCAACTCAGGGAAAACTTTTTTTTTAGTTTGGACAGATTGGAGAAATTATAGGTCTCTTGTAAAATTTTGAATGCAGTCTGTGAGAGATTTAATCACACTTCCTGTTGGGACAGTGAGACGCAGACTGCAGTAAAAAAAAAAGTTTTGGTTACAATTGGGCTTTAGTATTTATAGCATTGCTAAGTGCTACCATGTGTTTTCAGATGAATTGCGTTAAGAATGAGCATGGTTGGATGAAAATTCTGCGGAAAGGACTTCCACCTAACAAATCTCAACACAGTACAACCATGATTGAACTCTACTGAAAACACTGGACTCTTCAGGGGAGTGTTGTATTTCCTTCTCTATGTGCAAGGGCTTTTTGTCAGGGACAGTAGGCGTTGTGCTCACCAGTAATGCTCCACGCAGGTTGATCCCCGTCTCTATGGCGACATAGTAGGAAGCCTGCAGGAATGTCCTTTGGAGGATTAGGGCCAGAAATAAAAGAACAGCCAATACATAGGACTGCTCCAAAAATTCCTTGGAAGACATGAAGTAGACACTGGCGAAGGCATTTTTTGGTAGATCCTGGAAAAGGCATGAAAAAGAAATCATTAGCAGGATAACAATGACTAGATGAGGCCACATATAAAGTAGAGAAAGCAGATCTGTGAGATGGCGAGAAAGTGAAGATGGCTGGTCCAAGCAGGGGGTGTTAATGTTTTACTGCTGATGGGCAATCTGGAGTGCAATGTTGGAACTGTCAGGAAGATGCAAGAGAGTGAATATCTAAGGTACAGATAGGTACGGACAGCAGGAGACAGAAGTATTAAAGCCTTCTTTTTTCATACAACTTTTTTACATTTTTTTTGGAGGCAGCAGAATTGTTTTAAAGATTTGGGACAAAAGGGAGGTCCGGACAACAGGAGAACGTAAATCTGAACTTCAGGCTTGTACAGTTGTACAGGCTCCTCTCCTGTACTGCAATTGCTTACTATGATTTCACTGCACACTGTGAGCTTCTCACAATGTGCATTTGAAGCTGCAGCAAGTCAGATAGAGCCCACCACATACAGGCATTACCTAGGGTGGTCTGCGTGCAAATACAGCCTTCCTAGGAATGAAACTTGAAACTGACATCCACTCATCAAGGCATTTTGGGGCTGTGGGCTCTAGGGAGGAGTACTGAGGCAGGGTACTCTGATGTTTTCAGAAAGCTATACATAGCACCCTGCCAGGCCCTCCTACCAGCAACAATCTGCCTGCAATGTATAGAGAAGTACAGAGACCTATTGATGACATCACTGGGTCTAAAATAAGGTGGCGTAATGAAAACTGAATTATTATTTTTTTATTTCTTTAGCATGTTAATAGGGAAGAGGAAGAAACCAGGAACGGAAAAATATAAGAAACAAATGACAATTGGAACAGACTACTTCATCAATTATATGTTCAAGATATTTATGCCCTGTTGTCCGAATCACCTTTTGTTGCCTGACAGCTTTAGGCCCTGATGAAGGCCCCTCAGACCACTGAAGCATGTTGGCGTTAACACAGATACTATGATCAATAAATTACATCTAGACTTCAATACATGCAATCTCCTTCCTGAAATCCTGATAAGCAGCAAAAATCTAAAAGGGGTTGCAACACTTTTCCTGCGCAATCCAGAGTTAAAAAAAAAGTTTTTGCTAGAGATTCATGCAAAGAAAAAGGTTGAGAACACAAGTGACCAAAAAAAAAAAAAGAATCGAGTTTTTATATAGCGTTTACCCTGTGCTTGTACTATACACACTAATTGCAGCTTGGAGATGGCTGGGGACTTCACACACACCCCAAACATAACTTGAACACATTTTCCCTGAACGTCCCTTACACCACATCTGACATTGTATGGAAGTCATGTACACACACACCTGCTCTAGTTTGGTCTTATTGTAGTTTCCCAGATTTTGAACAATCCCAGAGATGCAGAGGGGTCCAGCGAAGCCCAACAGATCAGCCAAGTAGCGGAAGGTGCTGCTTAATAGTATGGGGCGGCCAAACGCCTTGTATATGGCCACCCAGATGGAGGGGGTCTTGTGAGGTTGGTCAATGGCCTTTTTCTAAGGAAAAAAGATAAAGTAAACCATTTATTGATTTGGTCAATTTTTATTATTTGAGCACTCACAAATCTCTTTACTACACTCATAGAGGAATGCAGAGGTGCAATGTTTGCTATAACAGTGCTGGCCCGAGCTGTATTACAAAGTCACATAGTTAATAGGATTGAATAAAGGCCAATGTACATTGAGTTCATCCTACCACAATTACTGCAGCATTGGTCCAGGAATGGTGACTGTGCTATTCTTTCTTAGCCAAAGTAAGCAAAGAGCGGCAAATATAGATCTTTTAAAAATTGTCTTGTACAGGGCAGTTTGCCCATTCAGAAATAACCCATTTATTCAGGAGGGGGGGGGGGTGAGTTTACAAAGGCCCTGTCACTGTACCCTAAATGGGCAAGGTGATGGAGTCTCTTTAAAGTCTAAAGTAGAACTCTACAGCAAAATAAAAAAATTACATACTTGATGCATTCGGTTACTAGCATTAACACAGCAATTTTTGTTTTTCAAAATCCCCGTAACATTTTACCACCTGTTAATTTTGCCAGTAGATCTGCTATTTTCTTTTTTACTTACAAAAGATTTTATTGGAAACACAGAAATACAGTACAAGCCTGAAAGCTCCAAGTGAATCATATTACATTAGATCAGGATACACGTAGACAGAAAGAGATCAAGTACCATAAACAGGAATGCACAACAAATGATTGCACCATAAAGAGCAAGGATAAAGTGACAATGCTTTTAAAAGGGTGAAGATAATTGGCTAAGTTTAAGGCCCCAAAATACTTGCTAAGAGGTAATATGGATTGAAAGCATAATAATGGGCTCTACCACTATAGTTTTAAAAAACAGAAACTTTGAGGGTGTGACAAAAAAGAAAGAAAGAGAGAGAGAGAGAGAGAGAGAAAGAGAGAGAGAGAGAAAGAGAGAGAGAGAAAGAGAAAGAGAGAGAGAGAAAGAGAAAGAGAGAGAGAGAAAGAGAAAGAGAGAGAGAGAAAGAGAGAAAGAGAGAGAGAGAGAGAGAGAGAGAGAGAGAGAGAGAGAGAGAGAGAGAGAGAGAGAGAGAGAGAGAGAGAGAGAGAGAGAGAGAGAGAGAGAGAGAGAGAAAGAAAGAAAGAAAGAAAGAAAGAAAGAGAGAGAGAGAGAGAAAGAAGAAAGAAAGAAAGAAAGAAAGAAAGAAAGAAAGAAAGAAAGAAAGAAAGAAAGAAAGAAAGAAAGAAAGAAAGAAAGAAAGAGAAGTAAAGGAAGATAGGATATAGAGAGAGGTTAAAGAAAATGGGGGGGGTTAAAAGAATGATAGGGAAAATGGGATGGGCCAGAAACGGGGATTATGTATCAGGGTGGGAAAGTAAAGTGAAAAGGGGGAGAAGGAAAAAATGTAAGGAAAGAAAGAAAGAGAGAGAGAAAGAAGGACAGAAAGAAAGAAAGTTCCCAGAGACAGCCAAGGTTAGCTAGAGAGGGTCTGTTGCTGGAAAAGAATATAGGATTTTCGTAAGGCCTCAAAATACTTGCTAAGAGGTAATATGGATTGAAAGCATAATAAGGGGCTCTACCACTATAGGTTTAAAAAACAGAAAGTGGGCCAGATAAAGGGGATTATGTATGAGAAAGAAATAAACAAAGAAAGAGAGAAAAAGTTCCCAGAGCCTGTCAAGATTAGCTAGAGAGGGTCTGTTGCTGGAAAAGAATATAGGATTTTGGTAAGGGTGTGCTAGAGAGCCTCAAACTTGAAGGAGATATAATGTCCGTTTTGAACTAAGATAAATATTGGGTCATGGCTGCCAGATCAAGAGGAATTTGTTGGGAGTGTAATTTAATATAGCAGTTAATTTCTCGTTAATGAACATGCCCTGTATGTGACTCTTGGCTTCTGGAAAACTTAAGAGGTGGGGATTTCAATCCCCATCTCTTTCCGTGACCATTCATCTGTGACTACGAATATTATGAATAGGTTTATGAAGCAGAGCCTCCCAAGGGTCATTTCAAAGGTTGATCAACAGGATTGAGGTAATCATGGTATAGAGTGGCGGCCTGTCTATAGAGGGTATACAGTCGCCGCCTCCACTATCCATGTGTCCGGGGGTGCGGTTGCTGCTTCAGTGCCGTGCCACGCCGCCGGGGGGTGTTGTTTGTTTGCCGCCCCCCCCCAAAAAGGAAAAAGCCAACAGCCGCCACTGCTCTTAACCTTAGGGCAGGACCTCCAAATATTCACCACATCTCCTGTAGCTTGGCATTCTTTGAAGCAAGGAGGAGTTTAAAGTTTCGGTAGATCTGTTATTTTTTTAATTTTCTTTAACAGACCAAGATTTCATGCAAATGTGACAATTACAGGGGTTGGAACAATCTATGTAACACAGCCAGCTTTTGTTCATATGGTTTGTTTGAAAAAAACTGCATAAAGGCTAGGTTCACCTTTTCGAGAAAACAGTCTATGCAATCGAGGGGCCCCAGTAGATATTAAAAAAACTATGCAGCTTTGAAAAATGTACAGTAAGTTTATCACCATATCTGTAGGCCATTTTATCCTCCCTGGAAGCTTGGCTGAAAAACTCAATTAGCAAACCCCACACCCGGCCTTGTTACTAGGACATAAAAATTGTTGGGCACTCACTACCAGCATTACATTAGCGAAAAGCAATGAATTACTAACTGGGAGTTTTTTGACTTGGCGTCCAGGGGGGCAAAATGGCATACAGGTATGGCAATAAAATTCATAAAACATTAACAAATCTGCACAGTTTTTTTAATACCAATAAGAGCCCCTTGACTGCACAGTTTTATGGGCGACTGTGAACTTTAAAAAGGGTTAGCCAGAGTCTGCCTCTTATTTTAATAAAACTGCATGTCCATCTAAGACTACCCTCTCCAAAGGGTGGCAATTTTGCTGCTTGATTGCAGAACGAAAATCACAGGAAGTGGAAAATAAAATCTATGTGCAGAAACAAGAGGCGTTAATGCTACTAAAAGACTACATCATACATTTTAATTTTCCCCAGTATCCTATTAAATTTGGGGACTAAGATGACTGTTAAAATCCAGATCTTTGTTAATCTGGAGGGTCAGTTTAAGGATGAGGGCCTGGATCGATCAGAGCAAAGTCTTTCTTATATAAAGTGACGTCCTACAAATTCCCAGCTGTCGGCAGTGTTGTCAAATTTTGTGTTGAGTTCTGTGTTCGCGATGTTCTCGTATATGTCACGTCACTGGAATGGCGACCTGACAGATCTGAGCTACGGAGCAATCTGATTGGCTCACACCCAGAAACTTGTTTAAAGCACAACCAGACAAGTGGCTCACCTCACAATGGAAAAACAAAGCGCATGCCAAATCTCTTCACCGAAATGAATGTTCAGAGGCCCGCATTTCCGATAATGAGCTTAACCCCTTCATGTGAGATTGCTGCTCCATCTTTCTCTACTACATTGGCCAGCCAAGGGGCATACACATTTTTATTACACTGATCAATTTGCTCTAGGTCTGTAAGCAAGTGGATGTAAAGTGTTTTATGGTTTGTTAAACCTCTGAATCATTTTAAAGATAATACATGTGGGTTAAACTTGTATAGTATTATTTAAGTATATTTTACTGTGTTATTGCATTGCCCTGAGAAGTAAGGAATAACTTTTTTGACCAGGTTTTCCCAGGATTTTTGGGGAAGTACTGCCTTCTGCTGGAGCAAACAGCAAAAAAAGGAGGGAACCACTTCTCAGGGGCGCCAATGTTAATAAGTTAGCATGAGGCTCTGTTACCGGTTGCCCCATCCAAGGAACAAGCATGCAGGGGCAACAGGAGCATGACTGAGAGGCGCTAGAAGAACTTGTATAAGAATGTTCTTTGGAAACATCTGTGCTGAACTGTTTATTTGTTATACTTGAATAACTTCAGTATAGAACTTTATTATATATATATCTTTGTCTGGTTTGAAGTCACTTCAGGACAAACTTAAAGGGGTGCATGCATGCTGTATCTCAGAACAGGGTTTACTTGGGGACAAACTGAGCTAGAGAAGATGCAGTACATATGTCTAATGTGCAGTAAAGCCATTCAGAGGTATAACTGCTGTTGCCAATGACTACAGTACTAGTGTCAGGTACATAAGCAACCAGCCAGTTGGGAAGTGATGTGACTTGGCATAGGTGACAGAAGGCCTAGGTAGTGAAGGGCCTAGTGTGCTTAAGCTCCTTCCCTACCAACTGGAACTCCAATACTAGGTCTGATTCATGGCACGGGGCATCCTAGGGATCCAGCCTGGAGAAGAGTAATGCAGTGTTTCGAGGAACTGTTGTCCATATTTTACAGAGTGTCATGAGTTAAAGAACTGTACAACGGATTACAAGGAGGTAATCATGTCTATGGAGAAGCATTGCTTTTAGGTGGGAGTGCTGCCTTAAAGTAGTTCTAAAGGCAGAAGGTATTTTTATCTCAAAGTGGTTGTATACCCCTATAAGGCTTACCTGTAGGTAAAATGAATATCTCCTAAACTTGTACGGTTTAGGAGATATTCACCGTGCATACAGCCGCTGACGTCAGCGGCGCATGCGCTCTGAAGGTCCGGCGGATGCTGCCAGAAAATCTGTGCTCCTTGGCGGAAAGAGGACTCGCCGTTCCGGCCACTCACATCGCCGGAGCTGCGGACCCGGAAGAAACGCAGAGGAAACATGTCAGCTCCCTCAGCAGTGACCAGGGAGGTGATGCCGGCGCTGAGTTCTAAGGTATTTCATAATGAGCTAGTATGCGATGCATACTAGCTCATTATGCCTTTGCCTTACAGTTTTTTTTTTTTAATGCATGCGCTTTAATGCATTAAGTGTGCAGCAGCCCCCCTAATAGCCCATCTTGATCCAGCGATTTTGCAATTGCCCCTGTGATGAAGTCTGTTGAGACAAAACATACACTGTGGCGCAGGACATTGATTTGTGAATGCCTGATGTGATCATTTTACTTGTGAGTAGAATACTGTTCTTTTAATACATTTCTTATGCTGGGAAATTGCGCAGTGAGCGATTGTGTTCCTTTTTGATACACATGCTCATCTGGTAAGCGTCCATTCATTATTATAAATGGTGGAGCAAGAACAAGGGATCACTTGAAGCACTTTTGGACTGGTTGATGTCATCAGTCTGCTGCAGGCAGGAGAAAGCAATTTGTTTGTTTCCTCCCCCTCAGTGATCAAACTGCAACATAAGCAGATGAAGGCATTGTCAAGGGAAGTACTAAGATCTCTGTGAGAGTTAATAAATGCCCAAAAGTGTTACACTGAAGAATCGTTCACACCAGTGGCGTTGCTAGGGGGTTGCTTCTGGGGCTAAAGCCCTGAACCTGGGGCCCATAGCCCTTACATGCGGGGGTCCCCAATGACCGGGCTGCAGCCTCTCTGCAGCCTGGCCGCGAGTGCGGCGGACTGCATGATAGAGCCGGAAAGCCAGCGGGCAGAATGGGAGAGCCGGAGAGCGGGCGGGCCGCATGACAGAGCCGGAGAGCCAGCCAGCAGACAGCACAGGAGAGCGGGCGGGTGAGAGAACAGAGAGATTACATCATCTCTCACTGCCCGCCCTCTCCCTGGGGACCCTGATGTAAGGGGGAGGCTCTCTGGGGACCCTGATGTAAGGGGGTCTCTCTGGAGACCTTGATGTAAGGAGGAGGCTCTCTGTGGACCCTGATGTATGAGGAGGCTCTCTTGGGACCAAGATGTAAGGGGGGGGGCTCTCTGGGGACCCTGATGTAAGGGGGAGGCTCTCTGGGGACCCTGATGTAAGGGGGAGGCTCTCTGGGGACCCTGATGTAAGGGGGAGGCTCTCTAGGGACCCTGCTGTAAGGGGGAGGTTTTCTGGGGACCCTGATGTAAGGGGAGGCTCTCTGGGGACCCTGATGTAAGGGGGAGGCCCTCTGGGAACGCTGATGTAAGGGCGAGGCTCTCTGGGGACCCTGATGTAAGGGGAAGGCTCTCTGGGGACTCTGATGTAAGGGGGTCTCTCTGGGGACCATGATGTAAGAGGAGGCTCTATGGGGACCCTGATAGAAGGGGGAGTCTCTCTGGGGACCCTGATGTAAGGGGAGGCTTTCTGGGGTCCCTGATGTAAGAGGGGGCTCTCTGGGGACCCTGATGTAAGGGGGGCTCTCTGGGGACCCTGATGTAATGAGTGGGGCTCTGTGGACCCTGATGTAAGGGGGGGCTCTCTGGGGACCCTGATGTAATGATAATATATAATGTAATATATATACAGTATCTCACAAAAGTGAGTACACCCCTCACATTTTTGTAAATATTTTATTATATCTTTTCATGTGACAACACTGAAGAAATTACACTTTGCTACAATGTAAAGTAGTGAGTGTACAGGCCTGTTCTGAGTGGAACCTGTCCTGTTAAACCGCTGTATGGCCTTGGGCACCGTGCTGGAAGCTCAGTTTCAGGGTCTTGTCAATCTTCTTATAGTCTTGGCCAGGGATATGCAATTAGCGGACCTCCAGATGTTGGAGAACTACAAGTCCCATGAAGCATAGCAAGACTCTGACAGCCACAAGCATGAAACCCAGAGGCAGAGGCATGATGGGACTTGTAGTTTTGCAACAGCTGGAGGTCCGCTAATTGCATATCCCTGGCCTAGGCCATCCTTATGTACAGCAACAATTCTTTTTTTTTTAGATACTCAGAGAGTTCTTTGCCATGAGGTGCCACGTTGAACTTCCAGTGACCAGCATGAGATAGAGTGAGAACAATAACACCAAATTTAACACACCTGCTCCCCATTTACACCTGAGACCTTGTAACACTAACAAGTCACATGACACCAGGGAGGGAAAATGGCTAATTGGGCCCAATTTGGACATTTTCACTTAGGGGTGTACTCACTTTTTTTGCCACATTGTAGCAAAGTGTCATTTCTTGAGTGTTGTCACATGAAAATATATAATAAAATATTTACAAAGATGTGACGGGTGTACTTATTTTTGTGACTGTATGTATGTATCTATCTATAGATACATATATATATATATATATATATATATATATATATATATATATATATATATATATATATATATATATATATATATATATATATATATATATATATATATATATATATATATAGATAGATATATCTATATATACACACACACACGTATATTATATACATGTGTATGCCCAACCGTATGACTTTCTTTACTTTGCTGCTATCGGCTCTAGCCTCAGATCTTTTGTAGACCTAGCAACACCCCTGGTTCACACTACAATGCTGTGGTAGCTTTACGTTTGTTATCATGTGGCATCATATTACATGTGTTGGTGTGACCCCAAGGCATTCCTTCTTAATGACACCTCAACATACCTTGCTGACAGACATGTGTTGAAGCGCAGTGCAAAACACTAATGTGTGATGCACTGTGAGAAATGCTGCATGCATGATATTTGCTCCCTTGTGATGTGTTGGGAAGCCCATTTAAATAAATGGCCTGCCCTAGCACAACGCACATAATGGGTGACACAATGCACGTTAGCATGCATAATTGCCCAGCAGCAGACTTGTTTGGTGTCAATGGACCCTCATTACTTAGCATGTTACACTTATATGTGAAGACAGGTCCACTTAAATGACCTTTTCAGTTGGGAACAGTTAAGCCTCGTACACACGATCGGATTTTCCGCCGACAAAACCGCAGACTTTTGTCCGAAGGGCATTGGCCCCAAACTTGTCTTGCATACAAATGGCACTCAATTGTCGGCCAGCAAACACAAACGTAGTGATGTATTACGTGGTTTTTCAGCTCTTTAGAACCACCCTTTGGGCTCCTTCTGCTAATTTCGTGTTAGTAGAAGTTTGGCGAGTGTTGATTCACGCTTTTCATTTTGTGTTTTTCATTTTGTGCTTTTCATTTCGTGCTTTTAAGTTTGTTTCTGAACGGCCGTTCGTCAACCAGACATGTTGCGGAATTGGAGGAGATAACGTGTTATTTATTATTGGCCTTGGAGTTATTGCTTTGACCCAAGTCCAGTCCAGAAACAGGAGGAGGAGGATTTCTTGGACCAAAAATTGGTTGCTTTATTAATTGTAAACAATTATGTCATATGCCTTTGATGCGGGAGCTCCAGGAGAATAATCCAGATGATTTTCGGAATAATCTCCGGATGACGGACCCCTGCTTTCACTAACTCTTGGCATTGTTGACCCCCTATATTAAGAAGCAGAACACATGCATGAGGCTTTTATTTTATTTTTTGGTTGAATAATGATTTGATTTGGTATATTTTCTATATTTGTGGATGCATAGAATGCACTTTTTGGTTAAGTTCTATTGGCAGATAGCATGTCTATATTTATTTGTTTTCTTTTTTTAATGCATAATAAAAAAATTGTGGAGAATAATACTTGGCTATGTGTTTTAGTTCAAATGACAGTTTGGGAGTAGGCAGTTACATTTTAAAAAATACAATGTAAAATTGACAAGGGACACTATGACGAACCCTTGTCCTCAACAGAACTATGCCTGCCGTAAATGCTTCCTTTGTCCAGAAACAGCACTATTCAAGACCCTTTAGGCAGCTCTCCAAGGTAAGCTGAGTTTCACAAACCCCCCACCCAAAGTCACTCCTGTCACAGACACCAACATAGTTGTATCTTTGATCTTAAAAACTATGGGATAATGGTGTTGTGGCACCAAAAAAAAAAAAAAAAAAAAAAAACAACAAGCATAATAATATTATTCTTAATATCACTAGAAAAAAGCCTTTGAAAATGTGTTTGCCATTACTCCATCAGTATCACCAAGCAGCTTCATTATTATCCCATTAAAGAAGAAGAGAATGTGCGCTGCATTTCGAGATTTTATAATTTTGAGCGTCACGAATGTTAATTCTCCATTACGAATGCTAATTTACAAGAATGACTGCTTCTGGCTCGTTCTTGCTTCCTAGCATGCGTGTTTGTACTTTGGACTTTTGTTCGACGAACTTGTGTACACACACTCGGAAAATCTGACAACAGACCGTTGTCCGCGGAAAATTTATAAACCTGCCATCCAACATTTGTCCACGGAAATTTGGCCAACAAGTGTCTGATGGAGCGTACAAACGGTCGTATTTTCCGCCAACAGCCTGTCATCACACATTTCCCGTCGGAAAATCCGATCGTGTGTACGAGGCATTAGAGTTCAGTGTGGGGATGAAGAGAACACAGAGACTGGTTCTGGATTATGTCACGGCACAGGGAAGTACACAGATTGTGTGATATACAATGCAGACTGGACACACTGCTGATATTATGCCTGACGTAATACGCGTTTTCAATTCCTTAGAAGCTGTTTTCTGGTCTTCTCTTTAATATTTTACTGTCACGTGCATGGTGAACAAAAACATGAAATCTTTGGGATCTGGAATGCAAAAAATTTTCCAGCGCACCACAGATGATATGTGCAGGGAAGATTTTTGTTGCTTAGAAACACTGCTTGTTTCTGACAGCGATTGTTAAGAAAAGCAGAAATGTCGCTGAATTGCCAGCAAAACACAAAACAGGAAGATTCCTTAAAGCAGGGGTAGGAAACCTTTTGAGCACAGTGTGTCGAAAAATGTTTTCAAAGAAATTGAGTGTACCGATTTTATAACAAAAAATGTCAACTTCACACTCTCAATCACGAAAAGGGTTTTTTATAAAGTAAATGCTTTAAACTACTTTAGTAGTGAGAAATTATCATCCTGCACTCTCACGCCTTAGATCAGCCCCAATTCAGGCACCTTCACATCTGTAATCCCCTGCACACCTGTCCCACCACTGTAATCCCCCTGCTCATCTGCCCCACCACTGTAACCCTCTGCACATCTGCCACACCACTGTACCACCCTGCTCATCTGCCCCACCAATGTACCCTCTTTCTCATCTGCCCCACCAAAGTACCCCCTTTCTCATCTGCCCCACCAATGTACCCCTTTCTCATGTGCCCCACCACTGTAACCCCCTGTACATCTGCCCCACCACTGTAACCCCCTGCACATCTGCCCCACCACTGTACCCCCCTGCTCATCTGTCCCACCACTATACCACCCTGCTCTTCTGTCCCAGCACTGTACCACCCTGCTCTTCTGTCCCACCACTGTAACCCCTGCACATCTGCTCCACCACTGTACCCCCTGCTCATCTGTCCCACCACTATACCACCCCGCTATTTTGTCCCAGCACTGTACCACCCTGCTCTTCTGCCCCACCAATGCTCCCCCTTTCTCATCTGCCCCACCACTGTACCTCCCTGCGCATCTGCTCCACCACCGTACCCCCATGCTCTTCTGTCTCACCGCTGAACCATCTTCTCATCTGTCCTAACACTGAACTTATCTGCTCATCTGCCCCACCACTGTAACCCCCTTTGTTGTCTGCCCCACCACTGTACCTCCTGCATATCTATCCCACCACTGTACCCGATGCTCTTCTGCCCCACCACTGTAACCCCCTGCTCATGTGTTCCACCGATGTACCTCCTTTTTCTTCTGAACCCCTATGTATCTGCCCCACCTCTGTACCCCCCCTGCTCCTCTGCCCAACCGCTGTAACCCCCTGTTCGTCTGTCCAACCAATGTACCTCCTTTCTCCTCTGCCCCAACACTGAACCCCCCCTGCTCATCTTTCCCACCACTGTAACCCCCTTCTCATCTGGCCCAACACTGAACCCCCCCCCCCCCCCACTCATCCGTCCCACCACTGTAACTCCCTGCTCATCTGCCCCATCACTGTACCTGCCTGCTTTTCTATCCCACCGCTGAACCCCCTTTTTCATCCCTCCCACCACTGTACCTTCTGCACATCTGCCCCACCACTGTATCCCCTTGCTCTTCTGTCTCACCACTCTAACACCCCTGCTCATCTGCCCCATCAATGCACCCCCTTTTCTCATCTGCCCCACCACTGTACCTCCCTGCACATCTGCTCCACCGCCGTATCCCCTTGCTCTTTTGTCTCACTGCTGAATCACCTTCTCATCTGTCCTAACACTGAACCCATCTGCTCATCTGCCCCACCACTGTAACCTGCATTCTCATCTGTCCCACCAATTTACCTCCTGCACATCTGTCTCACCTCTGTACCCCTCTACTCTTCTGCTCCACCACTGTAACACCCTGCTCATCTGTCCCACCAATATACCTCCTTTCACATCTGCCCCACTGCTCTACCCCCCTGCTTCTCTGTCCCACCACTGAACCCCCTTTTCATCTGCCCCAACACTAAACCCCTCTACTCATCTGCCCCAACACTGTACCACCTGCTTTTCTGTCCCACTGCTGAACACCCTGCTCATCTCTTCCACCACTGTACCTCCCTGCACATCTGCCCCACCGCTGTACCCTCCTGCATATCTGTCCCACCTCTGAACCCCTCCTGCCTATTTATTTTCCCCATCGCTGTACCCTCCTGCTCATCTGCTCCACCGCTGTACCCTCTAATCTTCTATGATATGCGTGATATGCAGAGTGGTGAAAGGAAGCAGAGATGAGACACATCTACCTGTCCTGGCACACTCATCCTGCTGATCCACCTTTTGCATCCAGCCCACGTGCTCGTATGTGATGTATGTGATATATGTAATGTATGTGATGGTACATACAAGCATCTGGAATGGATGTGCAATGATGAGTTTGAGTCAGGGGCATTTTGTGAAAGCAGTTGGCCTGTGCGCAGGATCATAAGTTGGGCCCCCGCAGCTGAGAAAGTGGGGTGTGATTTTCATTGCGCTGAATACTGGCTGTGCCTTAAAGGGACACAGAGTGTAGGGGTTCAGTAGTAAGTGAAGGTTCAGGAATAATTTTAACAAAGTTCCCAGAAGCTCAACAGTAATTCCACAAACTGTCACCTGATTGTGGTTTTCTAAATCACAATGAAACCCCTTCTTTCTGAGATTGGTAGTGGCAACCAAGTGAGTCATCTTCCTACAGATGGTGGATGAGGTTAGCAGGACTGTGATTGGCTTTAGGAGTGGCCAATGACAGTCCTCCATCTCCTGGAAACAGGGCCCCCCTCCCCCTCTAGCAGAACTGCACCCAATCTCTTCCCCATCACAAAAGCTGACGATCGCAGCTACAGCAAAGTTAGAGAACCAAACAATGTTTCCCATCTTTTACAATGTGTGGGGGCACAGTGCCTCCCCCTCAGTGCAGGTGCGGCATGGGGGAATTCTGAAATTGGAATGCATTAGTGTCCCACTGATACTTTCCTGCGCTGCTCTGCTGATGGGGAGGGAGTCGAGTGCCGGCAAAAGAGGCTTTGTGTGCCGCTTACGGCACCCATGCCGGGGGTTGCCTACCCCTGCTCTAAAGGGAAATAGAAGTTTATAATCTGAGTAGAATAAGAATCAACAATAGTTATGAGACTGATTTCAGAGTTTTAATTAAGTTCAACTGACAACCACAACCGCTCTGCATGGCTTAACCTGTAATTTACTGCCCTGCACCAACCATTCAGCAAGAGTGCTGATTGCACAGCTTGGTATACAGATAGCCCAAAAAGGAAATGACTACAAATCTGTATATCAAACATTACAATCAACATGGCATACTGAGCATGTAAAAATGAGAATGACACAAAGTAAAAAGTCTCACATGAGACTAAAGATTGATACTATGTTAAAGTATACTTAAAAAAGAACTTCAGTCATTTTTTCATCTTTGCATGTTTTAAATCTTCTGCCCTTGTTGTTTTATCTTTGGATAGTAAAACATTTTTTTTTCTGCCAGTAAATACCTTATACAGCCCACTTCCTGTATCTTGTCTGGTAAAAAGCCTAGGCTTATGTCATCATGCACAGTCCTCTCTATCTCACTCTCCTGAGAGTTTTCCAAGAAGGGAGGGGTGTGAGTCATAAGAGGGCCAAGAGCTGCAGAGCTGGAGTTGTGCCCCGGTGTGTTTGTGTAAATCCAGGAAGTGAACAGGCAGCAGCTTCAGCTGCCCACAGTTAAAATGGATGCAGCCAGACTCAGTGGAGGGTGAGGGTGATTTTTGCAGCTTATTTGGCAAGTACAGAATGACAGTATATATAAAATAGTATCCAAAGTGGTTGGAGGGAAGCTTCAGAATGGCAAAGATGTTTTTATTACAAATTATGTGCGCAGACTGCAGTTCCTCTTTAAACCCAAAAACAAAAATGTAATATTTTGCTGTTTATTAGTCCTTAGAGTGAAGTTTTTTTTTTTTTTTTTGCTAAACAAACTAAAAAGTTTTTTGAAAAAAAAAAAATTCTTTGTTTCTGTTATAAAATTTTGTTTTCCCTTTTTGAAAAACAAATATTATATACAACTATATAGATCAGACCAAAATGAGGGACACATGAGGATGGAGGAGGAAAGAGGGACAGAGGGGCTTTGTTCCAAATCAGGGACATTTGAGAGCTATTTGCCTTAAACCCTTTCGCTGTTAGGTCCACACATCATATGAACATGACAGCGGGGGAGGTTGTAACACACATTCCTTTTGGCTACAGCCCCGGGATTGTGTGTAAATCTGACAAGCAGACTCCTGCCTGTCAGATGGAAGGATTTGGGCAGCTGCTCTGCCACTTGATTGCTTTCGCACAGCCCCAGTGATAGCACACATGTGCCCCACCATGTATTCCGGGCTCTACTTGCCCATCTGCGGGCCTGGGACTAGGGTAGGTTGCCACATCATCCCTTTAATCCAGGACACATATTAATTACACAGGTTCTGAGCCTGATTTAATGCAGATAAGGTACCAAGTATGTTTAATTACCACCTTAATCAGCCACAGAACCTGTGTAATTAATGTGTGTCCTGGATTAAAGGTGATGAGGTTGCAACCCTTTTTAAACCCAAACACATATGAATTGCACAGGTTCTAAAGCTAATTTAATGCAGGTAAGACACTAAGTGAGTTTAATTAGCACCTTAATCAGCCACAGAACCTGTGTAATTCATATGTGTTCGGGTTTAAAGGGATGAGGTGGCAACCCTACCCGGGACCAACATAGCGGGCGGACACATGTTCACTCTCCTCTCCTCCTTGTTGTTGACCCGGAAAGCGACATGCTTGATGTCACTTCTGGGCCTGCCTCTCGCCCCCCCCATTTAATGAACAAAAATAAGTTAGGTAATTTTTTTTTTTTAAATTGTAACAAATGAAAGTTACACACAAGCAAATAAAATCACCACCAAATTTTTTTTGAGCCCCCCCACAACCACCCCCACATAGAAGTGTGTAGGAACGTAAAAGCACGCATGGGGGGGGGGGCGCCTACGCATGAAAACGCTGATTGCGATAGACATGTTACATACCCTGTTTCCCCAAAAATAAGCCCTACCCCGAAAATAAGACTTAGCATGATTTTCAGGGATGGCTGCAATGTAAGCCCTATCCTGAAAATAAGCCCTAGTTAAAGTTCTTGTAAAATTATGTAATCCATTCTGTAAAACGATTATATAATGTGCAGTGTGTATTTACCGTATTTACAGCGCCGCTGGGCGCTCACGTGACCCGCTCAAGATCTTTATATCATTATATAATCTTTTTACAGAATGGATTACATAATTTTACAAGGACTTTAACCAAGGTTTTGGGATTACAGAATTTCATAATGCTGACTCCTGAGCTGACAGGGGGAGAGAAGACAGGGAACACAGGAACTGTAAAAAAATATATATTGTTTTATTTAAGGTTTTTTAGAACATAGAGAGGGGTAAATGACTGGTAAAGGGGTAGATGACTGCTAAAGGGTAAATGAAAAGCACTGTGCTGTCTATCATGCTTTAAAGGATTTTTTATTTTATTTTTTTCAAGAAGAAGATGACATATTATTGTACATACTGTCAATAAAGAAGACATCACCTGAAAATAAGCCCTAGTGTGTTTATTGTAACCAAAATTAATATAAGACCTGGTTTTATTTCCCGGAAACATGGTGTCACTGCACACACCGGAGTGGGAGCAATATTTTTGGCACCAGACCTTCTCCGTGACACTAAATTGATGACCTATAGGGGTATTTTAAAGTGTTGCCTATGAAAAATATAAGGTATTAAAGTTTGTCGCCATTTCACGGGCGCACGCAGATTTGAGGTTTGACTTGTTAGGTATCTATTTACTTGGTGTAACCTTGTCTTTTATATTTTACAAACAGTTGGGTAATTGATTGCATTTATATGCCCTAAAATTAACTTCAGTGTATTTTTATTTCGCGATAGTACCATGTGACATAAAAAATTGGAACTACCACTATTTTATGCTCTAGGGTGACTACCTTCAGAAAATACAATGTTTTGCATGTTTGTGTAATCTTCAGGCCTAAAATGATTTTAAAAGCAAAAAATAAATGCAAAAAAGATAGAGAGCTATGTTATGTTATAAGAGTACACTTTCAAATTGCGGGATCGAGACTTAAGTCATATTATAAGAGACTGCATCCAAACTACAGGAAGCTGCTAAAGACTGCTGCTGTATAAGAAGAAACTGCTAGAGTCTAGAGATGCCTTCCTGGATACAGTAAATTGCTTGACACTCTTGTAATATTACAAGAGATTGATAGAGACTTCTCCCAAATGAATGGAGACTGCTAAAAACACTTTCAGGTTAAAATAAACTGCTAGAAAATGACGTATTTTGAGATACTGATATTTTCTCCTAGGTTACAGGAAATTGCTTGAGACGCTTGTCGTATTAAAAGAGCCTACTAGAGACACTTTCTAAGTTAGTGGAGACCGCTTTCATATTACAATTGACTTCTAGAGGTTGTTTCCTGGTTTTAAAAAAACTACTGGAACTCTTGTCATATTACAAGAGACTTCTTCCAAGTTAGCTGGACTGGTAGAAACTGCTACCAAGTCATGATTTCAGGATGCAGAAGGTTTCTAGAGACTGATGCCATGTTTTAAAAGTTGATTTTTGAGTCACAAGAGACTGTTAAGGGCCGTACACAGGGGCCAGATGTCAGGCGGCATCGGCTGGTTCAATAGAAACTGGCTGACATTCGGCCTGTGCATACGGCAGATGGTCTGACAGAAGCCAGCCTTTTGGTCAGCTTCTGTCAAAGGGGCATGACCGAGAAAAGTCTGCCGATGGGCATCCGATAAGCATTTTCAGTCAATGGGTGAGAGCGCTGACCGGTGTGTTCTGGTGGGGGGGCAGTCAGGACACTATCAGAACACAATAGCTCTGCCGGGGAGATCACTAGTATTGTGTAATTTGCTACACGTGTCAGTAATGTTACTGACACTGGTGCAAATGCTTGCCCACACTAGGCGCTGGTAGCTCTTAAGGGAACAACCACCAGAAAGGTGCCATTAGGGCTATTTTGAATTCCTCTGAAAGAGGTCACTTAGCACCCATATTCTTCATACCTTCAAGTCATCGTAGGCATCCTTCAAGCTGACATAGTTGGTGAGTGCCCTCATGGCAATGGGTAACTTTCCAATTGTCTTTAGATCGATAGGTCTCTTGTGGGCAGAGATAATCAGCGGGTTCATCCACCAGTATGTGGCTTTGGAAAGCAAATTCACAAATGGCTGGAGGAAGCGCACCCCCAAATCCTGAAGATCCTCTGGGGGCTTCACCTTTTGGGGGCTCAAGAAGAAGACGTATTTCTATAAGAAAGGGGAAAAACAAGAGGTCAGAATTATTAAGGCACATAAATAGAAGAGCCAGGGAAAGTATAACATACCCGCACCCATATGACAGTAATCTCCACCGCCATGAGCAGACCATACAGAATGACCATTATCGCAGTGATGCAAAACCGCAGCTGAGTCAGACCAATCTCGTTCTCACAATACTTCACCAGCTTGATCGTTTTGGTGATGAAGGCCAAGACCCAGTACATGAAGAGAGCTGCATGAAACAAATGAAAGCTGATTAAATATGTTTGTATTCTCACTTGAAGGTCAATCAAACCTGACCTGGTAAATTACAAGTGCGGAATTTTTTCCCAAGGGCTAAAATGATAAAGAATGTAAGACAAAGCAGTAATGCTGATATTAGGAATACATCATGAATATTAAAGCAGAACTAAACTCTGTCAGTCTACATGCATTACTGTTAGTATTAGTAAATAGATAGAAGGTATATTACATTTACTTGTTTTAAACTTTTTTTAAAATTTCTTCTGTTGCTTCCTGGTTTCTGGCCTAGGTCAAAATGTCATACATCCCTGGAGTTTCCATAGACATCTTTTTCATTTCATCTGGAGGATGGGCTTTCTTAGCCAAGCACACCCTCCTGCCTGCATGCCTGTGCTAAGGGCAGATGGATTCCAGGAAGTAAATGCTACATGAATCATCTGCCCTTACTCTAGATGATTGTGGCTATAAATGCCAAGGGGCGTTTTTTAAAGTGATTTCTCAGCAAAATAAAGCATGGAGACGGATGGATAGATAGGTGAGTTTGCTTCGAATAACAAAAACGAGGTAAATAGCGTTTTCAGTTTGTGGTACTTAGATACAGTTCATTCTAATTTAATACGGTTACAGCTAAACATATTACTGATTAGCCAATCAGAACTCCAATCCTAAAGGGACATTATTTTAATTTTAAAATGATGCATGTATTGTGATAAATACTTATATAGTGAGGGGAAGGCAAATAAAATGACAGAAAATGGAGGGTAGCTGAAAGGGGAGAAGGGAGGGCAGGGGAGAGGAGAAGAGAAGTCAGAGGAGAAAAAGGAGGGCTTGGAAAAGTAACAAAGAGAGGGTAGGAGAGATGATATGGCAGAGGAGAGACAAGGAGAGAAGGGAAGGCATGGGAGAGAAAAGGAAAAGCAAGAAGAGAGGACTGGGAGAGGAGAGAAGGGAGGACAGAGGAAAGAAGAGAAGGGAGGACAAATGAAAGGATAGACGGGAGGAAAAGGACAGGAGAGAAGTAAGTGCAGAGAGAAGAAGATTGAAGGGATGTAAGAAGAGAAAATAAAGAGGAGAGGAGAGATAAGAGGGCAAAATACAGAAGAGGAAGGAAATGGAGAAGAAAAAGGTCAGGGAAAGGAGTAAAGAGAAGGAAAGGCAAAGGAAATGAAGAGCATATTCATGTGTTAGAATGACCCAATCAAAGTCCAGACCTAAATTCTATCAGAATCTGTGACAAGACTTGAAAATTGCTGTTCATAGACGCTCTCCATCCAATCTGACAGAGCTTGAGCTATTTTGCAAACAATGGGCAACAATTTCACTCTAGATGTGCAAAGCTGGTAGAGACATCCCCAAAAATACTTGGAGCTGTAATTGCAGTGAAAGGTAGTTCTACAAAGTATATACTCAGGGGGGCTGAATACAATACATCATTTTGCTTCCACTTCACAATTATGTGCCACTTTGTTTTGGTCTATCACATAAAATCCTAATAAAATACATTTACATTTTTGGTTGTAACATGACAAAATGTGCAAAATTTCAAGGGGTATGAATACTTTTACAAGGCACTGTACAGTATAACCTGATATACAAAAGAAAGCTTTGGCTTAATTTCCAAATATTGCATACATTACTAAGAAAGACTTAATCTGACCACACATGTTACAATCTCCCTAATATTTACAAGGTGTGTCTACAGAAGCCCAGTTCATCGATTGTACAAGGACAAGACTACTCCAAATAGCTCAGAGTCTGGACTCAATCCAAACATTTGTGACTTTCCTCCAGCGACTGGTGGGATAGATCGCGTTTCATATGGGCATTGAGAAATCACATTTTGGGAACATGGTAGAAAATACTGTAACATTATCTCTTAGGCTTAATGTACATGGTACGTTTTTATAACTTCTCCTGAACGATTTAACTTGACAGATAGTAACCCACGTTTAAAACGTCCGTTTTGCCGCGTTTACATGCCGTGTTCAGCAGCGGTTTTTCTTTGTTTTCAATAGCCAAAAATTAAAAACGTCTGTAAACGAAACATGGCTAAACGCAATTTACCATGTTTAGCGCTTGAAATGCCTCTAAACCCATCGTCTGAACTCATTTTTTTGCTTTCCAAAAAGGGCCTCTAAACTCAACTGCCTAGAAACAACTATAAACGGCCCTGTGTACATGTAGACCCCTTTCACACTGGAGCGCTTGGCAGGCACTATAACGCCTGTAAAGCGCCCTGAAAGAGCTGCTTTTGTCTCTTCAATGTGAAAGCCCAGAGGGCTTTTACACTGGAGCGATGCGCTAGCAGGACGGTAAAAAAAGTCCTGCTAGCAGCATCTTTGGAGCGGTGAAGGAGCGGTGTATACACCGCTCCCTCACCGCTCTTGCCTATTGAAATCAATGGGGCAGCGCGGCTATACTGCCGGCATAGCGCTGCTGCAGCAGTGCTTTGCGGTGTTTTTAACCCTTTCTCGGCCACTAGCAGGGGGGTAAAAGCGCCCCGCTAGAGGCCGAATAGCGCCGACGCACCCACCGCCCCAGTGTGAAAGGGGCCGTACTGATAAGATAACAGAGGAGAGTTCAGGAGCAGTTGAAAAAAATGCCTAACTGCTCCTAAACGTCCGTTTACCAGCAGCAGTGTACATGAGGCCTTAGAGGCATGTCAGGTACAAGTGTAGGAGAGGAGAGGGGAGACAAGTTCCCAGTGCCTGCATTGGCTGGTTTCCTGCACCTCACTAATCTCTGCACCCTCTAGTCACCTGCACTTCACCACACCCATAGGTGTGCGCAGCCTATTACATTAAAGCATGCACCCCAAAGCTCAAACACACATGCCTTTCTCTGCAGCCTCAGTTGCACAGGGCAGTGAATGAAAGTGCTCTGTGCTGAGTGGCTTCCTGTTCATTCACAAACTGAAGCACAGTAAACATAGTTTACTATGCTTCAATTATGAATGAACACAGTGAGCGAGTGTGTTTCCTGTGTTCATTTAAAAATGGAAGGGGCTGGTAAACTACATAATTACTAGCCCCTTCCTCCGCACTACATCCTGAAACATCCCCCCCGCAGCAGCTGTGGGAAGAGGAGGGAAGCCAGCAGCACTACAGGGCAGGGGGGCCAACAAGGGAGAGGGGGTGGGCAGTAGGGGGAATCGCCACCGTACAGAGTGATTAGGGTGTGCCCAAGCACACCTGGCACACCCCCTGCGCACACCTATGACCACACCCTTTGTTAACATGAATTGCATGGCCTATCCTTTCAATCTATAGATTTTCCACAATGGCTTCTTCTTACCTAACAGAAGTTTGGGGAAGTTGGAGGTCTCGATATTGTGGTAATAGATGATGGATGTGGTTGCTGTGATGAATCCCACAATGGCCGGCATGAAGAGGTGTAGTTGCCCCGAACCCATTTTCCTGCAAGGTAGGTTTTATTAAGCTCTGTATTTAATAGGTCTCATGGATCACCAACACATTTGTACTAAATATATATATTTATATATAAACTGGAAAAACTGAGCTGTCACAAATCATATAAAAAAATAAATTAGGTTCACAGTAGGAGTAGCTGTACCATAAGCTGATTTGGTAGGAGGCGGGAGTGGGCATGGGTGGGCTTACAGAAAGGAAGAAGCTCAGGAAGTGGCTGTGTACAAAGGAGGCCGAGCAGTACCACAAAGGCTGCAGAACTGCAGGTGCTGAAGAGTGTTGTCACCCTGCTAATACTATACAGCCATATAGCAAAGCTGGGGTGGGGGAGGGGCATTACACACCTTATTCTGTATATGACTTGTGCACAGTAGAGACAGCTTTTTACACCTGGCATGAGTTGTGTATTGGCTGTATGATAGAATGCCCTGGTAGAACACTCTCCACAATGCTGTGTATGGGTATGGCGTGGACTCACTTGTCTGAGACGATTCCTTCCGCGATTTCGCACACATGGACAAAGAGGAGAATGAAAGTCAGAATCCATCGCAGGTTGTGTCCAGGAAAATGCAGCCAAGTGTTGTGATGGATCTGAACCTTGGAGCTCTGACTTCCCCAACCTAAGAAAATCCAGAAATATCAATTTATGAGATACCCCAAAAAAACAACACTGACCTACATACGCCAGCTCAATACCAACCCACAATGGTTATGACTAAGCGCTAAAATTTTGCGCGAAACACGTCTTTCTTTTTCCCCTACTCCATCTGTCAACCACTGGTCATATGAAGCTTCAATAAAAGGATTTTTGGAAATGCAGCCATCCAGAATCATTTCCTTATGCAACCTACAATGCACTTCATTGCTGGACCCTCTACCTTACTATGTTGACCTTTTACTGACCCTATACCTCTCAGCCTTGTCCCTTTACCTCTAAACTAACCCAATACCTCTGTCTTTTGTCCCAATAAGTCTCTGTACCAACCCTCCCATGGATGAGCGAGTTTGGGGTGGAGGAACTTTACTGGCCTGTACAGAGTCCTAACCTCAACACAATAGAACATCTTTGGGATGAATTAGAGCGGAGACTGCGAGCCAGGCCTTCTCTCCAACATCCGCAACATCTCTAAAATACGCCCCTTCCTAAGCAATGTCACCACAAAGCTTATAATCCACACCCTGATCATCTCTCGCCTCGACTACTGCAACTCCCTCCTCATTGGCTTACCTCTAAATAGGCTATCCCCCTTCAGTCCATCATGAATGCTGCTGCCAGGCTCATCCACCTTACAAACAGCTCTGTGTCTGCTAGCCATCTCTGCCAATCCCTGCATTGGCTGCCACTCACCCAACAAATTAAATTCAAAATACTAACAATAAGTTACAAAGCCATCCACAACATGGCCCCCAGCTACATCACTAACCTAATACCAACCTAATCGCCCTCTTCACTCCTCCCAACACCTCCTGCTCTCTAGCTCCCTTGTCACCTCATCCCATGCTCGCCTCCAGGACTTCTTCTGAGCCTCTTCCATCCTCTGGAATGCTCTATCCCAATCTGTCCAACCATCTCCTACTTTGTCTACTTTCAGATAATCCTTGAAAACTCATCTCTTCAGAGAAGCCTATCTGGCCCCCACCTAACAACTCTACAGTTATTTTCACCATAAGCTCACTCCCCACAGTTATTACCTCTTGGATCGCCTGACCCTCCCTCTTAGACCGTAAGCTCTAATGAGCGGGGCCCTCTGATTCCCACTCAGGGTCAGTGCTAGACTATTTTGCACTCTAGGCAAGACCAGCTATTTTGGGGCCCCTTACAGGGGCTCTAGGCCTGGTCCCCCCGGGCCTGACCCCCTTACATCAGAGTTTTCTCATTTCATTAGGGTCCACAAAGTTTCCCCCCCTCACATCAGGGTCCCAAGAGTCCCCTCTCCTTCAATCAGGGTCCTCAGAGTCCCCCCCCCCCCTTACATCAGGGTTCCCAGAGTTCACCCTTACAACAGAGACCGCACTTTCATTAGGATCCCCAAAATCTTCCCTTACTGTAGAATCCCAAAGTCCCCCCTTACATTTGGGTTCCCAGAGTTCCCCTGGCTGTGGCTGCGCCCTGGCCAGCAGTGCACCCTAGGCGGCTGCCTAGTTCGCCTAGTGGTAGCACCGGCCCTGTTCCTACTGTATTAAAGTGTATTGTATTTGTACTGTCAACCCTCAAGTTGTAAAGTGCTACGTAAACTGTCAGTGCTATATAAATCCTGAGGACTGAAAATAGCGCTGCTTTGATGGGTTAATTGCTGTTTCATATAGTACATTCATTCATCCATATTTATATTGCTATATAAATCCTGTATAATAATAATAATAAAAATAATAATCAGTGCCTGACCTCACAAATGCGCTTCTGTTCGAACATTTCCATAGATACACTCCTAAACCTTGTGGACAACCTTCCCAGAAGAGTTGAAGCTGTAAAGGGTTGGCCAACTCAATATTGAACCCTACGGACTAAGACTGGGATGCCATTAAAGTTCATGTGTGTGTAAAGGCAGGCGTTCCAATGTCTTTGGTAATATAAGGTATGTCTATATCTACAGTATATGTATATGTCTATATCTCTTTACAATCCTTTCCTACTCTATTCTGACCTTTATCTCTCTGTACTGGCCCTATATCTATTATTCTGAGCCTATATAATGACTATACCACTTTAACTGACCTTAAACCTCTCTTTTCTTGTTTATTAAAACAGTAGCAGGGGGTAACTTGTTTCACTCTTTCAAAAAGTGCTTTCCAGTAGGGAATATGTCAGAGGTCACTTCTGCCGCTGTTTAACCAAAGAAAGAAAAGTTGATGAAGTCCAGACTCCAGAGTGCAGTGATTGATTTTATTTTCTGACCTACACTTGAGCTTATTCTGATCTACGCTAGACTTGTCTACACTAGGCTCATACCACTCTATACTGACCTCCTACCTCTTATTCTACTCTATGACCTACAGCAGACCTCTACCGGCATACATACTTCAGTCAATGCAAGAGAATCCCATTAATAACAAATGTATAAATATACATTCAATTTAAAAATATAAATGAGCTGCCCTAATTTTCCTAGAGGATGCATATGATCTGACATAACCAATGAAGCTTCATCATGTACAGATATAATAGACATGGCTGCCTATGGGAAAAAGTTTGACTCACCAATGAAGAGGATGGGAAAGGTGATGAAGAGCAGGAAGACATGGGGGACAAGGTTCAGAGCATCCAGGAAGCAGATATTGTTCAGGACCCCATTATTCACATTGTACGAGGTATTTATGTTGTTTCCGCAGAAGGACAGGCTCATGTCTCCCTGTAAAACATACAGAATGTAGTCAGACTGGACAGAAGTACCAACTGCATGAGCTCACTAAACAGCTCACTGATGCCCTCTGCAGGACCCCTTTTGCATTTGGATACCCAATACTCTGCAAACAGATCAGCAAATTTCTAGGGCAGTAAACCAAAGCCATTTCTGGGGATGCCACATACCACACAACAGGCTGTCTATAATGAGAAGATAGATTCAGTTCAGAAATCTGGGAAAGGTGGTGCACCAAACACAGAAGCAAACAGACGAGGATTCTGAGTGATCCTGTTCACAAGACTGCAGGAAAATCATTTTAAATAATAGAAAATGGTACCTTGTGAATTCACACAATTTTTATTGGATTTAAAAATTGAATTGCAAAATAGCGTGTATAAATTACAAAAATCAACCAAAATAGAGTTTTCCTATGAATGATACATAAAAGCATGTTGCTTAAAGCTGATCGCCGGAGAAAAGATCTATGAGCCAACAAAAGACAGAACAGAAGTGTAAACATGGCGTTCCTGCCAGTAATCCGCGGCTGACATGTCTTCCACCAATTATTACCGTTTAGGAAGTGGCAGACCATGAAAAGCTCAAACAGAACGGAACGTCGCCAGACCGAGATTACTTCAAATCTGTAACTGTTTTATTTCAAGTGGATAAACTCAGAGGGACAAACCGCATTACTCTCAGTTTGTTGTGTTTAGTGAAATCTTAGCGGTAATAATGTGGCGAGTTACTGAGAATTTCCTATAATATCCCAGCGGAAAGTCTGGGGGAGCCCAAAAGACATCTTTGGGGGGAGTCCAATGTCACCAGTCCAAGTCACTTGTTTGACATATGGGCTACTGTAAAATGGTTGCTTCCTTCACTACTAGTTTTAAAGTGGACCGGTCTTCAACTTTACAAGTTTGCATGAATACATTTCTGATATGTCACAATATACATGAACAAGGCTGGTCCAAGACATTGTGCTGCCTGGGTCGAAGAATTAAATGCCCCCCCCCCCAAAAAAAAATCCCGCCCACCAAAAATTTGGCTCAGTTCACATCAGTGTGAGTGCGGGAGTCAGTGCGTGTAAATTGCACACAGTCCCACACCTGCATAAAAAACGCACTGCTTTAAGAAAACATGTGGGGGTGCAAAAGCACCCTGCAGTTTCTGTGCAGCCACATTTAAAAAACGGTTCAGGAAATATAGGTACAGCAACCTATTCTAATGAATGGGCTGCTTTCCCCATGCCAATGCTGCACACAGAACTGCTTAGATGTATATCTAGCTTCAAACCTTGTGTGTTTCCATGGGCAACAGCTTCACTTAAATCTCAGTTTAATCAAGGCAAGTACCTTTTATTGGCAAGATTTACAGTACACATCATGTACTTACTACTGTGATCCTGACAGGAACAGCTACTCAGCAGCGCTGGCAGTGGCACGTGCTCCTGCTATGAAGCCTGTGCTTTTCTGGGAGAGCTGCTCCACCCCGCTCTGCTCCCCAGCCCCGCGCCGCTCCCCAGCTCCACTCCGCTCCGCTCCCCAGCTCCACCCCGCTCCGCTCCCCAGTTCCACCACGTTCCCCAGCACCGCCTCGATCCTCATCTACCCTCTGCTCCCCAGCTCTACCCCTCTCCGCTCCCTATCCCCATTCTGCTCCCCAGCTCCACGCCGCTTTGCTCCCTATCCCCACTCTGCTCCCCAGCTCCGCTCCGCTCCCTATCCCCACTCTGCTCCCCATCCACACTCCGCTCCCCTCCCTATCCCCACTCCGCTCCCCAGCTCCGCATCCACACTCCGCTTCCCAGCTCCACCCCACTCCGCTCCCCATCCCCACTCCGCTCCCCATCTCCATCCCGCTCCCCATCCACACTCCATTCCCCAGCTCCACCCCGCTCCGCTTCCTATCCCTATCCCCACTCCGTTCCCCAGCTCCACCCCGCTCCCCATCCCCACTCTGCTCCCCATCCACACTCCGCTCCCCAGCTCCACCCCGCTCCGCTCCCTATCCCACTCCACCCCTCAGCTCCGCCCAGCTCCCCATCCACACTCCGCTCCCCAGCTCCACCCCGCTCCCTATCCCCACTCCACTCCCCAGCTCCACCCCGCTCCCCATCCCCACTCCACTCCCCAGCTCCACCCCGCTCCGTTCCCTATCCCCACTCTACTCCCCAGCTCCACCCTGCTTCGCTCCCCATCCCCACTCCACTCCCCAGCTCCACCCCGCTCCCTATCCACACTCCGCTCCCCAGCTCCACCCCGCTCCACTCCCCATCCCGACTCCACTCCACTGGATGGACTTGTGTCTTTTATCAACTATTTGCTGACAAGACATACCTCTTCCGTCCTTACTTTGGTTCCCTCCTCGACTGTGCCCCAAGCCTCTTAACCCAATTTTAGCCAACACCTTGGCGTTCTGGGATTTAGTCAAATATTCTGCCAGTCTTGTTTCCCCACACATCCCCTTGTTGGAGATTTTAAATGGCCCTTTGTTTCCCCCAGGTGGTACTACACCCCAGTGAGAATTGCAAAGTATCCCCAAACGTATCCAGCCTCTTGCTTTCGGGGATGCTCAGACCAGGGCGACAGGAAACACATGTGGTGGACATGTCTCAAAGTTAAATGTCTACGGATTCAAGTCTATAACATGGTCACTGCAATTTTACATTCCAACCTGATCCCTAGGAGGCCTTGTTGCATAAGCCAATAGCGGGCCCAACAAAGAAAGAACACATCCTAGCAAATAATATTTTAATGGCCCTGAAACGGACAATTGCAAAAGCATTAAAAACGCCAATCCTCTCCTTCAACGAAGTGAAGAGGCGAGTTCACGGCACGTTGGTGAACAAAAACTCTTAAGTTCCTGCGGACCTGGCAACCTTGGTTGGACCAGTTTCCAACCATGCGACCACCCATCCGTTTTCTGGATTTGTAATTCTCGATGACTAGCTGACCACACAGTCGGGTCCCTCAGGGATTGATTTTTCCCAGCGCCCTCCTTCTTCTGGCCCTTCCTTCTTTATCCTCCTTCCCTTTGTTTTTTCTCTCTGTGCTTCTCTTCCTTTTTTGAGTCGTATTTTTTTCTGTTTCCTTTGTTACCTTATTGACTAGCATGCTTCCCTTCTTGCCCCTATCGGGTAACATTTTCACGCTATCAGGCTCCACTCTCCTCTTGGTCATTGGCCAACCATTGGATGGAATAAACCCTGCACTGGCTACTTCTTATACGTCATATGGACCTTTACCTAATGAAATATAGGTTTGCCAACCTCGATGCTGCCTTGGACTAATTTATAAACTGTTGACTGCTGGCGAAAGGAATTAACGCCTCATATTTTTGTTTTGTTTTTATTGTTACTTTACATTTCTGTAATGGCATTAAGACTGTGAAATGTTTATATGTTAGCTCTGCTAAGCTTTATTCCTGTACTGCACATTTTGTATGTTACTGATTCTGCTCTATTATTTTCTTTCAATAAAAATATTGTGAAAGAATAGTAACCACTGATCCCTGAATACATGTATGTTTTACATAAAAGAAGGTTCTTTGTCATTCATTTGTAACACCAAAAAACAGACCTACTGCAACACTATTATTGTATAGCACAAAAAATGCTGATTTTCAGCGAATGCATTTCTTCAAACAATGCCCATCTCTTCAAGGGAGCATAGGCAATACAAATATTAAGAATAATCTTACAGAAAAGCTTTGGGGAAATGTTCTGCTGGGAAACCTTGGGTCCTACCATTCCTGTTGATGTTACTTTGACATGTACCACCTACCTAAACATTATTGCGTGATGGCAGTGGCCGCTTTTAGCAGGATAATGCAGCCTGCCACACTTCAAAAATGGTTCAAGAAAGGTTTGAGGAAATGCAACAACGAGTTTGGTGTGTTGACTTGGCCTCCAAATTCTCCAGGACTCAATCTAATCGAGCATCTGTGGGATGTACTGCAAAAAACAAGTCCAATCCATGGAGGCCCCACCTCACAACTTACAGGACTTAAAGGATCCGATAATGACGTCTTGGTGCCAGATACCACAGAATACCTTCAAAGGTCTAGTGGTATAAATGCCATTAAGGATTAGGGCTGTTTTTACGGCAAAAGAAGAACCTACTGAATATTAAGTGGGTGGTCATGAAGTTATGGCTTATCGGTATATGTTACAGTATATGGATAAAGTACATACATTGCTTGATCATCATTCGATGTATACATTATTAAATTTTATATGTATACAGATATAGCGCTGGTAGATTTTCCAATCTACCACTTATATGTAAATTTAGTGGGTCATCTGTGCTGTACATAGTTCAGATTCAATTTACTGTTAGATTAGCATCTGTTCCAGTTTGGCTGTGTTGCATGCAGTACCACATTCTGCCTGTGGGTGTCATTGTCATCATAGGTCAGTGTTGGAAAGCAACAAGCTGAAGTATATGAGTGCTCTTCTGTCCCGTAGACAACTCGGCGGAGGTGGTCCTCCAGGTTGCATTCTGGGAGAGAGTATTTATGGGACAGACGCCTTTACCTCGTGGCCCTCCTGGCCTAAAGATATGTGTTAGTGAGTTCTACCTCGCGGCCCTCCGGCCTGGAGGGTTGCATTGCTGCAGCCGTGCAGGTGGGCCTGTCTGGTGCCTGCTATCGCTGGGATGGTCCTGTGCTGTCTGTCCTGCGGGAAGAAGCCGGTCAATCGGGAAGATCCAGGGGAGGACCCATCTTGGAGGAGACCATGCAAGGCTGGTCTTAAGAAGGGCCTGGTGACTCGATTGGAGGACACATCTTAAACTAATCTACCGCACAAGTACTGCTGGGTCGGTTCTGGTACTGTGTTTGCTGTTCATCGAAAACTACTACATCCTGTGGCAGAGGATCGTACAGTTTGTTTCACTCAAGTCTGTGGCAGAGACTTTTTGTTCGTGCTACGTTCCTGCTGCTGGGTTAGTGAGAGAGACCTATCCCTGCGGGCAAAGATTTAATCCTGAACGGAGGATATATTCATCCCTGAGATTTCAATTCCCTAGTGCTACACAAAGAAAAGGTATTTGAACTTCCCTGCAACTCTTCTTCTACCTCTTTCCTGCTACTTCTTCCAGTTATCTCCCATTAAAGCATTGGAAAAGTACTCAAGTGACTGGTGCCTACATTGTCTGATAATAAGTTCAACGTGGACTCTAAGTACGGTGTTGGTGAAATTCAGTGGCGGCTGGTGCTCCATTTTTTTAGGGGGGCGCAAACAAAATCTCAACCAACCCCCCCCCCCCCCACATCACTTGCCCGTGATGGGGCCGATAGATAGATAGATAGATAGATATACAGTTATACACAAAGATAGATAGATAGATAGATAGATAGATAGATAGATAGATAGATAGATAGATAGATAGATTAATAGATAGATAGACAGTTATATAGATATATAGATATACAGTTATATAGATAGATAGATATACAGTTAGATAGATATACAGTTATACACAAAGATAGATAGATATACAGTTATACACAAAGATAGATAGATAGATAGATAGATAGATAGATAGATAGATAGATAGATAGATAGATAGATAGATAGATAGATAGATAGATAGATAGATAGATAGATAGATAGATACAGTTATATAGATAGATAGATACAGACAGACAGACAGTTATATAGATAGATAGATATACAGTTATACACAAAGATTGATAGATAGATAGATAGATAGATAGATAGATAGATAGATAGATAGATAGATAGATAGATATACAGTTATATAGATAGATATACAGTTAGATAGATAGATATACAGTTATACACAGATAGATAGATACAGACAGACAGACAGATAGATAGATATACAGATAGATAGATAGATAGATAGATAGATAGATAGATAGATAGATATACAGTTATACACAGATAGATAGATACAGACAGACAGACAGACAGACAGACAGACAGACAGACAGACAGACAGACAGACAGACAGATAGATAGATAGATAGATAGATAGATATACAGATAGATAGATATACAGATAGATAGATAGATATACAGATAGATAGATAGATAGATATACAGTTATACAGATATATAGATATACAGTTATATAGATAGATAGATATACAGTTAGATAGATATACAGTTATACACAAAGATTGATAGATAGATAGATAGATAGATAGATAGATAGATAGATAGATAGATAGATAGATAGATAGATAGATAGATAGATAGATAGATAGATAGATAGATAGATATACAGATAGATAGACAGACAGACAGACAGACAGACAGATAGATATACAGTTATACAGATATATAGATAGATATACAGTTAGATATACAGTCATACACAAAGATAGAGAGAGAGAGAGAGAGAGAGAGAGAGAGAGAGAGAGAGAGAGATGAGATAAGATAATGCACAGCATGACTGTAGGACGCAGTGCTGGGAGCCCCGTATACACATACAGGAGATGTGTAATTAAGGCTCCAGCAGATTGTCGGGTGAAGGGCTGGACGGAGGTTGATTCCAGGCAGGGCAGAGGTGAAGCACAGCTCCCTCCACCCTCCGATCACATACACATACGGTGGACAGACAAAGGCTGATAGTAACACATAAACTTACCTTGCTTCTCCATTCACACCAGCCGAAACAGGAAGTGACACGCCGCCCGGTGACAGCGCCGCCCATGAAGGAGAATGCCCCAATCAGCATCTAGAGGCGCACTGCACAGCGCCACAGGTCAACAAAAAAACCAGCAAATGAAGCATCTTGCCTGCAATCGCGGGATTGCATTGGCATGACGCTTCTATCGTGCACCGTGTCCGGCGCCCGCCCGGAACACAGTGCACTTCTTAAAGAAACTTTTTTTTTTTTAAAGGGACATTTTTTTTTTTTTTTTGACTGGCTTTGGGGGGGCGGCGCCCATGCGCCCCCTATGGACGGGCCGCCACTGGTGAAATTACAGGTAAAAAGGTGACGGTAACAGCCCGCTTTAAATCAGCAGCTCCACCGTGAGTTATTGCTACACAGAATAATGTATACATCAGATGATGATCAAGCAATGTACAATATATATGCTACTTATATGAGATTTTCTATAAGATTATTTTTACTATCTAAAGTGCATGTGCTTGTTCAAAGAAACATGTTGAATGGAAATCGACATGCAAGATTATCTGTGATAAAGACTGTAAGGCCGCACCTCTAAAAAACGTTAAGCGCTGCGGTTGCATGGCCCCATTTGCTGAACGTGACAGGGGGATAATTTTTGGTTCATGGCTGCAGCATGCGAAAACCGCTGTACACTGCCTCCAGGTGTAAGCCTAGTACACACTAGTAGTTTTTTTTTTCCTTCAACCCAGCAGGGCTGAATGAAAAAAAACTGATAGCTCAGGAAGAGCCATTGTACTAACAATCCAAGGTTAGTACAGCGATTTCCCCTGCTGTTCTATTGTGTTCTGACAGGGGGTCACCCCCCACCAGAACACTCCGGTCAGTGCTTTCAGCCCATCAGCAGACCTTTTTTGGTCATGCAGTTTCAACAGAAGCCAGCCGAATGGCTGCTTCAGTCGGACCGGCTGCCATACACACGGGCTGAATGGCAGCCGGTTTCTATTAAATCGGCCAATGCCGCCTGACATGTACTAGGCTTAAAGTGGTGGTAAACCCCAGTCATGAAATCTGAACAGTGCACATACAGTATCTCACAAAAGTGAGTACACCCCTCACATTTTTGTAAATATTTTATTATATCTTTTCACGGTACAACACTGAAGAAATGGCACTTTGCTACAATGTAAAGTAGTGAGTGTACAGCTTCTATAACAGTGTAAATTTGCTGCCCCCTCAAAATAACTCAACACACAGCCATTAATGTCTAAACCGCTGGCAACAAAAGTGGGTACACCCCTAAGCAAAAATGTTCAAATTGGGGCCCAAAGTGTCAATATTTTGTGTGGTCGCCATTATTTTCCAGCACTGCCTTAACCCTCTTGGGCATGGAGTTCACCAGAGCTTCACAGGTTGCCACTGGAGTCCTCTTCCACTCCTCCATGACGACATCACAGAGCTGGTTGATGTTAGATACCTTGTGCTCCTCCACCTTCCATTTGAGGATGCCCCACAGATGCTCAATAGGGTTTATGTCTGGAGACATGCTTGGCCAGTCCATCACCTTAACCCTCAGCTTCTTTAGCAAGGCAGTGGTCCTCTCGGAGGTGTGTTTGGGGTCCTTATTATGTTGGAATACATAAGCCCTGCGGCCCAGACTCGGGAGGGAGGGAATCATTCTCTGCTTCAGTATGTCACAGTACATGTTGGCATTCATGGTTTCCTCAATGAACTGTAGCTCCAAAGTGCCGGCAGCACTTATGCAGCCCCAGACCATGACACTCCCACCACCATGCTTGACTGTAGGCAAGACACACTTGCCTTTGTACTCCTCACCTGGTTGCCGCCACACATGCTTGACACCATCTGAACCAAATAAGTTTATCTTGGTCTCATCAGACCACAGGACATGGTTCCAGTAATCCATGTCCTTAGTCTGCTTGTCTTCAGCAAACTGTTTTCGGGCTTACATGTGCATCATCTTTAGAGGAGTCTTCCTTCTGGGATGACAGCCATGCAGACCAATTTGATGCAGTGTACGGCATATGGTCTGAGCACTGACAGGCTGACCCTCCACCCCTGCAACCTCTGCAGCAATGCTGGCAGCACTCATACTTCTATTTCCCACAGACAACCTCTAGATATGACGCTGAGGTCGTGCACTCAACTTCAATGGTCGACCATGGCGAGGCCTGTTCTGAGTGGAACCTGTCCTGTTAAACCGCTGTATGGTGTTGGCCACCGTGCTGCAGCTCAGTTTCAGAGTCTTGGCAATCTTCTTATAGCCTAGGTCAGGGATAGGCAATTAGCGGACCTCCAGCTGTTGCAGAAATATAAGTCCCATGATGCATACTAAGACTCTGACAGCCACAAGCATGACACCCAGAGGCAGAGGCTTGATGGGACTTGTAGTTTTGCAACAGCTGGAGGTCCGCTAATTGCATATCCCTGGCCTAGGCCATCTTTATGTAGAGCAACAATTCTTTTTTTCAGATCCTCATAGAGCTCTTTGCCATAAGGTACCATGTTGAACTTCCAGTGACCAGTATGAGAGCGTGAGAGCGATAACACCAAATTTAACACACCTGCTCCCCATTCACACCTGAGACCTTGTAACACTAATGAGTCACATGACACCGGGGAGGGAAAATGGCTAATTGGGCCCAATTTGGACATTTTTACTTAGAGGTGTAATCACTTTTGCTACCAGTGGTTTAGACATTAATGGCTGTGTGTTGAGTTATTTTGAGGGGATAGCAAATTTACACATGCTGTACACTCACTACTTTACATTGTAGCAAAGTGTCATTTCTTCAGTGTTGTCACATGAAAAGATAGAATAAAATATTTACAAAAATGTGAGGGGTGTACTCACTTTTGTGAGATACTGTACCTGGTAGTCTAAAAATAGTTCTCAAAATGACTCTCGAAATAACAAGACCAAGCTTCCAAAATCTAGGTCAAGGCACTCTATTGCAACCATAGGGAGGGAAGACTTTCTATAAACTGTGTAGAAATCAAAGTAAATTCAGTTGATTAAGGATTTCATAATATTTATTAATCTGCTGTTTAATGTCTACATAGTATTCAGGAGTTTACCTTGTTTACTGGAGTATAGGAATCTGACCAAAAAATTCCCTCCTTTCATTAGAAAAGAGAAATGGATGTGGAAATTGAAGAGCCAGTAAGCAGAGTGAATTCTCCTAATTAATAGGGAGCTAACCTCCTAAAGGAGGAAAAATATATCCAGCAGCGGGATGTCCCACTATTGTATAGATTTGCTGGCTATAAGGGCCCATACACACTATTAGATTTTCTGCAGATTTTTGTCTTCAGATTTACCAAAAACATATAATATGAGTTCAAACCTTAAAGAGTTTCAATTTATATGCAATCAGGCTGGCCCTTGCGCTACATGGTTTTGGTAAACCTGAAGACAAAAATCTGCAGAAAATCTAATAGTGTGTATGGGGTCTAAGACAGTATTTCAACAGGGTGTCCTACAAAAAAAGGAAAACATCAAAAAGAGGGTGAATTTGATTTAAAATTTATGTAGAAGCGTACGTATTAATGCCAGGTGCAAATTTATCACAAAGTCGCCCTGACCGAGGGGTCAGGCAAACAATCCGTCCTCATCAAGAGCTACAGAAAGCCAGTCTGGTGCTGACATGTCAGCCCCATCGCAGTGACAATAGCAAGTCATCTGCACAGGCAAAGTCAATGATATTTAAGTTATTTAATTATACTTACAAGTCTTTAATAGGAAGCAGGATGATGGCTGGTAAGGAGTTAGAGAGGAGGCTTGCAACCTCTCTCTCACAAATCCTCCATCAGAAATGGATGTGAATGCCGTACATTTCTTCTCTCCCTGTCCCACTGGCGTCTGACATCATCAGCGGGGCGCGGACGTGTAATGCGTGTCAATGCGCGTGCGTGACTCCGGCACAACGGATGTGACGTTTACCGCTGATCGCGGTGAGGCTCATCGCCATTTTGAAAAATCCACTGTCCTTACTGCACTTAGGGAAGGGACTGAAATATTTCAGAACGCCTCCCAGCCAGTGTTGCCAACCGCCAGTATTTTTACTGGCAGCCAGTAAAAAATGGGCACTTTTCTCCTGCCAGTAAATGCCAGTGAAGAAAAAAGGTTACCAGTAAAAAATATGACTGTGACGCTTGGCCGAGACCATCCCAGTGCCTGCTACAGTGTGTTCAGACTGTGCCCGCAGTGTGTCGGGTGAAGTCATGGTGCAAGGGAACGGAGCAGCCGGAGCCTCATGTGCAGGTCTGCAGGACGAGAGGAAGGCAAGCCAGGAGTGGACTGAAAGGACCACCTGGCATGGAGAGAGAGGGTCACTGTGACTCAGGGGAGGAGGTGTCATGTTGGTGAGGTGCCATCATCATCTGTGCTGCTGCACACTGCTGTCAGTGTGAAGGTGAGAGTCAATTTCATGTGTGTAGGCAGCTGTAGTGCAGGGCAGCCTAGCTGGCTGCAAGAGGTAGTGGTTTAGCAAATGTATATACTCACTTTCCAGCCTATTTGATATGTTTATGTGTACATATGTTCAGAGTTGTCAGACCTCTATTATTGTCTCCAGCACCATTTTGGAGAAGCCTGCTGTCCTGATAGGACAGCAAATCTTGGGATATCTTGGGCCATTTATGGGTGGATACTTTATAAAAGAAAGCCCAGCCACGTTTAGTTCAGTTCACGTGTGTGCATAGACAGGGCTGGAGAACCCGCTTGTCAGGAAGAGTTAGGAGAAGATAGCTAGAGTGTCTCGGCTTGTGAGGGATAGCTGAGGATTCCTACGGAGTCCTGCATCAGCATTCCTGGTCGGATACAAGACTCTCCATTGTGGATAATAAAACCGGTGCCCTCGCTTTGAGGGCGGGACAAGCGGATCAGATGCCTATATCCATCTGCTGAAGGAATACCGTTGTTACCGGGTAATGTGTGTGAATAGCAGCCTCTACAGATACGCATCGTGTGCTTGGGTTTATACTGTGTTAGTCAGTGGAAAGTGCCTATAGTGCTCACAAATACAATTACCACTTACATCAGAAGTGACTGTGCTGTGTATCTGTGCCTCCATGCTTGGAGTGAAACTACTTGCTTTACTGCTGTAAATACTCTTTCTACTACCATCTCTCCGGTAATAAACGTTGCCTGGTTTATAAAGTCAGTACGTGTGATTCCCTCTGTGAAAACGCTGTACTCTACCCCCGCTTACGTGTGTGCCGCCCATTTTAATTTCTTGCCCTCTCGATTCCTGTCCCTGAGCTACTTAATTTCTGTATCGAAAATAAAATAAGAAATATGTTTTTGTCTTAATATCTACCTTAAATCACTTTGCTAATTGCATATTGTACTTGTTTGCAGCCTAAATACTGAAACATGCACTTAAAACTGTCATTTTGTAACTTTTGGATATGCCAGTAAAAACGTGACTGTGCCAGTAAATTTTGGGTGTCGTGTCAGTAAATTTCAATCTGGTAGGTTGGCAACAGTGCTCCTAGCGTCACTGGGCTAGTGAAGGAGAGTGCAACAACACGAAAGGCAGATGCACTTCGCTTGTTGCACTGATGACAATAGAATAAACAAAACAGCGAGTGCAGCTCTAATATTGATGTAACATATGATATTGTTATGATAATATAAAATTGTGAAATAATCAAACAATAATACATATAATTATGTATTATACATAATACATTATTTAAAAGTCTCCCCAAAACTTAAGATCATCCGGACCAGCCGATCTTTCTGCTCACCTAGCCGGGGAGTCGAGAGGAGCAGAGGATTGAGGAGCGGAGGGAGGACGTGCGGGGACACGGGGGAGGTGAGCAGAAAGATTGGTTGGTCCGGATGATCTTAAGTTTTGGGGAGACTTTTAAATTCCCTGTGCTGGGCGAGACTGCTAGCAGCAGTCATGGCTTTTTGGTAAGCAAGCTACCTCACTTTTGGGTGTTGACCTGAACACACGTTGGTTTTGCATTAGGAAGATTGGTGTCACAGCTTCTGTTTCCTGCAATTCATCTTTTCTCCTGTGGAGGCACATTGCTTATGGATGTTCTCATTGATCACTATGGGACATTGCTTTAGTTTTCTTCTTTTTTCTTTTAAAAAAAATATTTTTTCTTTTTTATGTATTTTTTTATTTCACTCACCATTGTATGTATTATTGTTTGATTATTTCACAATTTTTTACTATCATAACGATATCATATGTTACATAACTGCACTCGCTGTGTTGTTTATTCTATTGTCATCAGTGCAACGAGCGAAGTGCATCTGCCTTTCGTGTTGTTGCACTCTCCTTCACTAGCCCAGTAGTTTTTTGGTATTGAACTTTAAATGCTGGCTGCTCTACATTTATAACACTTTCATTATATATAATTTTTTTATTGTTGATTTTTATCTAGCGCAGCGTTGACCTTAGGGTTTTTTTCTTTTACACTGATGACAATACCCCTTACGCAAGCATTAGATGACACTTTAGGGCTCCCGTTATGGGCTGATTGGTCAAGCATCCCATAAACAAGTGCCCGGGGCGTCCGTATGGTTGCCAGTACCCAGACTTAGTGGCCTGATTCTATTTTGTCTAGTTGGTACAGTATTGTGTTTGTACTAACATATTGGATCAGCATGACAGCCAGGGAACAAGTATTTTCTGGAGGAGGACAGCGATGACACAAGTCATTTTTTCCCCTCCATCTTCAAATGCATTCTAATGCCGTGTACACACGGGCGGACTTTTCGACCAGACTGGTCCGACGGGACAAATCCGTCTGACAATCCGACCGTGTGTGGGCTTCATCGGACCTGCAGTGGACTTTTTCGGGTGAAAATCAGATGGACTTTAGATTTGAAACATGTTTCAAATCTTTCCGACGGACTTGAGTCCGGTCGAAAAATCCTTTAACTGTATGCTAGTCCGACGGACGAAAACCGACGCTAGGGCAGCTACTGGCTATCAACTTCCTTATTTTAGTCCAGTCATACATCATCACGTACGAATCCGTCGGACTTTGGTGTGATCGTGTGTAAAGCAAGTCCGTTCGTTCGAAAGTCCATCGGAAGTCCGTCGGAAAGTCCGTCGGAAAGACCGTCGGAAAGACCGTCGGACCTTTCATGTCGAAAAGTCCGCCTGTGTGTACACTGCATTAGAGACATATCTTTGAGACAAGACAATGGGTTTGGTAGTCTACGGAGCGGCACAATTATGTTTTAAGGTATAAATATGGAATTTATTCCATTGCATAAATCTGAAAGTTGGAAAATTACTACAATTTTTTTTTTTTTTAATATCTGTTTTTTTTGTATCTCTTCCTAACAAGTGGTGTTCACGTAAAACTACTAAACTAAACATACTTGATAAACCGTTATTCAAAAATCTGGAAGAAAAATAATAAAAATAAAGATGGATGATATTTAAACACGTGAAAGTAACACATCTGGGAAATTAAGCCCCCGTACACATTGGTTCGATTTGGCATGCGATTGAGATGTCAAATCGCATTCCAAATCACAGTCTATTGCCTGTAATGGCACTGTCCCAATCGATTGATGCCACACCGATTTGCAAAAGTAGCTCCTGCACTAGTTTTGGCAACTTTGAGGGGCGATTTCAATAGACATCTGTGCATGAACCTGCACAGATGTCTTTCAAATCACCCCTAAATTTCGCATTGAAATGCGGGTTTGAAATTGTGCGAGTTCAGCAGTATGAATGAGGGCTAAAGGATATCTAAACCCAAAAATAAAAATGCAATATATTGCAGCTCCTGGTCGTTATATGTGATGACTGCATCTGTTTTCTTTTTTTCAGGCTAAAAACATTTTCTGCAAGTACAGATAAATATCTGTTGATCCTGCCATAAATCCAATATCTTTGTCACCTCCTGTGCACTGAACTGAATTCTCAAACTATTTTATAAGCCCTCCCAGTTATGTTCTGTGAACTACATACTTCCTCCTCCCTATGTCATAGAGATTAGGATGGGAAGAGGTGTTTATAGTCCAAATCAAGGATGACAAAACTGCTGTTCAATATAGTATAGAGAGTGAACGTTGTCACCCTAGGACAGGAAGTGTGTTATTGGTAGGATCATCATCATAAAGTAATAAAAGCTGGGAAAAAATAGAAACCGCATGCAGCCAACACTTCTAAGGGCTGAAAACTACAATAAATAACATTTTGTTTTGTTTTTAAATACAATAAAAAATGTCTGCAGACAGTGGGGAGTGTAGAGATGCCAGACAGGAAGGAGTTAAAGCTAAAAGTGCACCGATATCTAAATCTATTACTTATTACTATTACCGGTACTTTATTAGCTGCACTTAAGGACAATGTGTATCAATTAAAAATATATATATATTTGTTATAAAAGTATCAGAGGCCCCGGAGGGCGATCACACTAAATCCCCCATATCTGTCGCTTTAATTGCTGGAATTTAGCTATTTGTATTATGGCAATCCAGAACTAAAATACCAAAAAGATATCGCTCATCTTATCACAGAACACAAAGTTCATTCCATTCAGGGCTGTCAGAAAAGTTCTGCACACAACCTGAAACTTGAATATTGTGACAATCCCTCCGCCATGGACACACATTGTAACAACTTGTAACCTGATGAGAGCCAAAAAGGCCATTAACCATTACGTGTCATATAGCCAACAGGGGGCGCACTAAACATTGTCCATAGACCAATCAAATTAATATGACAATAATTAATAGTGATCCAACCAAAACGATTCAAATCGAGACAAGGACTAATGTTATTTTATATACAGTATATAATATGTATGTATATGTACTATTATACCACTAACAATTTATAAGCTATATACTGTATATAATATATATATTTATGACTCTCAGAGAATTAAAAACTTTAAATAAGCTGCGTAAAAAACTCTTACTTAAAAAACATTTAGGCTAGGTTTCCACTAGTGCGACTTTTCATGCGATTTGGGACTGGAAAGTCGCATGACAAGTCATACCCCATGATTTCCAATGTGTACCATTCATATCTGTGCGACTTCAAGGTAGTCCTTGCACTACTTTGGTCCCACTTTGATGCGACTTGAGGTCCATAGACCTCAAGAATACACAGACATTGCTTCAAAAAAAAAATCGGTAAAATCGTGCAACTTTGGGGATGCAATAGTGGAAACATAGCCTAACCAGATTGTCCATTTAGTTCACACAAAGATTTAACAACTGTCAGTAGTGTCTGAAAACAATTCCGAAATAGAAAATGCAGCGAGCTTTCACAGGTTTTAGCAGTACACGCTTCTATGCGGTGGTTCGCTGATCAATATTGATATATTAATATTGATTTGCCTGACCTGAATGCCTGTGTGTACCCGGCCACTAGCTTAAAGACTCCAACGCACTATTCCCAACGCACACGTTCCTCTAAAAGTGGCTGTATGTAAACGTGGGTGCTGAAGCGACCACTGGCTGGAACCGTGAACAGTCAGAGCGAGAGATGTCACCAGAATCGGGCTGACATGTTACACCGCACGTTCCCTTTTACAACAGGTTATGGTTAGTGTAAGCTATTAACCGAGCGAGAGATGTCACCAGCACACCATGGGTCTCCAAAATTGAGTCCAAATATTTATTCAGCGATCACATCGTTACAGCACACAGCAATGTTTCGGAGCCACGCAGGACCCTTTTATCACATGCCTGATGAAGGTGTTCTACGTGGCTTTGAAATGTTGCTATGTGCTGTAATGATGCGATCGCTGAATAAATCTTTGGACCCAATTTTGGAGATCCATGGTGTGCTGGTGACATCTCTCGCTTGGCCACTAGCTTACACTAACCATAACCTGTTGTAAAAGGGAACGTGCGGTGTAACATGTCAGCCAGATTCTGTTCATGGATTGGCCTGGAGGGTAACAAAGAGCACAAGGAAGCCTGCATGACTGATCTGTCAATTAAACTTCGTCAGATTTGTTGAACAGTCGGAGCTTCCAGAAAATTCTGAGCTAAGTATTAGTGGGGTAGATGAAAACAGACAGATAAGGATGGAAAGATATTGACACATATACTGCAATCTAAAATCTGGAAGTCCCGGGGGCCCGCAATCTACACATACACTGCAATCTACACTCCGGGGGCCCACAATCTACACACATAATGCAATCTATAATCTGGAAGTAGTGGGGGCCCGTAATCTACACACATACTGCATTCTATAATCTGGAAGTCATGGGGGCCCGTAATCTACACACATACTGCAATCTATAATCTGGAAGTCGTGGGGGCCCGTAATCTACACACATACTGCATTCTATAATCTGGAAGTCATGGGGGCCCGTAATCTACACACATACTGCAATCTATAATCTGGATGTCCATGGGGCCCGTAATCTACATACATACTGCAATCTATAATCTGGAAGTCGTGGGGGCCCGTAATCTACACACATACTGCAATCTATAATCTGGAAGTCCTGGGGGCCCGTAATCTACACACATACTGCAATCTATAATCTGGAAGTCCTGGGGGCCCGTAATCTACACACATACTGCAATCTATAATCTGGAAGTCCTGGGGGCCCGTAATCTACACACATACTGCAATCTATAATCTGGAAGTCCTGGGGGCTCGTAATCTACACACATACTGCAATCTATACTCTGGGGGCCCGCAATCTACACACATACTGCAATCTATAATCTGGAAGTCCTGAGGGCTCGTAATCTACACACATACTGCAATCTATACTCTGGGGGCCCGCAATCTACACACATACTGCAATCTATAATCTGGAAGTCCTGGGGGCCCGTAATCTACACACATACTGCAATCTATAATCTGGAAGCCCTGAGGGCCAGTAATCTACACACATACTGCAATCTATAATCTGGAAGTCCTGGGGGCTCGTAATCTACATACATACTGCAATCTATACTCTGGGGGCCCGCAATCTACACACATACTGCAATCTATAATCTAGAAGTCCTGGGGGCCCACATTCTACACATCTATTGTAATCTATAATCTGGAAGTCCTAGGGGCCCGCAATCTACACACACAGTGCAATCTATAATCTGGAAGTCCTGGGGGCCTGCAATCTACACACACAGTGCAATCTATAATCTGGAAGTCCTGGGGGCCTGCAATCTACACACATACTGCAATCTATAATCTGGAAGTCCTGGAGGCCTGCAATCTACACACATACTGCAATCTATAATCTGGAAGTCCTGGGGACCCGTAATCTACACACATACTGCAATCTATAATTTGGAAGTCCTGGGGGCCCGTAATCTACACATATATTGTAATCTATAATCTGGAAGTCCTGGGGGCCCGCAATCTACACACATACTGCAATCTATACTCTGGGGGCTCGCAATCTACACACATACTGCAATCTATACTCTGGGGGCTCGCAATCTACACACATACTGCAATCTATAATCTGGAAGTCCTGGGGGCTCGTAATCTACACACATAATGCAATCTATAATCTGGAAGTCCTGGGGGCTTGTAATCTACACACATACTGCAATCTATAATCTGGAAGTCCTGGGGGCTCGTAATCTACACACATAATGCAATCTATAATCTGGAAGTCCTGGGGGCCCACAATCTACACATATATTGTAATCTATAATCTGGAAGTCCTGGGGGCCCGTAATCAACACACATACTGCAATTTATACTCTGGGGTTCCGCAATCTACACACATACTGCAATCTATACTCTGGGGGCCCGCAAACTACACACATAGTTGCAATCTATAATCTAGAAGTCCTGGGGCCCCACATTCTACACATATATTGTAATCTATAATCTTGACGTCCTAGGGGCCCGCAATCTACACACATAGTGCAATCTATAATCTGGAAGTCCTGGGGGCCTGCAATCTACACACATACTGCAATCTATAATCTGGAAGTTCTTGGGGCTCGTAATCTACATACATACTGCAATCTATAATCTGGAAGTCCTGGAGGCTCACAATCTACACATATATTGTAATCTATAATCTGGAAGTCCTGGGGGCCCGCAATCAACACACATACTGCAATTTATACTCTGGGGGTCCTCAATCTACACACATACTGCAATCTATACTCTGGGGGCCCACATTCTACACACATACTGGAATCTATAATCTAGAAGTCCTGGGGGCTCACATTCTACACACATACTGCAATCTATAATCTGGAAGTCCTGGGGGCCCACAATCTACATACATACTGCAATATAAAATCTGCCAATTCTGGGGATCCGCAATATAAACACATGCTGCATTTTATAATTCAGAACTTCTCGGAGCCCTCAGTCCACACAGATACCACAATTTATAACCTGGTACTGTTGGGAGTCTTATGCCGCGTACACACGGTCGGAATTTTCGACCGGACTTGTCCGACGGACGCCGACGGACCAAATCCGGCGGACAATCCGATCGTGTGTGGGCTTCACCGGACCTTCAGCGGACTTTACCAGTCGCAAATCTGACGGACTTTAGGCTTGGAACATGCTTCAAATCTTTACGTCGTAACTCCGCCGGACCTAGAAATCCGCTTGTCTGTATGCTAGTCCGACGGACAAAAACCCACGCTAGGACAGCTATTGGCTACTGGCTATGAACTTCCTTATTTTAGTCCGGTGTACGTCATCACGTACGAATCCGTCGGACTTTGGTGTGATCGTGTGTAGGCAAGTCCGGTCGTTAGAAAGTCTGTTGAAAGTCCGCCAAAAGTCTGTTGAATGTCTGTCAGACTGGCTGTCGGACATTTGTAGCTGAAAAGTCCGACCGTGTGTACGCGGCATTAAATCTACACACATACTGCAATCTATAATCTGGAAGTCCTGGGGGCTCGTAATCTACATACATACTGCAATCTATAATCTGGAAGTCCTGGGGGCCCGTAATCTACACACATACTGCAATCTATAATTTGGAAGTCCTGGGGGCCCATAATCTACACATATATTGTAATCTATAATCTGGAAGTCCTGGGGGCCTGCAATCTACACACATACTGCAAACTATACTCTGGGGGCTCGCAATCTACACACATACTGCAATCTATAATCTGGAAGTCCTGGGGGCTCGTAATCTACACACATAATGAAATCTATAATCTGGAAGTCCTGGGGGCCCGTAATCTACACACATACTGCAATCTATAATCTGGAAGTCCTGGGGGCCAGTAATCTACACACATACTGCAATCTATAATCTGGAAGTCCTGGGGACTCGTAATCTACATACATACTGCAATCTATAATCTGGAAGTCCTGGGGGCTCGTAATCTACACACATAATGCAATCTATAATCTGGAAGTCCTGGGGGCTCGTAATCTACATACATACTGCAATCTATAATCTGGAAGTCCTGGGGGCCCACAATCTACACATATATTGTAATCTATAATCTGGAAGTCCTGGGGGCCCGTAATCAACACACATACTGCAATTTATACTCTGGGGTTCCGCAATCTACACCCATACTGCAATCTATACTCTGGGGGCCCGCAATCTACACACATACTGCAATCTATAATCTAGAAGTCCTGGGGGCCCACATTCTACACATCTATTGTAATCTATAATCTGGAAGTCCTAGGGGCCCGCAATCTACACACATAGTGCAATCCATAATCTGGAAGTCCTGGGGGCCTGCAATCTGCACACATAGTGCAATCAATAATCTGGAAGTCCTGGGGGCCTGCAATCTACACACATACTGCAATCTATAAGCTGGAAGTTCTGGGGGCTCGTAATCTACATACATGCTGCAGTCTATAATCTGGAGGTCCTGGGGGCCCACAATCTACACATATATTGTAATCTATAATTTGGAAGTCCTGGGGGCCCGCAATCAACACACATACTGCAATTTATACTCTGGGGGTCCTCGATCTACACACATACTGCAATCTATACTCTGGGGGCCCGCAATCTACACATACTGGAATCTATAATCTAGAAGTCCTGGGGGCCCACATTCTACAATCTATAATCTGGAAGTCCTGGGGGCCCACAATCTACATACATACTGCAATATATAATCTGGCAATTCTGGGGACCCTCAATCTAAACACATGCTGCATTTTATAATTCAGAACTTCTCGGAGCCCTCAGTCCACACAGATACCACAATTTATAACCTGGTACTGTTGGGAGTCTTATCCTGCATACACACGGTCGGACTTTTCGACCGGACTTGTCCGACGGACGCCGTCGGACCAAATCCGGCGGACAATCCGATCGTGTGTGGGCTTCACCGGACCTTCAGCGGACTTTACCAGTCGCAAATCTGACGGACTTTAGATTTGGAACATGCTTCAAATCTTTACGTCGTAACTCCGCCGGACCTAGAAATCCGCTCGTCTGTATGCTAGTCCGACGGACAAAAACCCACGCTAGGACAGCTATTGGCTATCAACTTCCTTATTTTAGTCCGGTGTACGTCATCACGTACGAATCCGTCGGACTTTGGTGTGATCGTATGTAGGCAAGTCCGGTCGTTAGAAAGTCTGTTGAAAGTCCGCCAAAAGTCCGTTGAATGTCTGTCGGACGGGCTGTCGGACTTTTGTAGCTGAAAAGTCCGACCGTGTGTACGCGGCATTAAACCTACACACATACTGCAAGCTATGTACTGACACTAGTGGGGGTCTCCAATCTGCACACATACAGCACTCTATAACCTGGTACTAATGGGGTCTTCAAACTACACATAGCCTGCTATCTATATTCGGGAAGTCATGGGAGTCTCCAATCTACACACACATTGAGATCTACAATCCGGCCATTGCGGGGGGCCCCCAATCTACACACACACACTGCAATCTACACTCTGTAAGCCATGAGGGTCTCCATTATATACACATACTGCAATCTATGATCCTTAAACTCCTGGGGGTTTCTAATCTGCACACATAATGCAATCTATACTCTGAAAGCCACGGGGGTCTCTAATCTACACACATATTGCAACCTTCACTCCAGAAACCATGGGGGTCTCCAATCTACACACATACTGCAATCTATAATCTTTAATTCCTGGGGATCTCAAATCTACACACATACTGCAATCTATAATCTGGAAGTCCTGGGGGCTCGTAATCTACACACATAATGCAATCTATAATCTGGAAGTCCTGGGGGCCCACAATCTACACATATATTGTAATATATAATCTGGAAGTCCTGGGGGCCCACAATCTACACACATACTCCAATCTATACTCTGGGGGCCCGCAGTCTACACACATACTGCAATCTATAATCTGGAAGTCCTGGGGGCCGTAATCTACACACATACTGCAATCTATAATCTGGAAGTCCTGGGGGCTCGTAATCTACACACATAATGCAATCTATAATCTGGAAGTCCTGGGGGCCCACAATCTACACATATATTGTAATATATAATCTGGAAGTCCTGGGGGCCCACAATCTACACACATACTCCAATCTATACTCTGGGGGCCCGCAGTCTACACACATACTGCAAACTATAATCTGGAAGTCCTGGGGGCCCGTAATCTACACACATACTGCAATCTATAATCTGGAAGTCCTGGAGCCTGCAATCTACACACATACTGCAATCTATAATCTGGAAGTCCTGGGGCCTGCAATCTACACACATACTTCAATCAATAATCTGGAAGTCCTGGGGCCCACAATCTACATACATACTGCAATATATAATCTGGCAATTCTGGGGACCCGCAATCTAAACACATGCTGCATTTTATAATTCAGAGCTTCTCGGAGCCCTCAGTCCACACAGATACCACAATTTATAACCTGGTACTGTTGGGAGTCTTATGCCGCGTACACACATACTGCAAGCTATATACTGACACTAGTGGGGGTCTTCAAACTACACATAGCCTGCTATCTATATTCAGGAAGCCATGGGGGTCTTCAATCTACACACACAATGAGATCTACAATCTGGCCATTGCGGGGGGGCCCCCAATCTACACACACACACTGCAATCTACACTCTGGAAGCCATGAGGGTCTCCATTATATACACATACTGCAATCTATGATCCTTAACTCCTGGGGGTTTCTAATCCACACACATAATGCAATCTATACTCTGAAAGCCACGGGGGTCTACAATCTACACACATATAGCAACCTTCACTCCAGAAACCATGGGGGTCTCCAATCTACACACATACTGCAATCTATAATCCTTAATTCCTGGGGGTCTCAAATCTACACACATACTGCAATCTATAAGCCTTAATTCCTGGGGGTCTCCAGTCTACACACATACTGCAATCCATACATATTTAGATCTCCTTGGTTTACCTTTCGGAGGCCTCAAGGTGGGGGTCAGTCTCCAGGGGTCTCTATTACACACTGAGCTGTGAATTGCCGGCTGTACTACAGATAAGGTGGTCTTCACATACACATGGGATAGAGGGAATCTCCAGGTGGGGGTCAGTCTCCGGGGGTCTCTATCGCACACTGAGCTGTGGATTGCTGGCTGTAATACAGATACGGTGGTCTTCACATACACATGGGACAGAGGGAATCTCCAGGTGGGGTTCAATCTCCGGGGGTCTCTGTCACACACTGAGCTGTGGATTGCTGGCTGTAATACAGATACGGTGGTCTTCACATACATACAGGACAGAGGGAATCTCCAGGTGGGGGTCAATCTCTGGGGGTCTCTGGAAGACGTTCTGAGCTCTGGCTGGAAGTATTTTTAGCAGCTGAGATCAGTTGCTGCTGCTCCTCTCAGTCTCCTCTCTCCACTTATTTGGAGTTGTGAGAATGCAGAGCGGCAGGAAGCTGGACAGGCAGCAGATGGGGGAACTTGAACTGGGGGTGTCCCCCATACAACGCATCACATGTACTATATAAGTATGTCTGATAACGGCCTGTACATTACTTACATGTGGCATGATCCTTGTTTGTGACATTTCCCTTTATTATTGGGTGATCATTATGATCATGTGACTGTGGTTATATTCGCATGAATTGATGCTTACAGATAAAAACACGACAGTCACCAACACATGTGACATCCGCTCTTATATGTTACATATGTATATGTTTTATAGAACATTAACATATACAGAATGATAATAATTATCCTTATAATAAGACATGATATCAATTCTATACATTTATGGCACAGCTGCCTACAACCAACATACAAACCAAACATATGTGAAGGCTGTCTATATAGTACACGTATCAGTCATACTGAGAGCATACTGTACATATGTGACAAATAGTGCCCAAATCTGCTCATACACCTAATATGTTATATAATCTATACACAATTTGAGACACTTGTGAAAAGCAATCATTCTAACCTGTAACAACACATATACAGTAACAAGTCATATATTCTATACTGTGTATAAATATGTCTATATATTATACAGTATATGTAACATGCTCACACACATATAACACATCCTACCTGCTACCTCATATACAGTACTGACAGTGCCCTCTGCCTGCCCACCTAAATTCTACAACGACAGCGCCCTCTGCTGCACAGACAGCACCCTGCACACTTGATCTGATATACAACACTGACAGCACCCTTTATCTGCACACCTGTATCCTGCACTGAGAGCGCCCTCTATCTGCACACCTATATTTTGCACTGACAGCACTCTCTTTTAGCACACCTGTATGCTGCACTGAGAGCACCCTCTAACTGAACACCTCTATTCTATACTGGGAAAACCCTCTATCTGCACACCTCTATTATACACTGTGAGCAACCTCTATCAGCACACCTCTATTCTACACTGAGAGCGCCCCCTAAGTGCACATGTATTCAACGCTGAGAGAGCCCTCTGCACACCTATATCCTGTACTGACAACACTCTCTATGTGCACACCAGCATTCTAGACTGACAGCGCCCTCTATCTGCACACCTGCATTGTGCACTTAGAGCACCCTCTATCTGCATACCTGTATCCTGCACTGAGAGTGCTCTCTATCTGTACACCTTTATAGCTGTGCACAGCCTACTGCATTAAGGTGTGCATCCCAAAGCTCAAACACATATGCGTGTGTGCATGTGTTTATATACACTGACAGTGTCAGTAGGGCAGATATTGGTGTCAGTATGGCAGTGGACGATGTCAGTATTTTTTATTTTTATTATTATTATTATTATTATATATTTTTTACAAATGTATTTTTTTGTTTTTACAATTTTTTTAGGAACCCGGTTAGGGGGCTTTGGTGAAATATCAGGGGTCCAAACAGGAGTAATCTGCACCACAAGGTGCCTATGACACCTCTATTCTACACTAATAGTGCCCTCTGTCTGCACACCTGTATCCTGCACTGAGAGTGCTCTCTATCTGCACACCTGCATTGTGCTCTGAAAGCACTGCTATCTGCACACCTGTATCCTGCACTGACAGCGCCCTTTATCTGCACACCTGTATCCTGCACTGACAGCGCCTTCTATCTGCATACCTGTATCGTACACTGATAGCGCACTCTATCTGCACACCTGAATTGTGCACTAAGAGTGCCTCTATCTGCTCCCCTGTATCCTGCACTGACAACACCCTCTATATGTACACCTGTATCCTGCACTGACAGTGCCCTTTATCTGAACACCTGTATTCCACAATGAGAGTGCCCTCTATCTGTTCACCTGTATCCTGCCCTGACAGCGTCCTCTACCTGCATTGTGTACTGAAAGTACCTCTATCTGCACACCTATATCCTGCACTGACAACACCCTCTATGTGCACACCTGCATTCTGCACGGACAGGACCCTCGATCTGCATTCATATCTGGTCATGTGCAGACAGCATTCCTTTCTCCAGTACTGGGCACTGACATCTCCCACACATTGTCTGCTTGCTGTGAGGTGCCAGGAGGCCATCATGTTCAGTTCCAAATCACTGATATTTTTTAAAATTCTTTTTATTGAATTTTGAGGTTGATACAAAGTTGTACAAAAAAGTACAAAAAGTATAAAACAATGGCACTAACTGTGCTCCACTCCCTAATCCACCACATTTAATCATGCATGACAACCATGGGTAGCATAACATCCAGACAACTCTCAGAGGCTAGCTGAAGTGATACACAGAATCCATAAACAACATCACCCCTTGGTACATACAAAAGGCAATAAACCGCATGCAATAGCATGAGGTAATGTCACAGATAGGATAGCTATAAGGATCTGCAAAAGAGTCCTGAGAATGAGTTCCTGGAATAACAATTACAGAGCCATTGGAAGGAAGCTTACCCTCACCATAAGGAGATCTCAAAGTAGGACAGCTGATTTAAGGTCGCCAGCTACGGGGTGCAACGTTTTTTTAATTTAGAAGGACATCCCCTGCTGCTATATGCAGCTTTATAAAGCAGGAGTACAGAATTAACCAGTAATTTCAATCAAAGTGTGTGTGTGTGTGTGGGGGGGGGGGGGGGGGGGGCTACCTTTCCTCCTCTGAGCTTTCCTCCGAAGAACAATAACTCTTCTGGCATAAAAATAACAGAAGGCCAAGCAGAGTCCTGGTTGCATTTCTATTGCCCAGTGGCTACACCAAACCCAAGAGACACACCCCAATACCCAAGGGGACTACAATACCGGTTAGGTTAGTAATGTGTATGTATAATGTATTGCAGAATCCCAGTCCAGTAGCCTGTAATTGCCTTGCAGGACCAAAGGATATGTATGAAATCTGCAAAGGCAGAGGAGCACCTCCAACAGACAGCAGAGTAATGGAGAGCTTACTAAAGTCGGCCATAGACCACCCTCTTTTTTCTTTCTTTTTTTGCTAATATACAAGTCCTACTGATTTAACAAGTGCACTTTGTCTCTGTATTGAGCTCTGTACCTATACTTCTGTATCACTGAATTGTATACCATTCATGTGAAATTTGCTGTTCTGCTGTAGAACGTCTTTCATATCTACCTTTTTAACGTGAAATGTTGTTTTTGGAACCTTAATAAAAAGTTTGTTTAAAAAAAGCCGGCCATAGACAGATCAAAAATTCAGCCGGTATTGCAGGAACTAGACGAATTTCGATCCGTCTAAAAGCAAGCTGGTTGTACTGAAGTCAATCCATTTTGCACACCACTGGGTTTTTTCATTTTTATTTTATAAACAAAAAATACCAAACATTGTGAAGTAAATAAATAAAAAATAAAGCCTTATTTGTGTGAAACAAAGTTAAAGTGCATTTCTTTATAGCAAAAAATGGACTGGCCATGAAGGGGGTAAAATATTTCAGAGCTCCAGTGGTTAATTAACCTCCCTCCCCACTCCAGTCAGGGCATAATGGGGATCGCAGACAATCCCATCAATGCTGGGGGAGAATACATAAGCTAGCAACATTGCTGGGGATTATTAAACTGACGCAAATTGCTGTGGGTTATTATTGCATATTAAATTATCAAATTAAACCTACCGTATATACTCGAGTATAAGTCGAATTTTTCAGCACATTTTTTTGTGCTGAAAGTGCCCCCTTCGACTTATACTCGAGTCAAGCACTTTTCTGCAGCAAAAAATTTCATTTTCTGAACCGATTTTGGGGCCCTGTATCTCAGGGCCACTTGGTGCTAGGAACACCAAATTTGGTGTGCAAACCCAGTGGAACTGGTACCAGAACATATCCACAGATGGAGTTCCTAGCACTAAGTGGCCCTGAGATACGGGGCCCCAAAATCGGTTCGGAAAATGTCATTATCTGCTGCAGAAAAGTGCTTGACATTTTCTGAACCGACTTTGGGGCCCCGTATCTCAGGGCCATGTAGTGCTAGGAACCCCAAATTTGGAGTGCAAATCCAGTGGAACTGGTATCATAACATATCCAAAGATGGAGTTCCTAGCACCAAGTGGCCCCCGAGATACGGGGCCCCAAACCCGGTTCGGAAAATGTCATTCTTTGCTACAGAAAAGTGCTTGACATTTTCTGAACCGATTTTTGGGGCCCTGTATCTTGGGGCCACTTGGTGTTAAAAACCCCAGCTTTGGATATTTTATGATACTAGTTCCACTGGGTTTGCACACCAAATTTGGGGTTCTTAGCACTAAGTTGCCCCAAGATACGGGGCCCCAAATTCGGTTAACTGTGTCCATCTGCAGCAATATCATTTTGGGACCCTTTGGGTTCAGAGACCCCAAATTTTGGCTGCAGATAGGGGGCATCTAGGAACCCTTAACTACCGAGTTTGAAGTTCGGGGGACCTATGGCTGCAAATGGGCACAGTGAGGCTGCAAATGGGCATTGTTGACCCTCTTTTCCACTTACAGTAGCTGTGCATTTCTCACCCTCGTCTTATACTCGGGTCAATAGGTTTTTCCCATTTTTTGTGGTAAATTAGGGCCTCGGCTTATACTCGGAACGACTTATACTCGAGTATATACGGTAATTTATTTTTGTATTGTTCATAAGTATTTTGAGATGACACGGAATGTTTCTTTACACCGGGTGGGGGCGCAGTTTTCCATCGACCTTGTCCTGGCATTGCTGGCCAAGATCAATTGCTAAAATGGCTAGTCCCAGGCATCCGCCCAGTCCTCATTGTCCTGAGACACAAGATCTCAGGACCATTTCTCTCTACATTTGAATAATGTTGGATGTGCAGGATGGTGCAATGCCTTGTGTATATTTGAGTGTGCTTTTTAGACAAGAATTCAAAAGGGATTCTAACCTTGTGACAGAAAGAGTGATTCTAGTGGTATCAAATTGAGAAGTACAAGCATGATGAAGCGGCAGGAAACCAAAAAGGTACCAGTTGGGAAGAGAGTATTGAGCCTGTAATGCAGGAAACTGTAGAAATATATTACAATCAAACAAATCCCCCAGCATTTACACATCCCCCAGTGTACAATGAAACATGAATACCCCAATAACTGCCCATCCCCATCAGGCCCACAGACAGCCCACTGTTCAGTCATGTTATCGATCTCAGTGTTGGTGAATAGACATGTGCAATTTGTTTCTTTATGAATTCGTTATTTAGACGAAATTCGACAAATTTGTTAATTCGGAAATATACGAATTAACAAAAGCCCGTCTAACAAATTTTTCTGAAAACTAAAATTCAAAATGTCGGTAATTCGAAATCTGATAATCCGAAAATTCACAAATCCGATATTAAGAATGAAAGTCCGTAAATTCAAAAGAATGAAAATCTGAAATTAAGAACGAAATGCCGAAAATTGGAAAACACGAAAATTAGAAAATCAGAAATAATAACTAGCTAATAATAATAATAACTCTTACTAACTATTAAATTATAGGTATTGGAATTTTCTTTCAAATTCAGCTGTTAGTGAACTTAACGAATACAAATTTATCCAGAGTTAGTGTATATTGATTGGTTTGCGCAAAAGTTATAGTGTCTACAAAATAGGGGAGAGATTTAGGGACTTTTTATTGTTTTTATTGTTTTCACTAGTAATGGCGGTGATCTGCAATTTTTAGCGGGGCTGTGACATTGCGGCGGACAAATCTGACCCTAAGGCCTCATTCACACCCAGGCGTTTTGTAGCGTGAGGCCTGAAGCTCCAAAACGCTAGAGGAGAAGAAATCAATTATTCTCTATGGAGATGGTTCAGATCTCCACTCCAAATCACCTGAAGCCAAACGCCTGAAGCTCAAAAAAGTTCTGGAGCTTTTTTTGTAGCTCAATTCGGGCAGATTTTGGTGTCTTTTCTGCTTTTTACATTGGTGACCTTTTGACCTGTACAAAATCATGGCAAAATCATGGTAAAAACCACATGACTTTCTGCCTGAAAATGATACGCTCAGGTGTGAATGCAGCAGTGACACTTTTTGGTGACCAGTGACACCAATACAGTGATCAGTGCTATAAAAATGCACTGATCATTGTATAAATGGCACTGGCAGGGAAGGGGTTAACACTAGTGGTGATCAAAGGGTTAAGTGTTCCCTAGGGAGGTGTTTTCTAACTGTCAGAGGGGTTGGCTCACTGGGAGTAGAGAGAGATTGCTGTTCCTGATCATCAGGAACAGCTGATCTCTCCCTCCTCCCCTGTCAGAACAAGGATCTGCCTTGTTTACAAAGGCAGATCCCCGTTCTGCCTCTCTTTCTCCCATCGAGTCTCTTTCTCTCATCAAGCTCCCGCGTCGCACAGTGAGCGCACCCGCAAAAGCCAGTGCAGAACTGATGTACCAGTACGTCGTTTTGCGCAGCCGAGCCAACTTGCCACAGTGCAACTGTGGCGGCTTGTTGGCAACTGGTTAATAGTTAGTTATTATTAGTTCGTTAGTTATTATTTTGGATTTTCTAATTTTTTAACTTTTCAGAGTTTCTCATTTCAATTATAACGAATGACCCAAAATATGAAAAAAACCCAAAAACGAATGAAACGAAAATGAACAAATTTTTCGGCAATGCACATATCTATCAGTGAATGTTGCCCACTACACTGCCCTGCACTACCTCTATTTATGTCTGATTCAATGGCATAGATAACCAGGGGGCTGGGTAAAATTTACCACTTGGCAGACCATCACATGTCATTGTTACACAATCACAATTGTTTTTGTACACAGTTGCACCCCCCTTACTCCCCTTTTGTAAACAATTGTACCCGCCTTACACACCATATGGATTAGAATCACACCAAGATGACAGATCTCTGCACTGTAGTGATACCAGATCTACATCTAATGAACCCAGTTAATGATAGACAACCCTGAAATACATTACTAGAGTCTGTCTTTGAAAGAAAATGCTTATGGGGACTTTGCCATTTCTATGGAAGCAAACGTTCTAGAATTCACCTTCTCCCACAGCATTGTATCACTAATTAGGTGGAGAGGAGAAGAGTTTGAGAGGGGATTTACTGCAATTCCTTATAATATCCCAGTCTGTGTATAGGGCAGTACAGGGATAGAGAAGACCAGTCTATGTACATGGCATTAGCAGGAATGAAGAGGACAAGTCTGAGTATAGAGTAGTACAGGAATGGAAAGGACCAGTCTGGATATAGAGTAGTACAGGGATGGAGAGGACCTATCTGTGTACAGAGCAAGAGAAGCAAAATGATACACCAGCTCCACTGCCATTATGATGATCTATGAACTGTGATCCGGTGCTCTAGCCAGGACGTTCAGGCCCCAAAATGCAGTACTTGAATCAGAAAAGGGCTGGTGACTCGGATGCTCTTGAATAAAAGTCCTTTGTTGGGTTACATGGGTACAGGGTACAAGGGTACAGGCTACGCTGATGCGTTTCAGCTAAGAAGCCTTCATCAAAACATACATGTTTGATTTAAAAAGTGATATTTATAACAGAGTAGCACTCAGGCAGCTGGAAAATCACATCACATATCACCCCCTCAGTTCTGATCCCACAGCAACTATACAACAAAAATTGTTACACTTATTGGATGAAGGCAAGGAGATGGGTGTTTTAGACCAAAAAGCTGTAGATTATCTCATGGTCATACATCCCATTACTCCGGTATTTCACCATCTCCCCAAAGTACACAAACAAGATAATCCAGTAAAAGGTCGCCCCATGGTTGCCGGCATAGGATCACTATTGGAGATTAGGAGAATGGGTTGATCAATTTCTTCAACCGCTTGGTGTCCGGGGTTCATAAAGGACACTGGACATTTGTTAGCCCACATACAGGAAATTTTTTGGTCCACAGAATGCATTTGGATCACCATAGATGTTAGATCTCTGTATTTCTGCATTCCTCACTCTCTAGCACTGTTAGCCATCAAACATCATCTTTCATGCTACCGTGGTTACAGTCTTAATGTACGTGAGTTTATTTGTAGAGCATTAGAGTTCCTCCTGACACACAATTTCTTCATGTTTGATGAACGATACTACATTCAGAGTCAAGATGCATCCATGGGGGCTAAATTTTCCCCCTCTTTGGCGAACCTTTACATGGGCTGCTGAGAAGAATCCACTTTATTTGCCCATGGTAACCCATTCAAAACCAGCATCGCCTGGTATGGTCGTTTCATTGATGATCTGATTGTAGTATGGCATGGATCGAGTGGTGACATAGGTGACTTTATGAAATATATTAACACCAACTCCCTAAACCTGGAGTTCACCTTTTGTGCACCACCCGACCCAAATAGACTATTTGGATTTTACCTTGATGGGGCATCCAGATAGCAACACAGTGACTTCCAGAACTTTTAGAAAGCCCTGTGCAGGAAATTCCCTTTTATTGGCCAATAGCTGTCACCCCAGTCACACCATCAAGTCTTTGCCTACTGGTGAATTCATCAGGGCCAGGAGAAACTGCTCTACAGACAAGGGTTTCTTGCAAGAATGCACAGCGATTCAAAAGTGACTCAAAGAAAGGGACTATAATACACGATCAATAGCTAGAAGTCAAAGTTAATTTTGTCACTACTTTTTCTTTAGAATACAACAAAATCGTTGCGATTCTTAAAGTGCATCTGCCCATTTTGTATGCTGACAAGGATCTGTACTCTGCTATCCAGGGCGGTTGCCAATTTTCCAGTAGAAGGGCCCCCCAGTCTGGGAAGTATGTTGTCACCAAGCTTGTTTTGCTCCCAGAAATCAAACAAATCGCAGACCTGGCTTTCGACTGTAGGTTCCTACATGTGTGGCCACAACACCTGTAGGCATTATGTCATAGACATAAAAAAAGCACCTCAGTTTTTTCTTTTTCTACCAAGAAAACATATACCATCAAACAGTATATAAACTGCAACTCTAAATCGGTGGTATATGTTATTCAGTGTAGTGCCTGCAGTCTACAATACGTTGGGTGCACTATATGCCCGTTGAGAGTTAGAATCTCGGAACATGTGAATGACACTACAAATATTAATGCTAAAAATATCTCAAACGTGTCAAAACATTTTTGGGAATTCCATCATGGTAATCTTGACACTTTTTCCTTTTTTGGTGCTGAACAGGTTAAAAAAACCCCAAGAGGAGGTGACACTCATCGTATTTTGCTCAAGCGTGAAATATGGTGGATACATACCCTCAATACTAGAAAACCTTATGGTATGAACGATAGGATGGATATAATACTTTTTAAGCATAATCACATTTTTCAACATTTTTCAGTCGCATTGTTTGATAAATTTATCACAGCATTTTGAATATGCTTTATTTGTTCATGATATGTCTCTCATATGCCTGCTGTGCTTCACTCTTTCTTTTATCCATGTGTTTTTAATTGCTTTGATTGCCCTGGTTAGGATGCACCCGCCCCATTTGGAGTGCTTACTCTGTTATAAATATCAGTTTTTAAATCAAACATGTATGCTTTAATGAAGGCTTCTTAGCCGAAACGCGTCAGCATAGCCTGTACCCATGTACCAATGTAACTCAATAAAGGACTTTTATTCAAGAGCATCCGAGTCACCAGCCCTTTTCTGATTAAAAAATTTGTATAGAGCAGTACAGGAATGGAGAGGACCAGTCTGTGTATAGCGTAGTACAGGAATGGAGAGGACCAGTCTGTGTATAGAGCAGTACAGGAATGCAAAGGACCAGTCTGTATATAGAGCAGTACAGGGATGAAGAGGACCAGTCTTTGTATAGAGCAGTACAGGAATGGAGAGGACCAGACTGTCTATAGAGTAGTACAGAGATGGGGAGGAATTGTCTGTATATAGAGCAGTACAGGGATGGAGAGGACCAGTCTGTGTATACAGCAGTACAAAGATGAAGAGGACCAGTCTGTGTATAGAGCAGTACAGGGATGGAGAGGAACAGTCTGTGTATAGAGCAGTACAGGAATGGAGAGGACCAGTCTGTGTATAGAGCAGTACAGGAATGGAGAGGACCAGTCTGTGTATAGAGCAGTACAGGAATGGAGAGGACCAGTCTGTGTATAGAGCAGTACAGGAATGGAGAGGACCAGTCTGTATATAGAGCAGTACAGAGATGAAGAGGACCAGTCTGTGTATAGAGTAGTACAGGGATGAAGGGGACCAGTCTGTGTATAGAGTAGTACAGGGATGGAGATGACCAGTCTCTGTATAGAGTAGTACAGGGATGAAGAGGACCAGTCTGTGTATAGAGTAGTACAGGGATGGAGATGACCAGTCTGTGTATAGAGTAGTACAGGGATGAAGAAGACCAGTCTGTGTATAGAGCAGTACAGGAATGGAGAGGACCAGTCTGTGTATAGAGCAGTACAGGAATGGAGAGGACCAGTCTGTGTATAGAGCAGTACAGGGATGAAGAGGACCAGTCTGTGTATAGAGTAGTACAGGGATGGAGATGACCAGTCTTTGTATATAGAGTAGTACAGGGATGGAGATGACCAGTCTGTGTATAGAGCAGTACAGGGATGAAGAGGACCAGTCTGTTCATCCATTAGTGCAATATTTACAAAATCAGCTCATAGTGCCTTAATGCAGGTCCCACCCTCGGCCACCATCACCTTCCCCACACCCAATACTACAAGTTCAGGTAAGCCCTGTGATGAGAGAGAAGCGCAGATCTGCAGTAAGGTGGACCCGACATCCAAAAGACGGAAAATACGAGACTGCAGGCAGACCAGAGCTCCTGCATAGATGCCATGTATAGGGGGATGGGGCTCTGCAATGCATGAAGAGAGATGTGAGCAGTGAGTGAGAATCTACAGTCAGTATTAAGGCAGAAAATGGGGAGGAGGACACAGGAACAAAGGACGAGAGAGATACTTATAAATTACCTGCTCTTATCCCTATTCTTCGTTATATTTACCCCAATAATGTTCCTAGACTGAGCTCCTATCCCTTTTATATTATCGCTTTCACCTTATAGTGTCCCTGGACTTATTTTTTATCCCCATTATATTATCCCTTACCCCTAATAATATCTGCACACCCACCTTCTATTCTCTTCATATTATCCCTTACCTTGATAATGTCTTGGACTCACCTCCTATCCACTTTATACTATCCCTTACCCTGATAATGTCCCTGGACTCACCTTATATCCACTTTATATTACCCCTTACCCTGAAAATGTCCCTGGACTCACCTCCTATCCGCTTTATATTATTCCTTACCCTGATAATGTCCCTGGACTCACCTCCTATCCACTTTATATTATCCCTTACCCCTGATAATGTCCCTGGACTCACCTTCTTTTTCCTTTATATTATCCCTTACCCTGATAATGTCCCTGGACTCACCTCCTATCCCCTTTATATTATCCCTTACCCTTAATAATGTCCCTGGATTCACCTCCTATCCCGTTTATATTATCCCTTACCCCTTAAATGGACCTGATCTGCCCATCATATCCTCTTTATACTATCACTTACCCCCGCTAATGTCCCCAGACTCCCCTCCAACATCCAAGCTATGAAAATTCCAAATTTTCTTAGGCAATTCTAACATTTTTTTGGTTCTGCCAATAAAGCTTATATACATTTTTGAAAGAGAGATATTATACTTGATATTGAAAGGTAGATGCTTGCACAATAATTAATATCACCATTGCAGTAAGTAGAGCAGAATCCTCTCTTGCCATGTGCACTATATGTAGTGTTTATGTCATGACAGCCTCTAATTTTTTCAGTTTCCATCATACCAAAGTACATTGAGCATTTAATAGCACTGATATTGAACTGACAAGAGTAGTGAAGCGTAACTTCCTGCTGCTTCATTACTGACAGGAACCTGCCATATCTGACCTATTGAGAAAAACATATTTTTTTTTAGGATTTCCTTTTTTTATACTACACATTCTTCACAAAATAAGTCCTAGGATGCTGACACTGATAGCACTATGAAATGATGGTGGGCAGGACATGGTTGTTCTGGGTTGGTGACCTTAGCTCTGCTATATGAGATCTGAGGAGTCTTCAATCTTTGTGGCTTTCATCAGAAATATATAACAATGATTATAAATAGTTGTGTTGGATTAAATGTCACATGTTAAAGGGCGATACTGTCTCCACTGACGTGATCGCACCACAGGCCGCACTCCCCGGGGCCAGGGGTGGAGCGCACGCCAGCCCAGCATGGCACCATGCGTCGCTGGGCCACGTGACAGCACGGCTAATCCCCTTTATGGGTAGGGATGAGCTTTGTGTTCGAGTCGAACCCATGTTCGACTTGAACATCGTGCGTCGGATTGCGAACGATATGGGCCGTTCGCGCCAAATTCGAATGACGCGTCACGGCCCATAATTCACTGAGGCATCGCAGTGCATTGCTGGCTGATGATTGGCCAAGCATGCACTATGACCCGCATGCTTGGCCAATCACAGCGCAGTCTGAACAGAGAGCCATAATTGGCCAAAGCCAAGGAGGCTTTGGCCAATTATGGCTCAAGGGGTTTAGTACACACCCCACACTATATAAGGCCGCCTGCATGGCGGCCCTGTGTAGTGTGTTCTGGCATTCAGATAGAGAGAGAGACAGACAGTGTCATTTGATTTAAGTTAGATAGTGTAGGCAGGTCTAGTCAGTTAGCTGCAGTTACAGTGTATTGTGTATATATATGCATCCCAGGTGTTGTGTGTGTGTGTGTGTATATATATACACACACACACACTGTATTCAGTTTAGCTAGATCCTGTTCTTCTCTTCCTAATATACTGACAGGCAGGCAGGTGTTTTTACAGTATTTCCAGCTACTGTACTGTGTACCCTGCACAGTCTCACCTACAGTATAGCAACCTGCAGCCAGGTGCTTGTGTAGGCTCATTGAAGTATTTCCAGCTACTGTACTGTGTACCCTGCACAGTCTCACCTACAGTATAGCAACCTGCAGCCAGGTGCTTGTGTAGGCTCATTAAAGTATTTCCAGCTACTGTACTGTGTACCCTGCACAGTCTCACCTACAGTATTGCAACCTGCAGCCAGGTGCTTGTGTAGGCTCATTGAAGTATTTCCAGCTACTGTACTGTGTACCCTGCACAGTCTCACCTACAGTATAGCAACCTGCAGCCAGGTGCTTGCTGTAGGCTCATTGAAGTATTTCCAGCTACTGTACTGTGTACCCTGCACAGTCTCACCTACAGTATAGCAACCTGCAGCCAGGTGCTTGTGTAGGCTCATTGAGGTATTTCCAGCTACTGTACTGTGTACCCTGCACAGTCTCATCTACAGTATAGCAACCTGCAGCTAGGTGCTTGTGTAGGCTCATTGAAGTATTTCCAGCTACTGTACTGGGTACCCTGCACAGTCTCACCTACAGTATAGCAACCTGCAGCCAGGTGCTTGTGTAGGCTCATTGAAGTATTTCCAGCTACTGTACTGTGTACCCTGCACAGTCTCACCTACAGTATAGCAACCTGCAGCCAGGTGCTTGTGTAGGCTCATTAAAGTATTTCCAGCTACTGTACTGTGTACCCTGCACAGTCTCACCTACAGTATAGCAACCTGCTATACTGCAGCTTCCAACGCGGCCTCTTCCCTCGGCTCAATGGCATCAGTGACTCCTTCCCTAGCCCCACCATGTCCTCCTGAGGATTCCCTCGAACTGTTTGACCACAGTGTTGGGTACATGCTCCTGGAGGATGCCCAGCGTTTTGAAGGCTGTAATGATGATACTGAGCTAGATAAAGGCAGTAACGTAAGCACGGACAGAGGGGGTGCCCAAGATGGACAGCAATCTGGCAGTTATGTTCCCCCTGCTGCAGCATACTGCCAGGTTTGCTCCAGTGATGAGGAGGGAGGGGATGATGAGGTCACTGACTCAACGTGGGTGCCTGATAGGAGAGAGGAGGAGGAGGCACATCACCAATGAGGCAGGATGCCCTCCAAGGGCCAGCCTAAGGGCAGCACAGTGACTGCATCACACTGCAGAGCTCCGCATGTGCAGGGCGCTGCTGTCTCTGCGTGTTATTCCAAGTTCTTTGGTGTGGGCCTTTTTTGAGACGAGTGCATCAGATTGCACCGCTGCTATTCGCAACATATGTCTCAAGCGTATCTCGCATGGCCAAAACATCTCCCGCTTGGGCACCACATGCTTGACCAGACATATGTTTGACCTGCCATGCTGTTGGTTGGCAAGCGTACCTAAAAGACCCACACCAAAGAACAAAGAGGACCTCTCCTTGCTCCACATTAGCTGGGATCTCCAACCCCACTATACCTTCAGTCCTCTCTGAGACCTGCACTGAGAGGAATGAAGGTGTAGAATTAGATGTGTCACAGCCAGGTACTTGGGGGCAATCTGTTATCGGTACACACCGACGTCAGATTGTACCAGGCAAATTTCCCTGCCCCAGCTGCTGCACCGCCGAAAGAAGTTCGCTCCCAGCCATCCACATGCCCAGTGGTTGAATGCTAGCTTGGCTAAATTGCTAGCACTTCAACTGCTGCCTTTTCAGTTGATAGACTTTGCTCCCTTCTGTGAGTTTGTGAAATGTGCGGTTCCTCAGTGGCAGGTTCCCAAACACCACTTTTTCTCACGGAAGGCGATTCTGGCTCTCTACCGGCATGTGGAAAGCAATGTCTTGGCCTCGCTGGACAGGGCGGTCAGAGGTAAGGTGCATATTACCGCTAACTCATGGTCCAGCAGGCATGGACAGGAACGCTACCTATCTTTCACCGCACACTGGGTTACTCTTCTGGCAGCTGGGAAGGATGCAGGACAGGGTGCAGTAGTGTTGGAGGTTGTTCCGCCTCCAAAATACTACTAGTGGTGATTCTGCCACACCTCTTTCCTCCACCCCCTCCTCTTCTTCTTCTTCCATGGCCTCTTCCTGTGCTGATTTGTCTTCGGAACCAGCGGTGCTCCGTAGGCGTTCAAGGGGCTACGCAAGCACGCAGGCCAAAAGATGCCATGCGGTGCTTGAGCTGGTGTGTTTGGGGGACAGGAGCCACACTGGGGCAGAGATTCTGTCAGCTCTGCAGGGGCAGGTTCAGAGGTGGTTGATGCCACACCAGCTTAAGGCAGGTATGGTGGTTTGCGACAATGGCACCAACCTCCTGTCCGCCCTCCAACAGGGACAAATGACCCATGTGCCCTGTTTGGCTCACGTCCTTAACTTGGTGGTGCAGCAGTTCTTCGGCAGGTACCCGGGCTCACAGGATGTCCTGAGGCAGGCCAGGAAAGTCTGTGTGCATTTCCGCAGGTCATATAATGCCAGTGCTCGGCTGGCTGACCTCCAAAAGGAATTTAACCTGCCCAAGAACCGCCTAATCTGTGACATGCCCACCAGGTGGAACTCAACGTTGGCCATGCTGCAGCAGCTGCACACGCAGCAGAGGGCCATCAATGAGTACCTGTGCGACTATGGCACCAGGACAGGGTCAGGGGAGCTTTTTTTTTTTTCCCCACGCCAGTGGGCCATGATCAGGGATGCATGCACTGTCCTGTCACCATTTGAGGAGGCCAGGAGGATGGTGAGCAGTGACAGTGCATGCATCAGTGACACTGTTCCCCTTGTCCACCTGTTGGAGCACACACTGCGTGGAATATGTACAGGGCACTTTGATGCAATATTTTGCAGGAGGTCTCATTCCTGCGCTCCAACTAGAGTATCTGTGAGGGGTTGCAGTGTTGTGGCACCAGTGCCTAAAGCGCAATTTTTCTGCCCCTGTTCAACAGGGACATGTAATTACAATTCTTGATCTAATATTTCACAGCAGGGCCTGTTCCAGCTCCCACCAAGAGTAACTGTGAGGACTTACAGTGTTGTGGCAATACCACCACCACCACCATCAAAGGCCCAATTTTTCTACCCCTGTTTAACAGGTGCATGCAATTACAATTCTTGATCTAATATTTCACAGCAGTGCCCGTTTCTGCGCCCACCAAGTGTAACTGTGAGGGCTTACAGTATTGTGGCACCAGCACCACCACCACCACCAAAGGCCCAATTTTTCTGCCCCTGTTCAACAGGTGCATGTAATTACAATTCTTGATCTAATATTTCACAGCAGGGCCTGTTCCAGCTCCCACCAGGAGTAACTGTGAGGACTTACAGTGTTGTGGCAACACCACCACCACCACCATCAAAGGCCCAATTTTTCTGCCCCTGTTTAACAGGTGCATGCAATTACAATTCTTGATCTAATATTTCACAGCAGGGCCCGTTTTTGTGCCCACCAAGGGTAACTGTGAGGGCTTACAGTGTTGTGGCAACACCAGCACCTAAGGCCCCAATTTCTGCAGAGTATATAGGGCAGGGCCCTACTTTCAAACATCCAACTTACAAACGACTCCTACTTGCAAACGGAAGGAGACAACAGGAAGTTAGATGAAATCTACCCCTAGGAAGGGAAATTCTCACCTGTAAGAGTTAATATGGGAAAAACGTGTCTCCTCTCCACTGATGCTTTATCACCAATCCTTGTTTCACTAAAAACCCCAAATTGTCAAAAAACATTTGTCATTGTGACAGAAAGTGAGGTAAAATCTTCTGAAGAGGTGCACAGACAGCAAAAGAAATGTCACAGGTTTCCCTATGTTTTCCAAAAAGCTTAAAAATAGATTTTTTGGCTGGAGCTACACTTTAAAAATGTACCAGTTCAAAATTACAAACAGATTCTACTTAACAACAAACCTACAGTCCCTGTACTTGTTTGCACCGCCTGTATACTGCTGTTCAGAGGGCCTGGGGGCCCCACGCCTTTCCTTTTTTTAATTTGGGTGCGGGGTTCCCCTTAATATCCATACAAGACCCAAAGGGCCTGGTAATGGACTGGGGGGGGGGGGGGTACCCATGCCGTTTGTCTCACTGATTTTCAGCCATATTACCAGGACCGGACATTACATTAAAGCCGTAAGAAGTTTTAAATGACTTTTATTACTTTAAAAATGTCATTTTGTGCAGGAACTGTTCTAAGCACGGGAAACACACGCCACTTTACAGGCATACTATAGACACCCCCCAGGTACGATATTTAAAGGAACATTTCACTTTTTTTCACTTTAAGTATTATTAAAATCACTGTTCCTGAAAAAACGGACGTTTTCAAAACTTTTTTTTGCATTGATACACGTCCCCTGGGACAGGACCTGGGTCCCCAAACCCTTTTTAGGACCATACCATGCAAATTAGCCTTTAAAATTAGCACTTTTGATTTTGAACGTTCGAGTCCCATAGACTTCAACGGGGGTTCTAACGTTCGTGCAAATTTTCGGTCCGTACGCAGGTTCTGGTGCGAACCGAAACGGGGGGTATTCGGTTCCTCCCTACTCAAAACGGGGAAGTACTGCCTATATGAGGCTCTCCTTGTTAAATATCATGACATACCTACCTTTTACTCCCTACCTAAGATGCATAAGGATCTGGTGTGTCCTCCTGGAAGACCTATTATAATTGGGAATGGCGCTTATACTGAACAAGCCAGCCAACTAGACAGATATCTTCGTTCTCATGTCATGTCACTTCCTTCCTATGTTCAGGACACTCCGGATCTTTTGCAACGTCTAAGAAACATCCAATGATACCATCTTAGTGGCCATCGATATCGAAGGTCTTTACAGCAGTATTCCACACTTTTCAGGCCTTTCAGTTATACAAGACTTTTTAAGTGAGAGGACACAGGACTATTGGTCCTTTAGTAAGTTTACCCTCTCCATATTAGAACACATCTTAACATGCAATGTCTTTACCTTTAATGATTCCCACTACCTCCAGGTGCAGAGGGTTGCGATGGGGACCTCTTCTGCCCCATCGTGTGCCAACCTGTACCTGGGGGGGTGGGAACGTATTCTGAGAAAAAATATGCTAAATATTGGGATTCCATTTTAATGTTGAACCGATATATATAGATGACGTCCTGATGCTTTGGACTGGTTCCCCTACTGACCTGACTAATTTCATGCTTGACTTAGGCAACAATGAATTTAATCTAAAATTCACAATGCATCAAAGTAGGCATTCTATTCCTTTTCTGGATATCACAGTTGTGATTGAAGGCAACGGAAACATCAGTACTATCTTGTATCGTAAAGAGACAGCAGGGAATATCCTCCTACACGCTAGCAGTTCTCATCCTACTCCTCTCATTAATAGTATCCCCTACGGTCATTATCTCAGGTTCGTAGAATCTGCTCCAATGACCTCTTCTTTAAGCAGGAAGCAGATGAACTACGGGGGCAGTTGTCCGTTAGGGGATACTTGAAAACATCTCTTAAAAAAGCCTTTAAAAGAGCGCAGAAGCAGACCAGACAGGAAGCTTTATGTAAAGAGATCTCGAAAAATGAGGAGGATATCACCGGGTCATCATTACTTATAACCGCCAACATTCATGTATACAGGAAATCTTGAATAAACATTGGTATTTTCTTACCAATGATTCTATTCTGTGTAAATATACAGGTGCTAAACCTAACATCACTTATAGGCGGCCGAGGTCACTTAGAGACAGATTGACACAAAGCCATTTTGTGAATGAGTAAGCCAGGACACCACTTTGAGAGGGACTTGGCAATGTGGATCATGCACTTTTTGCCCATGTATATATGAGAATCATACAATGTACTTGCCCAATGGCCAGTTGCATTCTGTTGTACACCACGCCAACTGTCAGACGGAGGGCGTGGTGTACATCATGCTTTGCGAATGCGGCAGCTTTTACGTGGGCAAAACCAAACGTACCTTTTGGAGTTGAATAAAAGATCATATATACTACATCAATAGCAATCAACTGCTAACACCAATAGGATGCCAATAGCGTAGTTAAATTTGCAGAATTAGAACACATTACAATGAACTCTCGAGGTGGTGACCATGATAAAAAGATCTTACAGAGGGAAATGCGCTGGATCCACTCTCTAGCTGCCACTACATCGCCCGGCCTTAATGATGCTATGAGTTATAAACCCTATTATTATTAAGTCTGATTGTGAATTTTATTAAATGTTTTTAATATATTTACTAGAGGCTCTCATTGTGCTTTGTGCCTTTTGACAATTGTTAATAAGGCACAGCTGATGTGAGCCTTCATGTCTCCTTCCAGGCTGTATTTAAGTTGAAGTCTTGGCCTCCCGCATGAGCCTCGATTCCTCAGGCGATGTTTGTTACGGAGAAACACGTTGAGAGGGGTCTCACACGTGACGTAATTTCGCAAGCTGGGTTGAAGCTCGGATGTGCTGGCCCTTTTTTGAATACACGCTGTCTAAGAATTTGACAGAAGAAATCCCCTCTTTGGAGCCTATTTGCCTTAGGAGTCTTAGGAGTTAACATTTTTGGATCGTGGCACATTTAGCAAGGCAATGTTGGATCTCCTTGTGGGATCATATCTGGTAAGCTGAGGATTGGGTTGGAGGGGGGGTCAGAGAGAGAGAAGGCTTGAGAGAGAACGGGAACCTTGCTGGGTCTGTTGGGATCTCCGGAGCGCTGGCTTATTGGGCCACGCCAAATCATGGACTTCTCCCTTTGAGTTTTGCCAAGTATGGACTCTTCTCCTAAGCACTTCACCTGTGCAGTTATGCTGGGGCAGTCACCGATACCGTGCCTTGCAAAAGTATTCACCCCCTTGGCATTTTTCATGTTTTGTTGCCTCACAACCTGGAATTAACATGGATTGTTTGAGGATTTGCATCATTTAATTTACAGAACATGCCCACAACTTTGAAGATTTTTTTTTTTTATTGTGAAGCAAACAAATAGGACAAAATAACAGAAAAAGTCAATGTGCATAACTATTCACCCCACTAAATGTTGAAAAAAGGAGGGGTGTGGAGGCGCCAACTGTGGTAGCTTGTTTATGCAAAAATAAAAGTTAGTGTAACAATTACACTTACTGGTTCGCAGGGTGTTTCTTTGAGATGGAAAGTGTCCTGGGATGTGCTGTTATCTTGTTTCCGGCTCGGATTTCATTTCTTCAGGCGTCTGGGTGTGGAGTCTGTACACAGGCTGAACCGCTGCATCCAGTGCATGGAAAGCTCCATGCTGACCACTCTGGAGCGCGGAAGAGGAAATGACGTCACTGATGCACGGCAAACATCCAGGCTGGTGTTGGGGATAATGCAGGGATAGTACAGGCTACGCGCTCGGGGCTCACAGCTCCTTCTGCTGGCCTTTTTTGCTCCCTGGAGGAGAGCAGCTTGAATATATAGTGGAGGCAATTAGGTTAATTAGGTTAATTAGGTTAAGGTGTATGGGCTGGAGATCTGTGGCTGTGGAACCACAACAGCCAGCAGACCCACAATCTTCCAAAAAGCACAAAAAAGTTGAAAGTAAAGTATGAAGAATTAAAAATATGATGAATTGGGGGTAAGTTTAATAAATATAAGGATAATAATAGTAAGTGGAATTAGAGTTAAAACATTTATTTAGAAGATGAAAAAAATGTGGAAAAAAAAAATGAAATAAAATTAAATATAAACTGAAAAATAAAATGACAAATAAAAATAAAAATGGGAAAAAACAATGAAAAATAGAAATAAAAAAAAATATATATAAAAATAAATAAAATAAAAAATAAATAAATAAATAAATAAATAAATAAATATAAAAATAAGTATAAAAAATTAGTATAAAAATAAATATAAAAATAAATGTAAAATAAAAATAAAAAATGAGATTAAAAAGCACTGGGATACACATTATGAGGATGAGCTCAGAGGGGACATGAGGGAAGGGGGGGTGGGGAGGGGGAGGCAAAAGGGGGGGTGAAATTGTTATATAGAACGGTGGGGTTGCTATCTGGGTCCATGAGGGGACAGCCGTCCCTCAGGTGACTGGATGATACGACAGCAATGGTCCATTGCTGTCATATCATCCAGTCCATGATCCATTGCTGTCGTAACATCCAGTCACCTGAGGGACGGCTGTCCCCTCATGGACCCAGATAGCAACCCCACCGTTCTATATAACAATTTCACCCCCCCTTTTTCCTCCCCACCCCCCCTTCCCTCATGTCCCCTCTGAGCTCATCCTCATAATGTGTATCCCAGTGCTTTTTAATCTCATTTTTTATTTTTTATTTTAATTTTACATTTATTTTTATATTTATTTTTATACTAATTCTTTATACTTATTTTTATATTTATTTATTTATTTTTTATTTAATTTATATTTTATATATATATATATATATATATATATATATATATATATATATATTTTTTTTTTTTTTTTCTATTTTTCATTGTTTTTTTCCCATTTTTATTTTTCATTTTATTTTTCACTTTATATTTAATTTTATTTCATTTTTTTTTCCACATTTTTTTCATCTTCTAAATAAATGTTTTAAGTCTAATTCCACTTACTATTATTATCCTTATATTTATTAAACTTACCCCCAATTCATCATATTTTTAATTCTTCATACTTTACTTTCAACTTTTTTGTGATTTTTGGAAGATTGTGGGTCTGCTGGCTGTTGTGGTTCCACACCCACAGATCTCCAGCCCATACACCTTAACCTAATTAACCTAATTAACCTAATTGCCTCCACTATATATTCAAGCTGCTCTCCTCCAGGGAGCAAAAAGGCCAGTAGAAGGAGCTGTGAGCCCCGAGCGCGTAGCCTGTACTATCCCTGCATTATCCCCAACACCAACCTGGATGTTTGCCGTGCATCAGTGACGTCATTTTCTCTTCCGTGCTCCAGAGTGGTCAGCGTGGAGCTTTCCATGCACTGGATGCAGCGGTTCAGCCTGTGTACAGACTCCACACCCAGATGCCTGAAGGAATGAAATCCGAGCCGGAAACAAGATAACAGCACATCCCAGGACACTTTCCATCTCAAAGAAACACCCTGCGAACCAGTAAGTGTAATTGTTACACTAACTTTTATTTTTGCATAAACAAGCTACCACAGTTGGCGCCTCCACACCCCTTCTTTTTTCAACATTGATTATCAACAGAGGTAATGGACACCCTCTGAGGATGGCTGCCTCCTCATTCTAGAGTTTACCTGCCTTATTTTAATGTGCTATTATAGCTACCATTGTACTATTTACCTTAAACATCACATGTTGCGGAGCGCCAGAACCCCCCCTTTTTTTGATTCACCCCACTAAAGTCAATACTTTGTAGAGCCACCTTTTGCGGCTATCACAGCTCCAAGTCACTTTGGATGAGTCTCTTTGAGCTTGCCACATCTTACCACTGGGATTTTTTCCCCATTCCTCCTTGCAAAACTGCTCCAGCTCCTTCAAGTTGGATGGTTTTGGCTTGTGAACAGCAATCTTTAAGTCTGACCACAGATTTTCTATTGGATTGAAGTCTGAGCTTTGAATAGGCAATTCCAACACATTTACATGTTTCCCCTTAAACCACTCAAGTGTTGCTTTAGCAGTGTGTTTGGGGTCATTGTCCTGCTGGAAGGTGAACCTCCATCCTAGCCTCAAATCACACCCAGAGTGGTACAAGTTTTGCTCAAGAATATCCCTGTATTTAGCACCATCCATCTTTCCCTCAACTCAGACCAGTTTCCCAGTCTCGACTGCTGAAAAACATCCCCACAGCATGATATTGCCACCACCATGTTTCACAGTGGGGATGGTGTTCTTTGGGTGATGTGATGTGTTGGGTTTGCGCCAGACATAGCATTTTCTTTGATGGCCAAAAAGTAAAATTTTAGTCTGATCAGACCAGAGCACCTTCCTCCATACATTTTGGGAGTCTCCCACATGCCTTTTTGCAAACTCAAAACGTGCCATTTTGTTTTTTGCTGAAAATAATGGCTTTCTCCTGGCCACTCTGCCATAAAGCCCAACTCAATTGAGCGTACGGCTTATTGTCGTACTATGTACAGATACTCCAGTCTCTGTTGTAGAACTCTGCAGCTCCTCCAGGGTCACCCTAGGTCTCTGTGCTGCCTCTCTGATTAATGCCCTCCTTGCCTGGTCCGTGAGTTTTGTTGTGCAGCCGTCTCTTGGCAGGTTTTCTGTTGTACCATGTTCTTTCCATTTACTTCTCAACAACATTGTCCCTTACTTGTTTGAAGAGTTCCTTGGTCTTCATGGCAGTGTTTGGTTAGTGGTGCCTCTTGCCTAGGTGTTGCAGCCTCTGGGGCCTTTCAAAAAGGTGTGTATATGTAATGACAGATCATGTGACACTTAGATTGCACACAGATGGACATCATTTCACTAATTATGTAACTTCTGAAGATAATTGGTTGCACCAGAGCTTTTTATGGGCTTCATAACAAAGGGGGTGAATACATACCCACATGCCAATTATCAGTTTTTTATTTCTGAAAAATAGTTTTATGTATATATTTTTCTAATTTTACTTCATCAACGTAGACTATTGTGTTCAGGTCCATCACATATTTTTCAGATTAAAAAAACATTGAACTAAAGGCTGTAATGTAATAAAATAGGTAAAAAGCCAAGGGGGTGAATACTTTTGCAAGGCACTGTAGGTGTAGTTAGGAGATGGACATTTATACATATTGTACAGGGTTGTGCCATGCTTTCAGTAAAAGTTGTTTCAACTGCTTCAAGCCTGGTCTGAAGTTATTTAGGGGTGCATGTTGGGTTTGATGTATTCCTAAGAATCTGGGTCTGTAATAGCACTATGAGGTATGTGTAACACCACTACAAAAAGTTAACCTACAAGGCTAAGAAGAGAAAGTAGTTACCAAGGGTAACAGCAAGGAAGAACAGCTACAGCAACCAGTTATTTGGTATGGTACCTGGTTAGGTGACAGGCCCTCTGGTAGCGAGAGGGTCAGTGTTTTGACTCCCTCTCTAGCTGTCCATCTCCTCCAGGTACTGGAAGCAGACTAGCGTTACAGAGATCTAAGGCCTGATCAATGGGTACGGTAAGGAAAGCGTTAACTTAGGACACGTATGAGACCCGGGCTATGTGTCTGGACTTAAAAGGTGAACGAAGGCTCTGCACATCCCTCTGAATGCAATACATGCATAGTTGCCAACATTGCAAAAAAAATATGTGGGACACTTTTTTGGGTGTAGGCAGAGCCGTATAATAATTAGGGGGTGGGGCATGCATTTGTAGGCGTGACATAGAAGTAAACCTGCGGCGCGCTCAGCTCGCCGTGGCGAAAAATGGGCGTGGGTTTACGTGAAATAGTGGGCGTGGCTTAAATGGGCGTGGCTCAAAGGGGTTGTGGTTAGAGTCTGAGATGAATGAGGGATGGAGAGGGAAAGGGGGAGAGAGGAATGAAGGGACAGAAGCCCCAGATCCTACACAACAATAGAAATATGTGTATTCTAGAAAGTTTAACAATCAGCAGATAAAGATACTCCAAACACCTGGTGTTAGCGCTTCAATCATCCCGGCACCATGATTGTTATGGTGTCAGGATGATTGGAGCACATTATTTCTATTATTACATCGTAATATAAAATTAAATCATTCGTCTGCCACAAGCAGAGTCCTTCCTTGCATCAGGTGCCCCCAGCAGAGTCCTTCCTTGCATCAGGTGCCCCCAGCAGAGTCCTTCCTTGCATCAGGTGTCCCCAGCAGAGTCCGTCCTTGCATCAGGTGTCCCCAGCAGAGTCTGTCCTTGCATCAGGTGTCCCCAGCAGAGTCTGTCCTTGCATCAGGTGTCCCCAGCAGAGTCTGTCCTTGCATCAGGTGTCCCCAGCAGAGTCTGTCCTTGCATCAGGTGTCCCCAGCAGAGTCTGTCCTTGCATCAGGTGTCCCCAGCAGAGTCTGTCCTTGCATCAGGTGTCCCCAGCAGAGTCTGTCCTTGCATCAGGTGTCCCCAGCAGAGTCTGTCCTTGCATCAGGTGTCCCCAGCAGAGTCTGTCCTTGCATCAGGTGTCCCCAGCAGAGTCTGTCCTTGCATCAGGTGTCCCCAGCAGAGTCTGTCCTTGCATCAGGTGTCCCCAGCAGAGTCTGTCCTTGCATCAGGTGTCCCCAGCAGAGTCTGTCCTTGCATCAGGTGTCCCCAGCAGAGTCTGTCCTTGCATCAGGTGTCCCCAGCAGAGTCTGTCCTTGCATCAGGTGTCCCCAGCAGAGTCTGTTCTCGCATCAGGTGTCCCCAGCAGAGTCTGTTCTCGTATCAGGTCTCCCCGGCAAAGTCTGTCCTCGCATCAGGTGCCCCCAGCAGAGTCAGTATAGACCCCCTCAGTGCAGACTCCCTCAGTGCAGACCCCCCTCCATCAGTGCAGACACACTCAGTGCAGACCCCCCTCCATCAGTGCAGACCCCCCTCCATCAGTGCAGACGCCCTCAGTGCAGACCCCTCAGTGCAGACCCCCCTCCATCAATGCAGACCTCTTCAGTGCAGACCCCCCTCCGTCAATGCAGAACCCCTCAGTGCAGACCCCCCTCCATCAATGCAGAACCCCTCAGTGCAAACCCCCCTCCATCAATGCAGACCCCCTTAGTGCAGACCCCCCTCCATCAATGCAGACCCCCTCAGTGCAGACCCCCCTCCGTGCAGACCCCCCTCCATCCGTGCAGATGCCCTCAGCAGACCCCCCTCCATCAATGCAGAAGCCCTCAGTGCAAACCCCCCTCCATCAATGCAGACCCCCTTAGTGCAGACCCCCCTCCATCAATGCAGACCCCCTCAGTGCAGACCCCCCTCCATCAGTGCAGACCCCCCTCCGTGCAGACCCCCCTCCATACGTGCAGATGCCCTCAGCAGACCCCCCTCAGTGCAGACCCCCCTCCCATAACGCCCCCCAGGCCCCAGCACATGTCCATTACAGTGGCCGCCGGTGCCGTGTGTTCAGTGGAGAGGGGAGGGGCCGATCTGTGCGAGAGGAGAAGACGATTCATTGGCTGCAGGAATCGAGCCCCCTTCCTCTCTCTACTGAACACAAGGCGGAGCAATCTAGCGGCGGCGGCGGGACCGACCACTATTTTACTTAAGCCTGCTTGCCAAAAAAATATAAGATGCAAACATTCCCGATTTCCCTGGGCAAATCCCACAGCAGTAGCACTTTCGCCTAGCAGTAAGAAGGGTTGCTGGTTTGAATCCCAACCACGACACTACCTGCCTGGAGTTTGCATGTTCTCCCTGTGCCTGCGTGGGTTTCCTCCGGGTACTCCGGTTTCCTCCCACACTCCAAAGACATGCTGGTGGGTTAATTGGCTTCTGTCCAAAATTGGCCCTAGTATATGAATGTTAGAGACCTTGAATTGTGGGCTCCTTGAGGGTAGGGATCGATGTGAGTGTGCAATATATGTGTGGAGCGCTGCGTAAAATTTGACACAGCGCTATATGGGTACCTTAAATAAAAATATAGGGATAATTGTAGACACACACCCACACTTGCTCAGGTTGAACTTGATGGACTGGTGTCTTTTATTCAACCTTACTAACTATGTAACTAAAATCCAGATTCGGGAAAACCTCCGATCGGGATGAGGGCCCCAAAATCGGGATTGTCCCGGGAAAATCGTGACTGTTGGCAACTATGTACATATATCAATTACAAGTGTGTATTTATTATTTGGGATGAAACATCTTACGGAGGTGCTCCGTACATTAGTGCTGCACAGAAGTGGGTCAACTCTGAGTCGAGGACTGCCTTAATGTTTGATTCGTCACATGACCGCAGCCTCTGCCTGGTCCCAGGCATTGGTAAGCATGTTTTTGACAAGGTGTTACCCCATGTGCACAGATGCAGTTAAACCATGCCCACGTGCTGCTTTGAGTTCCTTCCATTGTGGCTCATTACCGAACACTAGGCACTGGGCTACATATTGGGTGGCACAGTGGTGTAGTGGGTAGCACTCTCGCCTAGCAGTAAGAAGGGTCGCTGTTTCGAATCCCGACCCAGACACTACCTGCCTGTAGTTTGCATGTTCTCCCTGTGTCTGTATGGGTTTCCTCCAGGTACCCTGGTTTCCTCCCACACTCCAAAGACATGCTGGTAGGTTAATTGGATCCTGTCTAAACGGGCCCTAGTATGTATGAATGTGAGTTAGGGACCTTAGATTGTAAACTCCTTGAGGGTGTAGGGACTGATGTGAATGTATAATGTATATGTAAAGCGCTGTGTAAATTGACAGTGCTATATAAGTACCTGAAATAAATAAATAAAATAAATATTGAGAGAAACTAAGTTAAATGTTTAGATTGGAGGTCCTCCTATTCTGCACAGATCCTGTGACCAAATACCTGGTTGTACATTTAAATACAAATGTGCGCTCAGTGAAAATACCATGTGGTTTCCCTTTATTGGTGTTTCAGGTGATGCACTAACCCACATATACAGAAGGGCCTCTTTTGTATAAAAAGCAAAGAAAGAATTGTCTAGTAAGATGATGGTAGGTAGCTGCTTATATCCTATGGGGACCCCAGCTGTGAGAACTTCTCACCAGTCTTCCAAGCTCTGACCATCTTTTGCAGCCAGTTATTAAAGCCCCTAGGCATGAATGATTGTCATCATATGGGCAATTATCGGTCTGATTTCCTAGGTGATCATTTTGGCTCTCCTGAGATGACAGCAATCTTGTGCACTATAAACATGAATGTTCAGCCAATATGCATATGTATACCTAATTGTTCTTCAGAATGATCATTGGACCATCAGATCCAAGGGCACCTTCAGTTTATATTAAACAGACTACATTATGAGAGCAATGGGAAAGGTTGACATTCTGGAAGGGATATCTTCCATCTCTAATCCCAGAGAATTAAAAAATACTTATAATTGACAGGGTGAATTTACCCAGCAGCTGTCACCCATATCCAAAGTGATAAACCCTTTAAATGAACCTGAAAACTACAGATAATATTTCATAAATTCAGTAATACGTTGTAACATCTTTCGCTGCAATTACAGCTGCACGTCTTTTCGGGTATTTCTCTACCAGCTTTGCACCTCTAGAGAGTGACATTTTTGCCCATTCTTCTTTGCAAAATAGTTCAAGCTCTGTTAGATTGGATGTAGAGCGTCTGTGTACAGCAATTTTCAAGTCTTGCCACAGATTCTCAATTGGATTTAGGTCTGGACTTTGACTGGGCCATTCTAACACATGACTATACTTTGATCTATACCATTCCATTGTAGCTCTGGCTGTATATTTAGGGTCGTTGTCCTGCTAGAAAATGAACTTTCGCCGCAGTCTCAAGTCTTTTACAGACTCTAATGCCGCGTACACACGAGTGGACTTTTCAACGCACTAGGTCCGACAGTCTTTCCGACGGACTTTGCAGCGTAGGTCTGCCGGACTTTCAAACTAACGGACTTGCCTACACACGATCACACCAAAGTCTGACGGATTCGTACGTGATGAGTATGACCAGACTAAAATAAGGAAGTTGATAGCCAGTAGAGAATAGCTGCCCTAGCGTCGGTTTTAGTCTGTCGGACTAGCATACAGACGAGTGGATTTTTCGACCAGACTCGAGTCCGTCGGAAAGATTTGAAACATGTTTTATTTCTAGGTCCGTCGGACTTTTGGGGAAAAAAAGTCCGCTGGAGCCCACACACAATCGAATTGTCCCCCGGACCAAGTCTGCCGGAAAGTCTGCTCGTGTGTACGCGGCATAACAGGTTTTCTTCTAAGATTGCCCTGTATTTGGCTCCATCCATCTTCCCATCAACTTTGACCAGCTTCCCTGTCCCTGCTGAATAAAAGCATCCCCACAACATGATGCTGCCACCACCATGTTTCACGGTGGGGATGGTGTGTTCAGGGTGATGTTCAGTGTTTGTTTTCCACCACAGAAAGCGTTTTGCTTTAAGCTAAAAAGTTAAAGTTTGGTTTCATTTGACCAAAGCATCTTCTTCCACATGTTTGTTGTGTACCCCACATGGCTTCTTGCAAACTGCAAATGACACATCTTATGGCTTTTTTTCAACAATGGCTTTCTTCTTGCCACTCTTTCATAAAGGATTTGTGGAGTGGAGTGGGGCGCCGCCCCCTCTGTCACGCCACCCCCCTCTGTGTAGAATGGATAGGTTCATGCATAGCATGAATCTGTCCATGGGCGCTGTAGCCACCCCCTATTCAGGCATCCGGCCCCTTTTTTGGATGCTGGGCACCTGAATTACAGCGGCAGGGTGGTTTTTAAGCACCTGATTAGAGCCATAGGCTCTAATAGGCTTCAAAAATGGTGGAATTGGAGTGCAAAGCATTGCTCTTGCAGTCCACCCAGTTGTGTTAGCAAAGCAAATCAGGATGACCGGATCTAATACCCGTCACCTGATTGACTAAAGGCAGAGGCGCTCCGATTGGAACCTAAGGGAATGAAAGAAGAGACCCACGGGAGGACAGAGAACCATGGAGGACACAGGAGCCATCACCTGACCCGCTGCATGTCCCACAGCTCGCTGCGGTCACCCACCACCAGGATGGGGTAAGTGTTTGCCAGTCAGACAGAGGCTGCATATGATGGGCACAGAGGCTGCATATGATGGGCACAGAGGCTGCATATGATGGGCACAGAGGCTGCATGTGATTGACAGAGGCTGCATATGATGGGTACAGGCTGCATATGATGGGTACAGGCTGCATATGATGGGTACAGGCTGCATATGATGGGTACAGGCTGCATATGAGGAGAACAGGCTACATATGATGGGCACAGAGGCTGCATATGATGGGCACAGGTTGCATATGATGGGCATAGAGGCTCCATATGATGGGCACAGGCTGCATATGATGGGCTACAGAGGCTGCATACGATGGGCTACAGAGGCTGCATACGATGGGCACAGAGGCTGCATACGATGGGCACAGAGGCTGCATACGATGGGCACAGAGGCTGCATACGATGGGGCACAGAGGCTGCATACGATGGGGCACAGTGGCTGCATTTTATGGGGCACAGTGGCTGCATTTTATGGGGCACAGTGGCTGCATTTTATGGGGCACAGTGGCTGCATTTTATGGGGCACAGTGGCTGCAATTGATGGCACAGTGAGGCTGCAATTGATGCTTTTTTTTTTTTTTTCAGTATTTTTCAAAATTTTTTAGTTTGTTTGCGCCCCCCAAAAAATTTTGAGCACCAGCCGCCACTGAGTGCATGACTAATAGTTGTCCTGTGGACAGATTCTCCCACCTGAGCTGTGGATTTCTGTAGCTCTCCAGAGTTACCATGGGCCTCTTGGCTGCTTCTCTGATTAATGCTCTCCTTGCCCGGCCTGTAAGTTTAGCTGGACAGCCATGTCTTTGTAGGTTTGCAGTTGTGCCATACTCTTTCCATTTTCCGATGATGGATTGAACAGTGCTCCATGAGATGCTCAAAGCTTGGGATATCTTTCTATAATCTAACCCTGCTTTAAACTTCTCCACAACTTTATCCCTGACCTGTCTAGTGTGTTCCTTAGCCTTCGTGATGCTGTTTGTTCACTAAGGTTCTCTAAGAAACCTCTGAGGGCTTCAAAGAACAGCTGTATTTATACTGATATTAAATTACACACAGGTAGACACTATTTACTAATTAGGTGACTTCTGAAGGCAATTGGTTCCACTAGGTTTTAGTTAGGGGTATCATAGAGGAGAGGGAGGATCCTTAAATTGGCGCTGGCTGGGAGCTTGTGGTAGGAGCTCTGCACGCCTCTGTCCCCTATTGGAGTAATAGGTCTGACGCCCCCACACAGCCCCGCTCTTTGCACCACCTCCCCCTTGCCCTGGCACACAGTGCAGACAGAGTGTCCGGGCAGTATCCATGTTGCGGTAATAGAGGAGTAGGAAGCTGTGGTCCGGAGCGACGATTGGGAGATCCAGCTGCCTCGGAAGGAGAGGAGTAGAGCAGGAGCCCACACAGACGGCGGCGCTCGGAGAAACCCAGCGGTACTCAGATCCCTGGGGAGGAAGTGCCTGGAGACATTCAGCAGCACTCTGTGACACCCAGAGAGCCCTCGTAAGAAACTGAAAGCCGCTAGATACACCGAAAGGGATCACGGCCTTTGTGCTCGGGAAAAGGAGTGAGACAAGTGGAGCAGCCCATAAGGAAGATCCTGGGACCCCCCTCATTAATAAGAAGCCCTATTGAGCATCCCCCTTCCTTCTGCTACCATTCGTGCCTACATGGACTAAAAAAGAGTCGGAGACAAAGCATTGGGGGGGTGAGTACCTTGTATTTTGTTGCACATATAGACTATGGCGTAGCACCTGGAGACAAGAGAGACATAATGCACTGTTGCACTGTCGTACTGTTATAAACTAAAACTTGTAAAAAGGACAGCTCACCGCCACACGCTAGCACTAAAAGGTGTAAATAACATAAGAAACACCAAAAGAAGGGCAGCGAATAAGGACGGAGTGTGGATAAGAACACGAATAAAGAAACGAATAATATGAGGGGGAGAACAGCAAGAAGAGGAGCGTTGGCAAAGTCACCCAGGGAAGGTGGAAAAACAAACATTGGAAAACCAACAAGGAGCCAGAGGGAGACAAACAGAAGTGAAAGAAAAAAGGTCAGAACAGAATATCACTAGATATAAGTATACTTTCCCAGTCAAGAATAGAACAAGACCTTGAAATAAATATGGAGATGGGGTCAGGGCCGTTTAAAGGAATTTGGGGGCCCCAGGCAAAATTGACATGGAGGCCCCCCCGCACGCACACACAGCCCCCCTTACTACTCCCCCGTGTTCTTTTTAACCCCCCTCCCTACCGCGTACTGCGCGGCAGGAGATTCAGTTTTCTGTTCCCGGCCGGCCGGACTGAAAGGAAGTGAGCACTCAGTGTGAATCTCCTGAGTCCTGTACCGCGCAGACTTCAGGAGGAAGGAGGAGGATCTCGGCCACGCTACAGGCTGCAGCTTATAGGAAGCGGCGGCATGGCTGGGGCCCCAGGCCAGCTCGGGGCCCCAAGCAATTGCTTGTTTTGCCTGTATGGCCTGGATGGGGTACAAAGAAGAGCAACAATTGAAGGCTCAATTACCAACAAAAGTAGAAATGGCAGCAATGTTTGCGGCTCTGGAGAATTCCTTGAAAGCAGAGATGGCAACAATACATAAGGACTTGGGACATATACTCACAAGGGTAAAAGACATAAAAAAAAAAAGATTGGATAGTCAAACAATAAAAGAAAAAAAAAGAAATTTTAAATTAAAGTTCTAAAAACTGGGAGCTGGCATATAGACTGGAGGACCAGGAGAATCGACACAGGAGGAAAAATCTGAGAATACAAGGCTTACCAGAACCTACGCAAGGCGAGGACTTAACGGAAAAAATACGGAAAATATTTAATCCAATATTGGGCAAAGAAGAAATAAACCCGATAAAAATTGAAAGAGTACACAGAATCAGAAGACCTAGAGGTAGAGCAATGGAGACCCCAAGTGATATAATTGTAAGATTCCATAGATTTGAAGAGAAAAATCAAATATGAGGGGTAAGCCACCAATAAAATATGAGGATAAGACCCTCCAGATCTTTGCGGATCTGTCACAGTAAACACTAAGAAGAAAGTGGATGTTAAAACCCCTACTTGCAGTGATGCAAAATCATGAAATACGGTAGAATTGGGGCTTCCCCACTTGGGGCTTCCCCACTTGCTTCCCCACTTGCTTCCCCACTTGCCTGGTAGGTCGGAAAGACGGATGTTCAGTAAAACTTAGATTCCCAGAAGAAATCCAAGACTTTTGCAAAAACATGGAAATCCCTATTTCAGAAATCCCTGAATGGACAGTAGCAAGGAAGAAGGGGGTGAGGAGATAGAAAACTAAAATGACTTCTTTGAAATGTTTGACTTATAATGTTAGGGGCTTGAATAACCCAGAAAAAGGGCATAAGATTTTAAAAGAAATGGAAAGATATGCAAAAAATATCATATTTTTGCAAGAAGCTCATATAGCACAAAATACAAACATCAAATTATACTCAAAAACCCACCCAATATGGTACTATGGTGACTCACCAAAAAATAGAGAGAAGGGTGTAGCAATAGACATTTCAAAAGACGCAAGATCTGTACTGAAAGATAGAGTAGTAGACCCAGAGGCACGATACCTATTCCTGAAAGGAAACATACAGGGGATGGAGTATACTCTCTCAAAGTGTACTGCCCTAATAGAATCCCAGACAATTATCTGAAAGAGACCTTAAATAAATTAATGGACTTCAAGAGGGGCAGTGCAATATTGGCAGGGGACCTACATTTTTGCCTAGATCCGTGAATGGACTGTACGTTGAATGCACCAAGAACAGGAAACTTTCTATTAAGAATGATAAAGAAAAAATTACATCAATCCAGCTAGTGGATGTATGGAGGGTCCAACATCCGCAGGCAAGAGATTACTCATTCTATTCTGCGGTGCATAACACGTATACAAGGCTACATTATGTCCTGTGGAACATCGACTATTGGAACAGTTAAATCATCCATTGAAATAACATCGCTCTCAGACCATGACCCGTTAATGGAGTGGAGCTAAGACCTGTGGGGACCAAAAATAGGACAAAGACACTGAATGAAGACTTGATTCAAGATACAGAAGTAGAAAGAAAAATAAAAAAGGAAATAGAACAATATTTCCTACTGAATGGGTCCCCAGAGGTCTCAAAGGCCACAATATGGGAAGCGCATAAGGCATATATTAGGAGAATATTGATCTCCATAGGAGCTAGAAAGAAGGATAGATTAAGAGATATGGAAAGGACAACAAAAGAAATCTACGATTTAGAACAAAAGTATAAAAAAAGACTAGACACTGAAATACATCAAAAACTAATAATAAAAAGGGACCAACTAAAAAGATCTGATGGAACAGGAAACTAGAAAGGTCTTCAAAAAGGTAGAAAAAGACAGATACAATTGGGGAAATAAACCAGGAAAATATCTTGCAAAAGCCCTGAAACATAAAAAATCATCAAATTATATAGAAAAGATGAAAAATAGCAAAGGGGGGATGGTATATGAAACAACAGAAATTGAAAAGGTATTCCAAAGCTATTACAGTGCTCTCTAATCTGTAAGAGAAGGAGACACAAGAAGCAGAAAAAAAAGGAGGGAAAAAATTCAGGGTTACTTAAGAAAAGCAAAATTACCGAAGGTCCCAATAGAAAAATTACAATCGCTAGAAGATACAATAACACAAGAGGAGATTGTCAGGTCACCTAGAGGCTGGGTGACAGATGCACACCCTTGGGATCAGGAGTGCACCACAAGGCAGTGGACCCTATGGCTGACTGCTGCGGATGGGGGTCTGGGTGGTAAGGAACGCAGGGCCGCTGGGACACCAACACTGATCCCACCGGGGCTAGAGCGTAGGATTCCCTGGGGCGCGGAGTCTAAGAGCCAGCAGGTGTTCACCAGAGCCTCTAGGAGGTGAGGATGGACTGGGCTGCAACTGGCTCCAGGTCGCGGCCCCCAGGGTCCCCCAGCTCACACCCACAGTAGGTAACAGGAGGATAGGGATAGTAAAGGAATAAGCCAAGGTCAGGGCCACAAGCAGACAAGGACAACAGAGTTCACGCCAAGGTTCAGGGTCACAGGCAAACAGGGATAGTCAGGGACACGCCAGAGGTCAGGGTCACGAGCAGACAGGAATAGTAGAGAACACGCCAAGGTCGGTAACAGAAACAAACGTAGAGCACACGGCAGGCAGGAACAGGAAGCCAAACACACAAAGGTTGATCAGCAGTGCAGAGGTTAATATAGAGTTCTCTGATAGGAGCTGGGGTGGAGCCATGCTAGAGGAGAGTTAATAAAATCAGTCAGGTGAGAGACAGCTGGTCTTTGGAGATGAACACATGGAAACAGGTAGGCTGACAAACAGACTCTATTGCATAACCATGACAGAGATTAGAACTGCAATAAACAGTACAGCAGCAGGGAAGAGTCCAGGGCCGGACGGATTTACAATCAAATATTATAAAAAATTTAAGGAAAAACTATATCCAAAACTATGCGAATATCTAAAAGGTCTGGGTGAGGGGGGGAGATGAGGAGAGAGTCATTATGGGCATATGTTACGGTAATACCCAAAGAGGGAAAAAATGCCACACTATGTTCCAGTTATAGACCAATAGCACTGATAAATGTTGACACAAAAGTATTTGCCATAGTATTAGCAACAAGGCTAAAAAAGCTAATGCTGGAGTGGATCCACGAGGCTCAAACAGGGTTTATACTGGGTAGGGAAAGTAAACATAACAGTATAAGAACATTATTATTGTCAAAAAAAGGGAGAGAGGTGGGGAACCCTCAGTTCTACTCCTGTCTATAGATGAAGAAAAAGCATTCGATAGGGTAGACTGGGGATTCATGATGGAAACAATAGAAAATCTGGGAATGGGGCTCAAAATGATTCAAAGGATCAAAAATTTATATAACCACCCTACAGCATCAGTCAAAGTAAATGGAGACACATCCTGACCATTTGAGATGTCCAATGGCACAAGACACGGATGCCCACTGTCGCCCCTTCTATATGTACTGACGCTGGAACTATTTATGGCAACCATACGGAATAGTGCAGATGAAAACTGCATCCAATTCGCAATAATGTGAACCCAGCCTAAATCAGAGATGAAGAAAATATCAAAACGTCCGTTATCTTGCATGGGAAGGATAAACATGTTAAAAATGGCCATACTCCCGAAAATAGTATATAAATTTCAAATGATACCAATAGCACTCCCTCAGAATTTTGTTAGAACATTACATAAAATGATCATAAAATTAATATGGCAAGATAAGAAGCCAAGGATACAGTACGCTCTATTGAGTAGAGATAAAATGCATGTGGGATTGGCATCACCAGCTATAAAAGGATATTATAATGCAGTGATATTAGCACAGATAATAGAATGGACAAACACAAAAAATGCAAAAAGATGAGTCAGTATGGAAAACACTTTGAGTAAAACACAATTAGATAAAATATTTGGATATCAAAAAACATAGAATACTGGATAGGGACATGCACAATTTGACTAGAAACGTTTTTGGGATGTAAGTATAGGATGTAATTTATAGACAAGAAAAATTTGAATTTAATTCCCAACTAGTTGCACTGTTGCAAATTGTCTGGGACAATTTTTTTTTTATCAGGTAAAGGGACACATCTTGGAGCTTGGATTGAGAAGGCACAATTAAAATATATACTAAATAAAGGGAAAATAGGAACTCGCCAGGAAATAAAAAACAAAAGTGAGTTATTAAAGATAAATGAATGGAGGTACCTACAGCTGAAACAGCCAATAAGAACAGAGGAGAACCTGAACCCAATAGAACGATTATGTAATGCGCAGAAAACACTGAAACATGGAATGTCCCAAATTTTTAAGACACTCACGGATCTAGAGGGTCAGGGAAGACCTCCATTTTCTTGGTAAATGGGAAGGGGAATTGGGTGCACAGATGGATGAGCAACAGGTAGCTAAAGTGATGAGAGGGATACATGAATACCCGACTGACATAAAAGCTATGGAAATTAATTATAAGTGCTTAACAAGAAGGTATCTAACACCTGATAAAGTTCAAATATTTCAACAGGAAAAATCACCATTATGTTGGAGAGGATGTACCAGATAGGTAATATGGTGGGATTGTACAAAACTAAAGGAGTTTTGGCAAGAGATACAAAACTATATAAAGTAAATGACGGGGAAGGAGGTTTTAAAAGATCCATGGACATGATTATTCTATAAAACAAGTAGTACAGAAAAACAATATAAGAGAACAATGATCCCACACTTATTGAATGCAGCGAAAGGAATAATACCCAAAAAATTGCTAGATCCGGAAAAACCTACAATAAAAGAATGGTTTGTGAGAATAGACTACATTTATAAAATGTAATACCTAAGTAGTAGAGAAGAGGGTCAGGCAGAAAGATTCAATATTTTATGAGAAAAATGTATAAAGTTTAAGAAAACCAGGCAATATACAGAAAAGTGGACGTAGTAGATAGTGGAGAGGATGAGGAGCAGGGGAGGATGGGAGGAGATAAAGAGAGATGAGGGAGACCGACAGGGGGAGAATATATGTACGGGGTTAAGGGTATTTTTAACTGTGTTGACTGAAATAATGTAATGTATATACATGTTTGTTTCAAATATAAAACCAAATAAACTTTAAATAAAAATAAAAAGATAGGGGTAACAAAGTAAAGGGGGCTGAATACAAATGCATGTCACACTTTTCAGATATTTATTTGTAAAAAGTTTTAAAAACATTTATAATTTTTATCATTTTCCTTCCACTTCACAATTATGTGCCACTTTGTGTTGGTCTATCACATAAAATACATACATTTTTTGTTGTAACATGACAAAAAACTGATGTGAATGTACAATGTATATGTAAAGTGTTGCGTAAATTGACGACGCTATATAAGTCACCAGGATCTTGACTTGCATACTAACGTTACACAAAATGTTGTGCCACAAACAGGAACGTAGTGGCGTACTACGAGGTATTTCAGCTCTTGAGCGCCACCCTTTGGGCCCCTTCTGCTAATTTCGTGTTTGGTGAGCATTGATTCCGAGCATGCGTTTGTACTTTTGGCTTTTGCGTGATGTACTTGTGCACTGACCATCCGAAAATCTGACGTGGAGCTGTCGTTTGACAAAAATGTACTAGCCTGTCATCCAACATTTTTTGGCAGAAAATTGGAAAACAATTGTCAAAAGGAGCGTACTAACGGTAAGAATTTCGGACAACAGTCTGTCAACAGACAATCAACCTCCAACAATCGTACCGTGTGTACGAATCTTACGCCTGGGTTTGACTTTCAGCTGGCATGTGGCAGCTCAGTTATAAGGCAGATTACAGATAAGAAGCAGGCTTAGTCTAAAATTATTTCCTGGATTTCAAAGGTGTATGTGGATAAGTAAAAACCAGTTTAGTTTCAGTTTAGCTCCAAAGAATTCTCCAGTACCTAAACTGATATCATGAGAATTCCAGCCATCCTCTGCACTAATATTCCAAGGTTTATTCCCGTTAAGCATTTCGGTCATAAATGTGTAATACAAGCGGATTTTATGGATATTAATTACTTCTGTAGCGTAGCGATGATAAAATAAACATTGTGATCAATAAAATGTTCTTGTAATTCAGACACCAGATTTACATGAGTGATTTCACAACTGGGAACTTCCCGAGAGATGTGTAAGCATATCCATGGGGGGGACCACAGGACTCACTGAAAATGATAAGGATTTGACTACATGGAGACTTCTGAGACTTTGTAAGATGGTTTGTGCAATGTGGAAGATGACTTAGAGCAGGGGTCTCCAAAATTTCTAAACAAAGGGCCAGTTGACTGTTTCAGTCTTTAGGGGGGCTAACCCATTGCCAGTGGGAGTAGAAAATGTCCTGGGGCTAGTGCCCCATTGTTGGTGTCAGTGGAAGGAATAGTGGGAGGAATAATGTCCCATCGTTGGTGTCAGTGGAAGGAATAGTGCTCAATCCTTGGTGTCAGTGGAAGGAATAGTGCCCCATCATCAGTGTCAGTGGGAGGAATCATGATTGGTATAGGTGGGAGGAAGAGTGCCACATTATAGGTGTCAGTGGGAGGAATAGTGACGTATGCGGTCCAATGAAAACTCCCACGTCAGGCGGGAACAGATATCTACTGACTTTCATTGATGATTATTCCAAGTACACAACTACTTATCAGATGAAACACAAGAATGAAACATCAGAGAAACTTCAAGAGTTTGCTGCCATGTCTAGCAACAAATTCCAATGCAAACCAGGAATAATATGCACGACAATGGAGGAGAATACATAAGTAAAGAAGTGGCCTCATACTTAAAGAGACAAGTAACAGTACACCAAACGACCGCACCATACACTCCTGAACAAAATGGTGTAGCAGAAAGGAAAAATTGCACTCTTATAGAAATGGTCAGATGCATGTTATTGGACGCCAACCTACCTCACAAGTACTGGGGGAGAAGCAGTCATGACTGCAACCTACCTACAGAACAGACAACCCCCAAGAGCCATTGAAAGTGTTCCATTTGAAATGTGGCATGGATCAAAGCCTAGCATAGGGCACATCAGAGTATTTGGATGTAAAGCATATGCCTATATTTCAGGTGAGAAGCGATCCAAGCTGGAGAAGAGAGCCGTAGAGGGCATTCTAGTAGGCTACAGTGAGCAAACTAAGGGTTACAGAATCCTACACCCAAAGACTGACAAAGTGTATAAGCTGTATTGTTTACTTTGATGAGAGCCCATCACCAGAAACACCAATCCCTGAAAACTATGAAGTGAATATACCCAGCAAACCAGAAGAAAATGTCCATCAAAGCAAACCTGTGCAGGAGTTAGAACAAGAGGTGGAACTCACATTGCCTAAATCAAGTTCCCCACCAGATTCTGCTGAACTGCCTGAGATCAGAAGATACCACCCCGCAAGCTTTCATACACTGTCAAAACACACAGCATACTTGAACCAACATCCCTACTAACTGCAAAACTATAGGAAGTAGGTGGACTTTCAAAGTAAAGTCAGACGCAGAAAGGAATATCCACAAATACAGAGCCAGACTAGTTGCCAAGGGTTACTCTCAGAAATTTGGTGAAGATTACGATGAAACATTTGCTCCCAATGTAAAACACTCCACCATCAGAGCGCTTCTTAGCATTGTAGCCGGGATGGCATTCAAGTGAAACACATAGACATTAAAACTGCTTTCCTATATGGAGACATTAAGGAAGATCTCTACATGGAGCAACCACCGGGGTTTGAGCAAGGAGACAACCTTGTGTGTAAACTTCAGAAGAGGACATTGGGATAGACATGTCAAAACCAATTCCCATTTTTGAAGACAACCAGGATGTATAAAGCTTACACAATCAGAAAGGGTCAATCCTAGGAACAAACACATCAACGTCAAGTATCACCTACTGAGGGACAATCAAGAGCAAGGTGTTATTGACATTCAATATTGCCTGTCAGAGGAGATGACTGCTGATGCACTCACCAAGCTTTTGTTGAAGGAACGTCAGTTATTTCCAGAAGAGGCTGAATGTTATTTTGACAAAGCACATGCTGTTGAGAAGGTGTGTTGGAAGAACAACAGCAGATAGCTTTCTATATTGTGAACTATATATATGAATTATATCTGTCTATACCAGCAGGTGGCACTGCAGTGTTATAGTGTGTTATCCATGGTAAGGTTTTCAGAGGAAGTACCATCCTTATTGTGTTATATGCACTCGTTCGTGTTCTTTTCCTGTTTGTCTCCATGATAAAGACATGATGATGTAAAGACATGTTCTGATATTCCTCCATAAAGTAAAGTATTCTCTGAATCCAAGAAGCTTGTAGAGCTTAATTGCAATACTCTGCACAATAGGTGTCAGTGGGAGGAATAGTGCTCTACTGTTGGTGTCAGTGCAGGAATTATTACTCCACTGTTGGTGTCAGTGAGAGGAATAGTGCCTCATATCAGTGATAGGATTAGTGCCCCATGGGCCAGATAAGGGTATGCAAAAGGCTGCATTTGGCTCACAGGCTGCAGTTTGGAGACCACAGATCTAGAGGTATGCAAGTGGATAACATTAGGGAAGTGAAGAGCAAATCTCTGTGTGTGATAATGGGTACTTTTGTTGATCTGAAGAGCAAGATAACCTCCTCACCCCAAGAGAAGCTGATCATTAGCCAATGGCTGAATCCCATTGAGTGAAGCAGAGAAACTAGCAAGGAAGATGTTCTAAGTTTAGAAATTCAGAGCTACCAATCAGAGTTTATTATACTGCACCGCTCTGCCCCCTGCTCATTGAAAAACAAAAAATTCCATGTACAAACCACTGTTCCAGGATGACACATTTTATGTGTAGCACCCTGAAGTTTAGGCAAATTTCGTTGCCAGGCGATAGTTGCCTTGGCCAATTGTTAGGAGATCAATTGATTTGCCCTGAATTTTTGGATTGCTGCACTTCTCTCCTTTTGTCACTAGGTGGCATGGTAGCTGGTGACATTGGGTAAGACAAGGGCATAGCAAGGACAGATTATTAATGAATTGGGTGTCTCAGCCAATTGGCAGGGGTTTCTTTAAGTCCCTTGGCCTGCTGGGAGAGCCTATTTATTTGGGTGGAGTCAGGTGATCGGGGTTCTGTGCCACCTGGATGGCTGTCTGGGTGGACATGTGTTGTACTGCCCTGGGCCGCTAGGCCGGAAGCCTGAGGCCTATCCTGGCGGCATCTGGCTGCTAGGCTGTCTGAGGCCTATCCAGAAGCAGGAGAGCAGCATAGGGTTGGGACTGCTGGCCTGCAGTACATCCAGAAGTAGCGGTTGGAAGAGGAAGCTGTCACCACTAAGGGACCATCCACCTGGATGTTACCGGAGGCCACTGTGAATAATCTGAAGTCAGTACCTGAGCAGTCTTCTCATCAGCCGGGGACGGTGAAGAAGTTGGAAAGCTTCAGTGAACGTCAAGCCAGGGACCCAGCGGGACAGAAGAGGTGACGCTTGCGTAGCATTAGTGAGTGCCAAGCCAGGGACCTAGCGGGTCAGCAGGAGTGACGCTTGAAGAGTATCTGTACGTGCCAAGCCAGGTCCTTAATGATGCCCTGTGGGAGGGCGAAACGTTGACGCTATTTCCGGTATCACTGACGTCACTTCCGGTCGTTTGGAACGCACGTTTGGAGCGCACGCTAGTAATGGCGTTTTTACACGATGCTTGTTCAATCTCATCTTTTTGTAAGTACCCAACCTTTGTTTGAATAAACCTTTTTTGATGGTACTTCACGATTAGTATATTTTTTACTTCCGGGTACGTGTATGTCTGGCTTCAACTCTTCACCAAGGAACCCTGGATCTGATGACCTGATTTCCTATTTACCATCTCAAAGACATCTATACCAAGCCTTAAATGACCCACCAGACTAAAAAGCTGGGGGTCGTGTTGATCTGGTGAGTGGGGATACATGAGGGGGTGTTGTGTACCTGAATCTTTTGAAGTACCTTTCTTCCCTTCACTTTGGATTGAAGCACCTGTATTCACTTGTTTTAGACTTTGTTTTGGTTTATTGTTTATATCTTATTTACATTCATTTATTTTGCAAGCGTTATATTTATATATTTTTCAGGCCAGGGACCCAGCAGGGAAGAGGGGATGTCGCTTGAGGAAGATACTGAGTGCTAAAAGTGAAAGAGTTCAGGGGATCCAGTGGCTATTGGATCCGAAGTCTAGTGAAAGACTGGGAGTTCATTGAGCGAAGATCCACAATGAGTGATCATGGAATAAACAGAACCTTTTGTGTTGCCAATAGTTGAATATCCTATGGTTAGTAACTACTACAAGACTGTTGCCATCGGAGACAGCGGTCCTACCTATACAGAAGTGGTGTCCGGCTAGAGGCCTTCACCTGTATAGCTGTCATTCTATAGAAGTCTCGGAGTCTGATAATTATCATTGCAGCTGCATAAGAGTGTCCTGGCCCTAACCCTCTCCCTCCAGTTCTGTTCAAGAGACTATTTTTGCATTCTTAAAGTGTCTGACGCCCACCATTTCATCTTGCCATACACCCACAATGCCTTGTAACCCACTCTACACAGAAGGATGTCAGCTGTCCCTAACTCTTTAGGCCTTAGGGCCCCCTGGACTTTGCTACATATGGTCACATGATCAACCAAAAAGGGAAGGCTCAGAGCTCAGAGTGGCTGATCCTTTTCTATGGCAGAGATCGTGTGGCTGAATGTAAGGATTTTTGCAGTGATGGTATTTCAGGTCATATTTTATGGCTTTCCAATAAACACAGCATGCAAGATAACTGGAAATTATTATTAGACAGTAAAACATAACTCTGTGCAAATCACATAGAACTTTTATATATTTTATTTATTCCCCATTCACACCTTTTTTGCTCATTTCCCTATGCCTGACAGGGCCGTCTTTAGCGCAGGGCAAACGGGGCACTTGCCCTGGGCCCAATCTTTGTTGGGGGGCCCGCGCTAGCCGTGAATTGGGGCCCCGATGTCAGCTTTGCAGAGCGCACAGAGGACACGGGAGGATGTATTCCGCACTAGCCAGCTGAGAGGGGACAGGGCCGGAAACTCCACTGATGCTCTAACCCCGCCCGCGTGCAGCCTGTATACTCACAAAAGAGCGTCTGTAGTGAAAGCAGTGATCGGAGTGGGAGCGTCAGTGGAGCTCTCGGGCCCGCCCCCTCTATACTGGCTGGTGAATACAGAGGTCTGGGGGCGGGAGCTCCAATGACACTCCCACTCTGATCAGTGGCTCTCACTACAGACGCTCTATTCCAAGTACACAGGCTGCACGTGGGCGGGGTCAGAGCGTCAGTGAAGCTCCCGGCCCCACCCCCCTCAACTGGCTAGCGCGAAAATACATCCTCCCGTGTCCTCTGTGCACTCTGCAAAGCTGTCATCGGGGCCCCAATTCACGGGTGACGCGGGCCCCCCAACAAAGCATCAGTGGAACTCCCGGCTGTTGTAGTGAGAGCAGAGAGTGGAAGCCCCGCCCACACACCTGAATGTATGTAGTGAGTTTGGCTGGCCAGGTATGTCCTTACACCCATAAAATGCCTGAATGTTTAAACCCTGAGCTGTGTTATTCAATTGTAAAGCTGTGCACTGCTGAAAGTTCTCTGACCATCTCCTGTATAATGTCCGCAGTCTCTGATTGTCTCCTGCAGTATGTCCGCAGTCTCCGATTGTCTCCTGCAGTATGTCCGCAGTCTCCGATTGTCTCCTGCAGTATGTCCGCAGTCTCTGATTGTCTCCTGCAGTATGTCCAAAGTCTTTAATTGTCTCCTGCAGTATGTCTGCAGTCTCTGATAATCTCCTGCAGTATGTCCGCAGTCTCTGGTAATCTCCTGCAGTATGTCCGCAGTCTCTGGTAATCTCCTGCAGTATGTCTGTAGTCTTTAATTGTCTCCTGCAGTATGTCCGCAGTCTCTGGTAATCTCCTGCAGTATGTCCGCAGTCTCTGGTAATCTCCTGCAGTATGTCCGCAGTCTCTGGTAATCTCCTGCAGTATGTCTGCAGTCTCTAATTGTCTCCTGCAGTATGTCCGTAGTCTTTAATTGTCTCCTGCAGTATGTCCGTAGTCTTTAATTGTCTCCTGCAGTATGTCCGTAGTCTCTGGTAATCTCCTGCAGTATGTCCGCAGTCTCTGATAGTCTCCTGCAGTATGTCCGCAGTCTCTGATTGTCTCCTGCAGTATGTCCGCAGTCTCTGATTGTCTCCTGCAGTATGTCCGCAGTCTCTGATTGTCTCCTGCAGTACGTCCGCAGTCTCTGGTAATCTCCTGCAGTATGTCCGTAGTCTTTAATTGTCTCCTGCAGTATGTCCGCAGTCTCCAAGAATCTCCTGCAGTATGTCCGTAGTCTTTAATTGTCTCCTGCAGTATGTCCGTAGTCTTTAATTGTCTCCTGCAGTATGTCTGCACTCTCTGGTAATCTCCTGCAGTATGTCTGCAGTCTCTGGTAATCTCCTTCAGTATGTCCGCAGTCTGTGGTAATCTCCTGCAGTATGTCCGCAGTCTCTGGCAATCTCCTGCAGTATGTCCGCAGTCTCTGGTAATCTCCTGCAGTATGTCTGCAGTCTCTAGTAATCTCCTGCAGTATGTCCGCAGTCTCTGTCTCCTGCAGTATGTCCGCAGTCTCTGGTAATCTCCTGCAGTATGTCCGCAGTCTCTGGCAATCTCCTGCAGTATGTCCGTAGTCTTTAATTGTCTCCTGCAGTATGTCTGCACTCTCTGGTAATCTCCTGCAGTATGTCTGCAGTCTCTGGTAATCTCCTTCAGTATGTCCGCAGTCTGTGGTAATCTCCTGCAGTATGTCCGCAGTCTCTGGCAATCTCCTGCAGTATGTCCGCAGTCTCTGGTAATCTCCTGCAGTATGTCTGCAGTCTCTAGTAATCTCCTGCAGTATGTCCGCAGTCTCTGTCTCCTGCAGTATGTCCGCAGTCTCTGGTAATCTCCTGCAGTATGTCCGCAGTCTCTGGCAATCTCCTGCAGTATGTCCGTAGTCTTTAATTGTCTCCTGCAGTATGTCTGCACTCTCTGGTAATCTCCTGCAGTATGTCTGCAGTCTCTGGTAATCTCCTTCAGTATGTCCGCAGTCTGTGGTAATCTCCTGCAGTATGTCCGCAGTCTCTGGCAATCTCCTGCAGTATGTCCGCAGTCTCTGGTAATCTCCTGCAGTATGTCTGCAGTCTCTAGTAATCTCCTGCAGTATGTCCGCAGTCTCTGTCTCCTGCAGTATGTCCGCAGTCTCTGGTAATCTCCTGCAGTATGTCCGCAGTCTCTGGCAATCTCCTGCAGTATGTCCGCAGTCTCTGGTAATCTCCTGCAGTATGTCCGCAGTCTCTGGTAATCTCCTGCAGTATGTCCGCAGTCTCTGGTAATCTCCTGCAGTATGTCCGCAGTCTCTGATTGTCTCCTGCAGTATGTCCGCAGTCTCTGATTGTCTCCTGCAGTATATCTGCAGTCTCTGGTAATCTCCTGCAGTATGTCCGCAGTCTCTGGTAATCTCCTGCAGTATGTCCGCAGTCTCTGGTAATCTCCTGCAGTATGTCTGCAGTCTCTGATTGTTTCCTGCAGTATGTCCGCAGTTTCTGGTAATCTCCTGCAGTATGTCCGCAGTCTCTGGTAATCTCCTGCAGTATGTCCGCAGTCTCTGGTAATCTCCTGCAGTATGTCCGCAGTCTCTGGTAATCTCCTGCAGTATGTCTGCAGTCTCTGGTAATCTCCTGCAGTATGTCTGTAGTCTTTAATTGTCTCCTGCAGTATGTCCGCAGTCTCTGGTAATCTCCTGCAGTATGTCCGCAGTCTCTGGTAATCTCCTGCAGTATGTCTGCAGTCTCTGATTGTTTCCTGCAGTATGTCCGCAGTCTCTGATTGTTTCCTGCAGTATGTCCGCAGTCTCTGGTAATCTCCTGCAGTATGTCCGCAGTCTCTGGTAATCTCCTGCAGTATGTCCGCAGTCTCTGGTAATCTCCTGCAGTATGTCCGCAGTCTCTGGTAATCTCCTGCAGTATGTCCGCAGTCTCTGGTAATCTCCTGCAGTATGTCCGCAGTCTCTGGTAATCTCCTGCAGTATGTCCGCAGTCTCTGGTAATCTCCTGCAGTATGTCCGCAGTCTCTGGTAATCTCCTGCAGTATGTCCGCAGTCTCTGGTAATCTCCTGCAGTATGTCCGCAGTCTCTGGTAATCTCCTGCAGTATGTCCGCAGTCTCTGGTAATCTCCTGCAGTATGTCCGCAGTCTCTGGTAATCTCCTGCAGTATGTCCGCAGTCTCTGGTAATCTCCTGCAGTATGTCCGCAGTCTCTGATTGTCTCCTGCAGTATGTCCGCAGTCTCTGGTAATCTCCTGCAGTATGTCCGCAGTCTCTGGTAATCTCCTGCAGTATGTCCGCAGTCTCTGGTAATCTCCTGCAGTATGTCCGCAGTCTCTGGTAATCTCCTGCAGTATGTCCGCAGTCTCTGGTAATCTCCTGCAGTATGTCCGTAGTCTCTGGTAATCTCCTGCAGTATGTCCGCAGTCTCTGATTGTCTCCTGCAGTATGTCCGTAGTCTCTGGTAATCTCCTGCAGTATGTCCGCAGTCTCTGGTAATCTCCTGCAGTATGTCCGCAGTCTCTGGTAATCTCCTGCAGTATGTCCGCAGTCTCTGGTAATCTCCTGCAGTATGTCCGCAGTCTCTGGTAATCTCCTGCAGTATGTCCGTAGTCTCTGGTAATCTCCTGCAGTATGTCCGCAGTCTCTGATTGTCTCCTGCAGTATGTCCGCAGTCTCCGATTGTCTCCTGCAGTACAAACGCAGTCTCTGGTAATCTCCTGCAGTATGTCCGTAGTCTCCGATTGTCTCCTGCAGTACAAACGCAGTCTCTGGTAATCTCCTGCAGTATGTCCACAGTCTCTGGTAATCTACTGCAGTATGTCCGCAGTCTCTGGTAATCTCCTGCAGTATGTCCGTAGTCTCCGATTGTCTCCTGCAGTACAAACGCAGTCTCTGGTAATCTCCTGCAGTATGTCCACAGTCTCTGGTAATCTACTGCAGTATGTCGGCAGTCTCTGGTAATCTCCTGCAGTATGTTCGCAGTCTCTGGTAATCTCCTGCAGTATGTCTGCAGTCTCTGATTGTCTCCTGCAGTATGTCTGCAGTCTCTGGTAATCTCCTGCAGTATGTCCGTAGTCTTTAATTGTCTCCTGCTGTATGTCCGCAGTCTCTGGTAATCTACTGCAGTATGTCCGCAGTCTCTGGTAATCTCCTGCAGTATGTCCGCAGTCTCTGGTAATCTGCAGTATGTCCGCAGTCTCTGGTAATCTCCTGCAGTATGTCCACAGTCTCTGGTAATCTCCTGCAGTATGTCCGCAGTCTCTGATTGTCTCCTGCAGTATGTCCGCAGTCTCTGGTAATCTCCTGCAGTATGTCCGCAGTCTCTGATTGTCTCCTGCAGTATGTCCGCAGTAGGGCTGAAACAACTAATCGATTATGAAATTAATCGATTACTATTTTCATAATCGATTAATCAGCCAGTAACATAATGGGGTTAAAAATAATAAAATTAGCCCTTTATAGTTCAAAAAGAGCAAATATTCGCTACTGTAAATATTACTTTCACAGTTCTACAGTAAAAAAAAATGAACCCCTTACAGTAGTGATCATTTGCTTTTTTTGTACTATAAAGGGCTCATTTTAGTTTTTTTTAACCCCATTATGTTACTAAACATCTTAGACCTGGTTTACATCTTTGTGTTTTTTGGTGCTTTTTGCAGAAACACACTACAGTTCATTTAACATGGTTTTCTATGGGACACGTTCACATCTATACTTTTTTTCAGCCGCTGCGTATTTGGAAAGGGTTAGGGACTTTTTTTTTAACGCAAAAAGGTGCTTTTTTGGTTCAATATACTTCAATGGAGAAGCTGCAGAAAACATGCAATTCGTTTTTGCAGCAATTTGTATTTTTTAATCTGCCCAACAACAAATTGGCCTAAAAACTGTATTTCTCTTCTAATAGTGTATATATAGTATATCTCTTCTGTCTGTTATTCTCAGAGTGGATTTAATATTTTGCTCCCTAACCATATAGTTGGTTGTTTATATTTACCACTGCATAGAGATATTTAAGAATAAATTGTTTTTTTTTAAAAAACTTTACATACTAACTAAATTATACACCACACTCTTTATTAAGGTTAACCGATTAATCAAAACAATAATCGACCAACTAATCGATTATGAAAATAATAGTTAGTTGCAGCCCTAGACCGCAGTCTCTGGTAATCTCCTGCAGTATGCCGCAGTCTTTGATTGTCCCCTGCAGTATGTCCGCAGCCTCTAATTGTCTCCTGCAGTATGTCCGCAGTCTCTGATTGTCTCCTGCAGTATGTCCGCAGTCTCTGGTAATCCCCTGCATTATGTCTGCAGTCTCTGGTAATCCCCTGCAGTATGTCTGCAGTCTCTGGTAATCTCCTGCAGTATGTCCACAGTCTCTGATTGTCTCCTGAAGTATGTCCGCAGCCTCTGATTGTCTCCTGCTGTATGTCTGCAGTCTCTGATTGTCTCCTGCAGTATGTCCGCAGTCTCTGATTGTCTCCTGCAGTATGTCCGCAGTCTCTGATTGTCTCCTGCAGTATGTCCGCAGTCTCTGATTGTCTCCTGCAGTATGTCCGCAGTCTCTGATTGTCTCCTGCAGTATGTCCGCAGTCTCTGGTAATCTCCTGCAGTATGTCTGCAGTCTCTGGTAATCTCCTTCAGTATGTCCGCAGTCTCTGGTAATCTCCTGCAGTATGTCCGCAGTCTCTGGCAATCTCCTGCAGTATGTCCGCAGTCTCTGGTAATCTCCTGCAGTATGTCTGCAGTCTCTAGTAATCTCCTGCAGTATGTCTGCAGTCTCTGTCTCCTGCAGTATGTCCGCAGTCTCTGGCAATCTCCTGCAGTATGTCCGCAGTCTCTGGCAATCTCCTGCAGTATGTCTGCGGTCTCTGGCAATCTCCTGCAGTATGTCCGCAGTCTCTGGTAATCTCCTGCAGTATGTCCGCAGTCTCTGATTGTCTCCTGCAGTATGTCCGCAGTCTCTGGTAATCCCCTGCAGTATGTCTGCAGTCTCTGGTAATCTCCTGCAGTATGTCTGCAGTCTCTGGTAATCTCCTGCAGTATGTCCGCAGCCTCTGATTGTCTCCTGCAGTATGTCCGCAGCCTCTGTTTGTCTCCTGCAGAATGTCTGCAGTCTCTGATTGTCTCCTGAAGTATGTCCGCAGCCTTTGATTGTCTCCTGCAGTATGTCCGCAGCCTCTGTTTGTCTCCTGCAGAATGTCTACAGCCTCTGTTTGTCTCCTGCAGAATGTCTACAGTCTCTGATTGTCTCCTGCAGAATGTCTGCAGTCTCTGATTGTCTCCTGCAGTATGTCCGCAGTCTCCGATTGTCTCCTGCAGTATGTCCGCAGTCTCCGATTGTCTCCTGCAGTATGTCCGCAGTCTCCGATTGTCTCCTGCAGTATGTCCGCAGTCTCTGATTGTCTCCTGCAGTATGTCCGCAGTCTCTGATTGTCTCCTGCAGTATGACCGCAGTCTCTGGTTGTCTCCTGCAGTATGTCCGCAGTCTCTGGTAATCCCCTGCAGTATGTCCACAGTCTCTGATTGTCTCCTGCAGAATGTCTGCAGTCTCTGATTGTCTCCTGCAGAATGTCTGCAGTCTCTGATTGTCTCCTGCAGAATGTCTGCAGTCTCTGATTGTCTCCTGCAGTATGTCCGCAGTCTCTGATTGTCTCCTGCAGTATGTCCGCAGTCTCTGATTGTCTCCTGCAGTATGTCCACAGTCTCTGATTGTCTCCTGCAGTATGTCCGCAGTCTCTGAACCTCTCCTGTAGTATGTCTGCACTCTCTGACACTCTCCTGTAGTATGTGTATTAATGTGCCCCTTTACTTGCACAATTATTTGGGATTGCTCCACTGCTCAGTGAGAGGTAATGATGTGCATTAAACTCTAGCAACCAATCAACGAACAGTAGAGATCTGCTTTAATCTCTAGCAACCAATCAGTAAGTGGTAATGATGTCCTGTAACCCCTAGCAACCAATTACTGAGCGCTAATAATGTACATTAACCTCTAGCAACCAATCAGCAAGCAGAAATTATGTGCTGTAACCTCTAGAAACCAGCCAGTGAGCAGTAAGGATAGGCTGTAACCTCTGGCAAACAATTGCAATAGCTGCTTGATCTGCTGCAGTAAACTGATTTTGAGTCTACCTGCTATTTTTTATATGTCTCAGAATGGAGGGGGGCCCCAAGAAAATGTTTGCCCAGGGCCCAATCAAAATTAAAGATGGCCCTGATGCCTGACTATGCATAATCTTATTCTAATTGTCCCTGTTCACACTTGCATGCACAGTTGCTCTAAGCTTTATGCCCTATACTTTTTTCAGCATACTAGCATACAGCATTTTAATCCAATAGAATTTAATGGGAACACATATAAATGCTTGAAACATGAATTTTTGGATGCCTTTTACACCTGTAGAACTTCTCTTCTCCTTTATACATGCCCTCCTCCTTTTGCCAAGCCCAGAAAACAAATTCCTGAAGTCTTGAAGATGCACATGCAAAAATGGCTGTAATATGCCTAAAAAAAGCAAAAAAAATCACCAGGAATATGCTCTGCTCAGTTGTGAAGGCAAGTTTTAGTATGTTCTGGAATAAAATTGTAAAGAATTGTAAAAAAAATGAAAACAAAAATGAAAAAAAAATGCTAAAAATGTAATAAAAAATATTATTATTATTTTTAACATACTGTCATCAGTCAGTGTCCCTGATCGATTTTATTATATCTTTTCATGTTTCAACACTGAAGAAATGACACTTTGCTACAATGTAAAGTAGTGAGTGTACAGTTTGAATAACAGTGTTAATTTGCTGTCCACTCAAAATAACCTAACACACAACCATTAATGTCTAAACCGCTGGCAACAAAAGCGAGTTCACCCCTAAGTGAAAATGTCCAAATTGAGCCCAATGAGCCATTTTCCCTCCCCGGCGTCATGTGATTCATTAGTGTTACAAGGTCTCAGGTGTGACTCGGGAGCAGGTGTGTTAAATTTGATATCTCTCTCACTCTCTCATACTGGTCACTGGAAGTTCAACATGGCACCTTATGGCAAAGAACTCTCTGAGAATCTGAAAAAAAGGAATTGTTGCTCTACATAAAGATGGCCTGGGCTATAAGAAGATTGCCAAGACCCTGAAACTGAGCTGCAGCACGGCAGCCACGACCACACAGCAGTTTAACAGGACAGGTTCTACTCAGAACAGGCCTCATCATGGTGGACTAAAGAAGCTGAGTGCACATGCTCAGCGTCATGTCCAGAGGTTGTCTTTGAGAAATAGAGACATGAGTGCTGCCAGCATTGCTGCAGGGGTTGAAGGGATGGGAGGGTCAGCCTGTCAGTGCTCAGACCATACGCCGCACACTGCATCACATTGGTCTACATGGCTGTCATCCCAGAAAGGAAGCCCCTTCTAAAGATAATGCACAAGAAAGCCCACAAGCAGTTTGCTGAAGACAAGCAGACTAAGGACATGGATTACTGGAACCATGTCCTGTGGTCTGATGAGACCAAGATAAACGTATTTGGTTCAGATGGTGTCAAGCGTGTGTGGCGGCAACCAGGTGAGGAGTACAAAGACAAGTGTGTCTTGCCTACAGTCAAGCATGATGGTGGGAGTGTCATGGTCTTTGGGCTGCATGAGTGCTCGGCACTGAAGAGCTACAGTTCATTGAGGGAACCATAAATGCCAACATGTACAGTGACATACTGAAGTAGGGCATGATCCCCTCCCTTCAGAGCCTGGGCCGCAGGGTAGTATTCCAACATGATAACGACCCCAAACACACCTCCAAGATGACCACTGCCTTGCTAAAGAAGCTGAGGGTAAAGGTGATTGACTGGCCAAGTATGTCTCCAGACCTAAACCCTATTGAGAATCTGTGGGGCATCCTCAAATGGAAGGTGGAGGAGCGCAAGGTCTCCAACATCCACCAGCTCCGTGATGTCATCATAGAGGAGTGCAAGAGGACTCCAGTGGCAACCTGTGAAGCTCTGGTGAACTCCATGCCCAAGAGGGTTAAGGAAGTGCTGGAAAATAATGGTGGCCACACAAAATATTGACGCTTTGGGCCCAATTTGGACATTTTCACTTAGGCGTGTACCCACTTTTGTTGCCAGCGGTTTAGACATTAATGAATGTGTGTTGAGTTATTTTAAGGCGACAGCAAATTTACACTGTTATACAAGCTGTGCACTCACTACTTTACATTGTAGCAAAGTGTAGATTCTTCAGTGTTGTCACATGAAAAGATATAATAAAATATTTACAAAAAAGTGAGGGGTGTACTCACTTTTTCTGCAATACTGTGTATGTATATGTATATATGTATATATATATGTGTGTGTGTGTGTGTGTGTGTGTGTGTGTGTGTGTGTGTGTGTGTGTAGAGCTGAGAAAGTTGACAGTGCTATATAAGTACTTATAATAAATAAGGTTTTAGGGGTTCTCTGGATTATTTACAGAAATTTGGCAGCAAATGTTCCTGGAAATTAAAGTAAAATCTCACCAACTAAGATATGGCCAATATTCGACACTGAGAACAGGAAGGGGTTATTCATACATCACAGAGAATAAATTATTATGTTGTCTGTAGATGATGTAAGTGAATTTCTGCCGTTTTGTACATTTCCTGTCGTAGATCGTGAGAATTTTGTGCTTTTTGTGCTCTGTCCTTGTTTGCATCCCTCCACTTGTATGAGAGGAATTCCTCCCCAGACTCCTAATCTAAAGAAATATACAGTTTACATTAAAGTGGTTGTAAACCCTGTACAAAGCACATTCTTCTATAGCAGTGGCAGCCATTAGGGGTGCCCCCCCCCCCCATCAATGCGTCTGGGCCCCCTAATCAACATGCAGGGTGCCAGATGCATGGATTCCAATGGGGGGGTGGGTTTGAAGCACGTGATTCGAGCCAGAGGCTCTAAAGGGCTTCAAAAAAGGGTGGGCTCAGCGTGCAAAGCATGCCACCGGCTGACCGGGGAGTGGGGGTGGGGGTTGTGTGCCCCCCTTCAAAAAAAAAAAAACACCAACCGCCACTGCTCTATAGTGTCTAAATCCAGAGAAGTAAGTGTCCTTTCTCTCTGCTGCGTCATTCCTCTGCCATCTGCATAAGTCACTTCTGACAAGTTTTCCTGATACCAAGAGAAAAAAAGGTGACAGAGGAGGGAGCTCCAACACCCAGCCTGTGATTGACAGCTTCAGCTCTATTCCTGCGTGCTGTGTGAAAGGGACTGTGTCCCTTCCCTCCAATCAGCACTCACTGAGCTCTACAGAGTGTATCTTCAGCTCCCTGCCCTCTGCTTTTTGAAGCTCTTAAAGTGTAAGTCCACCCTCACACTAAAATGCCTGCATCTACAGACATCCACAATCTAACACTAACCTATCTAACCATGTAAAGAAGAAATTGCTATATATATACCTTTTTTGAAGCTGATCCGATCCGGTCTCCATCGGCAAAAGCTCTTCAAAGGGCACAGCTGACAGCGGCTGTGAAATCAATGGGAAGTGACGTCATCCATAGACTTACTATGGGGCTTCCATTGTTGGATGTGTCCTCTGCATCCACTTACACAGCGAAGCCGCAGCTGACAGCTCAGCATGGAGATCAGTTTGGACTGGCTTCAAAAAAGGTATGTATACTGATTTCTTCTTTACAGGGCTAGATACAGTAGGTTAGTGTTAGATCGTGGATGTCTGTAGATGCAGGGATTTTAGGGTGGACTTCTACTTTAAATGATGTGTTAATTCTGCACTTTGAATAGATGTAGAGAAGAGAAAACTGCAGATAAACAGGTACAACTTATGTAGGAACATTTGTTTCATCTCTGTGTATCACTTGAGGCCAGTTACTTCATTGGGTATATGTAACGCTTTACAACCACTTTATAGGATAAGTTCACCTTTGGGGACATGTTTCATGTTCCACCCATTTTTACTTATTTTTTACTATTTGGCTTACATTTTTTAACTGACCTTTTCTTTTCTATCTGCAAGCAGCTATGATTTTCTATCACAAAAATGTATCTTTCTCACTACCAAGGAAATAACGCAACAGTTTGTAACAAGGATTTCCCAGAGTCCTCCTTCCCTTACTCCTGGAGTTGCACTGAATATGGCATCCCAGGCATTGTCCTTGGGTTTACCACACTGGGAGTTCCATCTTTGGTGTTCCACCTAAACAAGGTGTTGGAGGTGCAACATTTTTTTCTTAAAAGTGGATGTGTTTGGTAATTTCACAAGTCAGCATAAATAAATTCCTGAGGTCTCACAATATACAACTGTAATTTTTTTAACGAAAAACTGTAAATGACCAGACCATCGTACTGGGTTCTGGGAAAATTCTCTCTAGAAAAATAAAGCGTCATGATCCTGACATTACATTAAATTACAATATGGCTTGTTTGGCAATCTTATGTGTTACAATGAGCTATACCAAAATTGGAGTTTTTTTTTTTGTGAATGTTAGATTGTAGATGCAGATAATTTATGGATTCTGCTGTTATCATTATCTTTTATGCAGGATATGACAGTCCATAAGGGGAAAATATAAAATTTCCAGACCCGAAAAAGTCACTTATATTCATCATTCATGATCCCTCAGCTTTACTAGTCATGACCGCAATGTAAAAAAGTCTGGGAAGCTGTGGATAAGTTTCAGGCTGTGACTGTACTGCCCCCAGGTGGATTATACACAATACTGCATATCACTTGTGTTTCCTGATATTAGTTGCAAGTTCTTGGCCAGTGTATACTCCAGATACTTCTCATCATGTATCTAGGTATTCTGCAGTGGCGGCTGGTGGATTTTTTTTTGGTGTCAATAAAGCCCCCCCCCCACCCCCGTTGGCCGGAGTCACCTTTCAAGCTACCCTAATGTACACGCTGCCACTGTATTAAAATATTAAAATGCATCTATCAAACAAATCTGAAGTTTTTTAAATAAAATATATATAAGATATGAAATTTTTGTACCTGCGAAAAATGATAAACTTTGTAATGCTAGCTTATGTACAAATGCTAGCTAAAGTATTGTGTTAAGGCATTTCAAAAACAAACATAAAACCCCAACAAATGTCAGATATTATTATTATTTTTACCTTTGATCCTGCCAGTAACACACTTCTTGCCCTAGGGTGATGAAACTCATTGTACTGTATCCGTGGAAGGAGCCATGTATTCAGCCCCCTTTACTCTGATACCCCTAACTAAAATTTAGTGGAACCAATTGCCTTCAGAAGTCACCTAATTAGTAAATAGAGTTCACCCGTGTGTAATTTAATCTCAGTATGAATACAGTTGTTCTGTGCAGCCCTCAAAGGTTTGTTAGAGAACCTTAGTGAACCTTAGTGAACACACAGCATCATGAAGGCCAAGGAACACACCAGACAGGTCGGGGATAAAGTTGTGAAGTTTATAGCAGAGTTGGGTTATAAAAAAATATCCCAAGCTTTGAACATCTCATAGAGCACTGTTCAATCCATTATCCGAAAATGGAAAGAGTATGGCACAACTGCAAACCTACCAAAACATGGCCGTCCACCTAAATTGACAGGGCAAGAATACGGGCAAGGAGAGTATTAATCAGAGAAGTAGCCAAGAGGCCCATGGTCAGGGCCCATCCTAGGGTCACAGACGCCTGAGTGCAGAAATATTACTGGCGCCCCCACATGGGCGTGGTCATCTTACCAACTCCTCCCCTTTACAAATGTTTCTATGGCAACGACTCAAACACAGAGATGCTCCCCTAAGAAGTCTTTGTTACCCTGGGATCCTCCCATGATCTTTTACCAATAAAGAAAATACAGGAAGAGCGTACACTAATGAGACCTGGAGGGGAGTTTCTCTAAAGCACAAAGAGAGGGCTTCTGTTAGAGAATCTGTTAGAAAGAGCCCCCAGACATAGTACATGAGATGGTCGGAGACTGCAGATATGATACAAGAGATGGTCAGAGACTGCAGACATGATACAAGAGATGGTCTGAGACTGCAGACATGATACAAGAGAAGGTCAGAGACTGCAGACATATTACAGGAGATGGTCAGAGACTGCAGATATAATACAGAAGATGGTCAGAGACTGCAGATATAATACAGGAGATGGTCAGAGACTGCAGACATGGTACAGGAGATGGTCAGAGACTGTGGACATACTACAGGAGATGGTCAGAGACTGCAGACATGATACAAGAGATGGTCAGAGACTGCAGACATGATACAAGTGACGGTCAGAGACTGCAGACATGATACAAGTGACGGGCAGAGACTGCAGACATGATAGAAGAGACGGTCAGAGACTGCAGACATATTACAGGAGATGGTCAGAGACTGCAGATGTAATACGGGAGATGGTCAGAGACTGCAGATATAATATAGAAGATGGTCAGAGACTGCAGACATATTACAGGAGATGGTCAGAGAATGCAGACATACTACAGGAGACGGTCAGACTGCAGATATTATACAGAAAATGGTCAGAGACTGCAGATATAATACAGGAAATGGTCAGAGACTGCAGATATAATACAGGAGATGGTCAGAGACTGCAGACATATTACAGGAGACAGTCAGAGAATAAAGATATACTACAGGAGACGGTCAGAGGCTGCAGATATGATACAGAAGATGGTCAGAGACTGCATATATAATATAGGAGATATTCAGAGACTGCAGATATAAGAGCCCTTTCACACTGGGGCGGTTTGCAGGCGCTATTGCGCTAATAATAGCGCCTGCAAACCGACCCGAAAGTGCCGCTGCTTGCATTCCAGTGTGAAAGCCCCGAGGGCTTTCACACTGGAGCGATGCGCTGGCAGGACGGTAAAAAAAGTCCTGCCAGCAGCATCTTCGGAGCAGTGAAGGAGCGGTGTGTATACCGCTCCTTTACCGCTCCTGCCCATTGAAATCAATGGGACGGCGCGGCTATACCGCCGGCAAAGCGCCTCTGCAGAGGCGCTTTGCGGTGGTATTTAACCTATTCTCGGCCGCTAGCGGGGGGTAAAACCGCCCCGCTAGCGGCCACATACCGACGGTAAAACGCCGCTAATAATAGCGGCATTTTACCGCTGACGCCGCCCCCCGCCCCAGTGTGAAAGGGCTCTTATACAAGAGATGGTCAGAGACTGCAGACATATTACAGGAGATGGTCAGAGACTGCATATATAATACAAGAGATGGTCAGAGACTGCAGTTCCTATGGACGTTAGTAGATAATGGCCAATCGGCCCTCTCACCTGACCCAGCGAAACAGCAACAACGGTTCCTCTAATCAGGAGTCAGCTCACTCTGAATTGCCCGTGATGACTCCGCTGGGTAGCCTCCAGATGTGTATTTTGGCAATGACTCCGTTCCTTTCTGCACCAGGGATGGCGCTAGGCTGTGTGACCTTCCCTCTGGTGGCACAGGGCAGCAGGGTTCTCTCTCTGATGGTGTTCCCTCAGCACTGTACTCTCCCTCTAGAGTCCTGGGTGCACTTCCCTGAAAGCTTTCCCGGGCTCCTGGCTCTCTCTCTCCCATTCAGCTGGGCAGGCTGTGTGGGCTGCAGTTTCCGTGTTATAGTGGGGCCGCCAGTCCTCGGTTCTATATATCCCGCAATCCTCTTCTCTGCTCCTTTTTTTTATTCTATTTCTTCCTTGGCCGATATGAAGGCGGGGGAAGAAACACAGTGGGTGGCTGTGCTGGCAAACGTCGCTCACTAGTACAGCAGCACAGTGGCGTCACTAGGGTTGGTGTCACCCGGTGTGGAAAAAATTGGTGTCACCCCCCTTCACTAACTATAGCCCCCCCTCAATGCAGACCCCCCTCCATCAGTGCAGACCCCCCTCAGTGAAGACCCCCCTCCATCAGCGCAGATCCCCCCTCCATCAGTGCAGACCCCCCTCAGTGCAGACCCCCCTCCATCAGTGCAGACCCCCCCTCTATCAGTGCAGACCCCCCCTCCCCTCCCATGGTGCCCCCCCAGCACATGTCCATTTGTATTGCATTAAACTACATACCTCAAAACAGCACGGGATAGGCTCAGCGGTGTCCCTCGGACTCTCTCCTCCCTCTCACACAGCGGAACGGAGTGGACTGAAGCCGCCTCCCCCTCCTGTGTAGATGTAAATAGAGAGGAGGGAGAGGCGGCTTTGTTGCGCTCCGCTGTGTGAAGCAGCAGGCGGGTGGGGACAGTGCGGCATTAGCAGGTGTCACCCCTCTGGTGGGTGTCACCCAGTGCAGCCTGTACCACCCCCCTAGTGATGCCACTCCAGCAGCGCACGAGGAGGAGAGGGAGGGGGAAAGAAGAGCCCACGACAGCCGCTCCGATCTCCGGCTGCTTCGCTCTTCTCCTCTGATCCTCTCCTGTCAGTTGTCGGTGGAGAGAGCCACCTCTGGACACAGACAAGGAGAGGAGGGGGGAGGGGAGCACTCTGGCGCTTTGGCGCTCCCACCTCTGCAGCGCCCATGTGCGTTGCACCCCGCACACCTGCCCAGGATCGGCCCTGCCTATGGTAACTCTGGAGGAGCTGCAGAGATCCACAGCTCAGGTGGAAAAATCTGTCCACAGGACAACTATTAGTCGTGCACTCCACAAATCTGGCCTTTATGGGTGAGTAGCATGAAGAAAGCCATTTTTGAAAGAAAGTCATAAGAATTCCCATTTGCAGTAACGAGAAGCCATGTGGGGGACACAGCAAACATGTGGAGGAAGGTGCTCCATGAGACCAAAATTGAACTTTTTGGCCTAAAAGCAAAATGCTATGTGTAGCAGAAACCTAACACTGCACATCACCCTGAACACACCATCCTCACTGTGAAACATGGTGGTGGCTGCATCATGTTGTGGGGATGCTTTTCTTCAGCAGGGGCGGGAAGCTGGCCAGAGTTGATGGGAAGACGGATGGAGCCAAATACAGGGCAATCTTAGGAGAGAGCCTGTTAGAGTCTGAAAAAGACTTGAGACTGGGGTGGAGGTTCATCTTTCAGCAGGACAATGACCTTAAACATACAGCCAGAGCTACAATGGTTTGGTTTAGATCAAAGCATATTCATGTGTTTGAATGGCCCAATCAAAGTCCAGACCTAAATCCAATTGAGAATCTGTGGCAAGACTTGAAAATTGCTGTTCAGACGCTCTCCATTCAATCTGACAGACCTTGAGCCATTTTGCAAAGAAGAATGGGCAAAAATGTCACTCTCTAGATGTGCAAACCTGGTAGAGACATCCCCAAAAAGACTTGCAGCTGTAATTGCAGTGAAAGATGGTTCTACAAAGTATTGACTCAGGGGGACTGAATACAAATGCACACCACACTTTTCACTTATTTATTTGTAAATAATTTTGAAAAACATTTATCATTTTCCTTCCCCTTCACAATTATGTGCCACTTTGTGTTTGTCTATCACATAAAATCTGAATAAAATACAGTTACGTTTTTGGCTGTAACATGACAAAATGTGGAAAATTTCAAGGGGTATGAATACTTTTTAAAGGCATCATTAACGTCATCCTGAAGGGAGAGGTGTGACTACGGAATATGGGGCCCCACAGAAAAAAATATATTGTGATGTGTGACCACACCAACACATGGTAAAGGGTGAGTAACTATACCCACTTAAACATTTATTTAAATCTATTAATATATCTATGTCAAACCAAAAACAAAATATAAAAATCCATTAAGTGTCCCAAAATGTGATATCAAAAAATGTTAAAAAACATATTAACTGTCAAAAACAATATGTATCAAAAAAGAGTTCAATGAAACTTGTTCACTCGCACAAGTGTAAGTAGCATTTTTTTTTCATAAATTGAAACACCATGCCATATATATCATTACCATGTATGAATCAATTTGGATTCTGAGATATATATTATTACCATAATATACTATGTTTATCAATCATTAAATATTAATTTTACTAATCTGTCTATACGTTTATCTGTACCTGCATGTTTCAATCAAAGTCCCAATTTCCCTCTTCCCTCTCCCCCCCCCTTTTTCATTTTGAAACACCATGCCAGGTAATGTATCCTCCACCACTTAAGATCCAGATCACTCACCGATGTTAGTGGCTGATGATGAGGAACCAGCAAACACGCATTTTCCCTTGGCAGGGTGCAATACTCTGCAGGTCCGTGATTGAAAAACTCAGATCCCAGTTGCAAATAATTTTGACATCCAACAGGTAATTTCCTTTCTTTTCAGGGCGCAATGGTCTGCAAATCCAAAAAACAACCACTCCTGATTCTCCTCCACTTTTAAATAATTGACCTCTCCAGAGAGGTGTAGAATAAAAGAGAAGCACAGCATAGCATAAAATCCTGTAAAACAGGTTTCTCATTTTATTAAATCACATAGCATATTAAAAAGTGTCTCCCGACACTGATTAAGCAGGCATAGGTTATATGTGTCTATCTCGGATCTCATGATCCCGCAATCAGACAGCCAATGTAGCGTGGTAATGATCCCTCCGACAGCTCACCCTACATACGTTTCGTCGTATAGACATCCTCACGGGGCAGGCCCCTGCCAGGTTACACCTCTCTAGAGAAAGAAATGTGTGTTTGCTGGTTCCTCATCACCAGCCACTAACATGAGTGATCTCGATCATAAGTGGTGGAGAATACATTACCTGGCATGGTGTTTCAATTTATGAAGAAATTGCTACTTACACTTGGAGTGATCAAGTTTCATTGGACTCTTTTTTGATACATATTGTTTTTGACACTTAATATATTTTTAACATTTTTTGATATCACATTTTGGGACACTTTACGTATTTTTATGTTTTGTTTTTTGATTTGACATAGATACAGTATATTAATAGATTGAAGTTAATGTTTAAGTGGGTTTAGTTACCCACCCTTTACAACGTATTGGTTTGGTCACACATCACAATATATTTTTTATTTCTATCACATTGTTTAGATACTATTACTATTTTTCTTCATTACATCTCTTTAGATATTATTACCACTAACCACTAACACATTCAAAATTATTGGAGAGAGATTATAAGATTGAGTTTGGTTTCTTTTTGGATGGATTAATCTAACATGCACCTAGGGACAGCGCTGTTTTTGTTCACATTTTTTTATATGTAAGTATCCATTCTACATCAAATTGATAGTTATACAAAGAGACAAAACATGTTCATATATAAAGAAAATACTTACACATACTTCAAGATGCACTAATAAAAACAAAAGAGGGTTGCATGTCCAAGTATGCAAGATCCTCCAATATAATGGGATTATAGCGGCCCAAAATGGAAAAGTAAAGGCATGTGTAAACAAAATATATATATATATATATATAAGTATAACAAATGTATTAATACGTTTTAAAAACTGACATAAAACAATAAAATACTGTTGTGCAATAGAAAAAAGCTATAGGTACACAACAAACATGCGTATATTAGCATGATGGTATAAGCATATTACAGCTAAGCAATAACTGCTGTGAATCGTGAAACCCCACACGTTTCGAAATAAAGATTCCTTCTTCAGGGGGTTGATAGAAAGAAGTATTTGTTGTGGCCTATAATAGTACAAAGCGTAAGTACACCAGTCAACATAGATTTTAAAAGCCAAATGTGTCATCCATCACCCCACCAGAATAGCTCGTATGCTGCCAGAGAGATCCAGATGGAAAGAGGCCAAATACAACAACCGATATAGGATAGCAACAAGCCATTATATGGTGAGTATTTGGTATGGCAGCAAGAGAGACACACAGCAGCCTAACCACACAGCAGCTCAGGAGGCTTCTGTGTGTCTCTCTTGCTGCTATACCAAATACTCACCATATAACGGCTTGTTGCTATCCTATCCTCATTACATCTTAGGATGTAACAATTACCCTGCTTCTTTCTATCAACCCCCTAAAGAAGGAATCTTTATTTCGAAAGGCGTTGGGGTTTCACAATTCGCAGCAGTTATAGCTCAGCTGTAATATGCTTATACCATCATTCTAATATATGCATCTTTGTTGTGTACCTATGGCTTTTTTCTATTGCACACCAGCATTTTCTTGTTTGTCAGTTTTTAAAACGTATTCATAAATTTGTTCCACTATTATTTATATATATTTTTTGTCTACACATGCCATTACTTTTCTATTTTGGGTCGCTATAACCAGGGCCGTCTTTAAGGCAGGGCAAAAGAGGCAGCTACCCTGGGTCCTGTCATTGTTGTGGGGCCCAAAGCTTCTCCCTCATACTTGCCAACTATCCCAGTTTAAATTCCTTCGTCCCTTGAAGTTTCAGTCTTGTGCTGTGTCCCGATATCTCAGTGTGAAGTGCTGTTACTAATGCTGCCCAGCTCTGGCCTATTGTTGTGTACAGCTGACTCACCTGCAGACCCTGTGTTTACATGTAAATAACCGGCATTCATATGTAAATAGTCGTGGCATTACTAAGTAAATAGCTGCGGCCGGCAGCATTGATATGTAAATAAAGGCGGCATTCATATGCATATCATGTTCCCCAGCAGTGAGGAGATGATGTGCTGTAACCTCTAGCAACTAATCAGTGAGCCGTAATGTGTCTAGCAACCAGTCAGTAAGCAGTAATGATATGCTGAAACTGCTGGTAACCAATTGCTGACTGATCTGATACAGTAAACTGATTTTAAGTCTAGCTGCTATTTATTGTATGTCTCAGAGCAGGTGGAGAGTGAAATTGCATGGGGGGGGGGGGGGGCAAGAAATGTTTTGCCCAGGGTCCAATCAAAATTAAAGACTGCCCTGGCTATAACCCCATTATATTTGGGGATCTTTCTTGCATATCTCTAGTAGGGATGATGGCCCATGCCCCTACAGCCATATCCCCTCACTTCTATGTAACTTGCATGTCCAAGCGGGAGACCCCAGATAGAGAACCAGATAAGATACAAGGGAGACAAAGGCCCAACTAACTCCTCTGTAATAGTAAGGGAAAAATAAGTCAATGAGACACTCTGGACCAAGGAAAAAAAAACAAAAAAAAACAACCGTCTACCTTATACAAATTGGTGACAGAGTCCAGGGTGCCAAGGATCGACTCGATGGTAGCAACAGATTCACAATAGCAACGGCAGTTGTTTTTTTTGTAGTCCAGAGTGTCACATTGACTGATTTTTTGCTATTTGATACAATTTTTGATTAGTTGTCATAATAGTTATCAACACTTACTATTACCATGGAGTCAGTTAAGCCTTTTTCTCCCTTGCATCTTATCTGGTTTCCAATGTGGGGTTTCCCACTTGGACATTCATCCTTCTATTGCTTTTATTAATGCATCTTAAAGTATGTGTAAATAATTTCTTTATATATGAACATGTTTTGTCTCTGTATAATTATCAATTCGGTGTAGAATGGATACTTACATATATTTACATTCTAGAAAATACCATTTTTCTCCTGATGAAGACTCTTTATGAGTTGAAACGCATTGAGGTTTTCCTGTTGCTATCTGAATGGATGGTACTTCATATGATGCAGTTTTACTGATGCATTGGTTGTTATATACTCTTGGTGTATGGTAACTTTTAAACTCTGTGTACATTTGTGTACAAAAGTCTACATTTTACAATATTTTCTTTTACTAGTGAATTGGTACCGCTAAAGTCCCACCCAGTTCCCCTCTTTAAGCAATTACAGTCTAAGCCTACGTTTCCATTAGTGCGACTAGAAAGTTGCGTGACTTTGCAATGTGACTTTTAATGCGATTTCATGCAACTTTACAAATTACTTTACAAATCTGAATTAAACGTGATGGATCAGAACACAATAGTCTAAGTTGGTGAAGTAAAATTGGAAAAATATATACATAAAACTATTTTTCAGAAATAAAAAAAATTATAATTGGCATGTGCGTATGTATTCACCCCCTTAGATATGAAGCCAATAAAAAGCTCTGGTGCAACCAATTACCGTCAGAAGTCACATATTTAGTGAAATGATGTCCACCTGTGTGCAATCTAAGTGTCACATGACCTGTCGTTACATATACACACCTTTTTGAAAGGCTCCAGAGGCTGCAACACCTAAGCAAGAGGTACCACTAACCAAACACTGCCATGAAGACCAAGGAGCTCTCCAAACAAGTAAGGGACAATGTTGTTGAGAAGTACAAGTCAGGGTTAGGTTATAAAAAAATATCCAAATCTTTGATGATCCCTAGGAGCACCATCAAATCTATCATAACCATATGGAAAGGTCATGGCACCGCAGCAAACCTGCCAGGAGACGGCCGCACACCAAAACTCACAGACTGAGCAAGGAGGGTATTAATCAGAGAGGCAGCAGAGAGACCTAAGGTAACCCTGGAGGAGCTGCAGAGTTCCACAGGAGAGACTGGAGTATCTGTGCATAGGACGACAATAAGCCGTACGCTCCATAGAGTTGGGCTTTATGGCAGAGTGGCCTGAAGAAAGCCATTACTTTCAGCAAAAAACAAAATGGCACATTTTGAGTTTGCGAAAAGGCATGTGGGAGACTTCCAAAATGTATGGAGGAAGGTGCTCTGGTCTGATGAGACTAAAATTGAACTTTTTGGCCATCAAAGAAAACAATATGTTTGGCGCAAACCCAACAGATCACATCACCCAAAGAACACCATCCCCACAGTGAAACATGGTGGTGTCAGCATCATGCTGTGGGAATTTTTTTCAGCAGTCGGGACTGGGAAACTGGTCGGAGTTGAGGGAAAGATGGATGATGCTAAATACAGGGATATTCCTGAGCAAAACCTATACCACTCTGTGTGTTACTTGAGGCTAGGACAGAGGTTCACCTTCCAGCAGGACAATGACCCCAAACACACTGCTAAAGCAACACTTGAGTGGTTTAAGGGGAAACATGTAAATGTGTTGTAATGGCCTAGCAAAGCTCAGACCTGAATCCAACAGAAAATCTGTGGTCAGACTTAAAGATTGCTGTTCACAAGCGCAAACCATCCAACTTGAAGGAGCTGGAGCAGTTTTGCAAGGAGGAATGGGCAAAAATCCCAGTGATAAGATGTGGCAAGCTCATAGAGACTTATCCAAAGCGACTTGGAGCTGTAATAGCCGCAAAAGGTTGCTCTACAAAGTATTGACTTTAGGGGGGCAAATAGTAATGCACATTGACATTTTCTGTTATTTTGTCCTATTTGTTTGCTTCACAATAAAAAAAAAAACATCTTCAAAGTTGCGGGCATGTTCTGTAAATTAAACGACGCAAATCCTCAAACAATCCATGTTAATTCTAGGTTGTGAGGCAACAAAACATGAAAAATGCCAAGGAGGGTGAACACTTTTGCAAGGCATTGTATAAAAAAATGGAAATAAAGTAAAAAATGCTCCATTTTTACATGGTCAATGTAGCTAATAGCCATATATTTTCTCTTTAGAGTTTTGATAAATTGGTGGCTTTGCTCTCTAGCCATCTAGAGCAACAAAACACCAGTTTCCGAAAGGAGTATTCTGGCCGTTGAAAGACTCAAAACATTGAGGTAACTTTTCATACCTACCTTTTCTTCTTCTTACCCCATGTGTGGCATTTGGAGATTCACATCATTATTTAAACCTTTTTACTTTTACATGAAGTGAAATAATTAATACTAGCATATAATTGTGGGTGTGATTGTGTTTACCATATTAATTGTCCCTGTACATCACCAGTGCCTTTCTCTTATGACTGTGACTAAGCACCTGTTGGTGTGAATCGTGTTAGCTTTATGTGTTGGTACATGTGCATGTGGATGTACGTGGATGTTTTGGACCTCTGTCTTTTTATGAAATAAAAGGTGAATTTTTGGAGTGCGGCTGTCCAGCATACTTTTGTTTCCATGCTACTGTTGCAAACAGAGCCGACACCCATCTCAACTCAGACAGCTGATCCGAGGAGAGGTAATCGTCTTATGCCGCGTACACACGGTTGGACTTTTCGGCTACAAAAGTCCGACAGCCTGTCCGACAGACTTTTGACGGACTTTTGTCAGACTTTTGGCGGACTTTTGACGGACTTGCGGCAGACTTTCTTACGAACCGACTTGCCTACATACGATCACACAAAAGTTTGACGGATTCGTACATGATGACGTACACCGGACTAAAATAAGGAAGTTGATAACCAGTAGCCAATAGCTGCCCTAGCGTGGGTTTTTGTCCGTCGGACTAGCACACAGACGAGCGGATTTCTGGGTCTGGCGTAGTTACGACGTAAAGATTTGAAGCATGTTTCAAATCTAAAGTCCGTCAGATTTGCGGCTGGAAAAGTCCACTGAAAGTCTGCTGAAAGTCCGGGGAAGCCCACACACGATCGGATTGTCAGCCAGCTTTAGTCCGTCGGCGTCCGTCGGACTTTTGTAGACGAAAAGTCCGACCGTGTGTACGCGGCATTAGAGCGGTGATCTTTTGTTTCTCAGTGTCTTTCTCTTGCTCCTCTTCTTTCTTCACTTCCTCAGGCACCTACTTCCAAGCTAGTTTTTATTTATAATATAGAAGTACAGTAGCTTATTGTTATAATGCATCATTGTAATAAACTGTATTTACTCTGCCATTTTAGGTACCTGGCAACTGGACATTCCTTTGCAAGTTTGCATTCTGAGTTCTTGGTTACAAAACTACTGTCAGCAATATTGTACATAATACCTGCAGAGCCATCTGGAATGTTCTTAGGGATTTTGTCCTGAAGAAGCCCACTACCCAAGATTGGTGCAAGATAGCGGAAGTTTTCAGGGACGAATGCAATTTTCCAAATTGTGTCAGGGCAAGTGACAGAAAACGTATAAGAATAGTGATGCCCATTGGCAGTGGAACTAAATTCTTCAACTACAATAAATATTTCGTGTTTGTCTTACTAGCAGTGGCTGATGCCAAACTGTCAGGGCTGGGCTCAGCCCTTCCTTCTCAGAGTTCTGTCCTCAGCTGTCGGTTAATTGCCAGTACTCTTTATTCCACAGTGACTCACCTGGTCTATATTTCCTGCTCGTCAGCTAGCCCTGCTGGCTATTTAAACTGCCCGGATCAGATCTCCTGTGCCTTTGCCTGGCCAACATATCCGGATACTCTCTGCTGTGTTTACCTGTTAAAGACTTTTGCCTGGCTGACCTCACTTCTGGTTACTTATCCTGTTTACTGCCTCTACTACACTGATCTCTGTATTCCTGTTTCACTGGCTTGTTCTGACTACCCGCTCTGGTTACCAAACTCTGGCTATGTTTTAACGTTTGCTCTGTTTGTACCATTTTACCATTTTATTAAAAAGTGTGATTTTTACTGCATTTCTGTCTCAGTCTGATTCATGGTTCCTGTCAGTAGCCGAAGGCCATGAATTCAGAAGATGCAGGCAATCCACTTCTTGGTAATATTTTTTCCAGATTGGATGAGCAGGATCACCACATGGATCAGTTTGCCATAGCGTACGGACACTCCTGATTCGCACTGCTCACCTGGATGCTTTCACTGAGGCTGTTCCAGTACAACCTGTGTTGCAGGCCGTCCCTGCTGCTGCTCCAGTCTCTGTGCAGGCACCCGCTTCGAATATTCCCTCTATAAGAGGTATGTCTGGTTCCGCTCCACTTCTCTATCGATTTGGGGGCGATCCAGTTCAATGCAGAGGGTTCCTCAACCAGGATAGGATATACTTTGAGATGCTGCCCCAGGTGTTTCCCACGGAGAGAAGTAAAGTAGGCTTTGTGATTTCTTTGCTTTCTGAGAGAGCCTTGGCCTGGGCAAACCCTCTATGGGAGACGCAAAACCCTGTCGTCCTGAGTTGCCCAGAGTTTGTTGCTTCCTTAAAAAGGGTATTTGACGATCCTGGATGCTCCACTTCTGCTGCCAAGAGCCTCATGTCCATCAAACAGAGTAAAGAACTGTTGCCGATTACGCCATTGAATTCTGTACTCTGGCAACAGAGATTGCTTGGAACAATGAGGCCCTCATGGCTGCTTTTTCTCATGGTCTCTCGGATACCATCAAAGATCACATAGCAGCCCGGGACATACCCACTGAGCTGGAGAATTTGATCATATTTGCCATTCTCATTGACTCCAGACCAGGGGCGGATCCAGAGTCTAGTCTCGGGAGGGGCAATGCCAGAAAATACCTTTTTTTGCGGGCAATTTATCGGGGAAACGGCTGGTGATGGCGATTCAATCATCATGGCACCATGGTTCTTATTTTGTCAGGATGATTGAAGCGCATTATTCCTATTCTTACATTTTAATATAAAATGAAATAGTTCAACTCACCATAATGCAGAATCAGTGGGAGCCCTGAGTGTGTCACTTTCCACGTCGCCTGCCACCAAAAGCGGATTGTCACTTGCCACGTCACCTGCCACACGTTGCGGATTGTCACTTGCCACGTCACCTGCCACACATTGTAAATTGTCTCTTGCCACGTCACCTGTCACCAGATGAGGATTGTCACTTGCCACGTCACCTGCCACATGCTGCGAATTGTCACGTCACCTGCTACACATTGCGGATTGTCACTTGCCACTTCACCTGCCACCAAATGTGGATTGTCACTTGCCACATCACCTGTCCCCAGATGCGGATTGTCACTTGCCACGTCAGCTGCCACATGCTGCGAATTGTCACTTGCCACGTCTCCTGCCACCAAATGCGGATTGTCACTTGCCACATCACCTGTCACCAGATGCAGATTGTCACTTGCCACGTCACCTGCCACACATTGTGAATTGTCACTTGCCACGTCACCTGTCACCAGATGCGGATTGTCACTTGCCACATCACCTGCCACACATTGTGAATTGTCACTTGCCACGTCACCTGCCACACGTTGTGGATTGTCACTTGCCACATCACCTGCCATACGTTGTGGATTGTCACTTACCACGTCACCTGCTACATGTTGTGGATTGTCACTTGCCACGTCACCTGCCACACGTTGCGGATTGTCACTTGCCACGTCACCTGCCACACATTGCGGATTGTCACTTGCTACGTCACCTGCCACACGTTGCAGATTGTCACTTGCCACGTCGCTTGTCACCAGATGCGGATTGTCACTTGCCACGTCGCCTGTCACCAGATGCGGATTGTCACCTGCCGTGTCACTTTCCTGCTAAGGTGGTCTCTTGCTATGTCCCAGAATCAGACAGCAAAGAGATTATGTAATCTCTCTGCTGCCCACAGCTGCCTTCACAGTGAGGGCAGAACTGCAGGGATGCAGGGCGGGCGCAGGGTGGTGAGAGATGATGTAATCTCTCTGCTCCCCTGCCTGCCGGCTCCCTGATTGGCCAGCAGCCCACTCAGTCATGCACAGAGTCGCCCAGCTACCCCCCTCTCTCACCCGCCCACTTACCGACCTAGCCGCCCGCACTGTCCCCCACGGCGGAGCTGCTCGCACTGTCACCCACGGCGGAGCCGCCCGCACTGTCACCCACGGCGGAGCCACCCTCACTGTCACCCATGCCGGAGCCGCCCGCACTGTCACCTGCAGCGAAGCCGCCCGCACTGTCACTAGGCAGAGCCGCCCGCACTGTCACCCGCAGCAGAGCCGTCCGCACTGTCACTCGCGGCGGAGCCGCCGCTGCCCACACTGTCTGCTGTCACCCGCTATCTCGGAGGGGGCAATTGCCCCGTTGCCCCCCCTGGATCTGCCCCTGCTCCAGACTCCGAGAGAGACCTTTCTTTTAAGGAGCGCTTGCGGAAGCCTCCTGCACGTTTAGTTCTGAGCTTTGCAGTCCCACCCTTGCCTCCCTCACCTCCCATGCCTCCTGTTACCAAGTCTGCCAGTGAAGTAGAACCCATGCAGTTGGGCTTCACACGTCTCTCTGCGGAGAAGGGGGCCTTTAGGAGGAGGGAGAGATTGTGCCTTTATTGTGGCCAGGCAGGTCACTTCCTGAAGTCTTGCCCTACCCCTCTGGGAAAACACTTTTACCTGAGGTCCTGTAGGGGATTAGGCTATTTCGTCCCCAGTTATCCAGAAGGATAAGCCCCTGGACCCGTCTGAGTCGTCCATCGAGATACATGCTCTAATCGACTCGGGGGCTGCGGGCCTGTTCATAGATGGTGCCTTTGTGTCTAAGCATTCGATTCCGCTGCAGCTTCGTGCCACTCCACTTGCCATTGAGGCTATTGATGGGAGAACTCTACAACCCATGAGACTACTCCATTGACCATAGCCGTAGGGGCTCTTCACCATGAGATAATCCAATTCCAAGTAATTTCCTCACCTCATTTTCCTGTGGTTATTGGTTATCCTTAGTTACAGAGGCACAACCCCTCTTTTGATTGGCTTCGTTCTGAGGTTCTTTCCTGGTCGCCATAATGCAGGAAGACATGTTTTCAGAAAGTGGCTAAGGTCTTGTGCGACTCTTCATCTCCTCCCTGCCAGAGGATTCCTGCAAATTTTGCGATGTCTTTGACAAAGGTCAAGCCGGTAGTTTTCCTCCACACCAGTCGTATGATTGCCCAATTGACCTTCAACCTGGTGCCATACCCTCTCGTTTATCCTTTCTCTGTCTCAGGGGATAAAGCAATGGTGCCGACGCATTCTGCATCTGTAAATCCTCATCTCCTGCTGGTGCTGGTTTCTTCCTTTGTGAAAAAGAAGAGTGGTGAACTGAGACCTTGTATTGATTATAGGGGTCTCAATCGCTTCACGATTACGAATGCTGATCCGATTCCATTGATTACGGAAATATTTGACCGCCTCAAGGGAGCAATGGTTTTCACGAACCTTGATCTGAGAGGGGCATACAATCTCGTGAGGATCAAGGAGGGCGGCGAATGGAAAACTTTGTTTAATACCAGAACAGGCCATTACGAATACCTTGTAATGCCGTTTGGTCTTTGCAATGCCCCGGCAGTTTTCCAGGAATTTATCAACGATGTCCTCTGAGATTTGTTGCAGCTATGTGTGGTGGTTTATCTCAAAGATATCCTCATATTTCTAAGTCCCTAGAGAGCCACCACACAGATGTCTGCTATATACTTCAGAGGCTGAGAGATAATAACCTGTATTGTAAATTGGAGAAGTGTGAGTTTCATTGTGAACAGGTTAAATTCCTGGGTTATGTCGGTTCCACTGCTGGTTTTTCGATGGACCCAGAGAAACTTTCGGCAGTTCTACAGTGGCCCCAACCCATGGGCTTACGTCCATTGCAGCGTTTTCTTGGCTTTGCCAATTATTATCGGAAGTTTATTCGTAACTTCTCTTCTGTGGTCTAACCCCTCACTGATATGACAAGAAAGGACGATAACCCACAGAATTGGTCTCAGTGCCAATCAGTGATTCCAGTCAGTGCCGCCTATCAGTGACAATCAGTGCCACCTATCAGTGCTGCAAATCAGTGCACACCAATGCTGCCAATCAGTGCTGTCTATCAGTGCAGTCTATCAGTTCAAATCAGTGCTGCCTATCAGTGCCTATCAGTGCCACCTATCAGTGCCCATCAGTGTGGCCTATCAGTGCTGCCAATCAGTGCCCATCAGTGCTGCCTATCCGTGCCAATCAGTGCCAATTAGGTCCCATCAGTGTGGCCTATCAGTGCCAATCAGTGCTGCCAATCAGTGCCCATCAGTGCTTCCTATCAGTGCCAATCAGTGCTGCCTATCAGTGCCAATCAGTGCTGCCAATTAGTGCCAATCATTGCTGCCTAACAGTGCCACCACTGAGTAGCTATCAGTGCTGCAGATCAGTGCCCATCAGTGCTGTCAATCAGTGCTAACAATCAGTGCCGTCTATCAGTGCCTATTAGTGCTGCCAATCAGTGCTGCCTATCTGTGCCCATCAGCGCAGCCAATCAGTGTCCATCAGTGCACTGAGTGCGGGCATGGGGAGATGAACTCAGCAGCCAGGCACATTGTCCATGAGTGTGTGTTTGGGCGGCGGAAGGTTGGTGGGGCACAACTGAAATCCGTTGATGTTTATTAATGCTACATGCCAATCTTTAGTATAATAGGTCATCACCGCACTACTATTTACAAAAAACTACTGGAGGTAAAATAAAAAAGTGTCAATAAAAGGCCTACCGCTAACTGTTACGTGTTCACACAACAAAAAAAAAAAAAGGGCAGCGCTAACTTACTAATCAATAACATAACAATAATGTATGCAAATCTAAATAAACTTAAATATTACCACTATACTGGTCTCATTGATATGCAACTTCACATATAATACATATAATACACATCAAACTGAAAACAAGACATAACAAAGAAGGGGGGGGGGGGGGTGGAAACTCCTCCTACAGATAATTGCAATACAAATTAACTTCAAGTGCAACAACTTTTTAGTTGGAAGGATCACACCATTGTAGCAATTTTTATTTTTTAGATTGTTACACTTAATTTCATATGTTTTAGTTACAATTATATTGTGAATTATTGCACTTGAAGTTAATTTTCCACCACTCCTGCTAAGTCCATGTCTTTATGGACCTTGCTTTGTGCACTGGTGTGCAGTCATGTTGGAACACGAAGGGGCCATCCCCAAACTGTTACCACAAGGTTGGGAGCATGAAATTGTCCAAAATGTCTTGGTATGCTGACATCTTAAGAATTCCCTTCACTGGAACTATGGGGCCAAGCCCAACCCCTGAAAAACAACCCCACACCATAATCCCCCCTCCCCCAAATGATTTGGACCAGTGCACAAAGCAAGGTCCATAAAGACATGGATGAACAAGTTTGGGTGGAGGAATTTGACTGGCCTGTACAGAGTCCTGACCTCAACCCAATAGAACAACTTTGGGATGAAATAGAGTGGAGACTGCGAGATAGGCCTTCTTATCCAACATCAGTGCCTGACGTCACAAATGCTCTTCTAGAAAAATGGTCAAACATTCCCATAGACACACTCCTAAACCTTGTGGGCAGCCTTCCTAGAAGAGTTAAAGCTGTTATAGCTGCAAAGGGTGTACCAACTCAATATTGAACCCTACGGACTAAGATTTACTAAAGTTCATGTGCGTGTAGAGGCAGGCATCCCAATACTTTTGACAATATAATGTGTGTGTGTGTGCGTGTGTGTGTGTGTGTATATATATACAGTATCTCACAAAAGTGACTACACCCCTCACATTTTTGTAAATATTTTATTATATCTTTTCATGTGGCAACACTGAAGAAATTACACTTTGCTACAATGTAAAGTAGTGGGTCTACAGCTTGTATAGCAGTGTAAATTTGCTGTCCCCTCAAAATAACTCAACATACAGCTATTAATGTCTAAACCGCTGGCAACAGAAGTGAGTACACCCCTAAATGAAAATGTCCAAATTGGGCCCAATTAGCCATTTTCCCTCCCCGCTGTCATGTGACTCGACCACTGCCTTGCTAAAGAAGCAGAAGGTAAAGGTGATGGACTGGCCAAGCATGTCTCCAGACCTAAACCCTATTGAGCATCTGTGGGGCATCCTCAAACGGAATGTGGAGGAGCGCAAGGTCTCTATAATCCACCTGCTCTGTGATGTCGTCATGGAGGAGTGGAAGAGGACTCCAGTGGCAACCTGTGAAGCTTTAATGAACTCCATGTTCAAGAGGGTTAAGGCAGTGCTGGAAAATAATGGTGGCCACACAAAATATTGAAATAAAGGAAAAGTGGGGTACGTGGTGCTACCCTATTGTACCAAGTGGTGTAAAAAGTGAGTAACCTCCCACCAGTGGAGGCAAAAATACCTATGCTGTAAATATATCCATATGTGGTGGATATAAAAGTGTAGTGTGGCAAAAACCATGCCAAGTGAAAAGAAAAAGGGTGCCTATTTGCACATATAAACAAATATGTATATTCCGTCAAACAAGGATGTGGAAAAATATGTAGTATATAACCATATCTAATAAACTAAAAATGTGAGCTAACATCATACATATATATTGAAGGTACTAATATGTACTAATAAGTGAGACCTCCAAAATGACATACCAGAAAAAAAAAAAAATATATATATATATATATATGTGTATATTAAAGTAACCAAAAATTCAATATTGTTAAAAAGTCCTAGAGCAGGGGTATATGAATATAAATAAAAATATATGAAGATATATAAACAAAGTCCCGTGCAGATTATGCGTGAAAAAACAAAAGTAATATAAACCTAAAAATAACATACACAAAATTTATAGAGATAAAAAACGGAAAATTGTATCATACTTACCGTAATTTTCCTTTCCTGGTGCCTATCCATGGCAGCATACTAGTGATAGAGCTCCGCCTCGACTCCTCCCTCAGGACCAGTGAATAGCATAAATTAAAGACATAGTCCCTCCCCCAACATTCTCCGTCAAATAGAATACCGAGGGTGGGAGCGTATGCTGCCATGGATAGGCACCAGGAAAGGAAAATTATGGTAAGTATGATACAATGTTCCGTTTTCCTGGTGCCTCCATGGCAGCATACTAGTGATAAATAACTAGCTGACACGGGTGGGATACTGCTTAACAATAAATGTTTAATTAGAATGAGACATTGCAGCCTGGACTGCCCTTCTCCCGAACTCAACCGTTGTGAGAGCTCCTGGGTCGATACGGTAGTGTCTGAGGAAAGTATTGCGAGAAGACCAGGTGGCGGCCCTGCACACCGTCTCTAATGACACGTTAGCCCTTGCTGCCCAGGAGGTTGAGACTGCCCTTGTAGAATGAGCACTCACTCGGGATGGAGGTTCCATATTCTTCATCCTGCAGGCCTTCTGGATTAACTTTACCACCCAAGATGCCAGAGTTCTGATGGAAGCTTCTTTGCCCCTGTATTTACCGAATGGAACAATCAAGAGTCTTTCCGAGTTCCTGAAGGATCTAGTGGCCTCTAGGTAGGCTCTGAGCACTCTGGATATGTCCAGCTCGTGACATGATCCTGAATCTGCTTCAGCAAATACTGGTAGTGCCCAGGGCTCCAAAAGGTGGCTTGGAGTAGTGACCTTAGGTGTGAACCCCCGAAGGGGACGAAGCTCTAATCTATCGTGGAAAAAAGAGATGTGGTCATCACCTATTCCTAACGAGTGGAGTTCTGAGATCCTTCTACCAGATGTAATGGCTAGCAGGAAAACCGTTTTTAGTGTTATGTTCCATATTGTCAGTTGTTCCACTGGGGCAAATGGATGGTCAGAGAGGACTTCAAGGACCAGGGATAAATCCCACTTGGGAAAAGACCGTCTGACAGGTGGACGGATCTTTAACACTCCTCTGAGGAAAGTGACTACTAAGGGCTCTTCTGCCCATCTTTTATTTTGTTGCGGCAGAAATTGCTGCTACTTGCACTTTGAGAGAACTTAGGCCAAGACCCAGATCAAGTCCTGACTGGAGGAAACCGAGAACATCTGATGTAGAAGGAAAGATTGGATTAAACTCATTTGAGGCAGCAAATGACAAGAACTTGTCCCATATTTTTGAATAGATAGCATTGGTTGCTGGCTTCCTGGCTCCTAGGAGGGTTGTTATGACCTCTGGGCAACATCCTAGGGACTCGAACCTTCGCCTCTCAACCTCCAGATTCGAAGGTTCAGCTTCTGAGGGTCTGGATGAACTAAACTGCCCTGCGTCAGAAGTTGAGGGAAAGGATGGATCCTGATTGGAGAGCTCACACTGAGGCGCATAGCTAGAGGAAACCAAGGTCTCTTCGGCCAATATGGGAGTACTGCCAGTACCTGGACTGTCTCTCTGAGAAGTCTCAGGAGGAACTTGAATATTAATGGCCGGGGGGGAAAGGCATATGCGGTGGTGAACCTCCAGGGGCATGACAGGGCATCTACTTCCTCCGCTTGCATATACGGCAGGCGAGAGACGAATCTGGTCAGTTTGGCATTCCCGGAGTGGCAAATAGGTCTACCTGAGGAGGATCCCATAGGTTGGCAATCTGACGGAAGACCTGGGGATGAAGAGCCCACTTGTTGTTGTCCAGGAAGTTCCTCGACAGCGTGTCTGCTTCCGTGTTCAACCTTCCCGGGAGATATATCGCCCTGAGGTCTAGGATGTTCTTCTCTGCCCAGAGCATAATCAGCTCTACTTCCCTGAGGAGTAATGTGCTGCGAGTGCCCCCCTGCCTCTGCAGATACGCGACAGCTGCCCTGTTGTCCAGGCGTAAAAGTACTCTCTGGCCTCTGATCTGAGATGCTAATGAAGTCAGTGCCAAGAACGCTGCTTTCATCTCCAGTATGTTGGATACTACTCCCTGGGTGGAACAGGACCATCTCCCCTGTATCCTGGTTTCCCCGCAATGGGCTCCCCCAGCCCTGTCCACTTGCGTCGGACGTAACTGTGATCCAGAAGAGGGAACCCAGATGACGAGGTTTGGAGAGGTTTACCGGAAGAGTCCACCAATGCAGGCTCCTGCGCATTGCTCCTGTCAGCAGAATTGTCTGAGAGAGTCGCTGTTTCTTCCACTGCGCCAAGAAACCCGTCTGAAAATACCTCAAATGCCAATGGGCCCAAGGAATCATCGGTATGCAAGCAGACATTGTGCCAATTACGGCTCAGGCATTGCGATGCCATTAGATACCGGCTTGCGATGGTTTTGACCATCTTCTGGATAATAATCCTCATCTTCAGGGATGGTACTGACATTGTCCCCTCCCGGGTGTCGAACATCGCACCTAGATAGATCATCCGCTGTGTAGGTGCAAGCTGACTCTTCTCTGAGTTTATCAACCATCTTAGTTCTCTCAGGGACTGGAGAAGAATGTCTCGGTGATACACCAACTGACCCGGACTGCGTGCTAGGAGGAGGATGATATCCAAATAGTGGTATATCCTCAAACCCTTCTCCCGCAGGGGAACCAGAACGGATATTGGAATCTTAGTGAACACCCTGGGGGAGGTGCACAGACCGAAGGGCAGGGCTTGAAACTGCAAGTGGATCCGACCTACTGCAAATTTGAGATACTTCTGAAAGGCAGGTAGAATTGGCACGTGTAAGTACGCATCCTGCAGGTCGATTGAGATCATCCAATCTGTTGGCTGTACTGCCTGAATAATTGTTTGTAGAGACTCCATCTTGAAGCTTTCTGGGTGTATGTGCCTGTTGAGCCTTTTTAGATCTATCACAGGCCTCCATCCACCCGTTCTCTTTGGGACCAGAAATAGAGTGGAATAGAAGCCTGCGAAGCGTTCCGCCAAAGGAACCGGCACAGCTGCTCCCTGAAGTTGGAGTGATGATACGAAGTGCCTTAGGGCTTGAGCCTTCAGCGGAGAGGATGGAATTTCCGTTAGACATGTGCACACTAAAATATTTCATTTTGGAATTTCGTTTTCGTCCGAAAAATAAATTTATTTAGTTACTCCCGAAATTCATTTTTATTTATTTTGTTTTTCGTTAAAAATTGCATTCGTCTGAAAATCCAAATTAAGGTCGAATCTGTCATTGAAAGCTTATGGTGTCTGTCGAATGTTCAAAGAAGATTCGACGGAGCAGCTAAACTGTACGACGCCGTGTAGTTTACCTGCTCCGTCGAATCTTCTTAGAACTTTCAACAGACACCATAAGCCAAAGTACGTGTGTACTTAGTTCTAGCTATTTTACTGCTCCTCCTCTTTGGTTACAATCAGCCAATAACATTCATCATCATCATTATTTTTATTTATCTTTTCTCCCCTACGTCAAATCTTTTCTCCCCTACGTCGAATCTTTTCTCCCCTACGTCGAATCTTTCCTCCCCTACGTTGAATCTTTTCTCTCTACGGCGAATCTTTTCTCTCTACGTCGAATCTTTTCTCTATGTAGAATAATCTTGGACTAATAGAGCTAAGGTTAGGCACATTCGACCACAGGTTTGATGGACACAGATTGTTATTGTCATCATCATGTCGAATCTCTTATCTATATAGAACTGTTGTAGCAACGAAAACGAAAATAAAGCATTTGTTTATGTCGGATCTTTCGTTTTTCGGACTCTGCACTTTCGTTATCGTTTGTTAAAACGATAAAGAAAATACCTGAAATTTGGACGAAAATGCATTCGGACGAAAACGAATGCACATGTCTAATTTCCGTTCTCGTGAACGAATTTTGAGGTGGAGGATGAGAGAAACTCCAAAAGTGTCCCCATTGGATTGTTGACAGAACCCAGGGATCCTGGCATTTGCTGGCCCAGACCAAAAGAAAGAATTTTAGTCTGGCTCCCACCGGGAGTGTCTGGGCTAATCTGGTGTCAAAAGGATTGCTTCTGCTCATGTGGAGTCGGTGGGCCCTTCGACTTTCTGCCCAAGAAGGATGCCTCAGTGCCCCTCCAGGGTCTTCTGCCGTCTCTGAACTGCTTTGATTGTCTGAAATCTCTAGGGTTTGACTGGTGGAACCTGGAAGAACCCCCTCTGGATCTTCGCATCCTTCTGTCTTGGAGAAGCATACCTTACTTTCCTCCTGACAACCTAGATATGGCTTTATCCATCCTGTCTCCAAATAATGCCTTCCCGAACGGGATTTTGCACCAATTTTGCTTGGAAGCCAAATCCGCCGTCCAGGGTTTTAACCACAAGGCCCTTTTCGCCATTACTGAGTGCAACATAGATCTTGCTGAACACCTAATCGTGTCTATAGCTGCTACTCCGACGAAGTCTGCTGACAATCTAATTTCTTCCAAGGCTTTAAATTATGTCTTCCTTGGGGACATCCTGGCGCAGAGCTGTTTCGATGTTATCCGTCCAAGCTCTAATGGCATTGGACACGGGGTGAGGGCGATCGCTGGCTTACATGCCGCTCCTGCAGCTAAATAGCTCCTCTTGAGGTCCAGGTCGATTCGTCTGTCAAGAGGATCCTTGAAAGAAGCGGAATCTTCCATAGGCAGGGTAATATTCTTTGCGAGACACAACACTGATGCGTCTACCACAGGCATGGAATTTAGTGACTGTGTTCCCACCTCCGGCAAGGGATACATTTTATTGAAACGGCCCAATGACAGCTTTTTATCAGTCCTAGACCACTCATTTTGAATGACTTGACTAATTTCTCCCATTAAAGGGAAGAAAGCCTGTTTCCTTTTAAGAAATGGGAAGTAGCTTTTTGCTTCCTGGGGAGGTTCTTCAGTATCCTCCCAAGCTATTGCGGCTCTTACTGCCTGGATGGATGGCTTTACCAATGAATGGCTGAAGCCGGAAGGATCTGATTCATCTGACGAATCCCCCGAGAGGTCAGGTGGGGAATCTCTGGCCGGTCGGCCTGATGGAGGTAGAGGCGTACTGGCTGCCGAAGGACCGGGAAGATTAAGTTCAACCTCCTGAGCCTGGGACGTCTGCGGGACTAGCTGGGCAGGAACCAAGGCCGCAAGCTCAGAGAAGGAGTCCTTCATAGTTCTTTTGAGCAGGTCCACCACCTGTTGGTTTTCTAACTCGCGGCTGGACGCATAGTCCGCGAAACAGTCTTTGCAGACTACTTTATTCGGCAGCGGACTAGCCCCACAGGTCCAGCACTTCTTCTTCTTATAGAATCTAGGAGAGGGGGACCGGTCCCGTCTTCTGGGTCTTGATCTATGTCGCGAAGAATGGGACTCACGTCTTGACGAGTGGGACCGGTGGCATGAAGAACGAGATCTGCGACTTGGGCTGTCGTCATCGTGGTGCCTTGAGGATTTTTCGGTCCTCTTGGAGTGGGTAGGGCTATGATTTTAAGAAAAAATCATGTCAGGCCAGCGAGCGCACTTTTTTTTTATTTTTTTTATACTCACGTATAGGTGGTCCCATACCTAACGGAGGTGTGAGGATCTTTGTTGCGAGATGAGTGGCTCATTTCGGAGTTGGGCATAAGGATCAGCTGCGGAAGAAAAAATAGCAGAAAAGGTAAGGAAGAAAAAGAGGCACATATTCCATTTTGTTCCTCTTCTTTTTTTTTTTTTTTTTTTTTTAAAGCTTACCACAGAGCAGCTTAGAGAGACCTTAGCAGGGCAGCCGAGGAAACTCTGACCACCAGCCCCCAAAGCCGATCCTAAATAGCCTAAGGGTGGGTGGGGCAGTCCCATGAACCCCCAGTCTCTCTGCCCCCTTATTTTTTTTTTTTTTTTTTTTGAAGAAAAGGGCAAAATTGGCCCTTTTTCCAGAATCCAGAATCAAAGATGGCCGCCACGGCGCCGAGAGACCGCGCACGTGCATGCGCAGTAGAGCCGACCCTGGGCCGCCGGGAAGCCGAGAGCGATGGCTGGATCGCGCATGCGCAGTATAATGAAGGGGACGCCGAGCCACGCTGCCCGCAAGAGAAGGAAAACAGACACAACACGGCCCCCACAGTAACAGGGTAACGGATGTCGCCAGAAGACCTATTAGGTATCAACAAAAGGAATATGCTTACAGCCTTTATATTTTCATTCAAAGGAAGAAAAGGAATGATACAAAAAAGAAAAAGGGGGGGGAAGACAAATGCAACTTTCTTTCTTTTCTTTTAAAATGAGAGATGAAAGAAAAAAATGAAAAATCACAGGCCTGGAAGAAAAGGGAGCTGATCCTTTTGCGACTCCTTTTGCCTTCATCATAAGCTATGGTGGCAGACTGCGTTCCTGAGGAAACTCTGCAAGAAGACCCCAACAGATCCACAGAGGGGTTCCCAGTCTTATCAGCGCTGTGAGCGGCCCAAGAACAGGGACTGCACACGGGAAAGGCTAAACCCAGCGGACGCTGCCGAATGCAGAGGTATGGACATACTGCTACTCTTCACCAGCACAAGAGGTATGAGGAAAAAAAGGAGAATGTTGGGCGAGGGACTATGTCTTTAATTTATGCTATTCACTGGTCCTGAGGGAGGAGTCGAGGCGGAGCTCTATCACTAGTATGCTGCCATGGAGGCACCAGGAAATAAGTATAAAAGTAAAAATAAATGAATATAAAGTCCCAGGGGATAAGATGTATATCGCAGGAGTATATTCCAGGATAACCGGTTATGATCCTTTCAAGTGACTTTGGTGCTCAGCAGATAGGGTGACTTAAGGTGCTCCCCCCATTGTGTTCCCACTCACCAAATGCTTTCACCCCTACAGGGGTAATAGGTGTAATGCCGCGTACACACGGTCGGGCTTTTTAGCTACAAGACTTTCGACAGACTTTCGACAGACTTTCTAATGACCGGACTTGCCTACACACGATCACACCAAAGTCCGACAGATTCGTACGTGATGACGTACACCGGACTAAAATAAGGAAGTTGATAGCCAGTAGCCAATAGCTGCCCTAGCGTGGGTTTTTGTCCCTCGGACTAGCATACAGACGAGCGGATTTCTGGGTCCGGCAGAGTTACGACGTAAAGATTTGAAGCATGTTCCAAATCTAAAGTCCGTCAGATTTGCGACTGGAAAAGTCCGCTGAAGGTCCGGTGAAGCCCACACACGATCGGATTGTCCACTGGATTTGGTCCGTCGGCATCCGTCGGACAAGTCCGGTCGAAAAGTCTGATCGTGTGTACACGGCATTAGTGTGTGGTCGTGGCTTGGCTTCCTCCTAGGCTCTCCCAGATTTCCGTCTGTAGGTCTATCAGGATCCTCCAGCTGTCTCCACAAGTAAGGAGTCACAATGGTCGGCTCCTTCCCAGAAAATCACTCCCAGCGCTCAGAAATGAGTCTTTGGCTAAAAACATAGGTCACTCTTCATGTATATAATCGCTATAATGTTGAACAGTGTAGGCTGTGGAGGATCCTTCTGTAGCTGGGGCCGATCCAGAAGCTGCCAGCCGTTCGGGAAGCACTGGGGCCAGAAAACTGGAAGTTTGGAAACCACCTGTGAAGTAGATGGCACAAAAATTAAGCTAAATTTCTCTTTCCAGGTGAAAATATCTGCAGCTGGAGCACCGAAGTCACTTGAAAGGATCATAACCGGTTATCCTGGAATATACTCCTGCGATATACATCTTATCCCCTGGGACTTTATATTTATTTATTTTTACTTTTATCCTTATTTTTATCTCTATACATTTTGTGTATGTTATTTTTAGGTACCTTCAATATATATGTATGATGTTAGCTCACATTTTTGGTTTATTAGATATGGCTATATACTACATATTTTTCCACATCCTTGTTTGACGGAATATACATATTTGTTTATATGTGCACATCGGCACCATTTTCCTTTTCACTTGGCATGGTTTTTGCCACACTACACTTTTATATCCACCACATATGGATATATTTACATAAACCTAGCTCCAACAGCATAGGTATTTTGCCTCCGCTGGTGGGAGGTTACTCACTTATTACACCACTTGGTACAATGGGGTAGCGCCACGTACCCCACTTTTTTCCTTTATTTTATGTAAGTTCTCTTGGGAACCTAACAGGGGGGGCGGCTGCAACCCTTAATTTTCCTGAGCGCGGAGTATACCATATATTTGACACAAAATATTGACACTTTGGGCCCAATTTGGACATTTTCACTTAGGGGTGTACTCACTTTTGTTGCCAGCGGTTTAGCCATTAGTGTGTTGAGTTATTTTGAGGAGACAGCAAATTTACACTGTTATACAAGCTGTACACTCACTACTTTACATTGCAGCAAATTGTCATTTCTTCAGTGTTGTCACGTGAAAAGGTATAAAATATTTACAAAAAATGTGAGAGGTGTACTCACTTTTGTGAGATACTGTGTATATATACACACACACACACACACGCATGTGTGTTTGAGCTTTGGGGTGCATACCCTAATGCAATAGGCTGCACTAGGCTGCACATGCCTATGTGGCTATACTGCAACATTACTGTTTTTTTGTTAAGCCGTTACACCATGTTTATGCCATATTGTTTGCCTTACTCCCTTGTGTGGGTGACATTTTTTGTACTCCAATTTTGTATGTTTTTGGGTTTTTTTGGTCATATGTCTGTTTATGTGTAATTGCATTCAAATGCTGAATAAACAGATCTTTCACAAAAAGAATAAAGGGAGAAAAAAAACACAAAATGTAACCTGAATATTTTTTATTTGCACAGTTTTTTTTGCAAGAATGCACAAAAAATAAACTTTTGTTCGATGAACTACACCATTTTTTTGTTGTTTTTTTTGGCAACCACAACATATAAACATAAAATTATAAAACAGGTACCAATTAGAACAATACCAAAAATAAGAAATAAACATTACAACTGCTAGTAGGTTTTTGGTTCAGTGGACCGGAACCTGAACCAGTGGATGGTCCAGGGTAATCCATTGATGTTTCTGGGTAGTATTGCCTTTCCTGAAAAGGCAGAACCTGAGTGGGTGTAGGCGACATAAGTTGGTGAGTGGTCGGGGAGCCAAGGGTGGAGGTAATGGGGGCAGGAATTGGATGGAACATGCGGGGCCTTAACCGCTTGCCGCCCGCCGGCAGTCATATGACGGCCAGGCAGTGCGGCTCTTGTTCTGGGCGGGTATCATATGACGTCCTGTTCTTTAAACAGGGAATACGCGCGATCGTGCATCCCTGTACCTTCGGTGGCGGCGTGTCACGGAGACACTGCTCGCCACCGAGGGGGGTGAACAGCATTGGGCATGGCTGTTTACCACGTGATCGGCCGTAATGAAGTCACGGCCGATCACAGATGGTATCGCCCCACTGTGCACGGCGCATGCGCGCGATCGACAGCCGCCATTGTCCGGCGGCTGTTTACCACGTGATCGGCTGTGATCCTTTCACAGCCGATCACTAAATGTAAACAGAGCGGTAACTAGATGTTACCAGCTCTTCTCTCCTCACACACCGTTTCTAGTGTGAGGAGAGAAGAGCCAGGAGCAGTGAGTTACCGATCTGTGTCTGTATTGTACTGCACCAAGCACAACACTTGTCCCATCGCCCCCCCATTGTCATCTGTCACCCAACAGTCACCACAGTCACCCCATAAAGTGCACCTGTCACATAAGAGACTACCATCAGTGCCTGTCAGCGGTGCATCTGTCACCCGTCACCCATCAGTGACCGTCAGCCATCACCCGTCACCCATTAGTGATCGTCAGCCGTCACCCGTCACCCATCAGTGACCATCAGCCATCACCTGTCTGCCATCACCTGTCACCCATCAGTGACCGTCAGTCATCACCCGTCACCCATCAGTGACCGCCAGCCGTCACCCGTCAGTGACTTTCAGCCATCACCCGTTAGCCATCACTCGTCACCCATCAGTGACCATCAGCCATCACCCATCACCCATCAGTGACCGTCAGCGGTGCACCCATCACCTATCAGTGACCGTGGCCTGTCATCCGTCTGTGACCATCACCCGTCAGTGACCATCACCCATCACTGTCTGTAGCCTGTCACCCATCAGTGACCATCGCCTGTCACACCGTCATCACCTATCAGTGAACGTCGCATGCCACCCATTGCACAGCCCATCAGTGACCCTCACCTGCCACCTAGCCATCAGCGTCATGTCCAAAAGAGTTTACAACAGTGAGGAGGCCTTCCAGATCCTCTCCATGACTGATGAGAGCAACGGGGAGTTCTCATCAGATTCCAATTCTGATTCCGAATCAAATTCAGAATTTGAACGGATTGAGTATAGTGAATCAGCAAATGATTCGGAGGAAGAATGGGTCCCTCCTAAAAGGGCACGGCACTCTGGAAACCAGGATTATATTCTCAGGCCCAGTACCAGCGCTGCTGCCAGCAATAGGCCCCAAGAACAAATCCCCAGGCCCAGTACCTGCGCTGCCGCCAGCAATAGGCCCCGGGAACAAATCCCCCAACTACTGGAGTGTCACGTCCCCCAAAAGCCAGGGCCTCTACATACTCGCCAAATGGTCTTGCCAACCCAACATGGCTGCCATCCGACTCGGGATCACCAATTATTCCCCCTTTCACAGCACAACCAGGTGTGCAGTGAATTTCTCAGAGATTGATTGCTTTCATCTGTTTTTGCCCGACACTTCGCTGAAATTCATTGTGGACCAGACAAATTTATATGCCCAGTAGTATATTGCCAACAACCCCCAATCATCATATGCTCATCTGTTTGAGTGGAGAGATCTGAATTTGGAGGAGTTAAAATTGTTTATGGGCCTCACCATAAACATGGGGCTTACAAAAAAAAATGAAGGACATGCCTATTGGTCCACCAACCCCATCCACAACATGCCCATTTATTCTGCCCTAATGGCCAGGTCCCGACACGAGATGATAATGCGCTTTCTTCATTTTAGTGACAACACCCTGTGCCCTCCCCGCAATCATCCAAATTATGACAAATTATATAAACTTGGCCCACTTTTTCTAGAAACTATAAATTTCTTTTCCCAGCAATTTACAGAACTCTATGTCTACGATCAGAATATATGTGTCGATGAGTCCCTGGTACCCTTTTCAGGCCGGCTAGGAATAAAGCAATATATTCCTACCAAAAGGGCCAGATACGGAGTAAAATTATACAAGCTCTGTGAGAGAGTCACAGGATATCTGTATGCGTTCCGCATATATGAAGGATAAGATTCCCAGCTCCAACCCCCTGAGTGCCCGGCCTACATGGGCACAACTGGAAAGATTGTATGGGACATGGCCATAGGTGTGCGCAGCCCAATGCATTAGGGTGTGCACCCTTAAGCTCAAACACACATGCGCGTGTATGTATCTACATATATATGACTCCGGCACATTGATCTCCCTGCTGGCGCAGTGAAAGAGAAAAGGTTAAACACTTCTGTTATGGCAGAGCCGGTAAGAGGGAGATCTTTCCAATGTTCCTGTTGCTACACAGAACGATAACACTAATGCGCATGGGGGGATTAGGGTGTGCCTGGGCACACCCGGCACACCCTGTGCGCACGCCTATGGACATGGCATACCTACTTCTGAACAAAGGATATCACATATACCTTGACAACTTCTACACCAGCCTGCCCCTTTTCAAACACTTATACATCGCAAAAACCCTGGCCTGCAGAACCTCCAGAAAAAATAAGAAGGGCTTCCCACAATCTCTAGCAAACAAAAAGCTGCGAAGGGGGGAAAGAGCAGCATTGAGATGCAATGAAGTGCTGGCCTTGAGGTGGAAGGATAAAAGGGACGTGCACATGATGTCCACCATCCATGACGACACTGCAATTGAGGTTCAAAGAAGATGAGGTCCCATTGAAAAGCCAGTATGTGTCCAAGTTTCTAATCTCTACATGGGGGGGTGGATTTCAATGATCAAATGATTCAGCCCTATTTGTCAAAAAGGAGGTCCCGATTCTGGTACAAGAAAGTAGCAATTTATCTCATCCATTTTGCCGTTTATAATTCCTACGTAGTCTACACCATATCCACAGAAAGCCCTGCCCCCTTCCTACAATTCATAGAAGAAGTTGTCACGTCCCTCATCTAACACCAAAGACCCCCCAGAAGACTTTCGCTCTAAAGCTGTTTGCTTACTTCATGAGCGCCACTTCCCCTTCAACATTCCACCATCTGAAGCAGGCTGAAGACGGCAAAAAATATGTCACGTGTGCGCCAAAAGAGGCTTTTGAAAAGATACCAGCTACCATTGTCCCCAGTGTCCCTCCCAACCTGGCCTCTGCATTGGTGAATGCTTCCAACTTTATCATACATCCCTAAAATTATTAGCCCATATTTTTAACCATTTCCCCATTTTCATCATCTGTGCTTACCATTTTCCACGCTTCCCCAAATAACCATGCCACTGCCTTCCACGTAAACTGACCCTGGCCTGTTTTTTAACTATGCCTCTGCCTACCGTTTGGACTGCTTCCACTTGAACTGACCCTAGCCTGTTTTTGTACTATGCCTCTGCCTACCGTTTTTACTGCTTCCACGTGAACTGACCCTGGCCTGTTTTGTGACTATGCCTCTGCCCACCGTTTGGACTGCCTCCACGTGAACTGACCCTGGTCTGTTTTATCAGCTACGCTACTGCCAACCACTTGGACTGCTTGAACGTGAACTGACCCTGACCTGTTTTATGGACTATGCTTTTGTCTACCGCTTGGACTGATCTGTTGCCCGGTTACTGTAGTACACAGGGGTCTCACATATGTGAGGGGCTCCAGAATTGTTTTTCCGGATGGAGAAAACAATTTTTTTTTGTTTTCTCCGGTTTTCGGAATTTCTAGATTAGGACCTGGAGTCCAGAGTCTTCATAGAGATTTGGGTGGTGCCCCTGTGCACAGGTCTTACTCTTACCTGATTGCGGCCCTCAGCCTGCTGCTGACTTACTGCCATCATGCCTCTGCCTGCCACATGAACGGACCACACCGCTACTTGGACTATGCAAATAATTAGCTGTAGCAAGAGGCAGTATGTTTATGAAGGGCTGGAGAGCGGTACAATGAGTGTCTGCAGGCAACAGTGTACCAGGACCAATATTATGGCTGTGCTGGCTGTCTCTGCCTGGACAATTTCTATAGACTGTGCTGTGCTGACAATATCCTTGTGCTGACTATAGACAATATTCCTGCCTGCTGCCTGGATAATTACTATTGCTGTCGCTAAGCACATCCCTGCCTGCTGCCTGGACCAGTGCTCTCCTCTGTGGATACTACTAAAAGCCCAGGTAATGCTATTTCTTTTACCCTTTCCGCAATAGAATTTATTTTGGATTGTAATTCTTGCTATGTACATGCTATGTGTTAGAAATATGAAGGGCCTTCAAAAATGATAGGTTGCAAGGAAATTATATATGTCATTTATGCTCCTAGAACGCCTGATGGTGCTACTTGGATGTTGGGCCTCTGTATGTGTCCAGGCTGTGTAAAAGGCTCACACATGTGGTATCACCATACTCAGGAGGAGTAGCAGAATGTATTTTGGGGTATCATTTTTGCTATGTATTTGCTTTGTGTTGGAAATAGCTGATAAATGGACAACTTTGTGTAAAAAATTTGCGTTTTCATTTTGTTTCCACATTTTCCAAAAACTTCTGGAAAAAAATGAACCGTTCAAAAGACTCATTATGTCTCATAGATTATACATTGGGGTGTTTGCTTTCCAAAATTGGGTAATTTTGGGGGCTAATCCATTGTCCTGGTACTCCAAGGCCTTCAAAAGTGTAATAGGTGGTCGAGAAATGAGATGTGTCATTTATGCTTGTAGAACACCTGAAGATGCTACTTCAATTTTGGGCTTTTGTATGTGGCCAGGCTGTGTAAAAGTCTCACACATGTGGTATTGCCATACTCAGGAGGAGTAGCAGAATGTATTTTGGGGTGTCATCTTTCCTATGTACATGCTATGTGTTTGAAATATCTGATAAATGGACAACTTTGTGTAAAAAAAAATGCGTTTTAATTTTTTTTCCACATTTTCCAAAAACATTCTGGAAAAAAATGAACCGTTCAAAAGACTCATTATGCCTTATAGATTATACATTGGGGTGTTTGCTTTCCAAAATGGGGTCATTTTGGGGACTACTCCATTGTCATGGTGCTCCAGGGCCTTCAAAAGTGTTATAGATGGTTGAGAAATGAGATGCGTCATTTATGCTCGTAGAACACCTTAAGGTGCTACTTCAATGTTGGGCCTTTGTATGTGGCCAGGCTGTGTAAAAGTCTCACACATGTGGTATCGCCATACTCGGGAAGAGTAGCAGAATGTATTTTGGGGTGTAATTTGTTGTATGCATATGCTCTGTGAGAGAAATAACCTGTTACTATGACAATTTTGTAAAAAAAAAAAAAATCTTAATTTTGCAAAGAATTGTAACTGAATTGTAAATTACAACTTAAAAAAACTCACCATGCTACTTAAAGCGGGGTTCCACCCAAATTTTGAACAATATCTGTATGTATTCTCTTCCTTGCCTAGATGCTGACATGCCGTTTAAAAAAATTTAAATTGCCGTAATTACCTTTTATTTTTCTATTCTTCTTTGCACTTCCTGGTTCTCCTCCCGTGGGAGTAGGTGTGTTTCTAGCCTCTCCCAGACTCCTGGGAGCTAGTCTCAGGCTTCCCAGAATGCCACTGAGCATGTGCGGGAATGAGCAGTGAATGCTGGGAGCACAGCATTCACCACATCCAGGAAATAAATGCTTGTGGGCTTCAAATGCCCACAATGAAGATGGAAACTGCCTGCAGTGAATAATATAAGTTATTCTTTCCGACGAAATCTGACACAGGCGGACATATTACACACAATATGTGAGTATGTAATGCTGAGAAGAAAAGTTTGTGAATGAACTAAAAAAAAAAAAAAACGATAGATAGGTGGACCCCCGCTTTAATACCTTGGAATGTCTACTTTGTAAAAATGGGTCATTTGGGGGATATTTGTACTTTCCTGACGTGTTAGTGTCTCAAGAAATGAGATAGGCCTTCAGTACTAGGGATGGGCCGAACACCCCCCTATTCGGTTAGCATCCAGAACATGCGAACAGGCAAAAAATTTGTTTGAACACGCGAACACCGTTAAAGTCTATGGGACGCGAAAATGAAAAATCAAAAGTGCTAAGGTTAATATGCAAGTTATTGTCATAAAAAGTGTTTGGGGACCTGGTTCCTGCCACAGGGGACATGTATCAATGCAAAAAAAAGTTTTAAAAATGGCTGTTTTTTTTTGAGAGCAGTGATTTTAATAATGCTTAAAGTGAAACAATAAAATATACATTTAAATTTCATACCTGGGGGGTGTCTATAGTATGCCTGTAAAGTAGTGCATGTTTCCCGTGTTTATAACAGTCCGAGAGCACAATGACATTTCTAAAGGAAAAAAAAATCATTTAAAAGTGCTAGCGCTAGTACCGGTTATTAACCACTTCAGCCCCGGAAGGTTTTACCCCCTTCCTGACCAGAGCACTTTTTACAATTTGGCACTGCGTTGCTTTAACTGCTAATTGCGCGGTCATGCAATGCTGTACCCAAACAAAATTTGCGTCCTTTTCTTCCCACAAATAGAGCTTTCTTTTGATGGTATTTGATCACCTCTGCCGTTTTTATTTTTTGCGCTATACACGGAAAAAGACCGAAAATTTTGAAAAAAAATGATATTTTCTACTTTTTGTTCTAAAAAAAATCCAATAAACTCAATTTTAGTCATACATTTAGGCCAAAATGTATTCGGCCACATGTCTTTGGTAAAAAAAATGTCAATAAGTGTATATTTATTGGTTTGCGCAAAAGTTATAGCGTCTACAAACTAGGGTACATTTTCTGGAATTTACACAGCCTTTAATTTATGACTGCCTATGTCATTTCTTGAGGTGCTAAAATGGCAGGGCAGTACAAAACCCCCACAAATGACCCCATTTTGGAAAGTAGACACCCCAAGGAATTTGCTGAGAGGCATGTTGAGCCCATTGAATATTCATTTTTTTTGTCCCAAGTGATTGAATAATGACAAAAAAAAAAAAATTACAAAAAGTTGTCACTAAATGATATATTGCTCACACAGGCCATGGGCATATGTGGAATTGCACCCCAAAATACATTTAGCTGCTTCTCCTGAGTACGGGGATACCACATGTGTGGGACTTTTTGGGAGCCTAGCCGCGTACGGGGCCCCGAAAACCAATCACTGCCTTCAGGATTTCTAAGGGCGTACATTTTTGATTTTACTCCTCACTACCTATCACAGTTTTGAAGGCCATAAAATGCCCAGATGACATAAAACCCCCCCAAATGACCCCATTTTGGAAAGTAGACACCCCAAGCTATTTGCTTTGAGGCATGTTGAGTCCATGGAATGTTTTATATTTTGACACAAGTTGCGGGAAAGTGACAAATTTTTTTTTTTTTTTGCACAAAGTTGTCACTAAATGATATATTGCTCACACAGGCCATGGGCATATGTGGAATTGCACCCCAAAATACATTTAGCTGCTTCTCCTGAGTATGGGGATACCACATGTGTGGGACTTTTTGGGAGCCTAGCCGCGTACGGGGCCCCGAAAACCAATCACTGCCTTCAGGATTTCTAAGGGCGTACATTTTTGATTTTACTCCTCACTACCTATCACAGTTTTGAAGGCCATAAAATGCCCAGATGACATAAAACCCCCCCAAATGACCCCATTTTGGAAAGTAGACACCCCAAGCTATTTGCTTTGAGGCATGTTGAGTCCATGGAATGTTTTATATTTTGACACAAGTTGCGGGAAAGTGACAAATTTTTTTTTTTTTTTGCACAAAGTTGTCACTAAATGATATATTGCTCACACAGGCCATGGGCATATGTGGAATTGCACCCCAAAATACATTTAGCTGCTTCTCCTGAGTATGGGGATACCACATGTGTGGGACTTTTTGGGAGCCTAGCCGCGTACGGGACCCCGAAAACCAATCACTGCCTTCAGGATTTCTAAGGGCGTACATTTTTGATTTTACTCCTCACTGCCTATCACAGTTTCGGAGGCCATGGAATGCCCAGGTGGCACAAACCCCCCCCAAATGACCCCATTTTGGAAAGTAGACACCCCAAGCTATTTGCTGAGAGGCATGGTGAGTATTTTGGAGCTCTCATTTGTTTTTGAAAATAAAGAAAGACGAGAAAAAAAAATTTTTTTTTTCTTTTTTCTATTTTCAAAACTTTGTGACAAAAAGTGAGGTCTGCAAAATACTCACTATACCTCTCATCAAATAGTTTGGGGTGTCTACTTTCCAAAATGGGGTAATTTGGGGGGTTTTTTTGCCACCTGGGCATTCCATGGCCTCCGAAACTGTGATAGGCAGTGAAGAGTGAAATCAAAAATTTACGGCCTTAGAAAGCCTGAAGGCGGTGCTTGGTTTTCGGGGTCCCGTACGCGGCTAGGCTCCCAAAAAGTCTCACACATGTGGTATCCCCGTACTCAGGAGAAGCAACAGAATGTATTTTGGGGTGTAATTTCACATATTCCCATGGCATGTTTGAGCAATATATCATTTAGTGACAACTTTGCGCAAAAAAAAATAAAAAAAATAAAAAATTGTCTCTTTCCCGCAACTTGTGTCACAATATAAATTATTCCATGGACTCAACATGACTCTCAGCAAATAGCTTGGGGTGTCTACTTTCCAAAATGGGGTCATTTGGGGGGGTTTTGAACTGTCCTGGCATTTTATGCACAACATCTAGAAGCTTATGTCACACATCACCCACTCTTCTAACCACTTGAAGACAAAGCCCTTTCTGACACTTATTGTTTACATAAAAAAATAATTTTTTTTTGCAAGAAAATTACTTTGAACCCCCAAACATTATATATATTTTTTTAAAGCAAATGCCCTACAGATTAAAATGGTGGGTGTTTCATTTTTTTTTCACAGTATTTGCGCAGCGATTTTTCAAACGCATTTTTTGGGGAAAAAACACACTTTTTTACATTTTAATGCACTAAAACACACTATATTGCCCAAATGTTTTATGAAATAAAAAAGATGATCTTAGGCCGAGTACATGGATACCAAACATGACATGCTTTAAAATTGCGCACAAACGTGCAGTGGCGACAAACTAAATACATTTTTAAAAGCCTTTAAAAGCCTTTACAGGTTACCACTTTAGATTTACAGAGGAGGTCTACTGCTAAACTTACTGCCCTCGATCTGACCTTCGCGGCGATACCTCACATGCATGGTGCAATTGCTGTTTACATTTGACGCCAGACCGACGCTTGCGTTCGCCTTAGCGCGAGAGCAGGGGGGACAGGGGTGCTTTTTTTTTTTTTTTTTTCTTTATTATTATTATTTTTTTATCTTATTTTTAAACTTTTCCTTTCATTTTTTTTTTTTTTAAATCATTTTTATTGTTATCTCAGGGAATGTAAATATCCCCTATCATAGCAATAGGTAGTGACAGGTACTCTTTTTTGCAAAAATTGGGGTCTATTAGACCCTAGATTTCTCCTCTGCCCTCAAAGCATCTGACCACACCAAGATCGGTGTGATAAAATGCTTTCCCAATTTCCCAATGGCGCTGTTTACATCCGGCGAAATCTAAGTCATAAAATGCTCGTAGCTTCCGGTTTCTTAGGCCATAGAGATGTTTGAAGCCACTCTGGTCTCTGATCAGCTCTATGGTCAGCTGGCTGAATCACCGGCTGCATTTTCAGGTTCCCTGTTGAGACAGGAGAGCCAGAGAAAAACACGGAAGACGTTGGGGGGGGGGGGCATTCCCTCCCACTGCTTGTAAAAGCAGTCTAGAGGCTAATTAGCCGCTAGGATTGCTTTTACATGAAAGCCGACCGCTGGCTGAAAAGAATGATACCAAGATGATACCTAAACCTGCAGGCATCATTCTGGTATAACCACTCAAAGTCGTGAATGGCGTACCTGAAGACAAAAAAATGGTTAACAATAAAGCACAGTAAACGGTAAGGTATAAAAAATTGCATACCTGAAAAGCAAACATGCTAAAACATAATAACAATAAAACATTGCAGAATAGAATACAGTAAAAAAGAGCAGAACAATAGAGAGAGAGAATAGAGAGAGAAAGAACAATAAAACGACAACTATTTTTTTTTTTTTTATATTTTTGTATGTGTTTTTTTTTTTTTTTTTACACTTTTTTTTGTAACTAACTTTTATAACTGTAACCGGTTCCAGGTTCGGGTCTCTCAAAATGCGATGGCATCTTGGGAGACCCTGTGAAAGTGTGTCCTAGTCTGTGCAATGCTGTACCCTACGCTAATAGTCAACTAGTGCATGGTAGCGTTCAAAATATTCACCAATACAAAGACCAGGATTGTCAGGACAGGAGGGACAATAATAGCGGGTGTCACGCCTATATCCGCGCTTGCTGCAGACACGACATCTTTTTTGGGGGGGTTCGCTGGGTAGGGGTACTCGGGAGGACATAAAGAAAATGCCTCTCATGCAGCCGACTGCATTTGGTTGGGGATGTGAATGGGGGAAGTACGGGCGCTGCAGAAGCGGTGGGTTCCCAATTAGGATTGGCGAATGCAGCAGGAAGGGCATTATGGGCACGACGGGCCTGTGTTTGTCTTTTTGGTGGCAGCGGGACACTACTTGTGCTTGCCACCTCACCATCTTGAACTGCACTTATGGGACTCGCAACGTCACCACGTGTTACTGCAGTGCTGGTTTGACTACGACTGGGGTGTACTAGGCCGCTGGTGCTTGCCAGTTCACCAAAACACTACCAAAAAAACTGTTAGCGATCGCAGGGATCAGGCCTGACTCTGCGAACGCTGCAGTTATGCGTTTAGTGTTTTGTAAGTGACAGTGATCGATCGATACTGCACTTGGGTGGGCTGGGCCGGGCGGAGGGGCAAAACGCAGGTGCTAGCAGGTATCTGGGCTGATCCCGCTAACACTGCGTTTGTGGGAACCCTAAACTGCTGGGGACGCTAGTATAGATCTGATCAGATCAGATATTGATCCGATCAGATACTATACCACTAAGGGAGGCGTATGCTGCGTGCGTGGGTGTTAGCGGTACTGGCGCTAATCTGACGCTGCCTGGGGCTGGTGCTTGCCAGTTCACCAAAACGCTACCAAAAAAACTGTTAGCGATCGCAGGGATCAGGCCTGACTCTGCGAACGCTGCAGTTATGTGTTTAGTGTTTTGTAAGTGACAGTGATCGATTGATACTGCACTTGGGTGGGCTGGGCTGGGCCAGGCGGAGGGGAAAAACGCAGGTGCTAGCAGGTATCTGGGCTGATCCCGCTAACACTGCGTTTGTGGGAACCCTAAACTGCTGGGGACGCTAGTATAGATCTGATCAGATCAGATATTGATCCGATCAGATACTTAACCACTAAGGGAGGCGTATGCTGCGTGCGTGGGTGTTAGCGGTACTGGCGCTAACCTGACGCTGCCTGGGGCTGGTGCTTGCCAGTTCACCAAAACGCTACCAAAAAAACAGTTAGCGATCGCAGGGATCAGGCCTGACTATGCGAACGCTGCAGTTATGCGTTTAGTGTTTTGTAAGTGACAGTGATCGATCGATACTGCACTTGGGTGGGCTGGGCGGAGGCGCAAAACGCAGGTGCTAGCGGGTATCTGGGCTGATCCCGCTAACACTGCGTTTTCGGGAAACCTAAACTGCTGGGGACGCTAGTATAGATCTGATTGGATCAGATATTGATCCGTACAGATACTATACCACTAAGGGAGGCGTATGCTGCGTGCGTGGGTGTTAGCGGTACTGGCGCTAATCTGACGCTGCCTGGGGCGACGCATATCACCGCCGGGCGATCAGGGGGCTAAACCTTTATTCGGTAATAAACGGCGGGTGCCCTGACACTATAAAAAATAAACGAACTAACCAGCGTCACCCGTAACAGTTATACGGTGATCAGTGGTGAAAGGGTTAACTAGGGGGCAATCAAGGGGTTAAAACATTTATTAGGTAGTATATGGGGGTCCCTGTCGCTATAAAACACTGACGGCGAACCTAAATATTTACGTCCCTAACTAGCGTCACCAGCGACACTAATATAGCGATCAGAAAAATGATCGCTTAGTGACACTGGTGACAGGGGGTGATCAAGGGGTTAAAACTTTATTAGGGGGGGTACCCTAGACCTAAAGGGGGGTAATACTAACTGTCACAAACACTGTAACTGTCACAAACTGACACTATGCAGTAATCAGAAAAAAAAAAAATACTGCTAATGTCAGTTTGTGACAGGGGGGGGGTGATTGGGGGGGGATCGGGGGGCGATCGGGGGGGGGATCGGGGGTGTAAGGTATGCCTGGCATGTTCTACTGTGTGTGTGTGTGTTGTGCACTCACTTGTCTTCTCTCCTCGCCGCTGGGACGGAAACTGCCAGACCGAGGAGAGATGACATCACATCCTCTGCCTGTGTGAAACTACACACAGGCAGAGGAGGATTCCCATTGGCTGGGAGCGATCGCGAGGGGGGGGCCACGATCGGATGGTCTCCCCCTCGCCTCCCGACACTCCCAGTCAAATGCCGACCGCCGCTGGCACCGGGGGGGGGGTCCGATCGGACCCCCCGCCCGCGGGAGGCAGATCACGTACGGGTACGCGATTCTGCCTGCCGTGCCATTCTGCCGCAGTATATCTGCGTTAGGCGGTCGGCAAGTGGTTAATGAATTGTTGGGCCCGACAATACACATAAAAGTCATAGAAAAAAAAAATGCGTGGGGGTCCCCCAAAATTCCATTACCAGGCCCTTCAGGTCTGGTATGGATATTAAGGGGAACTCTGTGCCAAATTTTTTTTTAAAATGGCGTGGGGTTCCCCCAAAAATCCACACCAGACCCTTATCCGAGCATGCAACCTGGATCCTGTGCGTGTTCCTCGCTGGAGATCATCCATCGCTGAGAATTGGATTACATTGCTGAGTAGGAGCATGGATTTATTGGATTACATCGCTGGAATCTCTTTTTTATTTTTTTATTTTTAATAAAGGACATGTCCCAAGCCGTCTCCTGTGGTTTTTTAACATTTTGACACTTTCTTTTTGTGAAATGGTAGGGGTACAATGTACCCCTTACCAATTCACATGGGGGGGCCGGGATCTGGGTGTCCCCTTTGTTAAAGGGTGCTTCCAGATTCCGATAAGCCCCCTGCCCACAGACCCCCACAACCACCGGGCAAGGGTTGTGGGGATGAGGCCCTTGTCCCCATCAACATGGGGACATCCTCCCCATGTTGAGGGCATGTGGCCTGATACGGTTCAGGAGGGGGGGCACTCTCGCGTCCCCCTCTTTTCCTGCGGCCTGCCAGGTTGCATGCTCGAATAAGAGTCTGGTGTGGATTTTTGGGGGAACCCCACGCCATTTTTTTTTAAATTTTGGCGCGGAGTTCCCCTTAATATCCACACCAGACCTGAAGGGGTTTTTTTTATTTTTCAATGGCTTTCAATGACTTTTATATGTCTTGTCGGGACCAACAATTCATTAATAGCCGACACTAGCGCTAGCACTTTTAAATGACTTTTTTTTCCTTTAGAAATGTCATTTTGCTCTCGGACTGTTATAAACACGGGAAACATGTGCTTCTTTACAGGCATACTATAGACACCCCCAGGTACGAAATTTAAAGAAATATTTCACTTTTATTGTTTCACTTTAAGCATTATTAAAATCACTGCTCCCGAAAAAACGTCAGTTTTTAAAACTTTTTTTGCATTGATACATGTCCCCTGGGGCAGGACCCAGGTCCCCAAACACTTTTTATGACGATAACTTGCATATTAACCTTTAAAATTTGCACTTTAGATTTCTCCCATAGAATTTTAAAGGGTGTTCCACGGCTTTTTGAATTTGCCGCGAACACCCCAAATTGTTCGCTGTTCGGCGAACGGGCGAACAGCCAATGTTCGAGTCGAACTCAAGTTCAATTCGAACAGATAGCCCATCCCTATTCAGTACATCAGGTGTGATCAGATGTGATCAATTTTCAGTGATTGGCACCATAGTTTGTAGACTCTATAACTTTCACAAAGACCAAATAATTTACACTTATTTTGGTTATTTTTACCAAAGATATGTAGCAGTACAAATTTTGGCCAATATTCATGAATAAAAATTAATAATTTGCAAAATTTTTATGACAGAAACAAAGAAAAAGGCATTTTTTTCACAAAATCTACGGTCTTTTTTATTTATAGCACAAAAAATAAAAAACCCACTAGGGATTAAATACCACCAAAAGAAAGCTCTATTTGTGTGAAAAAAAGGACGCAAATTTCATATGGGTACAGTGTTGCATGACTGATTAATTGTCATTCAAAATGTGAGAGTGCTGAAAGCTGAAAATTGGTCTGGGCAGGAAGGGGGTGTAAGTGCACTGTATTGAGGTGGTTAAAGGATTTAGCATATTACCATAATTTTCACAGTATGGGCAGTTTAATGGTGGAGCATGCTGTGTATTTGGAGGGGGCTGGTACTGGTGATAAGGGGGGTATGGGGAAGGGGGGGTTGCATACATGCTGAGAATGTTGTTGGCTCCTCACCCACAAAGGATTGAGCAGTTGACAGCAAAGCCACCCTGAATGCATATTTTTTTCTGGGGGGACCTTTTTACACATGCCTAAAATTGCAGTGAGAAATTCTGTGTCTTCACACTGGTTTTCTGCCATTTTAGTGGACATCTCACTGACCACATGTAGTATTCTATCCATGGGTTTCCCAGCCCTAGCACTTCCCCTTCTAGATCTTCTGCAAGGCCTAGAGACTATGGATGAGCTTCGAGTTCGAGTCAAACTCATGTTCGACTCGAACATTGGCTGTTAGCAAGTTCGCCGAACAGCGAACAATTTGGAGTGTTCGAGGCATTCGGATGCCGCAGAACACCCTTTAAAAGTCTATGGGAGAAATCAAAAGTGCTAATTTTAAAGGCTAATATGCAAGTTATTGTCATAAAAAGTGTTTGGGGACCTGGGTCCTGCCCCAGGGGACATGGATCAATGCAAAAAAAAGTTTTAAAAACGGCCATTTTTTCAGGAGCAGTGATTTTAATAATGCTTAAAGTCAAACAATAAAAGTGTAATATCCCTTTAAATTTCGTACCTGGGGGGTGTCTATAGTATGCCTGTAAAGGGGCGCATGTTTCCCGTGTTTAGAACAGTCTGACAGCAAAATTACATTTTGAAGGAAACTACCCGCGGCTATTGCATTGCCGACAATACACATAGAAGTTCATTGATAAAAACGGCATGGGAATTCCCCAAAGGGGAACCCCGAACCAACATTAAAAAAAAAAAATGACGTGGGAGTCCCTCTAAATTCCATACCAGGCCCTTCAGGTCTGGTATGGATATTAAGGGAAACCCCGGCAAAAATTTTTTAAAAAAATGACGTGGGGTTCCCCCTAAATTCCATACCAGACCCTTCAGGTCTGGTATGGATTTTAAGGGGAACCCCGCGCCAAAAAAAAAAAAAAAACGGCGTGGGGTCCCCCCAAAGATCCATACCAGACCCTTATCTGAGCATGCAACCTGGCAGGCCGCAGGAAAAGAGGGGGGGGACGAGAGTGCGCCCCCCCCTCCTGAACTGTACCAGGCTACATGCCCTCAACATTGGGAGGGTGCTTTGGGGTAGCACCCCAAAACACCTTGTCCCCATGTTGATGAGGACAAGGGCGGGGGGCTTATCGGAATCTGGAAGCCCCCTTTAACAAGGGGAACCCCAGATCCCGGCCCCTCCCTGTGTGAAATGGTAAGGGGGTACTTACCCCTACCATTTCACTAAAAAACTGTCTCCTCCTCATTAATTGGGGTAACATTCATGGAGATTGGTGTTAACCTTGTTTCATCTAAGAACTGTTCCTGGTCAACAGTGTCTTGGAATTCCTCCTCTGCAGCAGCAGCAGCCTCCTCCGACTTCTCTTACTGTGGCAAACCTTGTGTGTTACCTTCCCAGCTTGCTTGGGTTCTGAAATACGAATAACAAATTGTTAAAGGAAGCATTATTATACAATTTTATGTCAATATAATGTCAATTACTGCAAATATGCCTGCTGATAACTTACTCTTGCATTTCCAACAACAATTTGAGATCCCCGGCATGGACATATGGGGCTAATCTTTTCGACCTGGAACCACTCCTTCCTTCTTGCAGTTTAGGGAGATACAGAGAGGCCCGGAGCTAAGTGCAACGATGGGCGCAGGGCCGGCATGACAATGCTGGGATGGCACAGTTGCCGTCTGAAGAGAGTTTTCCCCTTTAGGAATAAGGGTGGGGCTGAGGGAGCAGTGAGGGGAAGTGGAACAGGAGGGGGGAAGTGACGTCATTTGAAGAGCGGTGGAGGAAGAAGATTCCCACCCACCCGCCCTGAGTTTTTGCAGTTTTTTGGTTTCCTTGAATAGGATTTCTCAAGGTACATGTATGAAACATGTTGTACCCATCCAGGGGATGGGGGTTGCGTTATGGTACCCATCCATTGGATGGGGAGTTTTGCTGGTACCCATCCATGAAGGATGGGGATTGAAGTTGTGTACTTTCAGGCTATGAAGGGCTTGGAGGAGGTAAAAAGGTTTTGGTCACCGGAAGTTAGGGTACTGCCGAGTCAGGGGTTCCCGACTGGTAGGTTCAAGTAAAAGAATTGTTTACAGTGACCATGGTGATAGTTGTTTACTGATATTTACACAATAAAGTTATTATTAAAAGTTTACGGTTATTTATGTTATATGTTTATGGTAATTTATATTTTAATAAAAAATATAAGGCCGTTAGGCCATTTACTCCAAAAACTAGTTCGAGTCGTTTATGATGTTTTTGGAGGGAGGGTAATGTGGGGTAAGGTATAAATATGAGGAGACTAGGCTTAAGCCCTACAGTGTCATGGTTGTAACAGTCTTTGAGACTTCTCCATTGTGTTTGTAACGAGTGCACTGCAAAACATAAAGACAATACCAAGTTTCTTGACCTGGCCATAGGTCATTCATTTGCTAAGCTGCATAATTAGTTGATGGTGGGCAAACAACCGCAAGCTATATTATCCATGACACCTGCAGAATAATCTGTGATGTGCTGAAGGATGTGGTCAGGGCCATATTTATTATTGTTTGGACCCTGGGCAAATATTATTTTAGGCCCCCCACACACACAGACTTAAACTGGTTATAGACGGAGCGATTTTCTTTCCTGCAGCCACAGGTTGCAGGAAAGAAAATAGCTAGATTCCCCCATCAACATAGATCGTATTGACAGGGGATTCCCTCCTGCAATACCATTGTGATCTCCCAGCAGGGGAAGCAGTCCCCATCAGGAGAACACATTGCACAGTATTACCACTCATCCATTGGTTGCCAGAGGTTACTTCACATTATTACCACTCACCCATTGGTTGCTAGAGGTTACTGCACATTATTAGTATTCACTGATTGACTGCAATTCACCATGTGTCCTCCTCTGCAAGCTGCTCTGGTCCTGACCCAGCTTAACCACTTCAGTCCCGGAAGAACTTACCCCCTTCCTGACCAGTGCGTTTTTTTGCGATTCGGCACTGCATCGCTTTAACTGACAATTGTGCGACGTGGCACCCAAACAAAATTGACGTCCTTTTTTTTCCCACAAATAGAGCTATCTTTTGGTGGTATTTGATCACCTCTGCGGTTTTTATTTTTTGCGCTATAAACAAAAAAATAGCGACAATTTTGAAAAAAACGCATTATTTTTTTACTTTTTGCTATAATAAATATCCCCAAAAAATATTTTTCTCCTCAGTTTAGGCCAATACGTATTCTTCTATATATTTTTGGTAAAAAAAAAAAAAAAAAAAAAATCACAATAAGCGTTTATTGCTTGGTTTGTGCAAAAGTTATAGTGTCTACAAAATAGGGGATAGTTTTATGGCATCTTTATTAATAATTTTTTTTTTACTATTAATGGTGGCGATCAGTGATTTATATCGTGACTGCGACATTATGGCGGACACATCGGACATTTTTGACACATTTTTGGGACCATTGTCATTTATACAGCAATCAGTGCTATACAAATGCATTGATTCCTGTGTAAATGGCACTGGCAGTGGAGGGTTTTACCATTAGGGGGCAGTGTAGAGGTTTCATAATATATGCAAGCCACTTCTAACCATGCTCTCTCCTTCTTTACATGATCTTTGTAAAATGGATCTCTGATGTCATATATTGTCAGACATCTGACAAGCCAAATGATTTCTTCATTGTCATGAACTTGTCGCTTGTTCTTTCTAGGCCAAGGCATGCTTCCTGCTGTCTTCCACATTCACGTACAAATAGGAAGTGATGTCTTTGGGAGAAGCAGAGATCATGTGCTTTGCGCAGACTTATGTCAAAGTCGCAGCAAATTTACGGTGACATACATGTACATGCGACTTCATTAAAACTTACATTACTTTCTATGGAGAACAAGTCACACCGAAGTCGGCCAAAAGTAGTGCGAAAACCTTTTTTGGAGTTGCTGCGAATTGAATCACACCAATTAGAGCGGGGATCATTGAAATACATGGATTTTGACTTGTCATGCGACTTAACATATGTCAAACAAGATATTTTGGACGCACACCCTAAAAGATGCATTAAAGAGAGAAGCAGGATCTCCCAGTCTGTGGATAGTGTAGGACCCACTAACCATGGGGTACTTTGTCGCAGTAAGTGGTCTTAAACACCATATAGCAATATGGTGTGACCAAATCCCCATATTTTTTGATGTTTTTTGAAAATGTCTAGGTGTTTTAAATAGCCTTGCAGAAGGTAAATGTATTTTTTGCATGTGTGCGCTGTAATATTTTGTTCTGTTGTATGGTCTTATGGCTGCACCATCTTTAATGCATCTTTTAGGGTGTGCCCCCCAAATATCTTGTTTGTCTATTGTATGGATTCTGACCAAATCCTTTTGGGCAGGAGAACCCCACTCCCTCATCAGTGCCTCTCATTAGTGTCCACCTGTGTCATGGGTGGAGACCTTTAGTTCTCCCATATAGAGGAGTGTATGGCTCCCATGGTTCAGAGAAGCAGGATCTCCCAGTCTATGGATAGTGTAGGACCCACTAACCATGGGGTACTTTGTCGCAGTAAGAGGGCTTAAGCACCATATAGCAATATGGTGTGACCAAATCCCCATATTTTTTGATAATGTTTTTTGAAAATGTCTAGGGGTTTTAAATAGCCTTGCAGGAGGTAAATCTTTTTTTTTGCATGTGTGCGCTGTAATATTTTGTTCTGTTCACATGTGTCAAGTTGCACAACTCGCACAGTGGAAACAGGGCCTTAGGCTGGATTCACACCTATGCAGTTTTAGTGCTTTTTGCATTTTGCAGATTTGCACTACAGTCCATTTAACATTGTTTCCTATGGAACAGGATCTGTAGTGCAAATCTGCAAAATGCAAAAAGCACAAAAAATGCATAGGTGTGAATTCAGCCTTATAGGGATAAGGTACCACTTATGACACAGGTTGGGATTTAGCAACAAGTATATGTATAGCTCCATTATTTTTTAGATAAATTACTGTAGATCCTCTTTGTGCCTGTTCACGCCTGAGCGTGTTTCAGCTTGTAAAACACTTAGCTCTGATGCTCCAAAACAGGCAATATACCATTAATTTCAATTACCCCTGTTCACATATGAGCATTCTGTCACCTGAAGCAAAACACCTGAAGCTAAAAAAAAAAAAAAAGTACATGATCCCTTTTTTTTTTAGCAGATTACAAGCGTTTCTGGCCTTCAATAGAAAGGCAGCTCTCCACCCCTAATTTTCTCTCCCTTTCTTCTATTGGCTAAACAAAAACACCTGAAGTTGAAAAACACGTGTAATACACTTCTAAAATGCTTTTAAAAAGCTTGTAAAAAAGTGACAGCTCTGGTCTCAGACATTCACAAAAGATCATGCAGCCTGACCACTGGCTGACCAAAATAAACAATTCATGTATGCAGTGGCGGCCCGTACATAGGAGCGCACGGGGGCCGCACCCCCCTATTCATGCGTCTGGCTCCTCTACATGCTGGATGCATGAATTCCAATTGGGGTTCTAATAGGTTTCAAAAAAGTGTGGGCTCGGGGCACAGAGCACTACGCCCGAAGCCCACCCAGTTCTGTGACAATAGCGAATAAATATTCGCTATTGTATCACTGATTCTCCTCCTAGCCAATCAGGAAGCGGGTCCTGAGAGCTGTCACCTGATTGTCTGAAAGGCGATCCGATCAGATTGGCCACCAGGAGGAGGGAGGAGACCCAGGGGAAGCGAGGAAGCAGCTGCCTGGAGAGAAGCCACCACCGCCCACAGCTCTGCCTGCGAGATGGGGTAAGTGTGGGGCCCCAACTACTGACTGACCGTCCTGGGGTGATCCCGCCCACGACACGGCTGGCCAACCGACCAGGGGGGTTTGGTTGGGGTGGCGTTAGGAGGATTGTTTGCTGCTCCCCCCCCAGAAAAAAACACCAGCCGCCACTGCATGTATGGCCAGCCTTAGAGCTTTCCTTTAATGACACTCACCTAGTGATAACAGTACTGAGGACTTTGTACCGGGCCAGGAAAACAATTCCGCAGCAATAAATATCTCCCCATCCCTTCACTCACACACACCTTTGGATAGAAAAGGTAAACTCTATTTTGCACCTAGAAAGCCGAACCTAGATCCATACAAGTAGCTCTCATAAATCTGAGGAGATTTGGTGTAGGTGGCTGAATGATCCTGTAATCCCAATCACCCCCCCCCCCCTTCCCCTCTCCCTTCCCCTCTCCCTTTAGTTACAACTCTTTGGCGATCTTTAGAACATGTGTATCTCTCTGTCATAAACCACATATCCTAGCTGCTTTTCAAGGATGGAACATTAAGAAACGCCGGAATCACAGTTAATCTTTAACCAGACATGTTATTTTTTTATTGAATGCATTCCCTATTATCAATCATACTGACTCTATGTCTATATTTCAAGGTTATACTGGAACTTCACCTTAACTACATATCTAATGGATCTAACAGGTTCTTTCCCAAAACAGCCTGGCATACAACAACTGTCCATTCACTCCGGCTCATTGAACAGTCTAGGGGATGTCTTTTTAAAGGTTTAGTGCTTGACGAACTTGTAACAGAACGGGATAGAGGAGTGCGGTATGCCCCCAAAAAAACGTTAAGCACAGTCTACTGAGGATACTTCTTTCTCAGTAACAGAAACATAGGATGTAGTAGACTAGGACAATCTATAGATGCACATCTGGAAACTGTGCAGCAGCAGGGGCACAAGTATTAGTAGACAGGTGCAATCTATACGTTTAGAGCCAGGGCCATGAATCAAGTTGCAGCGCAGCAAGAAGCTCTACTCACAAATCCTAAGGCAGGATAAGTCCAGAAGTTCAGTTATTTGCGGCTCAGCATCCAGTCCAAAGGCTCTAGGGGAGTAAACAGTCCTCCCCTCCTCTCAGCTCACAGATTCATCCCTACAGGAGAGAAAAAATACCATCTTCCTCAGAGCTGCAGACTGTTTAACAGCATCCCAAACGACCATCTGGGTACACCTTTACAGGGATTGGCCAGGTCCTGCTAAATATTAAGGCTGTTTATTTGAATTCTCCCTCTCTAAGCTCTAGAAACTTCTTCCAGAGGTCAGTGGAAGCAATCAAACTACCAGTCTGTAAAACCCTGAACAGGTTAGACTAAACAATCACTGCTCCTCTGATTACAGCAAACCAAAAACTAAATGTACCTAGCAGCCTAGTTAAGAGGCTGCAACACTAATAATTTTATTGTAAAACACTTTTTTTCTAATTAGTCTTGTACTGTTTTTTTTTTTTTTTTTTTGTACTTGCCGTTATGTTTTTCTGTTGTACTAACTTTAAAAAGGAAATGTGTTCTTCTGCAAAGCAGACCTTCACTAAATTTCTTACATCCCAATCCTCCCCTCCAAAGCACACAAAGTGCACCTTAAACAGAACTTTTTTTTTTACCATTGGTCGCCCTGCCACTATGCTGGTGTGAATGGTGTGCAGGATCCTCCTGTAACCTCCTAGGATACCATCACTTATCTCAGAAGGCTGCAGGAATCTTCCTAGCAGTTTAGAAGAGTCACCAACTTCAGCTGGCTTTAAGAACCCAAAAGAGGCAGCGAGCTCCTGATGACCTTAGAGACAAAGATGTTAGCACAGAACTTGGTGTTAAAGCAGACCTAAAGTCAGGGTTACTCACCTACTCTCCAAGGGTCCGAAGATTACAAGGTCCTTCGCCAGTGCCGGCATCTTCTCTTCACGTACTGGTCTTTGGCCATCTTGATTTGCCGGCGTGGGATGACATCACTCCCATGAATGCATGGCAGTCATTCATCCCTGCATACTGGCACTGTGCTGGAAATTTTTTTTTTTTAATTATCTTTTTATTGACAGATGCATACGAGAAGACAGTTACATAAAGATAGTTGCTCTGCCATTCCATATCACAGTAAGGGTAATAAAATTCAGCATAACTACCACAATCTGACAATATCAGCTCATGAGACTGAGACAAGGCAGTTTTGTGCCAATGATAAAGAATACGATGCCTATGTGAGAATAGCAACTAATGATGATGGCCTATATCGCAAATGGAATTTGGCCATAACACTGTGCATCAAAATTTTTTTTTTTTTTTTAAAAAGGAGAGAAATGGAGAAGAGAAGAAAGGGGTGAAATGGGGAAGAGGAAAATAGAGGGGAAAAAAAAAAAACGGGGAGGGGGGTGAGAGGACACGAACAGTGTCCTGTCAGCCACACACCATACCGTCCTTTATAGGCAATAAATTGGTTCATAAGTATTGAGAATATGCACCGGAGAAGCAGAACTGATCCCAGTAGAACCATCTGGTTTTGTGTTCTTCTGATTTGTCCCGAAAAGCAGAGGTCAGATGCTCCATGCTTTCTATATCTTTCACCTTGGCGAACCATTGGGCGATAGTAGGAGGAGACTGTTGTTTCCACATGGCTGGAATGCGTGCTCTCACTGCATTGAGTAAATGTTTAAGTAATGATTTGTTATATTTTTTCTGGGAAAGAGGGGTCAGATCAAGAAGAACTGCTGTGCCGGAAATTTAAAGTGGGGTTCCACCAAAAAAAAAAAACAAAAACAAAAAAAAAACAACAACTACATGAAAAAAAAAAAAAAAAAAAATTAATACAAAAAAAATTTGGATATTTTTTTTTTATACTCACCTCTAAATGCCTGTTGCTTGGTGGTCCCTCGTAGTCTGCCTCTTCCAGTGCCTGGGCTGGTGACATCACTTCCCCCTCGGCACAGGAAGGGCTCAGCTCTGCTCCCTCCCTCCTGTCAATCATCTGGGACCCATTACAGGTCCCAGGTGACTGAGCGGCCAATCACGGCGCGCGGCGCTGCTCGCGCATGCGCAGTGGCTGCCCGGCGCCCACAGTTGCAATGCCGGCGCCGCTGAACGGAGGGGGAGATGAGCGGGGCTTCGATCCCCCACATCACTGGACCCTGGGACTGCAGTATTTGTAGCTGCTGACCTAATTTTTTTTTTTTTAATGGACCCTCGGGTGGAACTCCTCTTTAAAGCGTAACACTTTTTTGAGAAAAAAAAAAACATTCCCCTCTGGTTGATCTATGAACATTGCAAGGATAACAAACTTTGTTGAAGATTCCTACCTTTTGTTATTCTAAAGAAATCCATGTGTGTTTATCTGTGCCTCTGTTCTGAGTGAGTGTAATGGGAGTGGTTTCATAATTAACTGTCAGGTGTGGAGCTGAAGGGCACGAATGAGAAAATCTGCTGGGCCTGCATCCCTTTAGACATTTTCCTATTGAAAGTATCTCTCAAAAAATGAAATTTTTGTTGCAAGGGATGCCTGAAATCTGATTTGTATCTTAGGCAGACTTCTGGGAAAATTGGTGAGCCAATCACACAAGCAGGAAATGATGTTTGTAGGGAGTGGTCAGTACACACTCTGTACAGAACAGCTCCGGGTAGCCATATTGCAATGTATTCTCTGAAAATTACATTGACTGCAGATTGAAATGGAAAGCTAATTTTTAATAACATTCAATTACAATATGATTAGTGTCGCAATTATGTGCGCTATATTTTTTTCTTTATTTGCTATTTTTTTTTCCCCACGAAAGTGGAGTTACCCTTTAAATAGACCTGCTCATCTGCAGCTCATTGTACATTTTGCGGTAGATTGCGAACAGCCAGGAAAGTGTAATATATAAAAAAAAAAATTATATATTTTTTTTTTTTTTAAAGAGACATTTCATATCTCTTTTGCAGTAAGAACCTACCTGTTCTAATCTGTAGGTGGTTCAGTGCCATTATTGCATGCGAGGGGGAGTCTCATAGGGCAAGTGATGTCTTAGTGATTCCGCCCAATTCCTACAGAGCAGAAGTGGTCTGATTAGACACAGAGCTCTTGAGAGACTTTGACAGCCATGTTGGGCAAGGGAACCTTTAAATAAGGGAATCCACATCATTTTGGCATGCTGCTGGCAACTGAGTAGACAGCTGGGTTGCAATCGTAAATTTAAAAGACAGTTTGTAAAAATCTACAAATTTACAAATTGTCCATAAATGTCTGTTACGGACATTGGCTGCCCATAAAAAATATAGTCACGGCTGGCTGGGCTCAGGCAGGCTTGGAGTCGGATGGGGGCGGATAGCCAGGCGTACAGTGATGTTATGACCTTGCTTGCCATGACAGCGCCCTCCCTTTTTTTTTTCTAAATTACAGCAGGGGGAGGCAGGCCAGGACTTGGGAGCAGAAGTGCTGCTGGCCACCTGGATAGTATTTTCTTGGTGGAGAAGAAGTATGGACTGAACCGTGTCTGACTGCCCTGCTGCACCTAAGCAATGGAGAAGCCTGGAGGTCAGGTCAGTGACAGTTCCCAGCCAGCCAGGCCACACAGTCTATGGTGGGGGTCACTAATGTAAGGGGGGGAGTGAATAGTTTAAGGTAAGGGGAGACGCACATATAAAGGCCCCCCCTTATATCAGTTACCCCCCCTTTCCCTTAGTACATTCAATCTGCAGAAGGAGGTCTGGGGTCACTAGAGCCCCCCCCCCCAATCAGAGTTCCCAGTGTTCCCCTTTAAATAGTGTTCCCCTTTAAATCAGTATCCTCAGAGTTCCCCTTTACATCAGTCTGCAGGATTCCCCCTTACAGTGCAAGGCGGAACTCTGTGGACCCAGATGTAAAGGGAAACTTTGATGTAAAGGGCAACGTTGCAGATTCTGATGGAAGAGGGGCTCTGGTGACCAGAAAGTCCACAGCATTCCCCCTTAGATCATGGTCCCCAGCGTTGCACTTTACAATAAATTTGCCCTTTACATTAGGGTCTGCAGAGTTCCCCCTTGCGCTCTAAAAGGGAACCCTGCAGACTCTGATGTAGGGGGGAACTCTGTGCTGGGCTATATTAACCTGACCCTCGTGTAAAAGGAGAAATGTTTTATGCCTTTTTGTTATACCTTAAACACATTGCTAACAGCACTAGCTGCACGTTTGTAGTAACATTGTGTCATGAAAAGGTTTACCCGTTGATGGTGCCATCGGTCTCTTGGATCGCAGTACCAGTGTCCACCAGCGGGTGTCTTCCAACACCTAGGACTTGTAATAAGAGGACTCACCTGCTGGTGTCACTGTTGCATCCTTGGGCCGTAGTACCGGTGTCCACCAGCGGGTGTATTCCGGCAGCGTGGAGCAGACAGCACCCTCTGTGCTCAGGTGTAACATGAGGTCAATTACTGCAGCCTTATAAATACCTGACAAGCCCTTACATGCTTGCCTTGGTATCTTTCTTCCTTGCGCCCTGACCTGTACCTGTACCTGTGACCTGCACCTTGCAACCTGTATCTGTATCTGAACCTGAGCCTGCACCTGAGCCTGTACCCGATCCCATCCTGATCCTGTCCCTCCTGTGTTCCTATTCTCTTGTAGTCTGATTCCATTCCATTTTCTCCCTCTCCTATCCTGCCCTTGTTCAGTTGCTGATCCCCTGTGTATGACCCTGGCCTGGCTGTTCCTGCTTTCCACCCTTATTTCCCGCTTTCCAGCCTGATGTGCCCGCTTTCCAGTCTGATGTGTCTACCTTCCGGCCTGATGTCTCGATGCTTGCCTTCCAGCCGGATGTCTTGGTGCTTGCCTTCCAGCCTGAAGTCCTGATGCCTGCCCTCCAGCCCAAAGTCTCAGCGCTTGCTCTTCAGTCTGATGTGCCTGCTATCCAGTTTGATGTGCCTGCCTCCCAGTCTGATGTCCTGAAGCCCGCCTTCCAGCCTGATGTGCCCGCTTTTCAGCCTGTCTCGATGCCTGCCTTCCAGCCCGAAGTCCTGGTGCCCGCTTTCCAGGCTGATGTCTCGGTGCCTGCCTTCCAGCTTGATGTGCCCGCTTTCCAGTCTGATGTGCCTGCTTTCCAGTCTGATGTCCTGATGTCTGCCTTCCAGCTCGAAGTCTTGGTGCCTGCTTTCCCCTCTGATTTGCCCGCTTTACAGTCTGATGTCTCGTTGCCTGCCTTCCAGCCTGGTGTCTTGTTGCCTGCTTTCCAGCCGATGTCTTGATATTGGTGTCTCAGCCTGGAGTTTCGGTGCCCGTGTGTCAGCCTGAAGTTTCAGTGCCCGTTACCCAGCCCACTGGTCTGGGGCCTGTTACCCAGCCTGCTGAGCCGGTGCCTGTAATCCAGCATGCCCTTACGGTGCTCACTGTTCGGCCTAATGTTCCAGAGCCCGCTGCCCAGCTCAACGACCCCGGGCCCGCTGCCCAGCTCGACGACCCGGAGCCCGCTGTCTGCTCTGATGTGCCCGCTGTCTGCTCTGATGTGCCCGCTGTCCGGTTTGAAGTACCCAATGCCCAGCCTGATGTGCCCTCATCTGTTGTTTGGTTTGAGGCCATATACTTTGGACAATTTCATCTAGTTGGAGCGTCCGGAGGCTGCTCCTTTGAGAGGGGGTACTGTCATGAAAAGGTTTACCCGTTGGTGGCGCTATCGGTCTCTTGGATCGCAGTACCAGTGTCCACCAGCGGGTGTCTTCCAACACCTAGGACTTGTAATAAGAGGACTCACCTGCTGGTGACACTGTTGCATCCTTGGGCCGTAGTACCGGTGTCCACCAGCGGGTGTACTCCAGCAGTGTGGAGCAGACAGCACCCTCTGTGCCCAGGTGTAACGTGAGGTCAATTACTGCAGCCTTATAAATACCCGGCAAGCCCTCACATGCTTGCCTTGGTATCTTTCTTCCTTGCGCCCTGACCTGTACCTGTGACCTGCACCTTGTAACCTGTTCTGAACCTGAGCCTGCACCTGAGCCTGTACCCGATCCCATCCTGATCCTGTCCCTCCTGTGTTCCTATTCCCTTGTAGCCTGATTCCATTCCATTTTCTCCCTCTCCTATCCTGCCCTTGTTCAGTTGCTGATCCCCTGTGTATGACCCTGGCCTGGCTAACGTGTTTGATTTCGGTACTCACCCTTGGCTGTATATATTATCTGTTGTCTGTGGGTTTCTGTTGGTTGGTTGGTTGAGCACTATTTGTATTTGGGGTGTTTACTTATTTATATCACTTATCCTAAATAAACAATTATTCTTATTCACTTTACATGCATTTTGGTTTCCTTTTTGCAGTCCACACAATCTGGTCATACCTGTTCATGACATATTGATAGTTGCACTGAAAATGGTCATTTTGGCCAATTTTTTTCTGTCAGTAAATTTCACTTTGAGAGGGTGGTAACCCTGGTGGACAGGGAGAGGAACCCACTTGTGAGGGACAGTACTTAGGCACAGGGACAGGTTCCAGATGAGGAGGGATAGCTTAGAGAAGGCTCCTTCTTCACTTCATACACTTCAGTGATCAGTGCAGAGGCACAGAGCCGGTACAGACTACAGAAACAACCTTTGCTTGCTCCATGAAGGGACATTACCCCTGGTAACTGAAGCTTCCTCAGGTAACAAAACTGTATATTCTCTTGAACACTTATCAGTGCTAAAGGTCAGCCCGTTGTTTTAAACAAACTGTATCTACTGTAAATAAAAGGACATCAGTACACTATTTACTGTGCATGGGTAAATACTCCCAGTATAAAGTACCTACTACAGGTCCCTCCTACTTGTCTGTTCGCAATCTTTTTTTTTTTTTTTTTTTTTTTTAGCCTTCAGTTCCGCTTTAAGGAGTGGTATGGAATAAGGAACCTGTAACATAATAATTAACTTTTTTTTTTTTTTTTTTGGTAGTAGTAGTCTTATACAGTGTTTTGCCACGTACACATGATCGGAAATGCCACCAGTAAAACTCTGATGAGAGCTTTTTGACGGAAAAAGGGGCCGTGTGTATGGCGGAATTCCAGCCAGCAAAAGATTGAGCGCATGTTCTCTATTTTTCGGTCGGGAAAAGTTCCTATCCGAAAATGCGATTTGTCTGTATGCAATTCGGCCGTGCAAAAAATCACGCATGCTCAGAGACAATTCGACGCATGCTCGGAAGCATTGAACTTTATTTTCTCGGCTCGTCGTAGTGTTGTACGTCACCGCGTTCTTGACGGTCGAAAGTTCAGAGAACTTTTGTGTGACCCTGTATATGCAAGCCAAGCTTGAGCGGAATTCCGTCGGAAAAGCCATCCATTTTTTCGGACGGAATTTCTGATCGTGCGTATGGGGCATAAGTCATTGAGTGCTCAAACTGTTTGCTCTTTGCTGTCCAACAACCCTGCTAGAAGGGAGATGGATTTGTGAGTGACAGCTCTGGCCTCAGACAGCAGGAGCTACTGTGCAGGGCAGCACTGCCATTTACAAAGGATCACACGTCACATGACAGTGGCTACAGGTAAAGCCGTCCATGCATGGATCGAAACTCAGCAGGAACCAGCCAAATTTCGAAATTATATATATATATATATATATATATATATATATATATATATATACATACATACACACACACATACACACACACACACACACACACACACACACACACACACACACACACCCTGGTTGTACAGAAGTCAATCTACCGATCAATTTCTGTGCAACCACACTGTCTAATAAATTGCCACTCGATCAGCGGCACTGACTATAGGCGGCAGTGCTGATCAATGTGTTTTAATGGTAGGAAAGTCTCCCCACACTCAGGACGCAATAGCTCAGCGGGAGCGATTCCCCCATCCACATTGACTGTGTGAATGGAGGAATCGACTTTTTTTTCATTCAGCGTGCTGGTTGAATGAAAAACACTAACATTTATGGGCTGCTTATGTAAAAAGACTTTTACGTTTTTTTAGGTTATTTTTTTTTTATTATGGCGAAAAATTGGTGAGGGTGGTGGGGGGGGGGGGGGTGTATTTTATACTGGAGTGGGGCTTTAATAGCAAATACAAAAATTGTATAAAGCATGAAGAAGGGATCTAAGGAGTCCTGAAAGCTTGCATCTATAGTAAGGGTATCACCCAAATAAAGAGGATCACCTAAGCCTCAAACTTGAAGCTGCAATGAGTACAGACAAGCACACATAGAGCCACAAGGTAATGGACTCCCTTCAAGTTATAAAGTTAATGTGTTCCCAGTGAAGTGTACTGTTACTACAACATACAAAGCCTTTTTTTTTTAATTACAGGTACTTTTATAGCGCTGTCAATTTATGCAGTGCTTTACATATACAGCGAGTAAAATAAATATTGAACACTTCACCATTTTCCTCTGTAAATATATTTCTAAAGGTGCTAGTGACATGAAAATCTTCACCACATGTCAGTAACAACCCATACATGCAAAGAAACCAAAACAAAAAATTTCAGAAATTAAGTTATGTGTAATAAAATGGAATGACACAGGGGAAAAGTATTTAAACACGCAAACTGAAATGTATTGAATACTTTGTACAAAATCCTTTGTTGGTAATGACAGCTTCAAGATGCCTCCTGTATGGAGGAACTAGTCGCATGCATTGCTCAGGTGTAATTTTGGCCCATTCTTCCACACAGTCTTCAAATCTTGAAGTTTCCGTCAGTCTCTTCTATGAATCTGATCTTTAATTCCTTCCATAGGTTTTCTATTAGATTCCAGTAAGGTGATTGGCTGGGCCATTCTAGCAGCTTTAAATTTCTTTGAAGCCAATTGAGAGTTTCCTTGGCTTTGTGTTTGGAATCATTGTCCTGCTGAAATGTCCATCCTCGTTTCATCTTCATCATCCTGGTAGATGGTAGCAGATTTTTATCAAGAATGTCTTGGTACATTTTTCCATTCATCCTTCCTTTAAAGCGGAGGTCCACCAAAAAATAAATAAATAAAAAAAAATAAAAGCCAGCAGCTACAAATACCGCAGCTGCTGCCTTTTAATGAATGGACACTTACCTGTCCAGGGTTTTTTTTTTGCACAAAGTTGTCAATTTATAAGATATTTCTAACACGTAGCATGTATATATAGCAAAAATTACACCCCAAAATACATTCTGCTACTCTTTCTGAGTATGGCGATACCACGTGTGAGACTTTTACACAGTCTGGCCACATACAGAGGCCCAACATTGAAGTAGTACCTTCAGGCATTCTTTCACTTTTGAAGGTCCTTGAGCACCAGGACAATGGAATTGCCCACAAAATGACCCCATTTTGGAAAGCAAACACCCAAACGTATATTCTATGAGGCATGGGCTGCAAATAGGTACTCGGGTGCTCTGATGGGCTGGTGACAGGTACTCGGGTACTCTGATGGGCTGGTGACAGGTACTCGGGTACTCTGATGGGCTGGTGACAGGTACTCGGGTACTCTGATGGGCTGGTGACAGCTACTCCGATGGCCTGCGACAGCTACTCTGATGGCCTGCGACAGCTACTCGGGTATTTTGTCTTCTACTAATTGTGCAGAGCCAGCACCTGTGCAGCTGAGCGAGGGCGTTCGCTATCATTCAGGAGTGGTTATCCTGCGAGCGGCTTTTTCTCATACTCTGATGGACTGTGAAAGGTACTCAGGTACTCTGATGGGCTGTGACGGTTACTCTGATGGGCTGCTACGGGTACTCTGATGGACTGTGATGGGTACTCGGGCACCTCCAAACTTCACTGTTGGTATGGGGGTGTTTTTGGGGTGATGTGCAGTGCCATTTGATCTCCAAACGTGATGTGTATTATGGTATCCAAAGAGTTTAATTTTGATCTCATCTGACCAGACTATATTCTCCCAGTATTTCACAGGCTTGTCTAAATGTTGTGCAGCAAACTTTAAACAAGCTTTAACATGCTTTTTCTTCAGCAATGGAATCTTGCGTGTCACACGATATTTCTTGTGTGACACCTTTTTATAGGCCATCAGTTGAGACTAAACCAGCTGATATTAATTTGCGCTGACAAGGGGCAGGATTGCTTTCTAATTACTGATAGATTTCAGCTGGTGTCTTGGCTTTCCATGCCTTTTTTGCACCTCCCTTTCTTCATGTGTTCAATACTTTTTTCTGTGTCATTCCATTTTATTACACATAACTTAATTTCTGAAATTATTTGTTTTGGTTTCTTTGTATGTATGGATTGTATTGGTGGTTATTGACATGTGGTGAAAATGTCAATAGCACCTTTAGAAATATATTTACGTGTTCAATACTTACTTTACCCTCTGTATATTGTACATCCACATCGGTCTCTGCCCTCAAGGAGCTTACAATCTAAGGATTTTAGACAATTCTGTTCTTTCAACCTTGGGCTAACAGTTTTTATTCCAGTGTGACTGTGTCCCAGTTTAGTAAAGAGAATGAAGAATGCCAGTGTCCTGTATAGAATCCTGACTTCAAACCTACTGAACACCTTTGGGATGAATAGGATCACAGATTACAATGCCAGTCTTCTTAGACAACATTAGCGCCTGACCTCATAAATGAGCACAAATCAGACACTCCAAAAAACTTGTGGAAAGTTTTCTCCGAATAGTGGAGTGTGGAGCTACAAAGAGGGATTAAGGAAAATTGTTGTCCATACTTACCGTAATTTTCCTTTCCTGGATCCTCCCCATGTCAGCCTACTATGGATCAGCTCCGCCCCCTCTGACCCCTCCAGGACCACCTCTTTTTTAGCCCATAAAGGGCGGCTGGCTGCCCACACCAGTGTTAAAAAAAAAACGCGGCTCGCGAAGGAAAAACTGGGTGGGAATCCTCCGGCTGACATGGGGAGGATCCAGGAAAGGAAAATTACGGTAAGTATGGACAACAATTTTCCTTATTCCTGGACCTCCCCATGTCAGCCTACTATGGGATGTACCAAGCAATATTAAGAAGGGAGGGAAGACAAAAAATAAGCCAAACCCTCAATGCAACTCAAAATTTTTAATGGGCAACAGCCGCCGTAATACTGTAGAGCCAAATGTTTCCTCAGGCGGACAAGCCATATTAAGCTTGTAATGCCTAATAAAAAAAAGGTGTTGGGCACGCTCCAGCTTGCTGCTCCGCAAACTACCTCAGGGGTGACCTTCGCGTATGCCCAGGATGCTGCCATTCCCCTCGTCGAATGTGCTTTGATCTCTGAAGGAGAAGGAAGGCCCAGCGTTTTGTATGCAATATGCAAGGTCTTGACAAACCAGGAAGACCCAACTCTGGATGTTGCTGGCATACCCTTTTAGGCCCCATTGGGAAAACCTACAGCTGATCTTGTTTGCCAAAGCTTTTGATCCATTTCAGGTAGGTTGAAACCACAGAGACCAGGTCTAACCTACTCCACTTATCAGCTGTATGCGCCGGAAAGGCTGGGAGAAAGACCTCCCAGTTCATACGAAATTATGTGGCCACCTTAGGTAGAAAGCTCGGTATCGGCCTAAGGACTACCTTGTCTGGGAGCACCAAACAATATGGTTCTTTAGATGAGAAGGCGCACAACTCGGAGTCTCTTCTGGCCGAGGCCACGGCTAGTAAAAAACAAAAAAAAAAAACTGTTAAAAGAAATCTTGATCAAAACGGAGGAACCAGCAATGTTCCCAAGACTAGTGTCCTCTTTTGGAAAAAACTATTTCAATGGAGGTCTGATTTCTATGCTGCACCTAAAAAAAAAAAAAAAAAATCAGTTCACCAACGGATGTTGAGCATATCTTGTACACGACATAGCCGACAAGGCAGGTATTTGACCCTTCAGGGAATTATAAGCTAACCCTTGGAGAATACTCTGCAGAAACTCCAAAATGTTAGATACTGAAGGAGATCCAAGGTCCCAACCCCTTTCCATAGTATTCCAGATTCAGTGATAGGTTACATTCGTTTTGCTGAACCTGTAATAATGTCATTAACTTTATCCTCCTGCAGTTCGGGTGTCAGGCCCCACTCTGCAGAAGGAGATTTTGACAAGGAGGCAGAGGGATTGGTGAGCCCAACTTTATCCTCCAAGCCAGAGGGAACCACAGCTCCCTGAGCCAGTAAGGTAGGACTACTATTGCTGTGACTCCCTCAGTAAATCTTCAGCAGGATTTTGAAAGCCAATGGAAGTGGCGGGAACACATACACCAAGGGGAAGTTCCAAGACCTGGACAGAGCACCCTGACCCAATGCCTGTGGATGCTAGGTCCGGGTGAAGAAGCAAAGCAGTTGACAATTCTCCAATGCCATAAGATCTATCGAAGGCATCCCCCAGATCCTGAAGATCTTGCGTAGGTACTTGGGGTTGAGGCCCCCCAAAGCCTCGACTCAAGCGATCTGCTAAAACATTGCCAGGCCCTGGGAGTTAAAATGCTGTAAGAGAGCCAAGATTCTTCTCTATGCAGAGGAAGATTGACATGCCACCTGAAGGAGAGGGTGACTTCTTGTGCCCCCTTGATGAGACACATAAGCCACCGCAGTTTTGTTGTCCAAAAGAATCTTGACAGCTTGACCTTGCAACATAGGTTGGAACACTAAGAGCGCATCTGACAGCATCCAATCCCAGGAAATTTGAACTCTTCGCCCCACAAAAGGTACCATTGGCCTTGAACCTGTTGTTCCAGTGTGCTCTGCAGCCTGCCAGACTGGCATTGGTCGACACCACTATTGGTTCCGAGGCCTTCAACGGAACTCCGCTGGAAAGATTGCGAGCTACTGACCACCAACCAGGGACCAGATTATCGGAATTGGCAGATGATCCCACTGAAGAAGAAAGTTGCGCAACCTGACCCACGGGACTACTGGACCTGTGGCTGATAAAACCCCCAGATACTGCATGGATTCCTTCAGCATCATAGAAGGCCTGGCCATCACTGCTTTGTCTGAGACTGGATCCCCTGGACCTTCCTCTGAGGAAGAGAAACACGACCCCGATCAGTGTTGAATTGTACTCCCAAATACTCCAACATTTGGGTCAGATGCATCTGGCTCTTCCGAAAGTTGATCAACCAACCGAAACGAGTTAGTGCTTTGCAGGTGAATTCACATGAACTAGAAGGAGCTCATTTGACAGACCCAGAAGTAGTATGTCATCTAGATAATGAAATATTTGCACTCCCTTGACCCTGAGAGTCGCAACGAGCAGACAGTAGCTTTAAAAATCGTTCTCGGAGTCGTGCAGAGACTGAATGGGAGAGATTAAAAATGAAAATGAAAGCCTTCCACGGAAGACCTGAGAAAGCGATGGTGGGATGCGTCTGTAGGGATATGAAGATACGCATCCGCCAGATCAATGGAAACCATCCAGTCTCATCACTCCACAACCGAAACAATCGTTTCCAATGACTCCATTTTGAATGGTGGAACCTTCATGTAAGAATTCAGGACTTTGAGGTCAAAAACTGGTCCGAAACCCCCCTGAAGCCTCTGGGACCAAAAACAGAGGGGGAACATACTCTTTAACCCAATTCGTGCCTTGGAACCGGAAGGATGGCCCTTGCTGCCAACAGCTCCCCTATATATCCTTGCAAACATTGCCTCCTTTCCAAATCTGTAGGAAGTCCAGTTTCTATGAACAAGGTCTGAGGGGCCTTGTTCTGAACGTGAGACGATAACGTGATCGAATGATGGCTACAATCCAGGCATCATGTCATTTGTCCGCCCAAACCCCCCCTGAATTGAGCTAGTCTTGCTCCTACTTGAGAGGGTTAAGCGGAGACAGCTTCAGAAGGACTTATTTGAAGCCTTAGGACCTGACACAAGCGAAGTCGCATGACAAGTCAAAACACATGTATTTCAATGGTCCCCATTCTAATTGGTGCGACTCAAGTCGCAGCGACTCCAAAAAAGGTTTTTTGCACTACTTTGTTCCCACATTTGCGCGATTTGTTCTAACATGGTTTTCACAGGTCGAATGATATCGCATCACAAATTGCACAGCAAAGTCGCAGTGTAAATTGCGCGACTCTGGGGATGCAGCGGTGGAAACAGCCCCAGGAGCTTTGTTGGCCCTGGGCTTGGAAGGTTGAACCAGCTCCTCTCCACTGTCTGAAAAAACTGTCTGTAAGCCCTGGCCTCTCTGAATCCTTCTTCGGATCTCTTGTTAAACCGAAAGGGCTGCTGTGTCTTAAAGAGCCATTATCTTTGCTGTCATCTTGACCTGGTCGACAGCCACAACTCTACAGCAGTCTGCAATGAGAAGAACTGCCACTTCCCAGACTTTCATCCAAACATCCATCCACCAGCTCCGCTACCCACACTCTAAGGCTGGATTCACACCCATGCACTCCCAGTGCATTCCGCAGAACCGCACCACAGAACGTGTCCCATAGGAGACCATGATAAACAGACAGTAGTGCAAATCCGCAAAAAGCACCAAAAAACGCACAGGTGCGAACCCGGCCCAAGTGCTGCTGCCACAGGAGTGAGTGCTACCGCCGGTCTGCAGGCCGCTGTCCAAACTATATGACCTTTTAGGTCTGCGTTTACTTTGCGATCCATAGGATTCCTAAAAGAAACCAAATACTCCAGCGGAAGCGTAATGTGGTGGGTGAATATACGTAATGAGGCTTCCACCTTAGGCGTAGTGTCCCAAGGGGTACAGCTTCGATACACCATTATGCACATTGAGCTTCTTCTCAGGCCCCCCCCCCCACTCATCGTCAATTACTTTAATTTCAGAAATGAAATGGGAAGGAAGGTAACGATCTCTTTAAATATGGGTAGTATCTTTGCTGTTTATTTGGAAGCGAAAATTCTTTCCTTAACAGGCTCCACCAAGGGGGGAACCAGTGCAAAAATCAAACGTATGCGATTCTGAGACCATGTCAGCCTCAGATGGATCCGAATCGCTATTGACATCAGAGTTAAAACACACTGAAAACACATGATCTGAATCTGCAGATGGTGAAGATACAGCAGGATAAGGATTCCTTAAAACACTCTTTAACCCTTCCTTGACTGCGTGCTTAATGTAGGATTTAACCTGGCGTGCTTTCGCATCATTGTCCTGAGCCGTCTGATGTCTTGTCCTCTCTTGGCTTGGGTCCAAGCGACTAAAGTGAGGTAAGAGCGAGGGAGATCTGTAATGCTGTGACAACAGGCATCTATCCAGCTGCATGCGACTCTGCAATTTGTCATTAGTCCCTTCTTTACTCTTTTGAGGCTGGAATGCTGATTTGGAACCTCTTTGCGGGAGTTTATCTCGCAGTGGGCCCTTCTCTCTGTAAAACACAGAGGATGTGCTCGCTTTTAAAAAATAAATAAATAACTAAATAACTACAATTAAAATAAACTTCTCCATCCAAATCTTCGGTGCTGAAGGTAGCTAGGCAGGCAGGCATAATTCTCCAGTCCTAGAAGGTACAGGATAATAAAAATACTCTGACAGACAAGTAAATACAGCAGAAAGTACCTGGAAGGAAGGTTAGCAGAGCAGAGCAGAGAAGCAGATTGACCAGCTGGAGATTGAAATTAGCCTAGAGGACAGAATCAGCAATCAGCAGTGAGCATTCTGGTGTTTGCTAGACAACCCAAAGAGAAGGCTACCTCTGACCTCACCTGCACAACTCTGAGCTTCCTGAAAGGAGTACATGTGGAGGAGGTGAACTACCCAGCTAGCCAAACCATGAACACACAACATGGAAGGAGAGAGTGCCAGCACCTGCCTAACTAAGGTATTTACAGTCATTTATACTGCCAGTGACCTTGCCAGTAATACACAGTCATTTATACTGTACCATACAATCCCAGCACCATGGGAACCCACCTCCTCAGGAGATTTACAGCCTATATGGGGGGTTGGTCTTCTGAATCGGGAGAGGCTGAACCGGACAGGATGGATGGATGGATGGAGAAGAGACAAAAAAATAAATAAATAAAAAATAAACTTTAAAAGGCATCCGGAGCAAGGACGAAAAAAGAACACTGGTGTGGGAAGCCAGCCGCCCTTTATGGGCTAGAAAAGAGGTGGTCCTGGAGGGGTCAGAGGGGGTGGAGCTGACCCATAGTAGGCTGACATGGGGAGGTCCAGGAAATTTCTATATTACTCCCCATGGTTTCAGAATGCAATGTCCAACAAGCTCATATAGGTGTGATGGCCAGGTGTCCACAAACTTTTGGCCAATGCTAGTAAACTTCCTATATTGAAAACCCCCCCCGCCCAACAGATGCCTCCATCCACACAAGCTTGTGTAGCACCCTGGTGTTTAGGCAGGTTTGCTAACAAATTTAGTTTGCCAGGTAGTAATTGTCCTGGTTAATTTTAATAGATCCACTGATTCCTTTCTAATTCTGGACTTGCTGCACCTTTTTCTCTTCTGTCACTAGGTGGCACTGTGGCTGGTGACATTAGATTGACAAGGGCTCCGCAAGGTCAGATTATAAATGGATGGGCATCTCAGTCAATTGACAGGGGTCTCTTTACTCCCTTAGACTGCTGGGAGAGCCTATTTATTGGTGTGGAGTCAGGTGATCAGGGTTCTGCACCACCTGGACGGCTGTCTGGGTGGACGTGGGTTATGTCGCCCCGGGCTGCTAGGCCGGAAGCCTGAGGCCTATCCCGGGGACACCTGGCTGCTAGGCTGCCTGAGGCCTATCCAGGATCAGGAGAAGCAGCGTAGGGTTGAGACTGCAGGATTGGAGTCCAACTGAGTTGCGAAGGTTCAGCCGGACGGGCAACCAGTTGTGGTCGGAGGTAAAGGGGAAGCAGTCGCCACTAAGGGACAATCTACCTTGTTACTGGAGACCACTGTGAGTAAGCTTGAGCAAGTTACAGCAACATCCCAGTAGGTAGAGATCCAAAGGTTATTGTGGTGAAAATAAACTCTGAATAATGTTATACCATTTATAAAAGAGTTTATTTGAACAATCCTTACATCACCAGCCTAATGGTCGTGCACTTACCAGAAGGCCAAGAAATATTTGCATTGCAGAGATGATGCCATCTCTGACATTATACACGATACCAATGCAAATATTTCTTGGCCCATGGTAATATGCACTTACATACATAGTAAAAACAGCATTGCATGTTAACCAATTGCTTACTGGGCAATTAAACCCCCTCTCCTGTCCAGACCAATTTTCAGCTTTTAGCGCTGTCGCACTTTGAATGACAATTGTGCGGTCATACAACACTGTACTCAAATAACATTTTTATCATTTTTTTCCCACAAATAGAGCTTTCTTTTGGTGGTATTTGATCACCTCTGCGGTTTTTAGTTTTTGTTAAAAAAAATTGAAAGACAGAATTTAAAAAAAAATTTATTAATTTTTTAAAATATTTTGTTATAAAATTTTGCAAACAGGTCATTTTTCTCCTTCATTGATTCATTGCCGCTGATGAGGCGGCACTGATGGGCACCGATAGGTGGCAGTGATGGGCACTGATGGGTGGCAATAATGGGCACTGATTGCTTACACTGGCAGCACTACTAGGTGGCACTGATTGGCACCACTGGTGGGCATTGATAGGTGGCACTTGTGGGCATTGATAGGTGGCACTGCTGGGCACTGGCAGGTGGCACTGGCAGGCACAGATGAGGCATTTGTGCCTCCTTCCTCTTCGGGACCAATGTCCCTTTAACATAAGCAGGTGATCGGCTTTTTTTTTCTTCTCACGCTGTTAGCGTGAGGAGAAAAAAAACCGATTACCGGCTTTTGTTTACATCATGTGATCAGCTGTCATTGGATCTGTGATTATCCGAGTCTCCGTGACTCGGTGATCACAGCGCGCGCCCTGCAGGGTGCACGTGCACAGGGGAGGACGTCCCATGACAGCCTCCCGAAAATTGAGGTCCGCGCTGTGGCCGTCATTCGGCTATGGCCCCGACCTCAAGTGGTTAAAAAAGGAAGTCGGACGCCACAGAGCTTCCACGCTTTCCGCGCTTTTACAATTTTGGATGCTTTGTGGCGGGTGCCTTCCTTTTTTTTACTATGCAATGCTGTTTTTACTATGGATACGTGTAAGTGTAATTTTTCCATTATGGTCCATTTGAGAACACAAGGCCCTGATGAAGTCACGTGACTTGACGTAATGCATAGGGAGTGGCCGGATATAGAATCAACCGTTAGAGATGTAAGAGGTGTCTGCAACGCTGTGTATTGCACATTTCTGCTGTTTTTTACCATTTTCTTTGTAAGTGCCCATTTGGCTATTTAATCATCATTTATCATTCAAACGGTTTGCACTATGGGAGATCCTTTTTTTTTTTTTTTTTATCCCCTAATATGTCCGTTTTCCGTGAATGGCTGGGAATCCGGAACCCATCATTTGGAATACACTATTTGGAGAATCACCACAGTTAAGCTGATTGCCCACGCTGTATGTACTTCATATTGAGGTAAGAGTCAAGAGAGCATTAAAGTGGATGTAAACCCACTCCCATCTTTTTTAAAGTACTGCCATTTTGCCATAGGGGTGATCTATAAGGATATACATGCCTCCTGCATGTATCCTTACCTTTCAAATGTCTCCCCTTTAGCTGCTTGGAAACATCGGATTCAGTGGGCGGGTCCGTTGTACGGCGCTCGGTGGGCGAAGTCATGACATCACCAGACTCCCCGCCCACCTCTACACTCGCACCTGGCCGGACTGAAAAGTGCGCGCACAGGAGAAGAGGAGCACGCTCATGGCTCCTGTCACTGTCCAGTGACAGTCGGGGATGATCGGTGCGGCGGGGACAGCTGTGAGCATGGATCCCCCTGAGGTGGCAGAGAAGGAGAAGCAGCTGATCAAACGCCATGCAGGGAGATCGGTGCTCACGGCTGTCCCTCCGCTGCACCGATCACCCCCGACGGTCTCTTGTGTCGTCCTCCTCCAGCGCCTGACCTATTCTCTCCACCACCTCCCCTTTTTCTCTGGCCCCCCTAATGTCCTTATCCACCCGCTGTGTCTTCCTCCTCCACCCCCCTCATCCCCCGCAGCCGACTCCCCTCCATTCCAGCGGGCTCTGTCAGGATGGAGAGCGGAGGAAAGGACGGAAACTCTATACATGTCATTTACGGGGGAGGGGGTGGAGTGCTGCTGGACACAACTATATACATGTAGCAATAACTCTCAGCAGAGCTGCTGGTTTAAGCGGGCTTGTTACCTTCACTCTCCTTTCCTCTGTTTCACCGGCACCGGGTCTAGGGTTCCGTTGAGTTTACCTCTGGACGATACACGCACCAACACTTGAGTACGTTTTCAATGCTTTATTAAACAAGTTACTCAAATATCTTCATGTAGGGTTCTTGACAAATGTCCTGGTAGAATTTGGATATTATAATAGAATGCACTCCCCTCATGGGACACACTCTTTGCTCGCCTGGATAGGCCTCTCTCACTTGCCTAGCAGCCAGTACGCAGCACGAACAAAAGTCTCTGCCACGGACTTGTTTGGCATAAACCGGTACGATCCTCTGCCACAGGATGTATTGATTTTTTCTGCAATGAACGTCAGTCACAGTGGTTGAACCTTTAAGCAAACATGGCAACACTATGCTGTATAGTTACTTTTAGGATACGTCCTCCAACCGAGTCACCAGGCCCCTCTCCAGACCAGCACTCTGCATGATCCTTCCATGACGGGTCCTCCCCTGGGATCTCCTCGGTTGTCCAGCTTCCTCCCTTTGGATAGACAGCTCAGGACCATTCCTCGGCTGCTGTGGTAGGCCCCAGACAAGCTTCTGGGCCCACCCCTGCACCACAGCGATGTGGGCAGCGACGTGGGCCTCCGGAACGGAGGACCACAAGATTTCTCTCTTACGCATACCTGTCGGCCAGGTGGGCCAGCAGGTGCCTGTAAAACGAAACCCCACAATATGGCGTCTGTCCCATAAATACCCTCACCCGGCATGCATCTCGGAGGACCACCTCCACCGAGTTGTCTCAGAGACAGAAGAGCATCCATACGCTTCGACACGTTGCCTTTCCAACACTGACCAGTGATAACAGCGACACCCACCGGTCAGTATGGAAACACACACAACGTCAGCCAACCTGGAACAGAGGCAAACTTAACCTATTTTAACGAACAAGTTACTAAATTTACCTAACATATGGTAGATCGCAAATCTACCAGCGCTACATACAGTATATATATATATATATATATATGTATGTAATAATGTAATATAGCTGTGTCCAGCAGCAAACTACCCCCCCCCCCCCCACATCAGAATTGTGGAGTGTCTGCAGCCAGGGCTGAGATTATGTGGAACCGCCAATCCTGGCATAGCAGCAGATAAAGGAGTGGGAGGGAATTAAAAAATACTGCATGTCTCTTACTTAGGCTAGTACACGAGATGTAAATCACCTGTCACTCACAGCAAGGGGGAGTATTTGACAAAGTTTTTCTCAGTTTGTCAAGAATTTTCTCACTGAACAATAAAAGAGGATTGCTCAGAGATGGATTAACTCTGTGTGGCAAGACTGGGCTCAAATGATAGGAAATCTTATACTCTACAATATGACATAATTTTTTTTTTTTTCGGGTTTACATCCACTTTAAGTGGAGTGAAGATCCCCCATTGAAGATACCCTTTCATGACAAGTTCAGCACTTTATTTATTCGTTTGGTAAACACAGTGGACTATTATTATACTGTATAGTTCTATATATTTGAACTATCTGCGACTTCATGCTTATTTTACACAGTTTGTTTATATTCTTATTAGCTATTTGCACAGGAGTTCATTTTGGATCTTGCAATATTTATTGTCATCTTGCACAGTACACTTCATTGCATAAATTTGCACAGGATTTCTATTTTGCACAGGATTATATTTTACATAGGAGATTTATTAATTTGTTCACAGGTAACATGCATTTATTCTATTAAGTTGCGCTGATCCCCCTTCTTTTTTTTTTTTTTCCCTACACCAATTTTCTGCACTGTATACACTCTAGGTCTAGCTGCAATTTTTATTAGATCAGTTTAAATCACTTGATAGCGCGAGGGACTACACTGTTTGTTTATTCCAAAGAGACCTGCTACATGTGGCAGTCTGTCCCCTTGTAAGTCCCGGCACCGTGCTGTAGTACTCACACTGTCCTCCTTGCACCCCCTGGAGCCTCCCTCTCTGGGGAGGCTCCTTCCAAGCTTCTCCTGAGCCCCAATCCGAGGTCACCTCAAGGGCCACGGACAGTCTCCTCAGCACTTAATCTCCATCTTCCACCTTCCACCCGATTCCCATGCTGGTAGGACTCATTCATATTTAAGGGCTCACTAAGTCCCCTGCCAGGCCCACAGCATGGGGATTGGCTACATTCCCCTAAATATGCAGAACAACCCTCCTAGCCTCTGCCCTCTAGCTTCCAGAATGAGCTCTAACTTTCCAGAACTCGGGGGGGGGGGGGGGGGGTCACCAGAGAGCTGCCTGCATGAGTCATCCAGCCCTAAACTCCAGTAAACCCTGACCCAGATTTCCCTATCAGACTTAACTATGGTTTACTTACTCTGACACTGGTAGCACACTAGCGGGTGCTACAAACACACATTTAATCTTCTGGGTTGGGACACTCTTTCATGATATAACAGCCAGGCTGAGGAGGAAGCGAATCATGGCAGAGGTGAGAGGACAGGTGTGCTTCATGTCCCTTGCCTTGCAGCTAAGGCCCCTTTCACACATGCGGACCGTTTAGGTCCACCTGTCAGTTTTTTAGGCGGATCTGAACAGGCGCTCCATGCAGGTCTATGGAGCGACGGATATCAGTGGTGATATGTCTGCTGACATCCGATCCGCTGAATCCAGACGGATGGAAACCCTATATTCCATCTGTCTAGTGGATCGGATTGGATGAAAACAGACAGACGGTCCATCTTCATCTGATTCCCCCATAGAGGAGAGCGGAGCTCTGACAGGTCCGTCCCTGCACAGTGAGCAGAGACGGACCTGTCATCCACCAGCTCAGGGGGGATCAACAGAGTGATCCCTGCTGAGCAAGCGGAGTCCATCAAAATGGACGTGTGTGTGTGTGTGTGTGTGTGTGTGTGTGTGTGTGAAAGGAGACTTAGTCTCCAATTGGAGCCTGCAGTGGTGCAGGGTTGGCCTATGGACCTGGCCTGGAGAATCACGAGAGCAAGGCCTTGCATAAGAAGTACAGTAGCTTCCTGTACTGTGTGTCTATGAGGCAAAGTTAATTCAATATACAGAGTAATACAATGTACTAATGTTCAAGAAATGTGTCTAGGGAAGACATGAGGGACTGGTGAAAAATGGGACATGTTCTCTATATCCTTTTTGTAAGCCTAATGAATCCAACAGGCAAACTCCTCTCCTCATGATCAGCTGAAGCTAACCACTGAGTACTAGGCTGAAAACTCTCCCAAAAAGAGACCTCCCCCTTCCCCAAGGCAGGAGAGGAAGAAACCCGATGGCTGCATATCTTCCCTGTACACTTCAGGGTAGGCTTACCACCCTGCTATTTAGAGTGAAAAAGGGAACACACATATAAGTGCAGGTGACACACATTGGGGGAAAATAAATATGAAAAATAAAGAAAATGCAGGTGCACTGGCTAGGCCTTGCAGCCCAGTTACGAAAGTTGCCCCTGTCTAGCCACTCCCAGGGGACACTTCACACCGTGGGCCCACTGCCTTCCCATTCCCCGACCAGACAAGGTAGCACATCCAATTTAGGAGGCACTGGACCCCTCAGGATCCCCCACCAAGAATATACTCCCAACCCCCACCTTCCCCAGTGGGCCTGTGGGAAGGTGCACCAGCAGTAAACACTCAGGGACCAGATGTAACAACACAACAGAACTGTATTGTAATGTAGGACTCTGGAGTTTAGGCAGGGATGCTCCTCACAAATGTACTTGCCAGGAGTAGTTACCCTGGTTGATAGTTAGAGATCGAGTGATTCCTCCCTAAGTTTGGCCTGGTTGCACTTGTCTCTACTACCACTAGGTGGCCGGGTACTTGGTGGTGCTAGATATGAGAAAGGCAACACAAGGTCAAGTTATAGGGTATCTCAGCCAATGGGCAAGGGTTTCTTTGAAACCCATGGCCTGCTGGGAGCACCTATATATTTGGGTGGAGTCAGGTGATCTATGTTCTCTGCCACCTAGACGGCTGTCTGGGTGGACATGTGTCGTGTAGCCCCAGGCTGCTAGGCCAGAGATTGGGCCTATCCCAAGCACATCTGGCTGCCTGAGGGTCTATTCAGAAGCAAGAGAGCAGCGTAGGGTTGGGATTGCGGCTTGCAGTCCAACCAGAAGTGACGGTTCTGTCGGCTGGAGAACCTGTCAGTGGTCGGAGGTAGAGGGGAAGCTGTCGCTACGAAGGGACCATCCACCTTATTACCAGGGACCACAGTGAGTAACTGAAGCAAGTACCGGAGCAGTATTCTCGCCGAACGGGCATGGTGGAGAATCTGGAAACTTCAGGCGGTGGTCAAGTCAGGGACCCAGTCAGCAAAGGTGACGCTTGCAGAGCAGCCTTTTGTGCCAGGCCAGGAACCGAGCAGGCCAGTGGGGTGAAGCTTGAGAAGCATCTGTGAGTGGCAAGCTAGGGAACCAGCAGAGGTTCAGAGGGTCTAGTGAGAGACTGGGAGCTCAGTGGACTGTACAAGGAGAAGTTGTAGTGGAGGTGAAAGAAACTGTTACGCTTTGTGTTAGGAACTGTTAAAGACTGTTGCCATAGGAGACGGAATTCCTGCATGTGCAGATGTGGCATCTTGCTGGAGGCCTTTCCCTGCACGACTGTCCTCCTACTGAAGTCTCGGAGTCTGCTGTTTGAACTTGCAACTACTTAAGGATGTCCTGGCACTAACCCTCTTTCCCCCATAAAAGTTTGTAAGAGAAATAAACATCTCTTTTGCATTCAAGAAGTGTCTGGCGCCCAATAACTTTATCCACCTTGCACCCATTATGCCTCACAACCCACCATATACAGAAGGATGTCAGCTATCTCTGGCCCTGGAGGTTCTCATTAGACTGAAGGAGGCCGGAGACCTGGTTACATTTGGCGCCCAATATGGGGCAAAGGCGTTATCCTTGCAGCAGTTGCCCATAGCAACCAGCTTCAGCTCCATCAGGATTTCGTCTGGCAACATGGGAAGGTGGCACGTAACATTTACCCTTCTCGTAGACTGTGTTGTGTGCACTCCCAATGTGGGGAAGAATCAACAAGTCTCATCGCTTAGGGGAAAGGATCGTCTTTTGACACTTCCCGCCAGCGCTGTGAGGTTTAATACAGACTCCAAAATGGACTCCATTACAGTTTTGGCACACTGCAGCAAGAAGGAGGCGGGTGCCACAGTTCCCAAAGAACCTTTGCACCAAATTGTTGGCAGGGGGAGGAGCCCCCTCTCTGCAGAGGAGTATAAGGAAGTGCTGCCACCTGCGCCTGATTGTGGGTTAGAGAGGAAGATGGCGCAGTTTGTGAGTGACTTGACAAATTGGTGAAAATACGCTCCCGTCGGCTCTAACTGACACCAGTGACGGGAAACCAGTCTCTAACTGATACCAGAGTGCGGTATGCAACAAGGAGTAAGATTGCCCTGTATACCGCTGGAGGCTATGAGGCTCTAGGACTGATTTGTGAACGATGCTCCGGCCTGACCACGCAGTTAAGGAATTGGATCATCTGTGGATGTTGTGGGGAACAGTTGTTTGAGTTTATCGCCCCAACCCAGTCTCCTCAGATACTACAGGTTGACTGGGACAGGAACATTGCTGTCCCGGCTGGGAGTGATCCCCAGAGTCCACCTGCTGTCGCCAGAGTTCTGCGGGAAGCTGCTAATCCTGTATCTGTGACCACCCCAGGACCCAGCGCACCAGTTGCTTTTAGAGGCCGTGGTCAGGCCCAGCTGCTTGCTTTGATGTCTAATGCCGCGTACACACGATTGGAATTGAAAATACAGTGTGGCGCTAAAGTGAACTTGTTCCTCATTTGGGTCAGACCCACTGAAATATCAATCAGAGGGTCAAAACTCTCCCATGAGGTATTTAATCAAATAGAATTTTGTTCAAATCCTATAGAGAAGAAGTAGTAAATTCCCTAAATAAACCCCCCTATAGTCTGCCTCATCGGATGTATATTATACTGTATCCAATCAAGTATAACCAGACAGAAGGTTGATTGCAATACCCTAAAGGGGATATCTATATAGGGATTAATAAATGTGCTATCTAAAGAGAAAGATCCCCATAAGGAGGAAGTAAAAAAAAAAAAAAAAATGTGATGTTTAAATTAGAATCCCGTGAATGAACACAAAATATACTAAAACGTGATATCAGCAGACATATATATCCGCTACAAACAAGTATCATATAAAATACATGTGTTATATTGGTATATGAAAACATAAAAAATATAGAAATTATGAAAAATTCCTCCCAATATAAGTGCAATGATATATAAATAATGTTCATAAACAAACTAGATTTAAATCGGATGTGAGTCCCAATGTTGGACCTATGGAGGTACACCTAGATACTTGGCCGCTTGAACTCCCTCCGAACAGCCAGGATGGTTCACGTATACCGAAGTGATAAAGCTGAAACTGTGGATATAGGTATGTATAAAATACTCTTACCAAGAGTGGTGGACTCGCCGGCCAGCGGCTTGGGAGTCAAGGTAAGCTTGTAATAACACGAACGGCAATAAGTGGAATGCTGCTTCATCTGTTAGTAGAGATGCTGGAAGGTGAAGGTCCCCACCAAACGGTCCCCTACATTCAGGTATTCCATTCACCGTATAGCTCCTCCGGTGGAAAGATCAAAAGGAGAAACTCCACATAGCGTAAAACCGCTTCAAAAAAACTTTAATGAAAGCTTTACAATAAAAAGGACACACTGGCTCATGGACCACACCAGAGACCAGGTATAGCAAAGGTCTAATGGCCCATAGACAATAACAGAGGCCAGGAGACCAAAACTGATAAAATCAATAAAAAAGCGCTTAATTTGGTTGTGGCATAATAGGCATATCTAACCCGACGCGTTTCGTCCGCTAGGACTTCAACTGGGGTGTATGCCCACATGCCACATCAATGCCTATATATATACTAAAACATAATTTAAAATTAACCGCACCTGCTTACACTATGTGAGACGCCACTTCCGGGTCGCACAAGATGATGTCAGCAAAGTGATTATCCTATCATGATGGACAAAGGTAGGGATATAGAACCTGGCTTACAAGTAAATGAACTAAATGCCCATTGGACGGAAGGGATACCGTCGCTATCGTGACTACTCACGAGTCAGGTGGTTACATCTGGGCCAATGAGGGCCATCACAGGCGGCCGTAATATCAACGCTGACACACATCGTCCAGGACCGCCCAAAGCGACTCATTACAAGTCACGTGGCAGTCGCAGACGAAGGGTCACAAGCTGGATAGTGTCACGTGGAGCCGGCGGCCAATCAAGGCTTACGTAGGCAACACGTGACGTCCACTATGAAAAATACCGGAAGTAGATAACAGTGTATCTACGAGGTGAGGCGCATATGCGGTGCACACCTCGATCTAAGAAATATCTACATTTGTAAAGAGTGAATGAAACGCAAATGCGTCCCATCAATCTATTTCTCAATAGAGGAAGAGGGAATGTACATAGTCAATGGGACTCTGCAGCCTCCAAAACTAATATTCAACATGATGGGGCTCTACACTCTTCCAACTAAAATATTCTATGGTAATTGAAAATAAATAAATAAATATATTAGCTTGGATGCTTGCAATAAGGGATCGTATAATCAGGAGTGAATAGTTCAAAACTATGGAAATATAAGGCGTCTCACAGGGCGCAAGCAGTGCTCACATCCAATAATTGTAATATACAGTAAATAATAATAACAATATCCTGTAATAATTAAATATAAAAAGCTGTCAACATACAATAGCAAAAATATTACCCAAATAATATAATATTTATCCCATACGTAACAAATGCCTCTAACATCCAAAGGGATTGTATAACCTAAGGGGCAACCACCAGGACGGATAGGGAGACAACTATTTAGGCCCGATTGATAAATGCGTTAATGTCCCAGTCAATGTTGAGGCCAAATGGCGAATAACTCTTTAATTGATGGATCCAGAAAGTCTCCAGCCTGGACACACCCTTTTTGAGGGACTCACCCCTCCAGTGTGGAATAAATTTGTCTATTACCTGAAACCGAGTCCCGGTAGGGTTCCGATCATGACACCTTAAAAAGTGTTTAGGGACACTATGATTTGTCAAGCCCTTTTTAATATTAGCAATATGTTCATTCCCTCGTACAGAAAAGGTGCGTATGGTCCTGCCAACATACTGTTTGTTACACGGACATGTGATCAAGTAGACCACATAACGTGTCTCACATGTCAAGAAGTGTTTAATTTGATATTCTTTTCCAGTAGAGGTCGAGATAAACGTATCACTTTTCTTCCTACCACAAACGCTGTGTAGACAAACGTTACAACGTCGGCAGGGAAAAAACCCTTTCATATTTTGGAAGAAGGGAGGGCGTACGGCTGGGGGGGTCAACAGTATTAGGAGCAATCTGATTCCTAATTGTTGGAGCTCCCTTAAAAATGATCCCACTATATTCAGGGAGTACAGGGCCCAATATCGGGTCGTTTTTTAGAACCTTCCAATGTTGGGATATAATCTGCTTGATCTGTCTATGCTGTATAGAAAATCCTGTTACGAGGGACCACTTGTGTTTATTGTCTTGTGTGGGTTTGGGCTGCCCTACCAACAAAGACTCTCTATTAATTACTACACGATTGGAATTCTTGTCGGAAAAGCCTTGGATAGTTTTTTCGAAGGGATTCCGCTCAAGCTTGTCTTGCATACACGGTCACAACAAATTCCCACCTCCAAGGATGCGGTGACGTACAACACATACGACGGGACTAGAAAAGGGAAGTTCAATACCAAGTGCGCCGCCCTTTGGGCTCCTTCTGCTAATCTCGTGTTTATCTCGTGTTTAGTAGAAGTTTGGTGAGAGACGATTCGCGCTTTTCAGACTCGTGCTTTTCCGATCGTTGCTGCTCTTCAGTTTGTGCTTGTGGGTTTGTATCTGTTCTTCAGTGCATGTAGTCAGTTCGCATTTGTTTGTCAGTGCATGCTATTTATAGTACCGTATTTGTTTTTTTTCAGTGCGCTATTGTCCGCTCGTTTCTGATTTTCAGCTTGTTCTTTCAGGCCTTGCTGTTTTTCAGTGCTTTCTGTTTAGTTCATTCTGACCATCCGACCATTTTGAAGCCATGTTGCGGGTACATCCTCGTCGTAGAGTTCGTGCTGTGCGGGGGCTTGGTGCTTGGGTTCTTACTGTGACCCAAGCCCAGTCCATGAACAGGATGGGGAGGAGTTCATGGACCAAGAATTGGTTGCTCCAGCGTGACCAATTCTCCCATATGCCTTTGTTGCGGGAGATCAAGGGGAATAACCCTGATGATTTCAAGAATTATCTCCAGATGACGGACCCCATTTTTCACCATTTGTTGGCTTTGCTGTCCCCTTATATTATCAGGCAGGACACCTGCATGTGGCAAGCCATCACTCCCGAACAAAGGCTAGTCACCACGTTGCGATACTTGGCGACTGGGAGAAGTCTGTAGGACCTCAAGTTCTCGACAAGTATCTCCCCCCAGGCTCTGGGGATCATTATTCCAGAGACCTATTCTGCCATCTTTCAGGTCCTGCAGAAGGACTACATTAGGGTAAGTTTTCTCCTTTTAACATCATTATTCTATGTATTTAATGTTTGCTAATGTATTGCATTTATTTCATCATTCCCTAATTACCATGATTGTAATATACTGGGAATGTCCCCTTTGTGCCCATGCATACAGTTTTTTAACTTCCTTTTTTTGTCCTTCGTGCATATTTGCCTTCAATAACCTCCCCAGCATGCTATCCTGGGCCCATATCCACCTAGCCTAGTCACTTAACAATGTATTTTTTCAGCTCCTCCATAGTAGTGCTTTACCCTAAACAACCCCTAAAATGTGTACAAATGTTATTTGTGTCCTTTGAATTCAGGCAGAGTGTCAGAGGCTTTTTTTTTGGGGGGGGGGTCCAAAAATAATTTTGAAACCTCCCTCCCTCCCTCCCTAAATCAACTCATATCAATCCTCTATCTGCTGACTTTGCCAAACCCATACACACTATACCTACCTCTTTTGTATTCATATTTATGGATGAATCCACCAAAGCATGTAGTGCAAGGGCTTGCATGAATATTTTCAATGGTACTGTTTAAAGTTTGGTTCTCCTATTATCTTGCTGGTTAATTGCAGAATGTAAAAATGTGCTACAATTTGTACAGTGTGTAGTCATATTTTTGTATTATGACACTTCTTACCTGTCCAGTGGGCTGCCATAAGTGTAAGTAAGGAGGGGCTGGCCAAAGTAACAGACATTATTTATGCATTCAGCTCTCAATGAAGTGGAGAGGGTTACCTGTCCAAAACATCCCCCCCCCCTAAAATTGTTACAATGGGCCATCAGAGGGGGGGGGGGTGAATCTTCCAAGTGGACCTTATATTTTTGCCTTTACATACTCCTTCAAAAAAAAAATGTTATACTGGTGTTGGCCAAGAATGTTTGTGTCTAATCTGCTTGCAATGTTTATGTGCAAAATGACTTATTTTTATGTTTTTGTTTGACTCCACAGTTTTCTTCAACGCCACAGGAATGGCAGACTGTGGCATCCCACTTTGCCGACTTTTCCAACTGTGGAGGGGCAATTGATGGAAAACACGTCCACATTGTACCACCACCCCATTCGGGTCATACTATTTTAACTATAAGGGGTTTCATAGTATTGTGTTGATAGCGGTGGTGTTGGCGACATATGATTTTCTGTATGTGGACGTGGGGAGGAATGGCCGGATGTCGGATGGTGGAGTCTTTGCCCGGACCGAGTTCTTTCGCCGTCTCCAGAGTGGTGGCTTGGGATTGCCACCTGCGGAAGATAACGTTGAGGGACTGCCATTTGTGTTCGTCACAGATGAGGCATTCGGTCTGGGTAATCACGTGATGAGGCCATTCCCCCAGAGGACCCTCACCCCGGAGAAGAGGGTTTTTAATTACCAGCTGGCCAGAGCCAGAAGAGTTGTGGAGAATGAGTTTGGGATAATGGCCAGCTGGTTCCGCCTATTTTTAACTGCCATAAATATGGCGGAGTACAAACTAAACCACATTATGTTATCTTGCTGTATACTGCACAACTTTTTAAAACTAAATAATCCAAGATATGTTGCCTCAGCTGGGTCTGAGGCCGGACTTAATGAAACACTGACGGCCCTGGAAGCTGGCCGTCCTGGCTTGCCCCCCAAAGCGCCCATGAAGTGCGGGAAAAATATGTTGAATATTTTACGGGTAGGGGGGCCATTGCTTTGGCAGCCAATTTGGAATAAATTTTCTATTTTATCAGAAAAAATCTTGATTTTCATTTACTGCTTGTGTTTCTTTTTGCTGTCTCCTAGGTCCTCCTAGTGCACTTGTAGTGTCAAGTGTTTTTTCCATTATTAAATAACACCCATTGTTACTGTAAACACAAACTTAATACAAAAACTGGTAATGATCATTGAAAGAAGAAGCCACACATTGTTGAGTATAAAACCTTTAACTCCATGCACATGTGCGTTGTAAAACTTTTTTTTTTTTTTTTTTTTAAATCAAAAAATATTGGTTTCTTAAAGTTTTTTTTTTTTTTTTTTTTACCTTGATTTTTTTTTTTTTTTTTAGGGTATATAAACAGGCATGTTTCAAAACACAACATACACAACTCATGAACTTACAAAGTTCAACACTAAAAACCTGAAGGCAATATCAGACATTATAGTGTCCAAAATGTGTTGATCTTGCCTTCATCAGATGGGGTGATTGTCACCCCTGTAAAAGCCAAATTTTGAAGTTGCACACAAATTGGGAGTCAAACTGGGGATTTTCCTCCTGATCTCATACCTAATGTCAACATGTGCTATCTCCCATCATGGGGGATCAATGGACATGTTTTGGGGGTGCAACCACTTCCTCACACCTACTTGAGTTGCGAGGAAGGGGTACATTGATATCCTATGATGGCAGATGTTGACACACTAGGGGTTATTTACTAAAGAAAAATCCACTTTGCACTGCTTGAAAGTGCACTTGGAAGTAAAGTCGTTGTAGATCCGAAGGGGACACGCAAGTAAAATAAAAAACAGCATTTTGGCTTGCACATGATTGGATGATAAAATCAGCAGAGCTTCCACTCATTTCAGATCTACCCCTTAGATTTAGAGCGACTGCACTTCCAAGTGCACTTTCAGTGCAAAGTGGATTTGCCTTTCGTAAATAACCCCCACTGTGTGCATCTTCAAAATTTGGCTTTTAAAATGCATAAAAAATTGTTAAAAGCAAAAAAAAAGTGGCATTTTTTGGGTATTTGTATTCTTCCTAGTACATCAATCATGTTCTTCAGTTTGACTTCAATCTCATGTGTTTTTTGCTTTATAAAGTCTAAATCCTGACTACAATACATGATGTCCTGGATAAGCCTTTGGGCACTGTCAGCGGTGAAATGAGGAGCTTGTTCTTCAACAACATGCACATCACCTAAAAGAAAAAATACACACCATGTATTATAAATATGCTGGCATACATCTATTACCCAAATCTGTGGTGTCAGACACTCACCTGTTATGGTGACAATTTCCACCACCTCTCCTTCCTCCACATCCACAGTTTGTGGTGTTTCATGGTCCCCTTCTTCAGGAGGTGGGGGGGGGGGGTGTTCCTGGAGTCCTCAGATGTCTTGAGTCTTTTCTTCCCTATGAGAATGAAACAAAAAGTATACTTAGCACACAGATATTTGAGTCCAGAAATAGTGATATGAAAGATTGCTTGAAAGTGGGGTACAATTGTGTCTGTTTGGGCAGAGTTCAAAGCTGAAGACATGATTTTTTCTCTTTAACCAAGCTGGAATACTTCCCTTTTTTTGGACAAGTTTCACACATGGAGACACCCCAAGTATCCACTGGAGCACCTGTGTGGGACACCCTAAAAAGTTTGTTCTTGTGTCCCACACTAGTGCTCCCGAGTCCAGATGTGTAAACAACTGCTGAGTGTCCTCTCCTTACATTACACTGAATCAAGTTTGCAATTCCTTCTAGTTTCAAACACATCTAGACAACAATGTCCTAAACTTCTTTTAATACAAATTATCATGACCAAATGTAGTTAACCCTGTACCTGGCAAAAACATTGTATTCACTTGGCAAACAAACAATGTTTACTACGACCGATTACTGTGCCCAAGAACATGAAAGTCGCCATTTTAAACTGTCCAGTAGTAAAGAAAAGCACATGCAGCAGCATGCAAGTAATAATAATAATTGTAACACACGACAACTACTTACTTTTTAGAAGCACTTTCTTGATCCTTCTATACTGATCCTGCTCCCTCAGTTTCAGGTCTGACCAGCGTTTCCTCAGCTCCTTGGATCGTCATACCCCAAAATTCCTGTGAAGACTCTTCACAACTTTAGTCATGATCTTGACCTTTCTCTGATTAGGGTTGGTGTATGGTCCATACTTCCCATCATAGATGGCTCTCTTCAATATGTCGACCATCTCTACAAAGGCCATATTTGAGGCCTTAAATCTCCTTCTCCTGGATTGGGACGTTTCTTGCTCCGGACTTTCCTCGTTACTGCTATTATCACGCACCTGCTGTGTCTCCGCCATGTCCTCTAACACTGCGCGCTGAAAGAGAAGGGGCGGGAAATATTCTAGAAAGAACGTCAGGGGCGGGCGACGCGTGTGGAGTTTCACGCATGCACAGTGTATATACAGCTAACACGCGTGTGTCGTACCTACATTCTGTGTGCGGAAGAAGGAGGAACGGAAGCAACGAATGTAATAACAAAGGTAACATTTTAACTTGGGTCATGAGTGGCCTATACTTATTCTAGATTGAGGCCTATATTGTGATAAGATTAGGAGAGTTTAGCCTGATATTAGTGTTTTTGTCTTTTGTTTGGTCTTGCAGCAAAAATGAAACAATTTAAAGACCCGGAATTCATGGGCCAGTTCATTGATAAATACAGGGATATGAACAATTTGTGGGAGGTAAAAAACCCCTTATATAGAAATAACCCAGCTAGGAAGGCATCGCTGGAGAAACTGCTGGAATTTGTGAAAACGCTGGTCCTCAACGCAGACATCGACCTTGTGGAGAGGAAAATTGGCAGCTTGAGAAGCACGTATAGGAAGGAGCTTCAGAAGGTCCATAAGTCCATGAGGTCAGGAGCAGCAGCAGAGGATGTGTATGTACCCAGTCTGTGGTACTCATGATGCTGTTTCTGGAAGACCAGATAGAAGCCAGGGAATCACTTTCGACTCTTCCGGCCCCTTCCCTCAACCTGAGCTGAGGACCAACCTGGGCCTTCCATCCTGGAAGAAATTGAGGAGCCCAGCTGGAGCCAGGTATAGTATTTTTAAACATATTTTTTGTGGGAAAATGATTGTTGTTAACTAGATGTTATCATTGCTAAGAAATCAATGATTTAACAAAAAGTGTTTAACATATCAATAGACAGTAGGGGCCAAAAATGATTGGGACAAGAATGAAAGATGCTGGGCTCAAAATGATAGTCTTTTCTATTTATTAACATTCAATTTGCAACAGTCATGAGTTTAAAATTGTGTGTGATTTATGAATCAAAAACTAAAACTATGTCCCCTTTTCATACACCGGAAGACCTCAGCCAGGAGGAGGCTCTGGAATGTGGCACACAGGAGGAGGCGGGGGTAGTGTCAGCCAGGAGGTGGCCGGGCCCAGCCTCACCCAATCCCAGATCCCTCCCCTCCGCCTTCCACCCAAGAGGCCCAGGAAGGGGAGGAACGCGGAGGAGGCAGCACTTGTCCTCAATAAAGAGGCTAATGAGGTCCTGAAAGCCCCCCTCGATGCTGGAGAGGCCTATGGCTACTATATAGCCTCAAATTTGCACAAAATGGAGGAGGGCCAATGCCTCAACTGTGAAATTTTTTTTTTTGAGGCCATTCACATGGGGTTGAGGGGGCAAATGACCGATGATGTCCACTTACAGTATGTGCACTCGCCCATCCTCCTCCTCCTACCACAAGTCCACCTCCAGAGCCACAGCCTGCAGGAAAGGCTGCAGGGAAGGCTGCAGAGCAACATGGAGGGAAGGCTGCAAGGAAGACAAGAAAGTGATGACCTGGCTTCAGTCTGGTCTGACAGAAGACGCAGGGTGTTGTATTACCACAACCTGGGGACATATATGTCATCTGCTGCTGTTCGTGATCTCTGGGAGTTCTGGACTAGATTGTGCTCCCTATTATATGGACTTTTCAGGCTACCAATTTTAATTTACAAAGAGATGATGTCTGCCCTGGGGTACAAAGGTTTCACAAATTCCAGCAGTTTCTCCAGCGTTGCCTTCCTCTTTATTTTGTTATTAAGAGTCAGAATAAATGGAGAATTTTTTTTATATGAAAATAATTACCTATGTGTTTTTTTCTTCAAATAGTAAAGTTTTTTTTGTGAGTAGGCAGGTACATTTCAAAAATACAATGTCAAATTAACAAGGGACACCAAGCAACCTCCTTGAGGTTTACAAATACAAGATAATAATGTTGTTGTGGAAACATGACATACAAAATAAAAAAAAAATATGGAGATCACTATAAAATAATTTATAATACAAAAAAAAGGAGATCTTGATAAAAAAATAAAATAAAAATGACTATAAAAAAAAAATTATAAACATTATTTTGGAGATCTGGCTTTAAAAACAAAAAAGATTATTCAGGAGATCACGAGAAATAATAAAGAAATCAGTTTGTGTGAACTCTGTGTGAATATGAGCAGCAAAACAACTTCATTATTCTAGCATTCTAAAGAAGAAGAGAATGCGCTGAATTAAACTATTTAAAACATTTCAGCGTGACGAATGTGCCATCTCCATTACGAACGGTAGTTTTACCATACCGAGCGCTTCAGTCTCGTACTTTATTCTGAGCATTTGTGATTTTTTGGGCACGTCGGAATTGCATACAGACGATCGCATTTTCGGATAGGAACTTTTCCCGACCGAAAAATAGAGAACATGCTCTCAATCTTTTGCTGGCTGAAATTCTGCCAGCAAAAGACCGATGGAACATACACATGGTCGCATTTTCCGACAAAAAGCTCTCATCGGAGTTTTGCTGGCGGCATTTCTGATCGTGTGTACGCAGCATTAGCCTCCTGCGAGAAAAGTACTGGGGCCGGGTAAGCAAGTGAGAGTGATGCCTGTAACCAACCAAGGAAATTACATAGTTGTGCCGGTCAAGGCGCATGCTAAGCGCAACTATCTCCCGGCTGAACAGTGTTCCACCCCTTCAGATTCAGATATTCCGTCCGACGGGTTCAGAGTTGCTTTTGGACACTTTATCCTATACCGGGAAGTGGGGCAACAGCGATGAGGAACCAATGAGTGAGGTGCAAGAATAAGGGATTCTCTCTGCTGTTATTGCCAATGTGGAAATCAAGCTGCCTGCCGATGCAGCCTCGCTAATCCAGTATCTCCAGGTCTGTCCAGGAAGATCCGGGGATTAAATTGGTCCCCAAAGCTCGCCCTATTGCTCCCTTACCTAAGGTTAAGCCGGATGAAGTTGCTGGGTTTTCAGTGCAATGTGCACCAGATGCCTGTGTCCTACCCGGATACGGGGATCCTAAAACGCTGCCTAGGCTGTCCAAAATACAGCAAATCATAATAAAGAAAGTAGTGGCAGAATACGGGTACCTGTATCCATATCTACCAGAGAATTTGGAAGACGAGATCTTTGACAAAGAAGTCCAGTGGGTGGATGAGGCCGTGCGCAGCTTTCTACAGATCCCTCTTTATTTAGATTTTCCTAAACTGTCACCTAAGGTGGCTGAAAAATATCATTCTGTAGTGAATACCTGGAGTTAAAACTGAAGTTGATGGGGTGTTCAAACCTGAAGAGCGTTCTGTGACCTTCAGCAGATTGTTGTTTGCAAGCAATAGAGAAAGTTTCTTTGTCGTCAGCTGTCATTTGGACAGACTGAGGATATCTTTGCAAGGGGACCTGTGTCCTGAATAGGGATGAGCCGAACACCCCCCGGTTCGGTTCGCACCAGAACCCGCGAACGGACCGAAAGTTTGCACGAACGTTAGAACCCCATTGACGTCTATGGGACTCGAACGTTCGAAATCAAAAGTGCTCATTTTAAAGGCTAATTTGCATGGTATTGTCCTAAAAAGGGTTTGGGGACCCGGGTCCTACCCCAGGGGACATGTATCAATGCAAAAAAAACTTTTAAAAACGGCCGTTTTTTCGGGAGCAGTGATTTTAATGATGCTTAAAGTAAAAAAAAAAAAGTGAAATATTCCTTTAAATATCGTACCTGGGGGATGTCTATAGTATGCCTGTAAAGTGACGCGTGTTTCCCATGTTTAGAACAGTCCCTGCACCAAATGTCATTTTTAAAGGAAAAAATCTCATTTAAAACTGCTTGCGGGTTTAATGTCATGTCAGGTCATGGCAATATGGATGAAAATCAGTGAGACAAACGGCATGGGTACCCCCCAGTCCATTACCAGGCCCTTTGGTTCTTGTATGGATATTAAGGGGAACCCCGCACCCAAATTAAAATAAGGAAAGGTGTGGGGCCACCAGGCCCTATATACTCTGAACAGCAGTATACAGGCGGTGCAAACAAGACAGGGACTGTAGGTTTGTTGTTAAGTAGAATCTCTTAGTCATTTTGAACGGGTACATTTTTAACGTGTTTAGCTCCAGCCAAAAAATCTTTTTTAAGCTTTTTGGAAAACATAGGGAAGGATTATCACCCCTGTGACATTTGTTTTGCTGTCTTTCCTCCTCTTCAGAAGATTTCACCTCACTTTTTTGTCCCAATGAAAAATGTTTTTTGAAAATTTGGGTTTTTTTGTGGAACAAGGATTGGAAAGCATCAGTGGAAAGGAGAAATTGTTTTCCCATATTAACCCTTACAGGAGAGAATTTCCCTTCCTAGGGGTAGATTTCATCTCACTTCCTGTTGTCTCCTTCCGTTTGCAAGTAGGAGTCGTTTGTAAGTTAGATGTTTGAAAGTAGGGTCCTGCCCTATATACTCAGCAGAAATTTGGGCCTTAGGTGTTGCTGTGGCCACAACACTGATGAGGATGCACCGTCTCCACGACCAGCACTAGACACAGAGCCTGCTTGCCCTCTCTTATTGGCTTGTGACTGTCTGCCTCTCCTTCTTGGCCTTCCAGACATACTAATGGCCTGTAGCTGCACTAAGCTGGGATAGAACACCTGTAATTTTCTTCAGGTAGCTTTATATACTGTAACCAGACAAGCCTGCCTGTCAGTAGGAAGATAACAGGAACGGATCTAGCTGAACACTGTGAGCAGGACGCACTGTACTAAATGTAAATAGTCTAGCTGCCTGACCGTGGTACTAATAGGATCAAATAGAACACCTGTAATTTTCTTCAGGTAGCTTTATATACTGTAACCAGACAAGCCTGCCTGTCAGTAGGAAGATAACAGGAACGGATCTAGCTGAACACTGTGAGCAGGACGCACTGCACTAAATGTAAATAGCAGGAACGGATCTAGCTGAACACTGTGAGCAGGACGCACTGCACTAAATGTAAATGGCAGGAACGGATCTAGCTGAACACTGTGAGCAGGACGCACTGCACTAAATGTAAATAGCAGGAACGGATCTAGCTGAACACTGTGAGCAGGACGCACTGCACTAAATGTAAATAGTCTAGAAGATAACCGGAACGGATCTAGCTGAACACTGTGAGCAGGACGCACTGCACTCAATGTAAATGGCAGGAACGGATCTAGCTGAACACTGTGAGCAGGACGCACTGCACTAAATGTAAATAGCAGGAACGGATCTAGCTGAACACTGTGAGCAGAACGCACTGCACTAAATGTAAATAGTCTAGAAGATAACAGGAATGGATCTAGCTGAACACTGTGAGCAGGACGCACTGCACTAAATGTAAATAGCAGGAACGGATCTAGCTGAACACTGTGAGCAGGACGCACTGCACTAAATGTAAATAGCAGGAATGGATCTAGCTGAACACTGTGAGCAGAACGCACTGCACTAAATGTAAATAGTCTAGAAGATAACAGGAACGGATCTAGCTGAACACTGTGAGCAGGACGCACTGCACTAAATGTAAATAGCAGGAACGGATCTAGCTGAACACTGTGAGCAGGACGCACTGCACTAAATGTAAATAGCAGGAACGGATCTAGCTGAACACTGTGAGCAGGACGCACTGCACTAATTGTAAATAGTCTAGAAGATAACAGGAACAGATCTAGCTGAACACTGTGAGCAGGACGCACTGCACTAAATGTAAATAGCAGGAACGGATCTAGCTGAACACTGTGAGCAGGACGCACTGCACTAAATGTAAATAGCAGGAACGGATCTAGCTGAACACTGTGAGCAGGACGCACTGCACTAAATGTAAATAGCAGGAACGGATCTAGCTGAACACTGTGAGCAGGACGCACTGCACTAAATGTATGCGTATATATACACAATACACTGTAAGTGCAGCTAACTGACTGACTGTTCTGCCTAATCTATCTAACTCAAATCAAATGACACTGTCTCTCTCTCTCTCTATCTCTTAGCACACCGGAACACACACTACACAGGGCCGCCGTGCAGGCGGCCTTATATAGTGTGGGGCGTGTACTAAATCCCCTGAGCCATAATTGGCCAAAGCCACCCTGGCTTTGGCCAATTACAGCTCTCTCTACTGACGGCGCTGTGATTGGCCAAGCATGCGGGTCATAGTGCATGCTTGGCCAATCATCAGCCAGCAATGCACTGCGATGCCGCAGTGAATTATGGGCCGTGACGCGCCACACGAATTTGGCGCGAACGGCCCATATCGTTCGCAATTCGGCGAACGGGCGAACAGCCGATGTTCGAGTCGAACATGGGTTCGACTCGAACACGAAGCTCATCCCTAGTCCTGAAGTTTGGTCCCTTGCACCATGGCCTGGCTGCTTGTTGCCTGAAACGCAGTCATGTCTTTTCGTGCCCGGAGTAACCCTTAAAGAACAGAGGGAACTGCTGGAAGATATGTTCCACCCTGAGTAAAATGGATTGACTATGACATGTCATGGACACTGGATGTGTAGTTAGTCAGAATAGGTTGTGATAAAAGGACATAAATCTAACAATTCATGTGAATAATGAACTAACTTATGTGACAGAACTGTTTCTAGAGTTGGTCACCAGGTGGCAGGAGCAGTGCTGACTTGAGTGAAATATATTCATAATATGTGCTAAGTGTCAGTTTGATAATTATTGGAAGGAGGTGCCATTCTCCATTGTGGATGGGATCTGCTTTCAGAATTTAATAATGTACTATTTTCTAAGGTGTACTTACACTGCTAGGCTGTCTTGGGCTGAGGACCAGTTCAAATCATTGTGTACATATTGCACTACGTTATTATAGGATAGGATGCATTTGTATTGTTTTGATCTCTCTCTTTCAGGTGTTGCTGTATCGGTGCATCTTCCTTGGCTAAGGAGAGACAGGGATCTAACCTGATGACAACACTAACCCTCTGAATATTTGTTATTACTGTATATATTAGATAGATATTTAGGAAGCAATACTATTGCTTTGCTTGCCCTTAAAATTGTACATAACTATTTTGATATTTGAGTGTCATACGTGACTTACTATTTTTCATGTGTCTGATGCAATGTTTATTTCATGTGGTACGCCACATATACTGTTACTTTGTTGTTCTTTCCCTGTTTCCCCGACCTATCCCAGTTTTTGCCAGGATATTCGCTCTCAGGCTTGGGAGCTCAAATTTTATTTTTTTTCTGCAAAATCTGAGAAGTAGATGTTTGGGCAGGGGGAGGATGTAGGACCCTGGAGTTCAGGCAGGGATGCTCCTCACAAATTTACTTGCCAGGAGTAGTTACCCTGGTTGATTGTTAGAGATCTATTGATTCCTCTCTAAGTTTGGCCTGGTTGCACTAAACTCTACTACCACTAGGTGGCCGGGTACTTGGTGGTGCTAGATGTGAGAAGGGCAACACAAGGTCAAGTTACGGATATGTGGGTATCTCAGCCAATGGGCAAGGGTTTCTTTGAATCCCATGACCTGCTGGGAGCACCTATATATTCCGGTGGAGTCAGGTGATCTATGTTCTGTGCCACTTGGACTATTGTCTGGGTGGATGTGTGTCGTGTTTCCCCGGGCTGCTAGGCCGGAGATTGGGCCTATCCCGGGAGCATCTGGCTGCTAGGCTGCCCGAGGGCCAACCAGATGCAAGAGAGCAGCGCAGGGTTGGGATTGCAGCTTGCAGCGTCCAACCAGAAGTGACGGTTCTGTAGGCCGGAAAGCCTGTCAGTGGTCGGAGGTAGAGGGGAAGCTGTCATCACTAAGCGACCATCCACCTTATTACCAGGGAAAACAGTAAGTAACTAAAGCAAGTTCTGGAGCAGTATTCTCGCCGGGCACGGTGGAGAATCGAGAAACGTCAGGTGGTGATCAGGTTACGGATCCAGCCAGCGGAGGTGACGCTTGCAGAGCAGCCTTGTGTGCCTAGCCAGGGACCGAGCAGGCCAGTGGGGTGAAGCTTGAGAAGTATCTGTGAGTGCCAAGCTAGGGACCCGCGCAGAGAGGCGGGGGTGACGCTTGAGGAAGATACCACCGTGAAGATTGGAGGAGCTCAAGAGATTCAGTGGCAGTGAATCAGAGGGTCTAGTGAGAGTGCGGGAGCTCAGTGGGCTGAAGAACTACAAGGAGAATTTGTAGTGGAGGTGAAGGAACTGTTACACTTTGTGTTAGGAACTGTTAAAGACTGTTGCCATAGCAGACAGCATTCCTGCACGTGCAGATGTGGCTTTTAGCTGGAGGCCTTTCCCTGCACGGCTGTTCTATTGAAGTCTTGGAGTGCTCTTTGAGCTTGCAACTACTTAAGGGTGTCCTGACCCTAACCCTCTTTCCCCCATAAAAATTTATAAGAGAAATAAACATATTTTTTGCATCCAAGAAGTGTCTGGCGCCCAATAACTTTATCCACCTTGCACCCACTATGCCTCATAACCCACCATATATAGAAGGATGTCAGCTATCTCTGGCTCTGGAGGTTCCCATTAGACTGAAGGAGGCCGGAGACCTGGCTACAGTAGTAAAGTCCAAGCTAACAAAATTACATTGGAAGAAAGAGAAGAAAGATCCCTGATGCCGCACATCCACGGAGTTCTATGGTGGTATGAGAAAGACAACCTCAGCCGGGGCTCCCGCCAGGCCATGTCCCAGACGAGAAGACAAAAGGAAACAACCCGACCAGGTGCACTTAAAGGACATTGCAGAGAATAGGGTAGCAGTAGATCTCGGATGCTCGGACAGCGTCTGTCTCGAGGGATAGAATGCATCCTGACCGGTCTGTGCCCAAATGGAGGAGGCTTCCAGGAAGGATAGCGGTGTCCCTGTTCTGTCCCTACTGACCATGTGAAAGCCGAATGATGGCTACAGCGTGGCCGGCTAGTTCTGGGACGCCGTCATATGACCGGAGGATACTGCTGACCACAAATTGAGGTAAAGAGCAATGTGATCAGCTGTGTCCAAAATTTCCCATTGGACCAATACCCTTACAATTCAGATGTATCATACACACACACCCCCCTCTATGATATCTTACAATGCAGTATGATTTTACTGTGTAAACTTAAAGATACAGGGCCCCAAATATAAACCCATTGGCTACAAACTGACATTTTCCCAATACTTCAAAATGGGTCAGAAAGAAAATCTCCCATTGGACCAATACGTTTACAATGCAGATGTATCATACACACCCCCTCTATGATATCTTACAATATAATATGATTTTACTGTGGAAATTTAAACATAGACACCCAAATATGAACCCATTGGTTACACAGTGACTTTTTTTGTAATACTTTAAAATGGGTCAGAAACAAAATATCCCATTGGATCAATATTTTACAATGCAGATGTGTCATACACACCCCCCTCTATGATATCTTACAATACGGTATGATTTTACTGTGGAAATTTAAAGATACAGAGCCCCAAATATCAACCCATTGGGTACAAACTGACATTTTTGCACTATTTCTAAATGGGTCAGAAACAAAATCTCCCATTGGACCAATACGTTTACAATACAGATGTGTCATATACACCACCCTCTATAAGATCATACAATACGGTATGATTTTACTACGGAAATTTAAAGATACAGAGCCCCAAATATCAACCCATTGGCTACACAGTGAAATTTGTCCAATACTTCTAAATGGGTCAAAAACAAAATCTCCAATTGGACCAATACGTTTACAATACAGATGTGTCATATACACCCTGCTCTATGATATCTTACAATACGGTATGATTTTACTGTGAAAATTTAAAGTTACAGAGCCCCAAATACCAACCTATTGTTTAGAAAGCAACACTTTTCAAATGTTCTAAATACCTAAAAATAAAATCTCCAATTGGAGCAACATATTTACATTTACTCCTCTTTACGCATAAGGCCTCATGCACACAGGGCGTTTTTACAGCTGCCTTTAGCAGCGTCAGACTTTTTTATTTTTGCAGCTTAAAAACGCCGCTCCATGTTGATCTATGGCCTCATGCACACATAGACTTTTAGGAGCTGTAAGTGGCATAGGCGTTTTCAAGCTGTAAAAAAAAAACCCTAGGGCCAGCACGTTCTGAGGACCGGCGTTAGAGCTGTAAAAATGGCTGACACTGATAAAAGCTGCTAAATGTGGCTTAACGCTGGATACAGCCGCATTAAACCTCGTCAAGTGTTTTTTTGACATGTCAAAATCAATGGTTCCCTATGAGAGCCCATTAATTTGAATAGAAGTCGCACCAGAAATCGGATCACGATGATCCGACTTGTGCGCTGAGGATCTTGAAGGGGAACCCTCGCCAAAATTTAAAAAAAAACGTTTCTGGGGTACCCCCTAAAATCCATACCAGACCCTTATCCAAGCACGCAGCCCAGCAGGTCATGAAAGGGGAGGGGGGACGGCAAGCTCCCCCCCCGGACCATATCAGGCCACGTGCCCTCAACATGGGGGGGTGAGTGCCTGCGCTCCTCCACCCCAAAGCACCTTGTTCCCATGTTGATGGGGACAAGGGCCTCTCTCCGACAACCCTGGCGGGTGGTTCTCGGGGTCTGCAGGTGGGGGGCTTATCGAAATCTGGAAGCCCCTTTAACAAGGGGGCCCCCAGATCCCGGCCCCCCACCCTATCTGAGTATGGGGTACATTTTACCCCTATCCGTTCACCCCCCCAAAAAAAAGTCAAAAATAAAAACAGTACACAGGTTTTTGACAAAGTAATTTATTGATCCCTCTAGCGATGTCTTCATCCTCCGGTTCTTCTCCCTCCACTGATGTCTTATTCCGCTGCCAGTTCTCCTCGCTCCGCTGTCTTCTTCTGCTGCCAGTTCTCTTCTCTCCACTGTCTTCTCCCTCTGCGGGTTCTCCTCTCTCCGCCGTCTTCTCCCTCTGCTGGGTCTCCTCTCTCCGCTGCCTTCTCCCTCTGTTCTTCCTCCGATGTTCTCTCAACACTAGGGCCACCGTGTGCCATTGCTTATATAGCCATGGGGCGGGACCACCCGGTGACATCATCTGGAGGCCTCTCCCCCTTGTGACACTGCCCCATAATGCCCGGGCGGTGATGTCACAAGGGGATGGGGCCTCCAGATGACATCACTGGGTGGCCCCACCCTATGGCTATATAAGTAATTGCACACGGTGGCCCTAGCTTTGCAGCGGGAGAGAGCATCGAGAGAACATTGGAGGAAGAACAGAGGGAGAAGACAGCGGAGAGTGGACAAATGGCAGAGGGAGAAGACAGCGGCGAGAGGAGAACCGGCAGCGGAAGAAGACATCAGCGGAGGAAGAAGAACCAGAGGATGAAGACATCGCCTGAGGGAGAAGAAATCGGAAGATAGAGGCCCCCTGCCCACAGAGGCCCTCCTCCCAATCAACATGGGAACAAGGTGCTTCGGGGTGGGGGGGCGCAGGCCCCCCCCATGTTGAGGGCATGTGACCTAGTATGGTCCAGGACGGGGTGGGGGGGCTCTATCGTTTCCCCTTTTTCTGACCTGTTGGGCTGTGTGCTCAGATAAGGATCTGGTATGGATTTTTTAAAATCCATACAAGACCAAAGGTTCGAGGGTTCATCATGATCCGACTTCTGATGCGACTTCTATTCAAATCAATGGACTTTCATAGGGAACCATTGATTTTGAATAGAGGCAGAGAAACGCTTCTAAAAGCTAGCGTGGCTAAACGTACATTAACGCCAATGTGAAAAGCTACTAAAAGTATGTTTTTACAGCTGCTTATTCCTGGCATGGGTTTTCTAACACCCTGTGTGCATGAGGCCTAAGTCTAATGGTTTTATGCTCCCTCTAAACAGGGAGTGGATTGCTCCGGTATAATTTGGCTAAACTTATTTTATCTGTTGAATTTCTGTAGAACTGGCTGATTTACTGCTACAAACATTTTTCAGTACCCTTTGTTTTTCTATTTTTTCTATTTATTTTTCTACCTTTTTCTATACCAGTGTTCATTTTGACTGCAAATTTTCATTTAAATTTCGTTTGGACTAAAATGCCATTTAGTTTTAGTCATATTTTAGTGATCTGAATTGTTTTAGTTTTAGTCTAGTTTTAGTCGACTAAATAACATAAGATTTTAGTTGACTAAATCTATAGTAGATTTAATCAACTAAAATGGAATGACCGAGATTACATACCTGTAAGTTTGCCAACCATCCGGGTTTCACCTGGCTAGTCCGGGTTTGGAGTCGGGTGCCCAGATTTCAGGCTGCCTGAAACCCCGGACACCCGACTTAGCAGCAGCCTTTAATGAACTCAGTGCGTCCAGTCATTGCGGAACCGCAGGGGATGGAGCCGGTCCGGAGGGGGTCGTGGAGTGTGTGCCTTGTGCGCTGGCACAGTGCACACACCTGTTACGGGCAGCCCTGCAGTTACGAAATGACCGGACACACTGAATTCACACCAGTGCGGTAGTTCATTAAAGGTTGCCACCCGGTACTAGCTGAGTCGGGTGTCCAGGTTTCAGGACGCCTGAAACCCGGGCACCCGACTCCAAACCCGGTCTGTCGGGGTAAAACACGGACGGGTGACAACCCTACAGGTATGTAATCTCGGTCATTACATTTTAGTTGAATAAATCTACTATAGAGTTAGTTGACTAAAATCTTATGTTATTTAGTCTACTAAAACTAGACTAAAACTATAAAACAATTCAGATGACTAAAATATGACTAAAACTAAATGGCACTTTAGTCCAAACTAAAACCAGATGACAATTTGCAGTCAAAATTAACACTGGTATTGAAAAATGTAAAAAAAATAATTTAAAAAAAAAAGGGAGGAAAAACAAAGGGTACTGAAAAAATTTTGTAGCGGTAAATCAGCCAATTCTACAGAAATTCAACAGATAGAATAAGTTCAGCCACATCATCCCTGAACAATCCACTCCCTGTTTAGGGGGGCATAAAAGCATTAGACTTATGTAAATATGTTGCTCCAATGGGATTTTTTAAGTATTTTTAACTTTTGAAAAGTGTTGCTTTTATAACCAATGGGTTCATATTTGGGACTCTGTATCTTTAAATTTCCACAGAAAAATCATACCATATTGTAAGATATCATAGAGGGGGGTGTGTATGACACATCTGCATTGTAAACGTTTTGGTCCAATGGGAGCTTTTGTTTTTGACCCATTTAGAAGTATTGGAAAAATGTCAACTTGGAACCTATGGGTTGATATTTGGGGCTCTGTATCTATAACCACTTGCCGACCGCCGCACGCGAATGTACGTCCTAAGTTTGGTGGCGGATATCGTCGTTATGGCAGCAGCTAGCAGCCATTAACCCGATATCCCCGTTTTCGCGCAGCGGTCGGCTTTCAGATAAAAGTGGTCTCTGCCGCAGATTTGCCGCGAGATCACTTTTAATGGTGGCGGGAGAGGGCCCCCCTCCCGTCACGATCCGGTGCCCTCCGCCGCTTACCGGAGCCATCGGTAGCGGTGGAGGCGATCGCATCTGTCCCCTTGTTGTGCCTGGAGATGAGTGAGGGGAAGATGGCACCCACTCGTCTCCATGACACTGCAGGGTGGAAGTGACGTCAAAACGTCACTTCCGCCCATTATAAATGACTTTTTTTTAATTGCATTTTAATGTAAATATGAGATCTGAGGTCTTTTTGACCCAGATCTCATATTTAGAAGGTCCTGTCATGCTTTTTTCTATTACAAGGGATGTTCACATTCCTTGTAATAGGAATAAAAGTGACACCATTTTTTTTTTAACAGTGTAAAAATAAATAAAATCATGTAAAATAAATAAGAAAAATAAAATTTTTTTTTCTTAAAACACCCCGTCCCGACGAGCTTGTGCGCAGAAGCGAACGCATACGTGATCCAGGGAAAATCCGATTGCCTCTCGGGGGATCAGGAAGGAATTTTTTCCCCTGCTGTAGCAAACTGGAGCATGCTCTGCTGGGGTTTTTTGCCTTCCTCTGGATCAACTGAGAGTATAAAATTGGGTATATTGGATTGTATGATATTTTTTATTTTATTTATTTATTGTTTTTAAGGTTTAACTAGATGGACTTGTGTCTTTTTTCAACCTGACTAACTATGTGAGTAGCGCCCGCATATGAAAATGGTGGTCAAACCACACATGTGAGGTATTGCCGCAATCATTAGAGCGAGAGCAATAATTCTAGCCCTAGACCTCCTCTGTAACGCAAAACATGCAACCTGTAGAATTTTTTAAACGTCGCCTATGGAGATTTTTGAGGGTAAAAGTTTGACGCCATTCCACGAGCGGGCGCAATTTTGAAGCGTGACATGTTGGGTGTCAATTTACTCGGCGTAACGTTATCTTTCACAATATAAAAAAATGGGCTAACTTTACTGTTGTCTTATTTTTTTGTATTCAAAAAAGTGAATTTTTTCCAAAAAAAGCGCGCTTGTAAGACCGCTGCGCAAATACGGTGTGAAAAAAAAAAGTATTGCAATGACCGCCATTTTATTCTCTAGAGTGTTAGAAAAAAAAAAAACAACACATAATGTTTGGGGGTTCAAAGTAATTTTCTACCAAAAAAAAAAACTGTTTTAAACATGTAAACACCTACATTCCAAAACGAGGCTGGTCCTTAAAGTGGTGTTCCGACCGAAATTATACTTTTTAAATAAAAATACCCCTATAATACACAAGCTTAATGTATTCTAGTAAAGTTAGTCTGTAAACTAAGGTCTGTTTTGTTAGTTTATAGCAGTAGTTTGTTATTTTATAAACTTGCAGCAGGCCGTGGCCATCTTAAGTGTGGGCATCTGAAGCCAGACTATTTCTTCCGGATCTCATCCTTGCAGATCTCGCACATGCTCAGTGCAGCACAAGCAGTGTAATAGGTTTCAGATCAGGTTTCCATAGCAACGGCAGTGTCAGAGGATGTTGCCGCCCCTTCCCAGAAGGCATTGCAAACAGGAAATGATGTGATGGGCCACGGCCAGGGAGGAGGAAGTGAAAAATAAATACAGTAAGTGCTCAGAAAAAAAATAAAAATATATCCAATTTGTTTACAGTGCACAGTTTAGTGAGGGATGCTGAAGAGTTGTAAAAGTGGGTGGAACTCCACTTTAAGTGGTTAAATACCCACAGTAAAATCATACCGTATTGTAATATATCATGGGTGGGGGGGGGGGGTGTATGACACATCTGCATTGTAAATGTATTGGTCCAATTGGATTTTGTTTTTAACCCATTTAGTAGTGCAAAAGTGTCAGTTTGTACCCAATGGGTTGATATTTGGGGTTTTGTATCTTTAAATTGCACAGTAAAATCATACCATATTGTAAGATCTTATAGAGGGGGGGGGTGTATGACACATCTGCATTGTAAACATTTTGGTCCAATGGGAGTTTTTGTTTCTGACCCATTTAGAAATATTGGAAAAATGTCACTGTGTAACCAATGGGTTGATATTTGGGGTTCTGTATCTTTAAATGTATTTATTGTAAATGTCAGCGAGGATGATGTATGTGTGACAGCTCTGTGTAATCATTAGTTTATATATATTACATTATCTTATATTTCGTTTTTCTGTGTTGAATATTTAACCAAAAAAACTTGTCTTAGAGCAAGACCATTGAGTTGGAACTGTCTGATGGCTTGACTCCAGCGTCATAAACCTCCCATGTCTCCACGCTCACAGGACACGTTCAATAAACATCCTTCTATGTAGAGAAACTTGTCCCACGCTGAATGAGCAGCTGTTTCCACAAAGACCCCGCCCATTCACACTAAGGCCCCGCCTTCTGCCTTACCCCCTGTGAAATAATGTAGCCCCCCAGGCCACGCCCTCCCCTATAAAGCTTTCGCGCTGGAGGTGACGTGCCCGGAACCGCAGGAAGATGTCGGCGGAGACGGACATGAACGGGCCGGATAAGAAGAAGCAGAAGAAGGAGAGACACCTGGCGGCGATAGTGCTGGCTCGGGGAGGCAGCAAGGGGATCCCGCTGAAGAACATCCGGAGACTGGCTGGGAAGCCGCTCATCGCCTGGGTACTGCGGGCCGCCATAGACTCCGGACAGTTTGATAGGTCAGTGACACGCCCCCTTCTTATAATAAAGCGCACCCCGCGCTCACTCGGGGAGCCAATCTACTACAGGAGAGACTGCCCTGCCCATTCGAGGGGACCAATCCGCTTCTAGAAGTAGAGTTACCCCGCCCACTCATGTGGGGTTCTCCTCCCTACAGCGCTCCCCCTTCTGCTGGATACAATGATTCCTATACAGTACATAGGAGGGATGAAGAAGACATTCCCTATCATCACAATTATCACTGTTAATACTACAGGAACCTATCTATGTTAGCAGCTGACAATCCATAAGGCACACACTACACTGCATTGTGCAAGCCATAATGATCACCTTTTGTTGTCTTGCTCCTTTTCTGATTGAAACCAAAAGCGTGATATATTGAAGCTTAACAAATCTATTGGCCCTTACACACGATCCGAAAAATGCTGCTTTGGAAGCGATCGTCTGATAATCGGATCTTTAGTACAGAGCTTTCGAGAACGCATCACGACAGTTCATCTGATTTATTATCTGATCGGACAAACGCGAAAATTGTTCTCATACAATACCAGATCGCACGATTTTCGTTTAATCAGTACAGTTGTCGTTCGAAAATACAATATAAGAATCCACTACAACACGTTACAACACTTCCGATAATACTATTATTATTAAAAAAAAAAAAAAATATATATATATATATATATATATATATATATATATATATATATATATATATATATATATATATATATATATATATATATATATATATATATATATATATATATATATATATATATATATATAATTTTTTTTTTTTTTTTTTTTTTTTTTTATTCTGCCGTATGAAATTTTGGTAGCTTTAGTAACTTCTCCATTTTTGATATGAGACTAACGTGCAAAAAAACCCAAAAAACCAGACGCTCTGTCGTCTGATTTGCGGATCGTGTGTACGGGCCATTAGATGTGGTGGCTGCATTCGCTTTAATTTTTTAAGTCTTTTATTCTCCTTGTTCTCACCCGGTGATCTGGCCAATACCACACACGTCCTGTATTAGAGTCCCCTCACTCGGGAGGAAGGGGCACAGCAAGCATCAGCCTGGGGGGGGGGGGGGGTTGTTGGGTGTACTAGCAGATTTAGATACACTAACGAATTGAAGCCAAACTCCAGGTCACACGTTATAAGCAGTTACAGCAAACTGTTTTGTGTTGCTCTTTGGGATAACGATTTTACATAAATAAAAGCAGATCTGTGTAAGCACCCCTGTCAGTGGTGAATGGTTTGTCCCCCCCCCCCCCAAGGCTCCATCCAATCGCGGGCGTAATCATTGCGACTCCAAATCATGGCTAAATGTGGGGCGCGTCTGCAATGTCATTACTTAAGGGCACCCCAATCGCTGTGCCATTTTTTTGTCGCACGATAAATTGCGCTGCAATCGTGGCAAATCGCAACGCTGTAGCCCAAAAGAAGCTCCTTTTTTGAGCAACAAGCTTTGCACATTGCGATTTTGCCGCGATTGCAGCACGATTTATTGCAACCAAATTGCACCATGTTTGGAGTGCCATTAAGAAATAATGGTATTGCAAACACTACCCTCGTTTTGCCGCCATTCTGGTATCGCAGGCAGAATTGCTGCAATTCCACCTGCGGTTCAAATTGCCTAGGTGTGAATGGAGCCCTACTGCTACATCTGCAGAACAGCTTACTGGGTGGATCACTAGGTCAAAATAAAAGAAAACGAGCCTAAAAAAAAAAACAAATGCAGTAATCGCATCTAAGAATTGGTAAGCTGCAATATGATGTTCACTTTTGGGTTTATCACCACTTATTCCATTGAAAGTGTTTTGCTATTGATATTTTTTGTGATCTGTTCCATAAGTGTGCAAAAAAGCCTGCTGATCCTGCCAGAAATCTTCTGAGCTGATACCTTCCTGTGCTCTCTGCCTGTGCTGCACTGTCATCAGTTATGTGTTACCCCCGTCTGTGGACTACAGATGAGGAGAGGGGGAGATGCTCTGTAGTCCAGTCCTAGTGTGACAACACTGCTCCCCCATAAATACAGGACAGTGAGTGAGTGTTGTCACCCAAGGGCAGGAAGTGTGTTGGCAGCATCACCAGGTGAAAATAAAAGGGAAAAAACAAATGCAGCTACCACATGGGCGCTGGGAATACAGTAGTAGAATTTTGGAACACAAATTCTCAGAACATTTGAATGTCGTTTGCAAGATTTTGTTTGCTTTTAACATTTGATTTTTGGAATGAATGGACTTCACCAAACAAAAGCCACGTACACTGTTAAAAATGTATTTGTTTGAGAACATTTTCCATCCTGCTCCTTTTTGAATTTTCTCATCACTGCAGTTGAAAACAAATGTTGCTTTTGAGCAATGATGATCAGACAATTAATGATCAGACCAGAACCAACAAATGTTCTTATGATGAAAAATGTCAAACAAAATTCTGCTAGTACTACCCAGCTTTAGGGACTGCTGAGTATGAGATTTTTGCTCTTGGTTTTAGATAAGCTTTAACAGGTTAACCGCTTGCAGCCTGCGTAACGTCATATGATGTTGCGGACTTTGAGCGGTGATATCTGAATGATGCCTGCAGCTACAGTCGTCTTTTAGAGTTGGCGATTTCCTTCACCAAAAGAACAATCATTCCTGTGCTTCTCCTGGCTTGCACCTGCCATCAGCGAACCAGAGAAGGGACCGACCGGCCCCGAATGCTGACCACCATAGAGATTTCCAGTGGGCCACATAGTCCCGGAGTCTCTATGATCGCTCGGAGGCCGGGCGCAATGTTATGATGTCATGCCCGGCCTCTGCATTTGAAAAAATGCCACCGCCTTGGCAGGGAAGCTGAATCTATTTTTTTTCCTATTACAAGGGATGTTTACATTCCTTGTAATAGGAATAAAAGTGATAAAAAAAAAATTTAAAAAGAAAGTGTCAAAATAGAAAAATAGACGGAGAGCGCATGTGCAGACGGCCTGGAGCAGATGCATTCCTGAGCTGTTCCGCACACTCCTGGCAAATACAGCCAGAATTAGTGGCCCCGCACCTCACATAACATAAACGCCCGATCCTCGTGTGGTGAGGATCGGAAATCTGCTGGATGTCCCACCGGTCCTTTGGAAAGCCCCAGGGTGGGAATCTGCTGGATGTCCCACCAGTCCTTTGGAAAGCCCCAGGGCGGCTCCTGCTACTCGTTTCGTGCGGCGGGCAGAGAAAGCAAGATGGCGACTGGCTGCAGCACACACATGTCGCCGGCTACAAGGGAGGAGAAACCGCTACCACAGAGGAACACTCCTAAGCCTCCTGGCTCTGGAAGCCACAAGAAGGGCTCCTCCATAACCTCTCCAGTTAAAGGTGAGCCCTTAAACGAACACTGCTCACCATCCAGCCCTGCAAAGTCTCCCTCACAAGTTACAGCTCTATCACCTAGCCAGGACTCGCATACCGCCTCAGTTTTAGATAGGGAGATGGTGGACATCCTATGTAGCCAACCCAGCAGCCAAGAGCTTGGTCCTGATAGCCCTGCAGACCTTCCTTCTACCCTGTCAGCCCAGCCACAATATTCTGTGGACCCAATACTTTTGGCCCGCTTTGCGGATTTGCTACAAAGGGAGCTGGCGAAAGCTACTGACAAATTAGCCTTGGACATAAAACAAGATTTCCAGGAGTTGGGGAACCGACTAGAGAACATTGATCAAAGGTGGATGACACTGTTCAGAGTATCCCAAAACTCAACTATGATAACTGATCTGCAAGACCGCCTTGAGGAGGCCTATTCAAAAATTGATCACCTTTGAAAAAAGCGCTAAGTGCAATAACATTCGTATCGGAGGCATTCCGGAAAATGTAAAAGATATCACTTCCATCACTTATTCACTAATGCAAGCTGTAAAACCTGACATCAATAAAATCCATATGGAACTAGATCGTATTCATAGAGCCCTGGTCCCTCCAAAACCTGATGGGGCCCCCCCCAGGGATGTTATCGTAAAACCACATTTCTTCAGAATCAAAGAGGCAGTGATGCGCCATGCTAGAGAGCAACCAGATCTGGAAATAGATGGTCACAAAATTCAAGTGTTTGCAGATATCTCCCAGGCCACCATCCAAAAGAAGGGATTCAAGCCCTTGTCACCGTTAATTCAACGAAATATTCGCTATGGATGGAACTACCTCTTCAAGCTCCAGTTCCCCTTTAACAGCAAGTCTTGCTCCTTTTCTACATTCGCTGAAAACTATTTTACTAAAGGTTGGCTTTATCTCTCAGTCCTTCATCCCAGAATCGGCCCGGACCCAACGGTCGTCCTCCGCTCTCCCCTCTCCCCTCTCTGGTCCTATCCCTGTATGCTCGCTCGCAGAAGCGAACGCATACGCAAGTCACGCCCACATATGTAAACGGCATTCCAACCGCACGTGTGAGGTATCGCCGTGAACGTTAGAGTGAGAGCAATAATTATAGCACTAGACCTCTGTAACTCAAAACATGTAACCTTATACAAACAAATTGGGCTAACTTTACTGTTTTAATGCGTGAAACTGTTTTTTTTTATTTTTGTCTTTTTCTTCCAAAAAAAGCGTTTAAATTGCTGCGCAAAAACCATGCGAGATAAAAAGTTGCAACAACCGCCATTTTATTCTCTAGAGTCTCTGCTAAAAAAACATATAAATGTTTGAGCGTTCTGTGTAATTTTCTAGCAAAAAAATTATGATGTTTACATGTAGGAGAGGAATGTCAGAATTGGCCTGGGTGGCAAGTGGTTAATAACAGATGGTCCTATATCCCAATTAGCATAAGGTGGTACAGCATCCCAGAAATAATTAAACATAAAGGGTAACTCCACTTTCATGGGGGGAAAAAAACAGCAAATAAAGAAAAAAATATATAATGTAAACAATTGCGACACAAGTCATAGTGTAATTGAATGTTGTTTAAAATGACCTTTCCTTTTCTGCAGCTCTGACATTTTCTGTAAAATGCAATATGGTTACCTGGAGGTGTTCTGTACACAGAATGTATACATAACTCCCCCAGATATGTCATTTCCTGCTTGGGTGATTGGCTCTCCAATTTTCCCAGAAGTCTGCACTAAGATTTAAGTCAGATTTCAGGCATCCCCTGCAACAAAAATGTAATTTTTGGTGGGATACTCCCAAAAGGAAATCGCATCCTAAAGGAATGCAGGCCCAGCAGCTTTCCTCAGAGCTCTGCAGGTGCACAGCTGATTGATTGATAATTATGAAACCACTCCCATTAGACTCACTCAGCACAGAGGAACAAACGGTGATATCTTCAGAATAACAAAAGGTAGGAATCTGTAACAAAGTTTGTTAAAATCCTTGCAATGTACATTGATCACCCAGATGGGAATGGTTGTTTTTTGTTTTTTTGTTTTTATTAACAAATGTGGAGTTACACTTTAAAAAAGGCAGAAAGAGGGGGATTTTTGGGATTATATAGTACACGAACTAATAATTCTATAAAAGTTACAAATCCTTATTAAATGTTAACCGTTAAAATTCTATAACACATAGAAGTCATATAAAAACATATCCATAAATTGTAATGTGTAACAACCACTGTTTAAAGTGTGACTCCACTTTTGTTGAAAAAACATTCCCCTCTGGGTGATCTATGTACATTGCAAGGATTTTTAACAAACTTTGTTGCAGATTCCTACCTTTTGTTATTCTGAAGAAATTCATGTGTGTATGTCTGTCTATATGGGAAAGTGAATCTATTGGGAGTGGTTTCATAATTATCAGTCAGCTGTTGGCAGCTGCAGAGCACTAATGAGGAAAGCTGCTAAGCCTGCATCCCTTTAGATGTGTTCCTATTGGGAGTATCTCTCAAAAAAATGACATTTTTGTTGCAGGGGATGCCTGAAATCTGACTTGTATTCAAGGCAGACTTCTGGGAAAATTGGTGAGCCAATCGCACAAGCAGGAAATTGTGTTTCTGTGGTTTGTCCAGTACACATTCTGTGTTCAAAACACCTCCAGGTAGTCATAATGCAGTGGTTCTCAACCTGGGGGTCGGGACCCCCTCGGGGGTCAAATGACGATTTGCCAGGGGTCACCGAATCCTGGGCTGTTCCTGAAGCCTGCACCGCTCTCCCAGACTTTTCACGGCCGCCCAGCTGGGCTTTTCCTGGAGCCCGTGGTCACCCACCCAGCCTCATTCAGTTCATGGCATGGCTGGGGGTTGAAGACTAGAAGTCAGCTGACTGGTGAAGAATGTGAAGTGGGAGGGGCTGGAGGAGACCCTATCTCCTGATTTCGGCATAGGTGTCACTGCAGCGAGACACCACAAAGTCGGAGACACAGTGAGTAACACTACCTGTGATTATAGTTGCCATTAAAAGTCCCCACTGCAGTTCTCAGATCAGCAGATGACCTTGATCAAGAGCACCTAAGTTGGATGATCAGAACCCCCCCGAGCACTGCCACTGATCCCATCCCCCCACCAGCACTGCCACTCATCCCAACTCCACACTGGCATTGCCACTCATCCCAACTCCCAACCAGCATTGCCACTCATCCCATCTCCCCACCATCACTGCCACTCATCCCAACTCCCCCCACCAAGGAGTAAGAGAAGGAATAAAAATATAGAATGCATGGTAGGGAGCGGAAAAGGGGGGGGGAGACAAAGAAAATGGGAGAGAAAGAATCAGAGAAAGAACAAGAAAGACGGCTAGAGAGAGAGAGAGATGGGGGGGGGGGGAATTAGGATAGTGAGAGATAAAAGGGAAACAAAGAGAAGGAGTGGTACATCCTAAAATGTACCATAAGGGGTTTTAATACTGTACGAGTGGTAGGGAATCAGGGAGCGCTAAATATCCGTGGGTTAGGGGCGCAAATTACTTGTCTTGCCTTGGGTGCTGACACACCCACGCTACGAAAATAATTTTACTGTTAGGGGTCCCCACAACTTGGGAAATTTTATCCAGGGGTCATGGCACTAGTAAGGGTGAGAACCACTGTCATAATGCATTGCATTTTCAGAATATTACAGCAGCTGCAGATTGAAAAGAAAAGGTCATTTTTAATAAGATTTAATTACAATATGACTTGAGTCGCAATTATATACGCTATATTATTTTTTCTTTTTTTGCTATTCCCCCCCCCCCCCCGAAAGTGGAGTTACCCTTTCAGTGTGTCAGAAGAAAAACCCTAGCGCGTTTCAACTTTTAAGTCTTCCTTAGGGGGGTTACATATTCTCAATTTGATATTCTGCAAAAATTACATCAGTATATTTCATATTGCACTGAAGAGTCATTTATACAGCATCATATATTGAAGAGTATTTAATTCAACAATCAATGTACCTTGATTCTGTGTTGAACACACAAAGTTTTTACATAAGGCTGGATGTCTCCAAAAGGGCACTCCCTGAGCTGTCCATAAGAGGTAAATGTAATCCTCTGCATTATGTAAAAGGCTGTTTGATCCTGTCGCCTCTGATCCTCCCCTTCTTCCACAGTTCCCAATCCATCTCCTGATGATACAGAGCCTTGGTGGGGGCTCTCTGCACATGCTCAGTTTGGTGTGTATTGCTAGAGTTTTTTTTTTTTTTTTTTTTCTTGGGAAGATGCATGTGATCAGCACAGGGCCAATCGGCACTTTCCAGACAGAGGGGTCCTGTAGCCTCATAGGACAGTTAAAGAAGAATAAAAACTCCTCCTACAAGCTTTAAGTATACACTGATAGAAGTCACAAGACTATATACTGCTGATGAGAAAATGTATTTAGTAGTTTATATTTACTAAAATAATTGCATGTCAATGTTCTGCGTACTGTGGGCGATCAGATATAGTGAATGCAGGGTCCTGGGTTTAGTAACACTTTAAGTTTAAGTTTACGCTTTAACAGGTTTACTCCATTTGGTGAAGCAAATGGAAACTCAGATTTTGTTTATTTAGAGATTTCTTTTATGAATTCAAATCAAACATTTAAACCATTAACCCCCAATCCCCCATGTAACTCCTCTCCCAATTCACATAAGTACATATTTACTATGCTATGAAAGTTTTTGCCCCCTTTCTGTTTTTTTTTTTTTTGCATATTTGTCACACTTAAATTAATTTTATTACACAAAGATTAACCCAAGTAAATACAAAATGCAGTTTTTAAATGATGGTTTAATTTATTAGGGCAAAAAACTGTCCAAACCTGCCTGGCTTTATGTGAAAAAGTAATTGCCCCCTAAACTTACTAACTGGTTGTGCCACCCTTGGCAACAACTGCAATCAAGCATTTGCGATAACTGGCAACAACTCTTTCACATTGCTGTGGAGCAATTTTGGCCCACTATTTTTTGCAGAATTGTTTTAATTCAGCCACATTGGAGGGTTTTCCAGCATGATCGGCCTCTGTAAGGTCATGATACAGCATCCCAATTGGATTTAAGTTCTGGGCTTTGACTAGGCCACTCCAAAACCTACAGTGGCTTGCGAAAGTATTCGGCCCCCTTGAACTTTTCAACCTTTTTGCCACATTTCAGGCTTCAAACATAAAGATATAAAATTTTAATTTTTTGTGAAAAATCACCAACAAGTGGGATACAATTGTGAAGTGGAACGAAATCTATTGGATATTTTAAACTTTTTTAGCAATTAAAAAACTGAAAAGTGGTGCGTGCAAAATTATTCGGCCCCTTTACTTTCAGTGCAGAAAACTCACTCCAGAAGTTCAGCGAGGATCTCTGAATGATTCAATGTTGTCCTAAATGACTGATGGTGATAAATAGAATCCACCTGTGTGTAATCAAGTCTCTGTATAAATGCACCTGCTCTGTGATAGTCTCAGGATTCTGTTGAAAGCGCAGAGAGCATCATGAAGACTGAGGCTGGGTTCACACTGGTCCGACAAACGCTCCGACATTGGGAGCTCATGTCGCATGACGTGTGAAATTTAATGTTTCCCTATGGGAGCCGTCCTAACTGGTCCGACACAAGTCGTTCCGACTTTAGAAATGCTCCCTGTACTACTTTGGTCCGACTTTGATCCTACTTCAGCCTATTGACTATCATTGAAGTCGGATCAAAGTCGGATTGCCGTCTTGCATGATCCGACTTCGGCACGCGACTTGTGCTCAGATGATCTTGAGGGGGAACTCCGCGCCAAATTTTAAATAAAAATCCGGCATGGGTTCCCCCTCCAAGAGCATACCAGGCCCTTGGGTCTGGTATGGACCTTGAGGGGAACCCCCTACGCCGAAAAAGCGGCGTGGGGGGGGGTCCCCCCAATCCATACCAGACCCTTATCCGAGCACGCAGCCCGGCCGGACAGGAATGGGGGTGGGGACGAGCGAGCGCCCCCCCCCTCCTGAACCGTACCAGGCCGCATGCCCTCAACTTGGGGGGATTGTTGTCTTGGGGGAGGGGGGCGCGCTGCGGCCCCCCCACCCCAAAGCACCTTGTCCCCATGTTGATGAGGACAAGGGCCTCTTCCCGACAACCCTGGCCGTTGGTTGTCGGGGTCTGCGGGCGGGGGGCTTATCGGAATCCGGGAGCCCCCTTTAATAAGGGGGCCCCCAGATCCCGGCCCCCCACCCTATGTGAATGAGTATGGGATACAGCGTACCCCTACCCATTCACCTAGGAAAAAAGTGTCAATTTAAAATAAAACACTACACAGATTTTTAAAGCATTTTATTAGACAGCTCCGGGGGTCTTCTTCCGACTTCGGGGGTCTCTCCGGAACCCATGCCGGATTTTTATTTAAATTTGGCGCAGAGTTCCCCCTAAAGATTCATACCGCAGGGCAAAGTCGGATCCAAAGTAGGACGGCTGTCGTGTCGTACCAGTGTGAACCCAGCCTAAGGAACACACCAGGCAGGTCCGTTATACTGTTGTGGAGAAGTTTAAAGCCGTATTTGGATACAAAAAGATTTCCCAAGCTTTAAACATCCCAAGGAGCACTTTGCAAGCGATCATTTTGAAATGGAAGGAGTATCAGACCACTGCAAATCTACCAAGACCTGGCTGTCCCGCTAAACTTTCAGCTCAGACAAGGAGAAGACTGATCAGAGATGCAGCCAAGAGGCCCATGATCACTCTGGATGAACTGCAGAGAACTACAGCTGAGGTGGGAGAGTCTGTCCATAGGACAACAATCAGTCGTACACTGCACAAATCTGGCCTTTATGGAAGAGTGGCAAGAAGAAAGCCATTTCTCAAAGATATCCATAAAAAGTGTCGTCTAAAGTTTGCCACAAGCCACCTGGGAGACACACCAAACATGTGGAAGAAGGTGCTCTGGTCCGATGAAACCAAAATCGAACTTTTTGGCCACAATGCAAAACGATATGTTTGGCGTAAAAGCAACACAGCTCATCACACTCAACACACCATCCCCACTGTCAAACATGGTGGTGGCAGCATCATGGTTTGGGCCTGCTTTTCTTCAGCAGGGACAGGGAAGATGGTTAAAATTGAGGGGAAGATGGATGCAGCCAAATACAGGACCATTCTGGATGAAAACCTGTTGGAGTCTGCAAAAGACCTGAAACTGGGACGGAGATTTATCTTCCAACAAGACAATGATCCCAAACATACAGCGAAATCTACAAAGGAATGGTTCACAAATAAACGTATCCAGGTGTTAGAATGGCCAAGTCAAAGTCCAGACCTGAATCCAATCGAGAATCTGTGGAAAGAGCTGAAAACTGCTGTTCACAAACGCTCCCCATCCAACCTCACTGAGCTCGAGCTGTTTTGCAAGGAAGAATGGGCAAGAATTTCAGTCTCTCGATGTGCAAAACTGATAGAGACATACCCCAAGCGACTTGCAGCTGTAATCGCAGCAAAAGGTGGCTCTACAAAGTATTAACGCAAGGGGGCCGAATAATTTTGCACGCCCCACTTTTAATTTTTTTATTAAAGTTTCAAAAATCCAAAAGATTTCGTTCCACTTCACAATTGTGTCCCACTTGTTGGTGATTCTTCACAAAAAATAAAAATTTTATATCTTTATGTTTGAAGCCTGAAATGTGTCAAAAGGTTGAAAAGTTCAAGGGGGCCGAATACTTTCGCAAGCCACTGTACATTTTGCTTTGTTTGAACCATTTGGAGGTGGACTTGCTGTTGTATTTCGGATCATTGTCCTGCTGCATAACCCAAGTGCACTTGAGCTTGAGGTCACAAACTGATGGCCGGACATTCTCCTTTAGGCTTTTCTGGTAGAGCTCAGAATTCATGGTTCCATCAATTTATGGTAAATATGGCAAGTCGTCCAGTTCCTGAAGCTGCAAAGCAGCCCCAGACCATCACACTACCACCACCATGTCTGTCTGTTGGTATGAAGTTCTTGTTATGAAATGCTGTATCTGTTTTATGCCAGATGTAACGGGACACCTTCCAAAAAAGTTACATTTTTGTCTCATCAGTCCACCGAATATTTGCCTAAAAATCTTGGGGATAACCAAGATGTTTTTTGGTAAATGTGAGATGAGCCTTTGTGTTCTTTTTGGTCAGCAGTGGCTTTGGAATTCTCCCATGGATGCCATTTTTGCCCAGTCTTTCTTATTTTTGAATCATGAACACTGATCTTACCTGAGGCAAGAGAGGCCTGCTGTTCTTTAGATGTTGTTCTGGGTTCTTTTATGACCTCCTGGATGAGTCGTCGTCGTGCTCTTGGAGTCATTTTGGTTGGCTGGCCACTCCTGGTAAGGTTCACCACTGTCCCAGGTCTTCTCTATTTGTGGATAATGGCTCTCACTGTGGTTTGCTGGTGTCCCAAAGCCCTAGAAATGGTTTTGTAATCCTTTCTAGACTGATGCATGTCAATGACTTTGTTTCTCACCATTCTTGAATTTCTTTAGATCACGGCATGATGTGTTGCTTTTTGAGATATATATTTTTTTTTTTTTTTTTTTTAGCGTGCTTCACTTTGTCAGACAGCTCCTATTTAAGTGATTGCTTGATTCAACAGGTCTGGCAGTAATCAGGCATGGGTGCGGCAAGTGAAATTTAACTCCGCTTTCCAAAAAATTGTGGTTAATCACAGTTCCTGATTTAAAAAAGAGCCGGACATTTTTCCCTGTGTTTCTGCGGGTAGGGGAGCCCTTGAAATGCAGGATGCAGTAGAGCTGCACGATTAATCATCAAGAATCATTATCGCAATTCTTTCCCCGTTGCGATCTTGATAAGTGTTTTTACGATTCTTGCTATGCAAAGAATTCTCTCTGCTCTTCTGAAGCCACAGCCCTCGAAATAAAGAAAACATCCGGGCAATCTTCCAAGAAGAACAGCATTCTTTATCAGTTGAACTAAATCTAAACATTGTAACAATTTGTCAATGGAATACACTTTGTGTGTAAGTGAGGAAAATTTAACCACGTAAACACTAAACCTTTTTCTGACATTTGTTGGTTTCAAGTTAAAATATTTTTTTTTTGCTATAAAATTACTTAGAACCCCCAAACATTACATAGATATCTATCAAAAATATTTTTTTTAGTAGAGACCCTATAGAATAAAATGGTGGTTGTTGCAATATTTTATGTCACACTGTATTTGCGCAGCGGTCTTTTAAATTCAATTTTTTTGGGGGGAAAAATTACTTTAATAAATTAAACAATATAAATAATAATATAAATCATAATAAAAAGGAAACGGTAAAGTTAGCCCAATTTTTTTTTTTTTTTTGTATAATGTGAAAGATTTTACGTCTCGAGAATCGTGATCTTTTTATTCTAAGCAAAAAAAATTGTGATTTTCATTTTGGCCAGAATCGTGCAGCTCTAGGATGCAGATGTGTGAACCTAGCAGCAAAGCTCTCACTAGAATTACATTTTACTTTTATTCCTAAGAAGGGTCCTAAAGACATGTTGAAGCACCCAACCCTTTCCAATTCCAAAGCTCACTCCATATTCGAACACCACATGTTAACCACTTGCCTGCCAGGACAATTTTTGTAAATTTTTCACATGCATGGCAAAATTGTGTGTGTTGTGTGGTTTTTCTAGCAAAAAAAAAAATTACTGCTACCCCCAAACATATTTCCTGAAAGCAAAGGCCCTGGAGAATAATATTGAGCATTATATGTATGTATATACTATATAATCAATACATTTACTCTATTGCAACCACGTGCTTCATGTAAAGTCCCACTCTCTTGCTCTCCTCCTCATTTTTGACTTCAACAGGGATGGAAATACATGACCTTACCAGGCCATGGCTTCATTTAAAGTCCCAAAAAAAACCTCCACTTTATCACTTCATTCAGAAAAGGAAGGGGCTGGTAAATGTGACATGACCCTTCCCCCACTCTCCATCCTGAAGGATCCTATTGTTTGCTTGCAGCTGCCGGTGGGATGGAGAGGAGGGAAGCGAGCAGCACTGCGGGGGTGGGGGGCACACAGGGGGGCTTGGACATTCTAGGGAAACGTAGGGTGATCAGTGTGGCGTGGTGGACAATTACTGGAATCGATCCCCCTGTATGTCTCTCTACAGCAGCTGTAGAGCGATTTACCCAGTTGCCTAGGCCCCCTTGCCGGCCTGGACCCCATACAGGAGGACTGATGGTACCCCCTTATCCACGGCCCTACCTCTGTCCTAATAGATGAGTTCCTTTTACAGATGAATCCGTGTCATGGTGCGATCTTTCAGCACTATAGTCTCATGACTGATTTGGGTTTTTCTCTTGCAGTGTGTGGGTGTCCACAGACCATGATGAGATTGAGAAGGTGGCTAAGCAGTATGGGGCAAAGGTTCACCGGAGGAGCTCTGAGGTGTCCAAAGACACAACCAGTTCCCTGGAGACTATACAGGAGTTCCTCCAGCATCACCCAGGTTCGTCATCCAGAACATGTTTCACATAACACACATTCATTCATTTTACACTGAACTGTCACCAATGAGTGTGTAATTGGGTGGAGTGGTGAGGAAGCACTGGTAAGATGTATATAATGGGTCAGGGTGGACTTTAAGGAGATTCTGTCTCTTTGTCCTGAATGGGTGAAGTGACTTAACAGGGTCTGACTTAAAAGCATTTCAGCATTGCTGATTCTGGCTCATCTGGGGCTCTGCTTTGATTCGTGGAGACCTGTCAACCATTCCTCTGCCTTTCTTAGTGCAGTTGTACAGAATATATTTATCACTATATGGTGCTTTATTGGGATACAGTGTGTTTTTCTTCACAGAAGTGGACATAGTTGGGAACATACAAGCCACATCTCCGTGTCTGCACCCCTCAGACCTCATCAAGGTGGTGGACATGATTAAGAACCAAGGCTACGACTCTGTGTTTGCTGTGGTCAGGCATCATTTATTCCGCTGGAAGGAGGTGAAGGCAGGTGAGGTGTTTGTACTTTCATCATGTCCCCAGTCTTTACCCTTGACCTGGAAGAAAAGATCATTATTGTGCATATGAGAAAAGGGTTTTTTTTAATGTAAGAGCTTTGATAACGGGGACTTTTTTTTTTTTTTTTTGCCCAGAAAGGGATTCTAAGATATATATATATATAACAGATTGCTTCAAAAACAAGTTTGGATGCTTTCCTCAAATAAAAAAATGTTGTGTTTGCATATCTTGTAGGAGAGGCAACAGTAGCAGAGAACTTTGCCCCAGCGCGTCGCCCCCGCCGCCAGGACTGGAATGGAGAGCTGTATGAGAATGGATCCTTTTATTTTGCAACCAGAGAGTTGCTCACCAAGGGATTACTACAGGTCAGAGCCTTTTCTCACAATTCACTTGCAGAGCTGTTACTGTAATAGATTTATGCTTCCCTCCCTTGGGTTGAAAGGCGAGATACTGAACTCAGATGGCTGGAGAAGAGATTCTTTATGTTATCGAAATTTGGCTGCACACAGAGCACACAGCCAAATCTCCTGTTTCTAATAATAACAATTTTGTCTAATGATATAAATGCATCTCACCTTTTGATCGAATGCCATCCTCTGGTGTAGCCCTCCTCTGGTGTGTGCCCCTTCCCCACAAACAGACACAACACATCCTTACGTTCCCAGCTCCAGCATCACACTGCCAGCAAGCCCCCCTGCTGAGCAGTCTCCTGGCTCTTTATTAACATAACAGGAAGTCCCAAAACTCGAGGGTTTGGCTTCCAACAGCCAAACACCTCTTACAAAGCTTGTGACCTCACAGGAAATGAACACAGGATGTGAATGACCATATAAGGATTTAACAAAACAACAAAATACAACCAAATGACGATGACTAGAGTTCCTCGTGCATGGGAGATTATCTGCAGATGTACGTCATGGCACCCCAAATATGTTGATCAGGCATACCGGGGTGACATGAGCAAACAACCGCTAAACCGATGATGTCTTTGCAGAGTGAACACACCCCCACCAGACGATCGTTCTTTGTATTGCACAGGGGCCCTTTGCTGGCGGACATGCCTCCTCTCCGCAAACACCTCTCTCCAAACACCAGGAAGTTTTCCACTACCTAACAGGTCTCAACCAGAGTCAGTCTGCCCCAGTCACTACTATCCCCGATCCAGATATAACAATCTTTACTTATGAATTCCCAGAAACCCCCTTGGACTGTGGGAACTTCCTTGTAGCTTCAACAGTTACATGAAGACATCCCATCCTCAATGGATGAGAAATTGTTCAAGCGTTTCATAAGCTCAACCCCCACTGTGTACAAGCAATTCCTTTACAGCTGTCCCTGCCATTCTTACCTTCTCTCGCGCCATCAGATCCTCATGATCGGCTGCGACATAAGATGCTGGGACAAGTTTCACCAGCACACATGAACCTCTTGCCTTAGGGTAATTACCTTTATAAGCTGCAGATCCGCATTAATTCCAAACTACAGTTGAAGCACACTTTTGGGCTACCTAGTTATCCCTATACCAAAGCTGGCAAGATCCAGAGCTATTGTTAAAATTATAACTAATTTTACTCTCTAGAAATGTTTTGTTAAGTTCCTTTGACAAGTGTCTGTTTGGATTTTACTAGTCTCAAAACTCCTCACACCAATATGAACATCACATATAGCATGTACCACTGTCATCGCTGGGGCACTAATACCCAACCATGTGTCCTGTTCTCTCTCTTAGCTAGTTGGGATGCTTTTCATCGTTACCCTTGCTAAAATTTATTAAACAAAAAAATATAAATAAACAAAGATACTCCTCTACTCTTTGTGGTTGATCAGCTTCTTGCTGTGGCTGGTGTGGTCTCATCCCTCAAGCTTCTTTACAATGACCCAATCACCTGGTTGGAAAGAATGTAAACTGGTTATTGTGTCAGGGTCCAGGATGGACTCGTGAACCCTGTGGTGGACCTTTTGACGTTCATGTTACAGTGATTGTACCTACCCCGACAGCTGAGAATGTAGGTAACCGCTAATGAGGAAAGTACTACTCTGTTTTTGGTTGACCTCCAAACAAACCTCATATGACAATAACCCAGACATCGGGACTGTGGTCACTGCTTAGCCTGTGCGTGGCTTACCATCTGGGGTGTAATACCTGGAACCAGTGACAAAAAGGTTCTTCGCATCTGGGATGGGAGCCTACTTCACCAGACTGCTGCTTGCTGATTCAAATTCCATCAAAGAAAGACAGTCTTGGCACAAACTTGGTTAGAATTAGAGCGGTTAGTATTATTGATTTGAAAATGTGTCATTCTCACCACTATCATCCCCCCTTTTCTTCCCTCCTCATTACAAGCTGGAGAAAGACATGCAGGGTTTAGAATGGTGCAGAACAAAACCGTGAAATAGCCCATGATACTTTTACCTTCTTATACACCTGTACATACACTTCCAGAAACTCTTTGGACCTGAAAAGATACTTTAAACAAAGGTTATTACTCTATCCTTCAAAGAATGGTAAACAATACAACATTCATGTACATTGGTAAATTGTCACTGACATTCCTCAAAACCGATAATAACGAAACCCTCTGTAAATCACGTTTTTACTAAAATACAACAGCCGCGACACGCAAGAGGGCTGTCGCGGTAGGTTCAAACATGTTACTACATACAAACATTTAGATACAAATGTGGGGGAGATATTTCATAGTTCCCAAAAACGAAAATGAGAAAAAAACAAATTAAAACAACCAGATGGAATGCTGCCTTCACTCTTTTAGCGATAGAAAAAGTATACAATTTAAAAAGCACGAGAGCATTTCGAAATCTTCGCATGGACCAGCCACACAAAGTTCAAAAACAGGCCTGTATATTTTTAATCACACAAACTTGTACTACGCATCCATCAACTCACTCAACATTACAGATTTCTGAAGCCGCAGTTGCGCTACATCAACTCCAGAGAGTTACCCAAAATAGTATCCTTGGACCACCTATGTCAATCTTTCTGGGGTTTAATGGCCTTTTCCTCAGAACTAGACTCCATGCTCTTGTGCATCCGTTTGACTGTGGGAAGCCTCACATTCCTTCCCTTGCATGGACTGCCATTGCCCATGGCGATTCGAATCGGCTTATCGTCTTGCCCCTGCATCCAGGGAAAACCCTTGCACCCACTTCAGAGACCATCGCCCGTTGTTTTCTTACACGGTGCATTGACGGACTACAACCACTATTAGTCACTCAACTAAAAATACTAAAACGAGGCATCAACTCTATGGTTTGTTGTCCCAACACTTTTGGCACAGAACTACAGAGTACCACTCTTGTAACAACCAAACTATTAACTATGCCGAATGATTCGCCAACAACCACAGATCTACCCCCGAATTATGTCTCTACCCCTCAGTGTATGCATACACAAGCGCATTGCGCTGTACGACCGTACACTGCGTCGCCAGACGGATCTACACAGAGCACTTTTGCCTGCTTTTTTTACAAAACACTGCGGCTTCTCTCTGTACCTAGATATTACAACAATAACTTGGATGCCTCCTGTTTGCTCTCTACTGAAAACTGTATTACAGTATAAAACTAAAAAGACAGCTGGGAGATATTTAAAACACTTTCAAACGCCATTATTTCTTTCTCGAACATCACGGGACACAGAGCCACAGTAATTACTGATGGGTTATATAGGTATCACTGGTGATTGGACACTGGCACAACCTATCAGAAAGTTCAGCCCCCTATATAATCCCTCCCCTTGCAGGGATACCTCAGTTTTTACGCCAGTGTCTTAGGTGATGGACGTGTAAAGATGTCCTGTGCTGAGCTCCAAGGGGAATATCCCATATCCTATACTGGGGCAAGCCAGGCGAACCGGATCCATTCCAAAGTGTCCTTTTGTGGCCAAATTGGATGGTACCCGGGCATCGTGTCCGAAGAAACAAGGTTTTACCTGTAACGCTTCTCTTTTTAGAGAGCTGGACCCCGCATATTAGAAAATGTTTGTTTTTTCTAGCCGGATGCTTTACAGGTCCAGAACTGCAGGATCCCCTTATTCCTAGGGGGCCCCAGTCTCTGATGGTTTTCCAAAGGAAGCCCACCATGAGAGGTGAAGATTGGGCCTGTATAACAGAACCCTGCGGCTGGATAAGGTAAGAGGAGATTCCAGAGAATTATTTAATTCTAGTAGGTTTTCTCCTTTTAAGGTAAATGCATGCTATGCCTATTGTGACCACCGGGGGCTGCCAAGAGCACATACCTTCACATGCTGGATTCTCTGTCTCAGTGTTCATGCTGCACGGTGTCTCCGGCCGGCTCCAGGTAGGATGGGATGGGGGGATTTCTCATGCATGAATGTTCCCCCCAGGCTAGGGGGAGGCCACAGGGGTCTGAAGAGCGGTTATACACCGCTCGAGCACCACCGTCATTGCCGCCATTACACAGGCCCCATCACTACTGGCCTCTCTCCTGCCTCCCCCTCCCCTAGCCTTCCTCCATATTATTTCCGGAGGGTCGGCCAGCATGGGAAGCGCTCTATTTTTCGAAATTTGAGGGGGGGCGGGGCGTTGGCACAGGTGCTTAGACACCCACTTAGGCCAGCTGCAGGCTATTTAAAAGCACTCTGTACAGGTGCACACAACCTTTGGAGGGACACAGAGCTGACAGTCGCATGTAAGGTGGGAAATATATACAAAATAATTCTGCGCTGCCAGAAAGGAAACAAGCAGCTAACACAACCAACAAGATGTTACAAGGAAAAAAAACACAATAAGTGTAGCGCTATAAAAATATGAAAGTGTCCAATGTAAGAAACATTAAACAAGCAGTCCTGAATGTACTTGACAAAGAAGAGTCATTCTTTGAATGAAATGAGGAGTCTTTAGGAACTAAACACTCCAAGCGGATATGTAAACCATCTAAAGTAGAGACATTCACAACACCACCAAAAATGAAGAGGCTTACCAGAATGGATGGACCCAACGGGGTGTACTCCGAGTAGGGTCGGACAGGCTTAGGTGGTGAGTGGCTGTAGGTGGCCGGAGGGGCGATGTTGATGGAGTAGCCCACACGTTGCTGTGTCCCTCAAAACGATGCCAGAACCAAGAGATGTGAAACAAACAACACGTTGTATCCCTCAGAGTGGTGTTAAAAGCCAACTGATGACGGTAGCAAATGGACCCTACTCGGCGTACGCCCTGTTGGGTCCATGACTGCCTTTGAAAACGTCCTATGACGAAACGCGTAAGGCGGAGTCACGCTCACACGTCATACCCGGAAGTGCTGGCTGGAACGCACGGTGGAACGCATGACCATCACTCGTTGCCGGTTCCAACCCTGCACACAGCGGTGCTTGTTTTAGATTTTACTTCGGTTTTTTGGCCTGGAGCCTGTGAACATTTGTAATGAACGGTTATGTGCAATAAACTTTATATAACGTACTTCACCAAGGAGGCCCCCTTGTGTTTCTTTTTCTCCGGTATACTGGAGAGTTGAAGCTGGAAAACCGTTGGAATATCCTGACCATATGAGAACATATCTGATTCCTGGAGTAGCTGTAAGAATCGAAAGCTGTAGAGGAAGGGAAGCACACCTGGAGTGAATATCACCTGCCCTGGAACACCCACTCTGTTGCTCGGTACCCCTGCAGGGGTGATCATCTTTGGTGAGTGGGGTATCATTGGGGGGTGAGCACCTCAAAGTCACCGTCTTGAATGTAAGGCACGGAAGTCACTGGAGTGTGTCCCTAAGGATACAATTAACAACATTTTTATTATTGGACTCTGTCTTTTCCATCTGGTCATTTATGTATGACCCCTTGCATGGATTTTATAGGAGTTAATGATTATTGCATATGCATCTGTCAAACTGATTTATGGCTATTGTATGCTGTTTCATATAATCGCATTTAACTCACAGGGAGTGTGCTAACATTGTGCCACAATTAAGTTTTTTATGGTTCACAAAAGTTGTTTTTTGGTTTACACACGCCATGGTGTCTCAATACTTTTGGAAAGTGTAGCATCATCTTATATACACATGCTAACGACACATGGAGATTATATTAACACTACATATATACTCTTTAAAAAATTTTCTATCACTTATTTCACAGCACCCCTGACGCCATTTTGTCCCAAAACTTTTGAATTTTGAGGAAATCCACAAAACATATATTTTTTTAGCAAATCACTGTTCACGCATACTTCATCATTCTATTTTAACCCATTGGGGGGATTTACTTCAATTTATTGTATTTTTCTTATTTTATTTATTTTACTTCACTTAATGCAGCAGTGTCGTATGCACTGAGGTTACGGCATTGGCTTTTTGTCTTTTTGATGTTTTGGTTTTTTCATTTTTTGGTTACTTTTGCACAATTTGGTGAGATTGCACTATGAACACTTAGTTCAGGTTATGTACCGTAATAGGTTATAGCACCCAATTATATTGAGGGCAGCGCCGTTTTTATTCCCTTACTACTATAATCCATTCTGGTAAGCCTCTTCATTTTTGGTGGTGTTGTGAATGTCTCTACTTTAGATGGTTTACATATCCGCTTGGAGTGTCTAGTTCCTAAAGACTCCTCATTTCATTCAAAGGATGACTCTTCTTTGTCAAGTACATTCGGAACTGCTTGTTTCTTACATTGGACACTTTCATATTTTTATAGCGCTGCACTTATTGTGTGGGTTTTTTTTTTTTTTTTTTATGTAAGGTGGGACACAGGCATTCTCCTAGGCAGCATTTACTAAGGTAACACCAGACTGGGCATTTGGTAGCAGGGCTTTTAGCCGGACTACATCGCTCAGCAGTCAGTGTTCATTTTGTGATATCTCCACCTTGTTGCTTTGCACTATGGGTAGAAGAGGTTCAAACACCCCAAGAACCAGAGACTCTAGGGGATCTCGGTCGGGTTCTGAGGGCCCCCTTTCTGCAGCATCCTCCCCCCCTGAGGGGCCAGGGACGGCTAGCCAGGGGGAGCCATTGGGGTCAGGGGCTATACCTGCCTCCGGCACTTCAGCCCCTGTATACATTACACAGGAGGTTTTTTCCTCAACCATTAGTGGTTTAGAGGAAAGATTAATGGCCGTGATTAGAAGAAAGCGCACTAGGCCTTCCTCTGTTTCCCAAGACCCTCAGGAAGAGGAGCCCTGGGATAAGGGAAACGAATCTCTTTCAGAGAAACAGAATGGGACAGATAATTCCTCTTCAGAGGAATCAGGTGGAGAGGGACCCTCTGCGACTTCTCAGGAGGAGAAAGTCTTAGTGCAGATCCTTACTGGATTGGTCCGCTCCACATTCAGGTTGCCCGTATCTGAATCCGTTAAAGAACCCTTTTCTGCTTTGGGGTCACTGAAGCCTCCTCAAACAGCACATGCTTTTCCTGTTCATAGTTTACTTGAAAAGCTCATTTATTCTGAGTGGGATCACCCAGACAAATGTTTTTTCCCGCCGAAAAAGTTTACAACACTTTTAGCTGATGGAAGAAAAGTTTATTAAAATGTGGGAAATACCGGCTATTGATGCCGCCATTTCTTCCGTAAATAATAGTCTGACTTGTCCTGTAGACAATGCTCAGATGCTCAGGGATCCTGTAGATAAAAAGATGGAATCCCTGTTGAAGGATGTTTTCTCCTTGGCAGGTTCAGTGGCTCAACCTGCAGTTGCAACGATTGGAGTCTGTCAATACTTAAGAGACCATGTTAAGCAGGTTATCAAAGTATTACCTGAACAGCAGGCCCAGGGGTCGGCTAACCTTCTTCCTGCAGCCTTATGTTACGTTGACGCCATCAGAGATTCTATCGTGCAAAACTCTGGTCTTTCACTGGGGTTGGTGCATATACGTAGAATCCTATGTTTGAAAAATAGGTCAGCCAAAGCACCATGTAAGAAGCTGCTGGCTGGGTTTCCGTTTCATGGTGCAAGGTTGTTTGGAGAAGACTTGGATGACTATATATCAAGAAAATCTCTGGTGGGAAAAGCACTCTTACCTGTCAAGAAGAAGAGTAAGCGTCCCTCTTTCAAACGAACTCTTTCCCCAGTGCCAGGGGCTTCAGCCTCCAGGCAGTCTCGACGGCCTCCTCCGTCTGGGTTCAGAAACAAGAGTCAGCCCCAGGAACAAAAGAAGTCCTGGGGGAAGAAGCCTACTAGGCAAAACACTAAGACCTCTTCATGAAGGGGCGCCCCCGCTTGCTCGAGTGGGGGGAAGACTGCGACAGTTCTCAGAGCTCTGGCAGGAGGACTTCCAGGACAGATGGGTAATCTCCACAGTAACCTTAGGGTACAAGCTGGAGTTTCAGGAATTTCCCTCTCCTCAGTTCCTCAGATCAAGTGTTCCCAGAGACCCAGAGAAGAAGCAGTCGCTCCTTCTAGCGTTAGAGCGACTTTTGTCGCAGGAGGGCATTATGATGGTTCCTGCAAAGGACCAGGGATTGGGCTTCTATTCCAACCTTTTTACGGTCCAAAAACCAAATGGGGATGTCAGACCCATTCTGGATTAAAGGGATCTGAACCGATTCCTAAGGATTCAGTCCTTCCGCATGGAATTTTTTCAGACAGTAGTCTCCACCCTGCAGGGAGGAGAAATCCTGGCATCAATAGACATCAGAGATGCATATCTGCATGTGCCCATTTTTCCTGCTCATCAGAAGTTTCTGCGCTTCGAGATAGGAGGGCGCCATTTCCAGTTTGTGGCTCTGCCTTTTGGGATAGCCACTGCACCTCGAGTGTTCACAAAGGTCTTGGCCCCTCCTCTGTCCAGATTAAGGGCTCAGGGTATAGCTGTCATAGCATACCTAGACGACCTGCTACTGATAGACCGGTCGGTAGCCGCCTTGAATGGGAACTTGGGAACCAGTCAAGTATCTGGAACACCTAGGTTGGATCCTCAACCTAGAAAAATCTTTCCTAAAACCAGTAAGAAGACTGGAGTATTTAGGTCTGTTCATAGATACAAGCCAGGAGAGAGTATTTCTACCTCAGGCAAAGATCTCTGCTTTAAGGGAGCTGATTCTGGCAGTCAGGACCAAGAAGGGTCCTTCTGTCTGCCTTTGTACGAGGCTGCTAGGGAAGATGGTGTCTTCATTCGAAGCAGTTCCTTATGCTCAGTTCCATTCAAGACTACTGCAACACAGTATTCTGTCGGCCTGGAACAAGAAGGTTCAGGCGTTAGACTTTCCGATGCACCTGTCGCATGCGGTGCATCAGAGCCTTAATTGGTGGCTCATACCCAAAAACCTGCAGAAGGGGAAATCCTTTCTACCGGTTACCTGGACAGTGGTAACAACAGATGCCAGTCTGTCAGGTTGGGGAGCAGTTCTGGAACAGTCTGCGGTTGAGGGGGTGTGGTCCAAGACAGAGGACCTTACCCATCAACATTCTGGAGATCCGGGCAGTATACCTAGCCCTAAAAGCCTGGACTATCAGGGTACAGGCTTGCCCGGTCAGGATCCAGTCCGACAATGCCTCAGCAGTGGCTTATGTCAATCATCAGGGAGGCACCCAGAGCCGAGCTGCTCAAAAGGAGGTGAACCAGATCTTAGTCTGGGCAGAGATGCATGTGCCATGCATATCGGCAGTTTTCATTCCAGGGATAGAGAACTGGCAGGCAGACTATCTAAGTCGCCAGCAGTTACTTCCAGGGGAATGGTCTCTGCATCCCGACGTCTTTTGGGCCATATGCCAAAGATAGGGAGTTCCAGATGTAGATCTCTTTGCATCTCGATTCAACAAAAAGATATAGACAGATTTGTGGCAAGGACGAAAGATCCTCTTGCATGCGGGACGGATGCGTTGGTGAATCCGTGGCATCGGTTCTCACTGATTTATGCATTCCCGCCTATTCTGCTACTGCCGCGACTTCTTCGCAGGATCAGGCAGGATAGGAAGTCAGTACTTCTGGTGGTCCCCACTTGGCCCAGAAGGACGTGGTATGCGGAAATAGTAAGGATGACGGTGGGTTCCCCGTGGACACTACCGGTACGCCCAGACCTGTTATCTCAAGGTCCAGTGTTCCATCCTGCCTTACAAGGACGGTTTGGCTATTGAGACCCACGTTCTGAAGAGTGGTGGGCTTTCAGGTCCTGTGATATCTACCTTGATCAATGCAAGGAAGCCAGCTTCCAGAATGATTTATCATAGAGTCTGGAAAGCTTATGTAGCCTGGTGTGAATCCAGGGGTTGGCATCCCAGGAAATATGTGATAGGTAGAATTCTTGATTTTCTACAATTGGGTTTAGAGATGAAGCTGGCCTTGAGTACCATCAAGGGCCAGGTCTCTGCCTTATCAGTATTATTTCAACGCGTCTTAATCCTCCGGTTAGGGCGCCCCTAAACCCCTGGGACTTGAACTTGGTCCTGGCTGTGTTTACAGAAACAGCCTTTTGAACCAATAAGTCAGATTCCTTTGGTCTTGTTGACAAGGAAGTTAATTTTTTTTGGTAGCCATCTCTTCTGCTAGAAGAGTTTCAGAATTAGCAGCCCTTTCCTGTAAGGAGCCTTATTTGATTGTTCACAAGGATAGTGGTACTGCACCCTCATCCTAGTTTTTTACCAAGACATTGTTCTGTCTTCCTTTTTTCCAGATCCCTGTTCTCCGGAAGAGAGATCACTACATTCGTTGGATGTAGTAAGAGCAGTCAGGGCCTATCTCGAGGCAACTGCTCAGATTCGCAAAACGGATGTTTTGTTCGTGCTGCCAGAGGGTCCCAATAGAGGACAGGCAGCGTCAAAAGCTACCATTTTCTAAATTGATTCGTCAGTTGATTATTCAGGCTTACGGTTTGAAACAGAAGATTCCTCCGTTTCAGATCAGGGCACATTCCACAAGGGCTATTGGTGCTTCTTGGGCAGTGCATCACTGGGCCTCTATGGCTGAAATCTGTAAGGCCTGCAACCTGGTCTTCAGTCCATACATTCACCAGATTCTATCAGGTGGATGTGAGAAGGCATGAGGATATCGCCTTTGGGCGTAGTGTGCTGCAGGCAGCGGTACAGGGTCCTCAGGTCTAATTGCACCCTACTTGGTTGTGGTTTCTCCCCCCCCCCCCCTCAGATAGCATTGCTCTGGGACATCCCATCAGTAATTACTGTGGCTCTGTGTCCCGTGATGTTCAAGAAAGAAAACAGGATTTTTTTAAGACAGCTAACCTGTAAAATCCTTTTCTTTCGATGGACATCACGGGACACAGAGGTCCCGTCCCTCTTCTAATACACTATATTGCTTGGCTACAAAACTGAGGTATCCCTGCAAGGGGAGGGATTATATAGGGGTTTGAACTTTCTGATAGGGTGTGCCAGTGTCCAATCACCAGTGATACCCTATATAACCCATCAGTAATTACTGTGGCTTTGTGTCCGGTGATGTCAATCGAAAGAAAAGTATTTTACAGGTAAGCTGTCTTAAAAAATCCTATTTTTCCCATTGCCTTTCCAAGCACAAATCTCATTTGCTTGTGTGATACCCCAAGCTCCCCCCCACCAACTTCCTGTGGATACATAAAATGCTGAGAAGAACTTCCTGTTGTATGCCCAACTCTAAAAAACAAAAAAAAAACAAAAAACCCTCAAACTGGTTTATTTACATATCAATGTACAGGAAAAGGGAGGGGAGGCATAGCCCCATCACCTTGTCTAACATTATATATATATATATATATATATATATATATATATATATATATATATATATATATATATATATATTTATTTATATATTTATCTATCAACAATTAAAAAAAAAAAACTTTTGTCACAGAAAGGATGGAATAAACCTCCATATTGCAAATGGGAGGGAATCCCCCTTTACTCACATATCCCCTGGGAAGTCAAACCACAAGTTTTGAGACCAAAATACCACACAACAGTGTAACAAAAGCCAGAACTGAAACTCCTGCAAAAAGACGGCTGAAGGAGTTCAACCAAAGTCTTTTCCCTTCCACTGCAGGCCACAAACAAAATGGCGCCATTAACACATGAAATTTGTTGATCTCGCCAAAAACGAGATTTCTTCACTAGAAACAAACTTCTTTAAAACAACTGGAATAAAACAAACCTAAATGATTATACTGGAAATGGAATTCAGTACAAAACCAGAGATATTTCGCTCGAGACTAAAATCAGAAAAATGGCCGAAATTAACAAATGACAAGACAAACCAGGACGGCGCTATATGGGTATCTTTAAACAAATATGAGCATCTCAATGAGACACAATGGACGGGGACAAGAGCAGACACACACCCACACTGACTCAGGCTGAACTGGATGGACTTGTGCCTCCACCCAACTCCACCAACTATGCAATTATGTAATATATCCAAAACGCCAAAGTTACATAAAACATGAAATAAAACGTAACTCCCCCATGCTATTACCTAGAAACCTGAGACCCCCACAGGGTGTAAACAGCTCCTATTGTGATGTCCCAACAATGCATGGGCACTTGGATATGCGACAGGCATTTCAACTTAAAACCAATATTCAATACAGAAAACGCAATAGCTTCCTTGAAAACAGTACAAAAATAGAATTCACTTAAAAGGAGAGAGAAGGTGGCTAGAAGCCAGATAGTAGCTTATAGCACATGGCTTTGCACACACAAAGGAATACAAAATGGAATCTAGAAACAAGATGGCAGCTTATACCACATGGCTTTGCACACACAAAGGAAAATTGGAGCAGCTTCCCCTGTAGGAAGGCCCACAGGTCTTCAAAATGGCCACCGATCCACATGGTGACTACAACAAAAGCCAGACCACAACAAAATGGCGCATTTTCCCGCCAAAACTAAAAATTTCTCCCCACAAAATTACACATTTGAGATACTAAATGAACACTTAGACAAACATTTAAAAGTGTTAGAAGTTACGAAGCACAACTTAGGAACACATGCTATGCAATGAGACAACCAAGCCACATAGCCCACAATCACACAGCTGAAACATACCCTCTCTTCTCAAACACATCACCTTTCACAGGAACAAGACATTGAGAGATACAACCAGCGATCCTTGCCTGTTCTTTTCATCTCAAAACTAAACCTTTCTATTGTCCACAGGGAGCAGCCAACTTTCACCATTGTAAAATGCTTGGCCACCCCTCCCCCAGGCCACATGCCCACTTGAAAATGCAGCAGCCATCTTCAACAAAGTCCACGAACCATCTGTGTCTTGAGACCATTAAACACTCTAGAAAACTCATGCAATCTACTTGTCCCATGCATAAGTAATAATTACAATTCATCCATTTCTCACATGCATTACAAACTTGTTACACAGCATCAGTCACACCCACATTGCAGACTGCAAATAATCATACATTTCTATTTCTCATATACTTATTACACAACATACAGTTACACATACACACAGTCTCCTTATACAAATCACACACACACACACGCAGGCACACACCAGACATACGATCAAACTTCCAGCATTATCTCAAAAGACGAAAAATTTGCTCTTTTGCAGAGCAGAGGCTCCCCAACACATCGGAAAGAGATGTCCTGGACTGGGATCCGTTCACCCCCCTTTTCTTGCATGTGGAGGGGCTCTGTCTGCTCCATAAAGTACCTGGCTCACCATTCTGTTATCGAAATTTGGCTGCACACAGCCACATCTCCTGTTTCTAATAACAATAACAATTTTGTCTAATGATATAAATGCATCTCACCTTCTGATCGTATGCCATCCTCTGGTGTGTGCCCCTTCCCCACAAACAGACACAACACCTCCTTACGTTCCCATCTCCAGCATCACACTGCCAGCAAGCCCCCCTGCTGAGCAGTCTCCTGGCTCATTATTAACATAACCACAAGTCCCAAAACTCGAGGGTTGGGCTTCCAACAGCCAAACACCTCTTACAAAGCTTGTGACCTCACAGGAAATGAACACAGGATGTGAATGACCATATAAGGATTTAACAACACAACAAAATACAACCAAATAACGATGACTAGATTTCCTCGTGCATGGGAGATTATCTGCAGGTGTACGTCATGGCACCCCAAATATGTTGATCAGGCATACCGGGGTGACACGAGCAAACAACCGCTAAACCGATAATGTCTTTGCAGAGCGAACACACCCCCACCAGATGATCGTTCTGTGTATTCCACAGGGGCCCTTTGCTGGCAGACATGCCTTCTCTCTCCAAACACCAGAAAGTTTTCCACTATCTAACAGGTCTCAACCAGCGTCACTCTGCCCCAGTCAGCTCTATAGAGCAGGCTGCGAGAGAACAGACACTGGGAGACTCTTATGACAATACATTAATATAAAATTTTCCACAACATTTATTAGGGGAAGGGGGCATTCTCATACTGCAGCAGTGTCCCTGATCAAATATTATCATTTGGCCTGTGACTTTTATGTTTTTATCCTCTTATTTGCAGGATGGAAAGTTGGCTTACTATGAAATGAAGCCGGAGCACAGTGTGGATATTGATGTCGATATCGACTGGCCCATCGCTGAACAAAGGGTTAAAAGGTGAAATCAATATTTGTGATAATTTCATACTGCTGTAAAAAGAATTTGATATCCTATAACGGAGCCAGCCTACAGGTAGGCCACTTCTTGACTGTTTGTGGAACAGCCTCACCTCCAGTGAAGTAGGAAAAAGGTCACGGTGATGGGCAACTCATACTTTAACCCCTTCATGTTGGAGGGTAAAATGTCCGTTTCATGAAAACAGTTTTGCAACTTTGCCATGTGTTAGTAAAACTTTACATATCATTCTAACTACTTAGGATGTAGTATCCTGGTGAATTATATCTTGTTTTTTGTAGAACGGATTAGGCTTTTATTTGGTGGTAAATGGTAATGAAATGACTGTCTCCTGAGATATAGATGGATATAATTTTGAATTAATTTATTTTGAATTCTACCTAACTGATGCCAAGCTAAAGTGTGTGTGTGTGTTGTGTGTTTTTTTTTTTTTTTTTTCTTCTTAAACCCCTAGATAAAATCCACAGACCCTGACCTTAACCTTTTGACTCTGGCCATGACCTTTGACCCTAACTATTAGATTGTAAGCCCTCAGGAGCAGGGCCCTCCTAACCCATTTGTACTGATTTGTATTGTAACTGTACTGTCTTCCTTTATAATGTAAAGCACAGCGCAAACTGTTGGCGCTTTATTAAACTTGTATAGTAACAACTCCTAACCCTGACACTGACTTAGATCAAACCCTGATCTAGCTATTTTATCATTTTTATTGTTGTTGGTTTTTAGTTTTACGATTTTCTCCTCTAGCAAGGATTTTTTATACATGTTGTTAAATATGGGTTTTAGTTTTAGCGCAGTCTTTTTCTGATTTTCTTTTGTATACATGTGTGCATGTCTCACTTTAGGACTGCAGCTTGCAATATCCTACTAACCATTATTAGCATACTTTTCACAGTAGCGCGGTAGTTTTTTGTGTTCAATAATATACAATGTGTTTTTATTTTTCTCCAATCAAGAGTAGAAAACACAGGCAGGCCTGGAGCAGGTGTATCTGAGCTACTACCCCCTCTAGTAAAACCCAACGCATTTCATGGCAAGAGCAATGATTAAGGCCTGATGGCTGAAACACGTTGGCTTTTTTTCACCTGTATCAATAAACAATAATGTTTTAGCTTGATTTTCATGGTGCTAGCCTTTCCCTTTTTGCATTGACTCCTCGTCCACTTCCAGGACACAAAACCCAGCCTAGGAAGTCTCTGCAAACCTCTATACTTGCTCAATGCAAAAAGGGAAAGGCTAGCACCATGAAAATCAAGCTAAAACCTTATTCTTTATTACGGGTGAAAAAAAGCCAACGTGTTTCAGCCATCAGGCCTTAATCATTGCTCCTGCCATGAAATGCATTGGGTTTTTATGGCTGTTTTTCACCTGTATTAATAATGTTTTGGCTGATTTTCATGGCGCCAGTCTTTTCCTTTTTGCATGGGTCGTACAGAGACTGATCACTGTCAATGAGAGGCTATGACGGTTATCTAGAACTGGGATCATGATCGTGCGTACAAGACTCGGAGCTGTCACTTACAGCTTGGTCTCTGTGCTAGGAGTGTGCTATGCTGTGCACTCTCGGCACAAACACAGCAGTGCATATATGCAGCCCCACTGATAAAGACTCACTTCTGTGAGGGTGCATATGTGTAAGCTCGGCTGGAAGGGGTTAAAAAATTACAGGTATCGATTTTTTTTTTTTTTTTTTTTCTTTTTCCAGCTTGTAAATAAGCCTATGGGATATAGATGGAGAGCAACCTATAAAGACCTGCTTATCTGGAAGAGTTAAATGCCTTTAATTCCAATCTAGAAATCGAAAGGCATTTCAATCTGAGTTGCTGCCTTATGGGTGTTGGTCACTGAATACTTTTATATTGGCATAAGACACCACACCTCAGCACCTTTGGAAATATAAGGTTTTTTGGATAAACTTTAACCCCTTCCTGCTTACTGTAGCCAGATATGGGGCCTCACAGAAGTGGACCTTTATCCATGGGGATGCATATTTGCGAACCTGTCTTTGTGCTGGGACCGCGCCGCACAGCGAGCTCCCAGCACAGAGGCCAGGCTCTCCCTGGGTTTACTTTCTCTTCTGAAAGGAACCAAAGATACAATGTATCTTTCTCTTCTTGCAGGAGAAGATGATGTAAATAAACCAGATATTTAAAAAAAAAATTAAGGTTTGATCTAGTCAAGTGCCAGGCTTAGTGTTAGGTCTAGTTCACACTGGCATTGAAAGAAGGCGTTTGCGGGTTTTTTTTAAAGCATGCTGTTGCAGCGCGGTAGTACATTACAGTTAAAGAGGAAGTAAATTCTCCCACTCTGATGCTGCTTTTCATTTAGTCCATTATAATAAGTAATTATCAAACTATAGCCAACCCAAATCACATATTACTTACTGTTTTAAAGAAACTTTAAAAAACTTGTTTCCAGGAGTTAGGTAGTGCCATCTTAAGTATTGTTTTCGGAGTCCACAGTAGAGTGTATTTCCGCCCTTACATTGAGCACTTCCTGTACTGTTAACCAAGCCTCCTTCTCAATCCACAGTTTCTATGGCAATTTCATAGTATTTACTTGTGCCGATTATCTAGTGTTAGAAAGCTGTTAACCGTGCAACACTGGAAGTTCAGGGGCAAGAGCATAATAGGCATCCCTGCACAGAAGATTTCTCCAGGATTCAGGAATTTCAGAAGGCTGTAAATGATAACCAATGCATTATTATTGTCTGCTGAGTGAGGAGAGAGTCTTCTTTAATGTCTGGATTTTAAAGAGCGAAAAAACAAGACAAAAAAACACATAGAAGATGAATCAGCTCCATGAATGGGCCTTGTTCTGTAAATCCATTTCCTTTATCCCTGGTAATGGTATACATTATTATTGTCGTCATTGTGAAGACGGGAGCCCTGTCAGCGGCAAGGGCTTCGTTTTAAGGATGCTGCAATATCCACTCATATGCTTGGAGTACACTGCATAGTGAGACGCCCCACGGCTAGCGGGATACCGGGACACAGTCTGCATAGTCTGACATATGTTTGTGACACTCATCACCTGTGACGCTGTTCAGAGAATTGCTTTATTGCCAGCTGCATACCTTGACTCACAGACGTGCCTGTTGTGCTTGCTATCTGGTAAGCGCATATTTTAGATGGTGGAGGATCACTACGAGGGGTGTTTTTTCCTATCTTTCCACACTTGCCTACAGGGTTAATTATGGGGAGACTCTTCTCATCTCCATAGAAGACTCTCTGGACTTCTGAATTCATGAACTTTGCTATCATTTCTTTATCACGCTTGATGTTTTATGACACCAGCCAATATTTATATTTGCATTGATTTTTTTTTATGCATACTTTTCTCTATAGCATAGCACAGTTTTTTTTCCTTGTTTTTTGTATGTTGTGAATATCTCACAGTTGAACTGTTGCTTCTTTAGGGGGGTTTTTTTGTTAGCGCAGTGATTTTTTGTTTTTTCTGTTTTACCTATTGATATTTTCACTGCAGCTTTCTTTCTTTATATATCTAGTGTTTGCCTGTGTCAGTCTTATCAGCTTCAGCTGATAAGGCTGCAGTAGTCCTGTCCGATGCCCAAGTTTACACTGCATGTGATGTCACATGGGGTGTAGTATGAGGCTCTGAGTGATTATGCAGTCTCCTGAGATTTCAATGTTGTGCCGTAGGAAGATCTGATAATAGACAGATAAGTACACAGTGTGCCGTAAATCAGGGGAGCTCTGGGCATGCTCAGTGAAGTCATTCTAAAGAACAAAAAGGATTACAACAATACTAAGCAAGTCAGCGAGACATCTACAAGCAGTGTTCATTAGGGTTTTTATGCTGATTTACATGGGATAAAGTTGTCGGAAAGTTTACCCCCTTCCTGACCAGAGCACTTTTTACAATTTGGCACTGCGTCGCTTTTACTGCTAATTGCTCGGTCATGCAATGCTGTACCCAAACAAAATTTGCGTCCTTTTGTTCCCACAAATAGAGGTTTCTTTTGATGGTATTTGCTCACCTCTGCCGGTTTTTATTTTTTGCGCTATAAACGGAAAAATTTTGAAAAAAAAAACGATATTTTCTACTTTTTGTTATAAAAAAAAAAAAAATCCAATAAACTCAATTATAGTCATACATTTAGTCCAAAATGTATTCAGCCACATGTCTTTTGGTAAAAAAAAGTCAAGCGTATATTTATTGGTTTGCGCAAAAGTTATAGTGTCTACAGACTAGGGTACATTTTCTGGAATTTACACAGCTTTTCGTTTATGACTGCCTATCTCATTTCTTGAGGTGCTAAAATGGCAGGGAAGTACAAACCCCCCCAAATGACCCTATTTTGGAAAGTAGACACCCCAAGGATATTGCTGAGGCATGTTGAGCCCATTGAATATACATTTTTTTTTTTTTGTCCCAAGTGATTGAATAATGACAAAAAAAAAACAATTTACGAAAAGTTGTCACTAAATGATATATTGCTCACACAGGCCATGGGCATATGTGGAATTGCACCCCAAAATACATTCTGCTGCTTCTCCTGAGTACAGAGATACCACATGTGTGGGACTTTTTGGGGGCCTAGCTGCGTACAGGGCCCCGAAAACCAAGCACCGCTTTCAGGATTCCTAAGGGCGTAAATTTTTGATTTCACTCCTCACTACCTATTACAGTTTCCAAGGCCATAAAATGCCAAGATGGCACAACCCCCCCCAAATGACCCCATTTTGGAAAGTAGACACCCCAAGCTATTTGCTGAGAGGCATGGTGAGTATTTTGCAGCTCTCATTTGTTTTTGAAAATGAAGAAAGAAAAGAAAAATGTGTTTTTTTTTTTTTTTTTTTTTTTTGTTTTTTTTTTTTGTTTTTTTTTCTTTCTTCAATTTTCAAAACTTTGCTGAGAGGTATGGTGAGTATTTTGCAGACCTTGCTTGTCAAAGTTTTGAAAATTGAAGAAAGAAAAAAAAAAAAAACATCTTTCTTTTCTTTCTTTATACTATGCCTCTCAGCAAATAGCTTGGGGTGTCTACTTTCCAAAATGGGGTCATTTGGGGGTCGGGTTTTGTGCCATCTGGGCATTCCATGGCCTCCGAAACTGTGATAGGCAGTGAGGAGTGAAATCAAAAATTTACACCCTTAGAAACCCTGAAGGCAGTGCTTGGTTTTTGGGGTCCCGTATGCGGCTAGGCTCCCAAAAAGTCTCACATGTGGTATCCCTGTACTCAGGAGAAGCAACAGAATGTATTTTGGGGTGTAATTTCACATATCCCCATGGCATGTTTGAGCAATATATCATTTAGTGCCAACTTTGTGCAAAAAAAAAAAATTTGTCTTTTTCCCGCAACTTGTGTCACAATATAAAATATTCCATGGACTCGACATACCTCTCAGCAAATAGCTTGGGGTGTCTACTTTCCAAAATGGGGTAATTTGGGGGGGGGTCTGAGCTGTCCTGGCATTTTATGCACAACATTTAGAAGCTTATGTCACACATCACCCACTCTTCTAACCACTTGAAGACAAAGCCCTTTCTGACACTATTTGTTTACATAAAGAACATTTTTTTTTTTTGCATAAAAATTACTTTGAACCCCCAAACATTATATATTTTTTTTAAACCAAAGGACTTCAGATTAAAATGGTGAGTGTGTCTTTTTTTTTTTTTTTTTTTTTTCACACAGTATTTGGGCAGCGATTTTTCAAACGCATTTTTTTTGGGGAAAAAACACACTTTTTTTTTTTTAATTTTAATGCACTAAAACACACTATATTTCCCAAATGTTGGATGACATAAAAAAGATGATCTTAGGCTGAGTACATGGATACCAAACATGACATACTTTAAAATTGTGCACAAGCGTGCAGTGGCGACAAACTACATACATTTTTAAAAGCCTTTACAGGTTACCACTTTAGATTTACAGAGGAGGTCTACTGCTAAAATTACTGCCCTCGATCTGACCTTCGCGGTGATACCTCAAATGCATGGTGCAATTGCTGTTTACATTTGACGCCAGACCAATGCTTGCGTTCGTCTTTGCGCGAGAGCAGGGGGGGACGGGTGATTTTTTTTTTTTTTAATCATTTTTATTGTTAGATCAGGGAATGTAAATATCCCCTATGATAGGAATAGGTAGTGACAGGTACTCCTTTTTTTTAAAAAAAAATGGGGTCTATTGGACCCTAGATCTCTCCTCTGCCCTCAAAGCATCTGACCACACCAAGATCAGTGTGATAAAATGCTTTCCCAATTTCCCAATGGCGCTGTTTACATCCGGCGAAATCTAAGTCATGAAATGCTCGTAGCTTCCGGTTTCTTAGGCCATAGAGATGTTTGGAGCCATTCTGGTCTCTGATCAGCTCTATGGTCAGCTGGCGGAATCACCGGCTGCATTCTCAGGTTCCCTGTTGAGACAGGAGAGCTGGAGAAAAACATGGAAGACAATGGGAGAGGGGGACATTCCCTCCCACTGCTTGTAAAAGCAGTCTAGAGGCTAATTAGCCGCTAGGATTGCTTTTACATGAAAGCCGACCGCTGGCTGAAAAGAATGATACCAAGATGATACCTAAACCTGCAGGCATCATTCTGGTATAACCACTCAAAGTCCAGCAACATACCAGTACGTTGCTGGTCCTTGTTGGGCATATATTGTAATCATATATTTTTTTTTTTTTTTTTTTTAATGCAGCCTGTGGGCTGAATGAAAAAAAGAGATTGATTGGTGGGTATGTCTACCATTTAGAATACCTCTCTTCATCCACCCACTTCTAATGATGGGCATACATGCACCATTTATATATGCGGAAGCATGGGGGCATCCGCCCCAAAAGTTAGGAGCAAATCGCTCCTCTGCCCCTGCTGCCCCCATGCTTCGACATATATCACCTCCGCTGGAGTCACGGCTTTATATATCATGGGAGCAAACGCTGTTGCTTTCAAGATAAATAAATCCACGCTGCAGCTGAATGGCGTACCTGAAAACAAAAAAAATGGTTAACAATAAAACACAGTAAACAGTAAAGTATAAAAAATTGCATACCTGAAAAGCAAACGTGATAAAACATAATAATAATAAAACATTGCAAAATAGAATACAGTAAAAGAGGAGAACAATAGAGAGAGAACAATAAAACAACAATTTTTTTTTTTTTTTACGTGATTTTGCCTGCCTGTGCCATTCTGCCGCAGTATATCTGCGTTAGGGGGCCGGCAAGTGGTTAATAGGCATATAACGCACCAAAAACGTATGTTAACCATAGGGTGTTTGGGGGGGGGGGGGGGCATTTTTAACGCTCATTAAATGCTTATCAATCGCACCTATTAACATGCATTAATGCTATAGGCGCATTTGACAAGCGGCAGTATTTTGAGCAAGTGTGAACAAGCCCTTAGGGTCAGGATTTTTTTTTTTTTTTTGGTGGGATAAAAACAAAACGCGTACCATTGTGTCTGGGGCCCTACTATGTGTACAAACAATAAATTACATACACAAGTTATATCGCTGCGATCGTCAGGAGAAGGAGAATTTATTTGGGTTGTTCTTTGGTGGTAGTTTTATGGTAATGGCAATAAATATACAGCTACATTTAAAAAAAAAAAATTGAGATATCTGTTACCATTTACCACTAAAAAGCCCAATTTTGTCCTGAAAAAAACAAGGTATAATTCACCTGGATGCACAAAGTAGTTGTGGTGATATGTACAGTTTTACTAACGCATGTCAAAAGTTGCAACATTGTGTTCAGGCTTTCACATTTGTTTTACCCTCTATTACTAAGGGGTTAATGAACTTTATTTGATATATCACATGACTTTTATAGCACATATGTCGCCAGAATGTATTTTATGTACCAACTGATCATTTAATTTTTTTTATTTTTTTTTCACTTGGATTATTTTATTTGTAATAGGTTTTGCAAATTTTTTTTCATTTGGTAGTGTGGCAATTGCATTGCAGTTGCTGTGCAATTTGGAAAGTTTGTGTCACTCTTGAAGCGCAGAGTAAGGGAGAATAATTTTTTTAATAATTATTGGGGGTTCCCTGAGAAAGTTGCTTTAAGGGTTCCTCTGTGTTTTAAAGGACAAGTTTAGGGTGTAACATGTTCAGCATCTGCCTGCTCTTCCCCCGATCTCCCATCTCCCTGTGACAGCGGGCCAGAGATCTTCTCCCCACACGCGCTGTCACAGTTCAAAAAGAGCGCGGCCATGTGGGGCACCGCTCACAAGACCGCGTCATTCATTCACAGGTTCCCTTTGAATCAATGAACTACAATTAACGTCAGCCTTTGCGGCCGGTGGCTTGTAGTTCTCAATGAACTTCCATGGCGCTGATGAGCGTTCTAGGAAGTTCATTGAGCTTCCGGTCATTCAGTAACTGCCTGTCCATTAAAAAAAAAAAGATTAAAGGTGAACTTGTACTTTAAAAAACAAAAAAACAAAGTTGAGACAGGCTGTTGTAGATTTCACAGGTATGGTATATGCATAGTTACATTGGTCCAAGCTGGACTAAAACTATGCACACCTGAAATTCTTCTTTAGGCTGGGTTCACATATATGCGACTTTGATGCGTAATTGTGACCGGCTTTCAATAGAGCCAGTTCACACATGTGTGGGGTGGACGCATGCTGTTTTTGAAAAGGGTCCTGTGCATTTTTGGGTCCGGTTCAGGTGCGAATTCAGGCGAAAATTTGCACCTGACCTGGTGAACAGAAACTCTCCAGACTTCGGACTGCAAACCGCAGCCGCATATGTGAACCCAGTCTCAAGTGAATGTGAAAATAAAATAAAATGTGTGCTAAAATAAAAATATTAAATGTCTAGTGATGCCACTTCCTTTATGAGGGTGGCTATGCTGCATACAGATCCACCCAGCACTGGTACATAGAAGTTCTGAAATCTTCCATTAATCACAGCGCTGTGCACACAAGCACCAAGTGACTAACATTGGGACCAGGATAAGAGTGACTGCACTGTTGATGCTAATAGACATGCATATGCAATGATGTATACAGACAGTTTCTCTTGAGAGAGCAGTGCTTCTGACTGTAATACATGTGCACTGCTTGTACCTCCAAAAACAGAATAGATCTGCAGGAAAAAGGTGCACCTTTGGACAGCCGTATTGTCAGTCTAGGGGAGGGAGTGTTGGATGCACTAGCAGATTTAAATACACTAACAAATTGAAGCATACCTCGAGTTAATGGGTTATAAACAGTTACAGCAAACGGTGGTTGTTTTTTTTTTTTTGTTTTTTTTTGGGAGAAAGATTTTACATAAATAAAAACTGATCATTTTAAGCACCTCTGACGGTGGTAAATGGTTTTATCCCTATCCTTAACTCTACAGTTTAGTATTTTTTTTTTCTTCTTTTGGTCTTGCAGGTATGGCTATTTTGGCAAGAATCCAACGGTGGTGAAGCTGTTGGTGTGTAATGTCGATGGATGTCTGACGGACGGGCGAGTCTACATGAATCAGGAACATGAATTGATCTCCTATAGTCTACGAGATGTCGATGGAATCCGCATGTTGCTGGACAAAGATGTGCAGGTATGCCAGACCTAAAGAAGGGAGGGAGAGGAGGTGCCAAGCCAATTGGAGTGAATATATGCAGTATAGTTTGACACTGGAATGATTTGATAGGATTTGCTCATTCTAGAGGCACATTGTATATCCCATTCTGAGCGAGACCTACAATTTATTCCTAAAACAAGCTAAACAGAGGCTCCCTCAGGCAGATCTGGACCCTAACTTCCTGTTTTGAGTTGACAACACTGTCTCTGCTGCACTGAAATCCCAAGCAGTGTTGTCAGCCCTTCCTGGTTCTCTCTGCAGAATGGCTGCTCTCATTCATGGAGAGGGGTTATGAGCAGGTATGGATATACAGGTGAAACTCGAAAAATTAGAATATCGTGCAAAAGTTCATTTATTCCACTAATGCAACTTAAAGTGGAGTTCCACCCAAAAATGGAAATGGAACTTCCACTTTTTGGATCTCCCCCCCCCCCCCCCCTCCTGTGTCACATTTGGCACCTTTCAGGGGGGAGGAGGGAGCAGATACCTGTCTAATACAGGTATTTGCTCCCACTTCCTGGCATAGATCACCAAGTCGCTTGCGGTGACCTATGCCACTTCCAGAACCTACCCCGTCCTCCCCTGCTGTATTCTGTGAGACACAGAACACAGCAGGGACCTGAGAGGACGCGCAGCGTGACTCGTGCATGCACAGTAGGGAACCAGGAAGTAAAGCCACACGGCTTCACTTCCTTATTCCTTATCGAGGATGGCGGCGGCAGCAGCCAAGAGCCGAAGGACGGATCGGCTTCGGCTGCAGACATCGCGGGCTCCCTGGACAGGTAAGTGTCCATATATTAAAAGTCAGCAGCTGCAGTATTTGTAGCTGCTGGCTTTTAATATTTTTTTTTTTCAGTGGACCTCCACTTTAAAAGGTGAAACTAAAATATGAGAGACTCATTACATGCGAAGCAAGATAGTTCAAGCCGTGATTTGTCATTTTCATGAAAACCCCAAATCCACAATCTCAGAAAATTAGACTATTGCATGCAATCAATAAAACAAGGATTGTACATAGAACAATATCAGACCTTTGAAAAGTATAAGCATGCATATGTACTCAGTACTTGGTTTGGGCCCCTTTTGCAGCAATTACTGCCTCAATGCGGCGTGGCATGGAATCTATCAGCCTGTGCCACTGCTGAGGTGTTATGGAAGACCAGGATGCTTCAATAGCGGCCTTCAGCTCTTCTGCATTGTTTGGTCTCATGTCTCTCATCTTTCTCTTGGCAATGCCCCAGAGATTCTCAGGGTCAGGTGAGTTTGCTGGCCAATCAAGCACAGTAATATCACAGTCATTGAACCAAGTTTTGGTGCTTTTGGCAGTGTGGGCAGGTGCCAAGTCCTGCTGGAAAATGAAGTCAGCATCCCCATAGAGCTCGTCTGTGAAAGCATGAAGTGCTCCAAAATCTCCTGGTAGATGGCTGCGTTGACTCTGGACTTAATGAAGCACAGTGGACCAACAACAGCAGATGACATGGCTCCCCAAATCAACTCAGATTGTGGAAACTTCATACTGGACTTCAAGCATCTAGCAGTGTGTGCCTCTCCATTCTTCCTCCATACTCTGGGTCCTTGGTTTCCAAATGAGATGCAAAATTTGCTCTCATCAGAAAAGACGACTTTGGACCACTGAGCAACAGACCAGGTCTGTTTTTCTTTAGCCCAGGTAAGACGCTTCTAACGTTTGTTGTTCAGGAGTGGCTTGACAAGAGGAATACGACATTTGAAGCCCATGTCCAGGATCCGTCTGTGTGTAGTGGCACTTTATGTATTGACTCCAGCCTCAGTCCACTCCTTGTGAAAGTCCCCAACATTTTTGAATGGCCTTTTCCTGACAATCCTCTCCAGACTGCGGTCATCCCTGCTGCTTGTGCACCTTTTTTTTCCCACACTTTTTCCTTCCACATAACTTTCTATTGATGTGATACAGCACTTTGGGAACATCCAACTTCTTTTGCAATTATGAGGCTTTCCCTCCTTATGGAGGGTGTCAATGATTGTTTTCTGCACAACTATCAGGTCAGCAGTCTTTCCCATGATTGCGATTCCTATTGAACCAGACTGAGAGACCATTTAAAGGCTCAGGAACCCTTTGCAGGTGTTATGGCTTAATTAGCTGATTAGAGTGGGACACTTTGAGCCTAGAATATTGCACCTTTTCACAATATTCTAATTTTCTGAGTTTGTGGATTTGGGGTTTTCATGAGCTGTAAGCCATAATCAAGCCCGATTTGTCATAATTGAGATTAACTATCTTGCTTTCCATGTAAAGAGTCTATCTCCTATATTAATTTCACCTTTTTAAGTTGCATTAGTGAAATAAATTAACTTTTGCACGATATTCGGGGGAGAACTGGCATCACTGCTTGAGAGAGTTGTCAGCTTACTATAGAAAGTTAGGAGCTTGCTTGATTTCTGACAGATCATCAGGTTTCATTTTTATATTTCAAGGTGTGTGTTGTATTTTTTTTTTTGCCTTAAATGCATTTAAAATTACATTCCAGATTGAGTGGACACGTGTTTCCTTCTTGCTGGATTATTGTGTGGTTGGCTGAGTATATTAGATAATGTGTTTTGGTGGCTCCTGTCAAATCTTTTACTTGTAGCTTGTAACAGATAGAATGGCTAGGTGAAAGAAGGAGGGTGTAAATGTGAAAATTGAGTTCTAAATCGTCTCTCGGATTTCATTCAGGTCCGTCTCCTCTCCGAGCGAGACATCAGTCCAGTGTTGGTGTCCAATCTGAATCTGCCATGTTTGATTGAAGGAAACGTGTCAAATAAAAAGGAGGTTGTGGAGAAATGGATGGGCAAGTTGGGCCTCTCTTCCTGGAGCCAGGTAGCCTATATGGGTAAGTATCCTTCCTCCCAAAACTGCATGGTTTTGCCTTTACCTTTTGGACGATGCATGCTTTACACAGAACTGTGTTTGACATCAGGTGGTTTCCTGCAGCCTCTTTATCTGTTTGTTCTTCTGGCTGTTGTCTCAGACATTGCTGCTTATCGCCCTAGGCGGAGGCTTCCTGCATAGCGTTTCCATAATATGAACACTGCTAGAATGGATAGTCAGACCCAGTAGTACCCAGTGGGTTATTTCAGCCACCTGCTCTGTGTGTGTGTGTGTGTGTGTGTGTGTATATATATATATATATATATATATATATATATATATATATATATATATATATATATATATATATATATATATATATATATATATATATATATATATATATTAAAAAAAAAAAAATATATATATATATATATATATATATATAAATAATTTAGTAGTAGTTTGAATCTACTCCCCTCACTAGGGTGCAAATTTTTCACAATTTGTCTCTGCCCCTTCTACAGTGGTGACATTTCTCTTCAGTGGTTTGTATCTCCATTCCTCTTACTGCTGAAAGAGGCTGAAGGCAGGTTTATCATAGTCCCAGTCTTTACCCATAAAAAAGAGAGCATTATTGTGCACTTGAGAAATGGGTTATTTTTGGTCCGCGCTATGATAATATGAACTCGTTTGCTATAGGAGTTGTTGGAGATTGAGCACATGCTTCAAATGACCGTTATAGACTGGAGACACATTAGAAGAGACTACTAGAAATCATTACTATAACAGGGCAACACAGATTGGTGTCAGCATGGGCCCTGGGACCACACAAAGTGCCAAACAGCTGCAGGTTGTTCACCAAGGACATAGAAGATTGCTTAACCACTTGCCGACCGGGCCATTGCCGAAAGACGGCAACAGCACGGTCGGCTAGTTCTGGGTGGACGTCATTCCAGAATGTTGCTCCCGCGTGCCCCCTGGGGCGCGCACTCGGGAACATTCGTGACCGCCGGACCCAGCGGATCACGGTAAATAGCCACTGATCGCGGCCATTTACCACGTGATCGTTCCGTCAAATGACGGAGCAATCACATGTAAACAAACCGGCGTCACGTCATGAGGCCGGTTCCTCCCCTCTCTGTACCGATCAGTACAGTGCAGGGGAGAGATGGCAGCGCTGTGGGCTGGATGTTAGTGCCCACAGCGCTGCTCAATATAAAAAATGGCAATACTGCAATACTCTGCAACACTGTGCAACACACTGCTATACTCTGCAACACTGTGCTATGCTCTGCAACACTGTGCTATACTCTGCCAATACTAGCCAATACTCTGCCAATACTAGCCAATACTCTGCCAATACTAGCCAATACTCTGCCAATACTAGCCAATACTCTGCAATAAATTTTAACAGAAACAAAGAATTTTTTTTTTAATCGAATTTTCAGTATTTTTTGATTTATAGCGCAAAAAATAAAAAACCCAGCGGTGAATAAATACCACCAAAAGAAAGCTCTATTTGTGTGGGGGAAAAAAAGGACATAAATTTCATATAGGTACAGTGTTGTATGACTGAGTAATTGTCATTCAAAGTGTGAGAGCACCGAAAGCTGAAAATTGGTCTGGTTAGGAAGGGGGTTTAAGTGCCCAGTTGTCAAGTGGTTAAAAAAAAACGGTTTGGACACTTTCCTCAAATAAAAAAAAAAAAAAAAGCAATTTGTGTAGGGCTGCAACTAACGATTATTTTCATAATCTATTAGTTTGCCAATTTATTGTTTTGATCGCATAGAAACCTCAAATGTATTCTTAAATATCTATATATGCGGTGGTAAATCTAAATAACCAGCTATTTGGTTAGGGAACAAAATTATATATTCCAAGTTTGAGAATAACATCCAATATATATTTACAGGTTAAATCTGGTACAGAGCGGCCCTGATTCTCCTCTTCTGATGTCCCCCACTTTATATTTATAATTTATAATTTTTTATTTTTTAACAAACCTGTTATACTTACCTGCTCTGTGTAATGGTTTTGCACAGAGCAGCCCAGATCCTCTTCTATTTGAGCCCCCTGTGCTGTCTGATCCTCCCCCCTACCGAGTGTCCCCAATAGCAAGCCTCTTGCTTTGGGGGCACTCAAGTAGGCTTGCTCCAGAGTGAATTGTCCAATCACACACAGCGCACCTTGACCCAGCCCCTCCGCTCTCTCTCTCCTCATTGGCTCGCTGGCTGTGATTGACAGCGGCAGTAGCCAATGGCTCCTGCTGCTGTGAGACCTGGGAGAGATGCTGTGCTCATGCACATTGCTAATTTAGATGGGGCTCAGGTAAGTATTGGGGGGGGGGGGCTGCACCCAGAATTTTTTTTTTTTTTTACCTTAAAGTGGATGTAAACCTGATTCATGCACATATCTGTAGTATTTTTTTCTTATCTCTCTCCAAAGCCCTAAGTACCATGTCTTCCGGTGCACCGTTCTACTGTTATCAGCATAACTTCTGACAAGTTCTCCTGCGCAGGAGATAAAAGCATCTGAAAATTTGTGTCAGGGTGGGTGCCATAAATTATCAGAGAGCTGATCTAGTCACAGCACAGCTCTGCCCATTCCTTCCACTTTCTAAAGAATATAGCAAGCTGAAGACAGCAGATATACATTTAAAATTTATGTAGGGAGATTTCTTTTCATCTGTGTATCATCTGAGGCTGTTCACTACACTGGGTATATGTGAGGCTTTACATCCACTTCAATGCATAGAATGCATTGAGATGCCTTTTTAGAACCACTTTAAAGTGATTGTAAAGGCTTGTTTTAAAAAAAATAAAATAACAAACATGTTATACTTACTTACCACCTCTGTGCAGTTGGTTTTGCACAGAGCAGCCCAGATCTTCCTCTTCTCGGCTCCCTCTTTGCTGCTCCTGGCCCTTTCCTCCTTTGAGTTCCCCTAAGCCAGCATGTTATGTTTTATAACCAAAAGTTAAAAATTGTTGTTTGTGTGTGTGTGTGTGTGTGTGTGTGTGTGTGTGTTTTTTGGGGTTTTTTTTTGTTTTTTTTGTTTTATATAATAAAAAACCCAGTGGTGATCAAATACCACCAAAACCAAGCTCTATTTGTGTGAAAAAATTATTTGCATTTTGTTTGGGTATAGTATTGCAGGGCCGTGCAATTGTCCGTTAAAGTAGCGCAGTGCCTCATAACAAAAAATGGCCTGGTCATGAAGGGGGTAAAGTGGTTAAATCCCTACCTTCTCCTGTCCGGGACTACATGTCCCAAGAGGCATTGCTCCTCACACAATCGCATTCATAAGGTCTCAAGCACTTACTGACATGTGTGAACGGTATACTGAGCTGTATGTGTGCTGCACTGTATTTTCTGACATTTTAAACAAATAATGCATACTTTGTGCTGGCCAATTAATCGATTATGAAAATAGTTGACAAATATTTTCATATACCATTAAGTTGATCAGTTGTTTTGACCCCAAATTTGTGTCTTCTTTCCTCCCACAATGCTTTTTTTTTTTTTTTCCCCACAATCGTTTTGTAGCTCTGCCCCTCCCACGATGTAAAGATTTTTTCACCGTAGTTTGTGCTTCCATCCCTGCAGCAAGGCTGTTCTGAACTCACATATGCCATGACACAACAGCCCATGAAGGTAGTTGACCTCCTTATTTATTTATCTTTTTCCATTTTTTTCTAACTTACAGGTTGCAGTTATTCTGATGTGGAGTGCCTGAAGCTGGCTGGGACTTGCGGAGTCCCTGCTGATGCTTGCACGGCGGCCAGGATGACGGACAGCTTTGTCTGCCAGCACGGAGGCGGCTATGGAGCCATTCAGGAGTTTGCTGATCACATTATCATTCTAATGGAGACAGGAAGATAAATGCAGCTCTGAGGGTCATTCTCTGAGATTCTGCAGAGCGGGAACTATAGATGAAGTGTCAATGCTGCATAAAACAAAGTTTACATACTGACTGATTCGGTGCCAGGGCAATAACAAATGTCCCATGTGGACAGCAGTTTCTCCTTGTAAGGGATGGAAATTGATCCCGCCTCAGAAGTGGTTCTTTCTACACATTACCAATGAACTTTTCATGCTGCTAATTCTGTTTTTGGTCTTTTTTTTATTGCCTGCCTTGTGGCAGAATATATCTGTGCTTTTTTTTTTTTACTCTATGTAAATCACAAACTTTAATTTCCCATCTGTTATGTCAGATTTTAGAATGATTTTGTGTTCGATTTGTTTTACTTCTTTACTGTTTTTTCAGGAGCACCAAATTACCTGTTGCTTTACATAGGAAGGATTTTTATTCAAATTTGCTTGTTCGCCTTATTTGTCATTTTAATTGTCCATTTTAAAGGTTTATAAGCAAAAGTCCAGCCCAGGAGGAATTGCAGGGTGCCTGATACCCATCTGCTTGGCTAGTCGGGAACCCTCCAGTGCACCCTTCTGAAACTGGCTTCGCTTCCCTGCTTTCATGCCATACCCCTCCCACCAATTTTACTGTGTCCAATAAGTGTCTTAGTAACCTGTTTTTATAGGTGAGGGGTGGCAATCCAGTAACAAAGTGAAAACAGGCTCAGAGAGGTGCACAGTAAAGGCTTTCTGTCTCACCTTGTGGCATTTGCTTAGGTTTCTTCTTATTTTGCAGTTTAAAGTTTGGTTTCATAATTTATTATAGACCCTTCCAAACTGCACCCAGTTCAGCCCTCACACCACGCAGTGGTACATTTTGTTACAGATCAAATCTAACCAACATATGACCGTGTCTGTATGGTTGGCTTATGGAACCTCCAGCCATGTTAAGACTATTGCGTCATTTTCCAGTTTGCATCTTTGGCGGCTGTGGGGTGAAACTGAACTTTTTATTGAAGGTAACAGAAACTTGTTACGGTGCTGGAAGTGGTCACATGACATGGATTTAAGCTTTTGGCATACATGACTGTGACTGATATTTGATAAGTAGGATGCAGGCTCTCCGAAGGTTTTGAATCATGATTATTTTGTTTAAAAAAAACATGGAATTGTTGGTACTTTGTACTAGGAAGTGATGCAATGGGCTGTTTTTAATTTATTATAATTATTGTTTCTGTTATAATTATGGACATTTTTATATGTAGAAAAAAGTTTTATTATCATTTGGTGTTAATCTTAATTGCAATCAATGACTGCTTCATTATACAGCATAATAAATAACCATCCTGACAATGTCTGATTTTGTGTCCTTTGTTTATTGTTTGTACCATGTGTTCTACAAATGCTGGATCTAGCTCCCATAGAATCCCTTTAGATTTTAGCAAAGTCCACTCAAAACAGAAGTTTGCTTTTGCTGAGCGATGGCAGTTCCACTATACTGAAGCTTACCATTTCTTAGATGTGGCTGCATTAGTAGTTTTCTATTTTTAGGCTTTTTTCCCTTTTTATTTTCACCTGTTGATCCTGATATTTTTCAACTTCCTTTAACAGATCCCAGTAAAAGTGACAGTTGGTTGAGACAAACCACTTAACATTGAGGGCTGGATCACACTATATGTGCATGAAAACTGATGGGAAAACCGGACAGATTTCACTTGCAGAGACATCAGTTTCACATAAGTTTTATGCGTGTTGGTTATGTGCCCTATTCACACCAATGTTGTTGTCATGTCAGTTTTTTTTCTCATGCAGAGAACTGCATACATGTTACAGATTCCTGCGCAGGAAAAAGATCTGCACGTGCGATGTGAACAGGGCACATAGAGAATTGTGTTTTTTGTTTTTTTTGTCCCCTTGGCAGAACGTGTGCAGAATAACCACCATGCACCATTGTGTAAATGAGGCCTGACAGAGATGCTTACATAGGCCATCTTTTTATCGTTTTATATAAAACCTTTACCCCAAAACAAAAAAAAACTGCTGAAAAAGTGTTAGTTGGAGTCCATCTAAATCTACTAGTGCATCCAACATTATCCTCTCCCCAGATTGACAATGCTGCTGTACAAAGATGCCTCTGTTGCTCCTCCAGTGGAGTGAAGACCTACTAGGACAAGAAGTGTGTTACTGACAGATCACCACATGAAAATAAAGTGAGGAAAACCTAAAAAGAATACAAATGCAGCCACCACATTTAGGGCTTGTTTTACACAAGCGGCTGAGCTGTGTTTTCTTTTTTTTTTTTTTTTTTTTTTTTTTTATGCTCCCCAATCTCCCCCTAAGCTGCAAAGGCAGTGGCTGGAGGTGTACACATTCCATTTAATGGGCACTAATGCCTGCTGACTTGATCCAGTCATGTGAATGGGACCGTGCTGCAACCGCATGCAATGTACATGGTTGCAGTGTGGCAGCTTGGAGTTCAGGGGTTAAAACACGTGGTGAGGAGACAACATATCGCCTCCTCATTGGCTGTAAATGTAAAGCGATCAGAGAGTGTATTGCTTTTCAGAGGAGCAGCAGTCCTTGGTGTAATCGATCCTTAAGGTTTGGTAGTTGCAAGCTATGTGTTTGTGTGGTGTTGTGTGGCTTCTTCTTTCTTTTTTTTTTTCAGTCGAAAGACAGTTGGCCACCGTGTGTGGAGATGCAGTGGCTCGGCAATCATTCTCCAGTAGAAGACAGAGGCAGCATGTCAGGAATCAGAGGTTGCAGCCAAGCTAAATTCCTGCGTCTGGGTGCTGTGATGGATATATGCCCAGTGAACTGAGCCTTGCTCCAGCCGAGAGGGTTTACTTGAGGGATGTTGTGAGGGTATGTAGAAACTGGAAAAGCGAGCAGAAGTATGAGTTGGACTCAGAACGGTTCTGCACCAACCTACTGTACCTATTATTATTTTCTTTGCCACTGCTTATTCACTAATACAATGGATGAGTTAAAACTGATTATTAACGATTGCATAAATGACTTGGAGTTCAGAGAGATCACTAGGAGCAGGCGAACTCTGTGTACTCCCCAGAGAGAATGGGGATACTTACCTGCTCTGTGCAGTGCTTTTGCACAGAGCAGACCCGATCCTCTTCTTCTGGGGTCCCCGCTGGCGCTGCAGGCCCCTCTTCTTCGCCAGGGGCCCTCACGAAAAGCCGCTTTACATGGGGGCATGCGTGCTCGCTCCCTATCGACAGACAGTGAGACTCGCTCCCATGTCACAGGATTTGATTGACTATCAATCTGTCCAATGACAAGAGACAGTTTCTGGAGCCCGCTGCACTTGTGCACATCACTGGATCAGATAGAGCTCAAGTAGGAAATAGGGGTGGTATGGAGGAAGCTGCAGCACAGAAGATTTTTCACCTTAATGCATAGAATGCATTAAGGTGAAAAACCTTAAGGCTTTAGAACCACTTTAACAGTAAGCTGATCAACATTGAAAATTGACCGTAGCAGCCATTTATTAATATATAACCAATAAAACACATTCCTTAAAAGCGGGGTTCCACCCAAATTTTGAACATTATCTCTATGCATTCTCTTCCTTGCCTAGATGCTGACATGCTGTGTAAAAAAATTTAAATCGCCGTAATTACCTTTTTTTTTTTTTTTCTAATCTTAGCACTTCCTGGTTTTCCTCCCATGGGAGTAGGTGTGTTTCTAGCCTCTCCCAGACCTCCCATAGTCCCCTGGGAGCTAGTCTCAGGCTTCCCAGCATGCATTGTGCTACAGCGTCATCACAACATCTCGGTGAATGCTGGGAGCACAGCATTCACCACATCCAGGAAATACATGCTTGCGGGCTTCAAATGCCCACAATGAAGATGGAAACCGCCTTCAGTGAATTTTATAAGTTATTCTTTACAACGAAATCGGACACAGGCGGACTTATTACACAGAACATGTGAGTAGAAAATCATGAGAAGAAAAGTTTGTGAATGAACTCCAAAAAAAAAAAAACGATAGATAGGTGGACCCCCGCTTTAACAGAAACATAATGATACATAATAATCCTGGTTGTCGACCATTTACGTAACCGGGAGCCCCCACCCCCCCTCTGATGCCACAGGGAAGTCCCGTGGCGTCAGAGGGCGCGGGTCACCCGGGTACATTACAGGGTGGGCCGCCCTCAGTTATATAAGAACTGTCAAAGGCAATGAAGCATCGCACAGCGGGAGCCTCCCATGGATCGGTGGCGGATTTTTTTTTTCTTTTTCGGTCCGTCAGCGGAGAGATATAAGAAGATGAATCGACATTATGGGACATTTTTATTTTTCTACTTTTTAATAAGGGACTTGTCCCCAAGCTGTCTCTTCTCATTTTTAACATATTGACACTTTTTTTGTGAAATGGTGGGGGTACATTTGTACCCCCTTACCATTTCACACGGGGGGGCTGGATTTGGGGGTCCCCTTGTTAAAGGGGGCTTCCAGGTTCCGATGAGCCCCCTGCCCGTCGACCCCCACAACCACCGGGCAAGGGTTGTGGGGATGAGGCCCTTGTCCCCATCAGCATGGGGACAAGGTGCTTTGGGGGTCTACCCCAAAGCACCCTCCCCATGTTGAGGGCATGTGGCCTGGTACGGTTCAGGAGGAGGGTGCCCTCTCGTCGTCCCCCCCCCCCCCCTCTTTTCCTGCGGCCTGCCAGGTTGCATGCTAGGGTTAAGGGTCTGGTATGGATTTTAATGGGGACACCTATGGCTTTTTTTTTTTTTTTTTTTTTTAATTTTGGCGCAGGGTTTACCTTAATTTCCTTTTTAGACCCGAAGGGCCTGGTATGGATTTTAGGGGGGCCCCCACGCAAAGGGCCTGGTAATGGACTAGGGGGGGGGGGGAGGGGATCCCATGCTCTTTTTTTCAATGAGTTTTATTGATATTGCCGAGACCCGACAATTCATTACAGCCACGATCAGTTTTAAATGACAATTTCTCAAGTCGTCTTCCAGGACGGCACCCTGAGAGATGACTGGTCCACCTGACAGGAAACACAATCAAGAAAGAGGTTAAAAACCCCGCCCCTCCCTGCACTCCTCAGTTTTTGATTGTGTTTCCCCACAGCGAAACAGTTTGTTTTTTTCTTATAGACCTAAGGCCGTGGGCTGGAAGTCTCCCCCTGGGAACCAGACTGCAGGTTTTTGGAAAACCTTTGGGTCTGGTAGGGCTTACCCTTCCCGGGGGGTTCGTTTCCCCTATTTTCTCAGGGGGGCAATGAAGAGCTCCCCATGAGAACTGGAGGACCCTGGGCACTGTGAGTCTCCAGAACTCCAGGGACCATTTTCCTGCTCCCCCCTCTCCTTACCTGTCGGTTTTTGGAGAGGATTTGCCAGCTCTGCCGTTTGCTGCAAGATGCAGGTGTTTGCTGAGTGTCCTGGCCGCCTCAGCGCCGGCGGCTGTGTGTGTGTCCGGCGCCATTTTGCGGTGGATCTTTCCAGAGGAAATGACGTCACGGCGGCCCGGACACTAGAGCGCGATTGCTCGAGACCTCGGCAAGATGGCGGCGGCGTTCGGAGCGCCATGAGGAGCCTGAAGCAGCACAGGGACTACAGGTACCAGCTGGGCAGGACCCTTTGTATATAAAGGGGGGTAGTTCCGGGCGGCAGAGGCAGCAGCGCAACAGGCAAGGAGCAGGCGTCCATGACTCACTGACTGCAATGGAGCAGGAGGAGTCTGCAGCTATTGTGGAGGCCACCGGGGGTGAGTCTACCAGGCTGGAGGAGATAAGGGAGAGGGTGGCCCTCTAGCCTTTAACCTCATAAGGGATCTCTGTTTTATTGTTACTAGCTAAACGGGCTTCTTGTTTTTTGCAGACACAGAAACCCAGAGTGTTGCCAGTAGACCGAGACCCAAAAATCCTTCCCGAACTAAGAGGTGTGGGTACTGCAATGACAAACTAGCTGCAGAGCACAAGCCGTTCTGTTACAAATGCATCCACAAATTGTCAGGGAAGGAGACTTCAGAAGTTATGAGGGATTTTCTCTCAGTACAATCTGAAATGCTGTCCACACTTAAAGCCTTTCAGGCTAGCCTCAATTCTAGGCAGGATAGCAGAGAAGGCTCATCCTCCCAGGATAGTGCCTTTTCTAGTGTGAGACAGGTAGGCACCATTCCGCAGAAACCGCCATCTTCTCAGGATTCGGAGGAGGAGGCGGATGAGGTGGAGGGCCCCTGCCGTAGTCTCCTTGAAGAAGGGGAAGACGCAGAGGATAGCCAGGAGGAAGGGGAACACTCCAGGCCAGGCAGACATATCTTCTCAACAGATGATATGGAGGGCCTCCTAGGGGCTATTTATGCTTCTGAGGAGATCCAGGAGCCGGAGGCTCAAACTTCTGTACAAGATAGGTTGTATCAGGGGTTGTCTAAGGCTCAGTCTAAAGTGTTACCTATCCACCAGTCTCTAAAAGACATTGTTTTAAGAGAATGGAAGGAGCCAGAGAATAAACTTCAGAAGTTTAAAACCTGGAAACGCAGGTGTCCGTTTAAGGAAGAGGAGCAGGAGAAGTTTTTTTAAACTTCCCAAACTAGATGCATCTTTGGCCCAGGTGTCTAAACAATCTGACCTGTCTTTTGAAGACGCAGGTAACATCCGGGACCAAATGGACCGTAGGTCAGAGACCCTTTTACGCAGGGCCTGGGAGGCCAATGCGGCTACTCTAAGTCCGGCTTTAGCTTCAGCTTGTATAGCCAGGAATACTAACATGTGGCTGAATAAGCTGACTGACCATGTGGCGAGTTCTTCCAAGTCCAAGGATCTTTTGGACTCCTTGGAAGTAATTGGTAAGGCAGTTGCCTTTCTTGCGGATGCGGCAGTGGAGTCGGTGCGGACTTCAGCTAAGACAGCAGCACTTCTCAATTCTGCCAGAAGAGCCATATGGGTTAAGACCTGGGATGGGGATCATACCTCTAAGACCAGGTTATGCGGTCTTCCTTTTGAAGGATCTCTCCTGTTTGGTACAGGGTTGGACCAGACCCTCTTCAGATCTACGGAGAAGGGAAAGAAGTTTCCGGTTAAACCTAAAAAGGCCAAAAAATTTTTTCGAGGCCCCCAGGTCAACAACCGGTTTAAAGACCGTAAGGAAGGAAAGAAGTGGGGTGTTGGTAAAGCCAAACAGAAGGGAACTCTCCTTTTCTCCGGCCCTAAGGTCGCAGACAAGGATCCTAAGTGACGCCAGCACCAAGGTGGGAGGGAGGCTGGCACAATTTATCCCACAGTGGGAGCGGGTAGCCCAGAGCCCTCTGGTCCTTCAGTGGATAAGAGAGGGCTATGGGCTAGAGTTTGCTTCCAGGCCTCCTCAGACTTTTCTACTGACCTTTTTACCCAGAGAAAGGCCAAAAGCCATAGGACTCATGGAAAATATCGAGCAGTTGGCGAGTCAGAGAGTCATTCTCCCAGTTCCGGCGGATCAACAGGGAAGGGGTTTTTATTCCCACGTCTTTGTTGTTCCAAAACCGTCCGGGAAATTCAGGTTAATCCTGAATCTAAAGAAATTAAATACCTTCCTGCGATACAAAAGGTTTCGCATGGAATCGGTCTATACGGTCAGAAAACTTCTGTTAAAAGAGGTCTTCATGGCTACCATAGACCTGAAGGATGCATATCTGCATATTCCCATTCTGCCACAGCACCAGGTGTTCCTTCGCTTTGCTATCCGCACGGATCTGGGTACACAGCACTGGCAGTTCCAGGCCCTACCATTTGGACTGGGTGCCAGTCCAAGGGTGTTTACAAAGATACTTGCAGAGGTCATCTCCTACCTGCACCTTCAGGGGATTTCCCTGATACCATATTTAGACGATCTGTTGGTCTACAACCTTTCCAGAGAATCCCTTCTCCGGGATCTGGACAGGGTAATATCCACCTTGGAGTCCCTGGGGTGGTTGATAAGTCAGGAGAAATCCTCTCTGATTCCTTCCCAGACCAAACTCTACCTGGGTCTGTGGGTGGACTCGGTAAGGCAGAAACTGATCCTTCCGCAGGAGAAGATAGAAGCACTGATTACTTCAGTGTCTTCAATCCGGCACCAGAAGGTAGTATCCAGAAGAGTGATCATGAGGATTCTGGGTCTTATGACCTCATGTATCCCAGCAGTACCTTGGGCCCAGTTCCATTCAAGACCCCTGCAAAACTTCCTTCTATCCTCATGGGATGGAAAGAAGGAATCCCTAGATACTCTGGTGACCATCCCTCTAAGAATAAGAGATTCCTTACTTTGGTGGCTCAACCCCCAAAGGTTGGGGACAGGCCATCTTTGGTTCCAGCTTCAGCCGGTCAGAATAACGACCGATGCGAGCTCGTGGGGATGGGGGGCCCATCTAGAAGAACTGCAAGCTCAGGGTGTGTGGGACACACGACAGAGAATTGCGTCTTCCAACTTCCGGGAATTGTTAGCTGTCAGGGAGGCTCTAATAGCCTTCGAGGACAGGATCAAGGGGAAGGAAGTTCAGATCCTCTCCGACAATTCCACGACAGTGGCCTTTCTGAACCGTCAGGGGGGCACACGGTCGCTTCCCCTAATGAGTCTGACACAGGAGATTTTAGAATGGGCGGAGCAGAGAATTCCGTCCATTTCTGCGGTACACATAAGGGGAGTTTTCAATATAAAGGCAGACTTCCTCAGTCGTCAGACAGTACAGCAGGGAGAATGGGAACTAAACCCCGAAATTTTCACCATGGTCTGTCAACAGCTGGGTACACCGGAGATAGATCTCTTTGCCCGCAGGGAAAACAGGAGAGTCAAGAGATACTTTTCCCTCTGCAGGGAACGAGGGTCCGAGGGGGTGGATGCATTGGCTCAGGAATGGGATTTCAGTCTGGCTTATGCGTTTCCTCCCTTACCTCTGATTCCAAGAATCCTTCAAAGACTGAGTCGGGCCAGGGGCAAGTTGATCCTGATTGCCCCCTGGTGGCCCAAAAGGTCCTGGTTCCCCACGTTGTGGAACTGGGCGGTGGTGCCTCCGGTTCAGCTCCCAGAACGTCAGGATCTTCTGCTTCAAGGCCCTCTTTACCATCCGAACCCCGGGTTCTTCAGGTTGACAGCCTGGCTGTTGAAAGGGAGTGCCTGCGCAACAAGGGGTGTTCAGAGAAGGTGATTGACACCCTGTTACTGAGTAGAAAGCCGGTAACTAGACGCACTTATGCTAGGGTCTGGGGGGCTTTTTCCCGTTGGTGTGAAGCGAGAAAAGTTCCCCAGAAGCAAATACCTGTTATTTTAGACTTCCTACAAGAGGGAGTAGACCGAGGTTTAGCCACCAAAACTCTGAAGGTTCAGGTGGCGGCCCTGTCTAGTTTTCTGGATGTCAGATTAGCCCTAGATCCTTTGATTAAGAGATTCTTGTCGGCTAGAGAGAGACTTTCCCCGGTGCAAATGAAGGAATTTCCACCGTGGGATTTATCTTTAGTCTTGGAAGCCCTGACCAGGGCACCTTTTGAGCCGTTGGCTCAATCTTCAGTCAGATTGATTTCTTTTAAAACCGCCTTCCTTCTGGCTGTTACTACAGCCAGAAGGGTGGGCGATTTACATGCTCTTTCTATGAAGGAGCCTTTTTTCCGCCTGTTAGAAGACCGAATTATTCTCAGGCAGGACCCTTTGTACCTTCCCAAGGTGGCTTCACGCTTCCATAGGTCACAGGAGATTATTTTACCCTCCTTCTGTCTCAATCCACAGAACGAGAAGGAAAGGGCCTTCCATACGTTGGATGTCAGGAGGTGTCTGTTGCTCTACCTAGATAAGGTTAAAGAGTTTAGGAAATCTCAACATTTGTTGGTTAGTTTTTGTGGAGTTCGAAGAGGCGAACAGGCCTCTAGAACGACCATTGCTAGATGGATTAGACAGGCTATTACCATGGCTTATGAGCATTCAGGTCAGACGGCTCCAACTAATCTTAAAGCTCATTCTACAAGGTCTCTGGCAACCTCTTGGGCAGAAAGAGCCGGAGCATCGGTAGATCAAATCTGTAAGGCAGCAACGTGGTCAAGCCAGAACACGTTCCTGAGACATTACAGAGTGGAACTGCTGTCACCCCAGGATCTGGCCTTCGGCAGAAAGGTCCTGCAAGCGGTGGTCCCGCCCTAAGGTAGGCCTGAGCTACTTGCTCCTCTCTCAGGGTGCCGTCCTGGAAGACGACTTGAGAAAATGACCAGTTACACTTACCGGTAACAGTGTTTCTGGGAAGTCTTCCAGGACGGCAGGCCTACTTCCCACCCGGTTTGTATTTTTTATATAGTGGTACATTGGAGGTGTTTTTGTTTGACTTTCATGCACTGGTGTGGGTCAATACTTTTGCACAACTGAGGAGTGCAGGGAGGGGCGGGGTTTTTAACCTCTTTCTTGATTGTGTTTCCTGTCAGGTGGACCAGTCATCTCTCAGGGTGCCGTCCTGGAAGACTTCCCAGAAACACTGTTACCGGTAAGTGTAACTGGTCATTTTTTCCTTTAGAAATGTCATTTTGCTGTGGTACTGTTCTAAACATGGGAAAAATGCTCCACCTTATAGGCATACTATAGACACCCCCCAGGCACGATATTTAAAGGAATGTTTCATTTTTATTGTTTCACTTTAAGCATTAAAAAAAATCACTGATCCCGAAACAATGTCCGTTTTTAAAAAAAAATGTTTGCATTGATACATGTCCCCTGGGGCAGGACCCAGGTCCCCAAACACTTTTAATGACAATAACTTGCATATAAGCCTTTAACCACTTGCTTACTGGGCACTTAAGCCCCCCGCCTGTCCAGACCATTTTTCAGCTTTCAGCGCTGATGCACTTTGAATGACAATTGCGCGGTAATACAACACTACCCAAATTAAATTTTTATCATTTTTTTTCCCACAAATAGTTTCTTTTGGTGGTATTTGATCACCTCTGCGTTTTTTTATTTTTTGTTAAAAAGATTCAAAGACCGAATTTTTAATTTTTTTTTTTTTTTATTCTATTATATTACCAAGCTTTTGTTTACATCATGTGATCAGCTGTCATTAGCTGACAGCTGATCACGTGGTAAGGGGCCGGGATCAACCCTTACTCGGATCTGTGAACCCTCGAGTCTCAGTGACTCCGTGATCACAGCGCGCCAGGAGCGTGCAAAGGGGAGGCCGTCACATGACAGGCTCCCGGAAATTCAGGTCCGCGCTGTGGCTGTCATTCGACTATAGCGCGGACGTCAAGTGGTTAAAATGACCACTTTTGATTTTTCATGTTAGTGTCCCATAGACTTTAACAGTGTTCCGGCGGGTTTCGAATTTGCCCTGAACACCACATATTGTTCGGTGTTCGCAGAACATCCGAACAACCAAAGTTCGGCCCGAACTTGTGCTCGGGCCGAACCGTTCGCCCATCCCTTCTGGTGGGTACTGCTGGCTGGTGGGCACTGCTGGCTGGTACTGGTGGGTACTTCTGGGTACTGGTGAGTACTGCTGGGTGGTGCTTGTGGGTACTGCTGGGTGGTGCTTGTGGGTACTGCTGGGTGGTGCTTGTGGGTGGTGCTTGTGGGTACTGCTGGGTGGTGCTTGTGGGTACTGCTGGGTGGTGCTTGTGGGTACTGCTGGCTGGTACTTTTGGGTACTGGTGGGTACTGCTGGCTGGTATTTCTGGGTACTGGTGGGTGCTGCTGGCTGGTTCTTGATCCCCCATACCTGCTATCAGTGTGGCAGGAGCGGCGCTGGAGGAAGCATGCCTCTGCAGTAGAGAGAGTTGACGGAGCACATTTGGTATCACTCCGCCTAAGACAGAAGCGGGCGCTATACGGGAAGCATCGGCTCTGCTTTCTCTAGCGCTGGCTCGAATCTTCCCGCTGATACTCGAGGATGGCGAGTTGGAAACCTGCAATCTGGGCTTGCCGACCCGTCATCCCAGAGCAGGAGGCGCGGGCCACATGTAGATGGTTCCCCACTATGCCATATTGCTGTTACTTTAGAAAGCCTCCATAGATTCCAACTGCCAGGCCACTATGACGTATGCAGAAACTGAACTTAGCAAATGGGTGGCAGGGTAGGACACTTCTTCTTGGTCCCCAGGTCTCCAAATGCCAGAGACAATCCTGATCCCACCTCTTTCACACCGAAGCCTCTCCTTGATTTTAAAGCCCACCAATCCCAGTATGTAATTTCCATCACCAAAATGTTTAACCCTTTGACTGCCTGTTTTCCCTGCTACCTAGTCAAGTCAGCCCTTCGCCCTTTTTGCTTCGGGCTTCTCAGACTTATGTTTCAAACTTAGCCCAATATTTGCAGTGGTGTTCTCAGTGCATGCTGACAGGCAATACTGTCAGCATGAATTGATACCCGGTGTCTCCTGTAGTTCTGGCTCCTGTGAACTCAGAGGGAGGTGCAGCGAGTGTAAAATGAAGGAGGGGACTTCCAATGACAGTGTTGATCACAGACTGTGGGAAGGAGCACGGAGCTTGAGCACATGGCTGGATAAGGAGGTAAGATCCAATAATGATTTGTAGCAAGAGATATACAAATAAACCGCCCCTGAATCTCTTACTCCACTGCGCCAAAGAAAAGTGCAAATCTGTATAAAAGATGTGTAAATGAATACAAAATGTGTGTACATATAGTGTACAGTGAAAAAAGCTGCCACTTAAATACGTAAATTGATCAGAATCCCAAAACTATACCTCACACGTGGTGAGGTGTGGTTCAATTGCTGTTTTGCCGAACACGAGAGTGGGAGGCTATACAGTCTGGTGAGTGCGCTCTTCAGAGGGAGTGGTGTCACTATCACGGTGGTGTGGTGGAAGAGTAGAAGATTTTTCACACAAGAAGATTGAAAAACAACTGTTGAGCTTGATCATTCATTTCTTGTAATTTATCATTTATAGTGACACTTTTCACTGGGTGTTAGAAAAAAATTTTTTCATGATAAAAATAATTTTTTTTCATGACACTATTTTTATGTATAAGTAGAGGGTCATAGGCATTATGCTGCTCTGACCCATTATTTTACACAATTTATATTAGCGCCGCTATCTTTATCTGTACACGTGTGAGAGGTATAGTTTTGGGATTCTGATCAAGATCCATTAATGAGTCTTTGTAAGGCAGCAGTACGATGTAGAGTGTGTGTGTGTGTGTGTCTTATCTGCATTAAATTAGCCTCAGAACCTGTGTAATTCATATGTGTTCGGGTTTAAAGGGATGAGGTGGCAATGTACCTGTAATGTGCACTGCTTTGGACGGTGGTATTAAGGCCTGTAATGCTGGACAGTACTTTGGGTGGTGGTCTGAGGAGGCCTGTAATGATGGACAGTGCTCTGGATGGTGGTCTGAGGAGGCGTGTAATACTGCACAGTGCTCTGGACGAGGGGATGAGAGGCCTGTAATGCACAGTGCTCTGGCTGGTGGTCTGAGGAGGCCTGTAATATTGCACAGTGTTTTGGACGATGGTATGAGAGGCCTGTAATGATGCACAGTGCTCTGGATGGTGGTATGAGGGGATGCCTGCAGTGCACAGTGCTCTGGGACAGTGGTCTGAGAGGCCTGTAATGCACACTGTGCTCTGGATGCTGGTGGTCAGAGGAGGCCTGTAATGTACACACTCACAGTGCTCTGCTCTGGACGGTCATAAATTGGGACTCTCGTTGAGAGGCCTGTAATGCACAGTGCTCTTCTGGATGGTCGTCTGAGAAGGCCTGTAATGTTGCACAATGCTAACTGCTAAGTAGTAAGCACACTATGGACTTGCTTGCTTGCTGGGAGCGGAAGCACTCACGGGCTCCACACAGGCAGAGCTCCGTGGAAACTGGAAGTTCACAAGGGTAAACGTCCCTCCCTCAGTTTTGTGTTCATTAACTAAAACGGAATTGATTTTCGTCATAGTTTTCGTTAGTGGACAAAAATGTGGTGTACTTTTCATTTCATTTACCCAGTGGACTATTGGGTCTCCACTACCAAGTTTGGAAGATATCTACTCGAGCTGAGAGCTGTTACACATCCTGGCCATTTTTTGTTCTCCACACTCCCCTTAGACAGAACAATACAGGCTCAGAGGCTGCGAATAGTTTTCCATAGAGCTATAGATTAATTTGTTTTATGTGGGATTTTTGATGTAGGAATAATTAAGTTGGGGTACTAGTTGTTGGTTTTAGAATGTATTGTTTTAATTTTTTATTATGACTGTATGCTGCTTTTTGGAGGAGAGTGACATCAAGGTAAAGTTTCACACATCAACAAAGTATCTAATCTAATATATTATATTTGTGTTGGGTTTAATGCTGCTTTTAGGGGACTTTCACACTGGCCGGCTGCAGTTTGGCTGCAGCGCAGTGTACCCGGCTGCAGTTTCGTGAAGGCTACCTGCGGTTTCCCATGGACTTCTGTTATGTTCTGCTGCACCCTCATTACCTCAGGGGGCAGTGTGAAAGCACCCTAAATGTCCTGTCTAATGGGCAATACAGTATATAGATACAGTGTATGTATGTATGTATGTATGTATGTGTATGTGTAATATATATATATATATATATATATATATATATATATATATATATATATATCAGTATCTCACAAAAGTGAGTACACCCCTCACATTTTTTGTATATATTTTATTATATCTTTTCATGCGACAACACTGAAGAAATTACACTTTTCTACAATGTAAAGTAGTGAGTGTACAGCTTGTATAACAGTGTAAATTTGCTGTCCCCTCAAAATAACAACACACAGCCATTAACCACTTCAGCTCCGGAAGATTTGGCTGCTCAATGACCAGGCCATTTTTTGTGATACGGCACTGCATCGCTTTAACTGACAGTTGCGCGGTGGTGCGACGTTGTACCCAAACAAAATTGACGTCATTTTTTTTTTTTTTTCCCACAAATACCTTTCTTTGATCACCTATGCGGTTTTGTTTTTTTGCGCTATAAACAAAAGACAAGTGACAATTTTGAAAAAAACACAATGTCCAATTTGTCCGCCGCAATATCGCAGTCCTGATAAAAATCGCAGATCGCCGCCATTACTAGTAAAAAAAAAGAATAGTAAAAATGCCATAAATCTATCCCCTATTTTGTAGACGCTTTTGCGCAAACCAATCAATATACGCTTACTGCGTTTTTTTGGGGTTTTTTACCAAAAATATGTAGAAGAATACATATTGGCCTAAACTGAGGAAAAAATGTGTTTTTTTTTTTTTTTTTTAAAAAGTGAGATATTTATTATAGCAACAAGTAAAAGATATTGGGGGTTATTTACGAAAGGCAAATCCACTTTGCACTACAAGTGCAAACTACAAGTGCAAAGTGCACTTGAAATTGCACTGAAAGTGCACTTGGAAGTGCAGTCGCTGTAGATCTGAGGGGGACAGCAAGGAAAATAAAAAACAGCATTTTAGCTTGCGCATGATTGGATGATAAAATCAGCAGAGCTTCCCCTCATTTCTGATCTACACCTCGGATTTACAGCGACTGCATTTCCAAGTGCACTTTCAGTGCAATTTCAAGTGCACTTTGCACTTAAAGTTTGCACTTGTAGTGCAAAGTGGATTTGCCTTTCGTAAATAACCCCCAATATCTTTTACTTGTTGCTATAATAAATATCTCACTTTTTTTTTAAAAAAAAAACACATTTTTTCCTCAGTTTAGGCCAATATGTATTCTTCTTCATATTTTTGGTAAAAAAAAAAAACGCAGTACGCGTATATTGATTGGTTTGCGCAAAAGCGTCTACAAAATAGGGGATAGATTTATGGCATTTTTACTATTATTTTTTTTTTTTTTACTAGTAATGGCGGCGATCTGCGATTTTTATCAGGACTGCGATATTGCGGCGGACAAATTGGACACTTTTGACACATTTTTGGGAACACTGACAATTATACAGCAATCAGTGCTATAAAAATGCACTGATTAATGTATAAATGTCACTGGCAGGGAAGGGGTTAACACTAGGGGGCGATCAAGGGGTTAACTGTGTTCCCTCAGTGTGTGTTCTAACTGTGGGGGGTGAGACTTTCTAGGAGGAGAGAGAGATCGGTGTTCATACTTAGCATGAACACACGATCTGTCTCTACTCCCCTGAAAGAACCGGGATTTGTGTGTTTACACACACAGATCCCGGTTCTCGCTCGGTCACGAGCGATCGCGGGTGCCCGGCGGTTATCGCGCCCGTCGGGCACTCGCATCCGGGCACATGCTAAACAAATGCTGTCCACCTACAATCCAGCGATGAATATTAGCAAATGAGTGAATAACACCAAGTGGACCCTCCACCAGTCACACTATGCGCTCACCTCCCAAAACGGCCCCCAATTAGGCCATGTAGCACCATCCCCTTTGAGGTCTCAATCTGGTGTCTTTTAACCACCTCAGTACAGTGCACTTACACCCCCTTCCTGCCCAGACCAATTTTCAGCTTCAGCGCTCTCACAGTTTGAATGACAATTACTCAGTCATGCAACACTGTACCCATATGAAACTACGTCCCTTTTTTCACAAAAATAGAGCTTTGTTTTGGTGGTATTTAATCACTAGTGTGTTTTTTATTTTTTGTGCTATAAATTAAAAAAAACATACATTTTGTGAAAAAAATTACTTTTCCTTTGTTTCTGTCATAATATTTTGCTAATTAGTAATTGTTCTTCATAAATTTTGCCCAAAATTTATACGGCTACATATCTTTGGTAAAAATAACCCAAATTAGTGTATATTATTTGGTCTTTATGAAAGTTATAGAGTCTACAAACTATGGTGCCAATCTCTGAAAATTGATCACATCTGATCAGGCCTTCAGTAGGTGATTCAGGTGAATCTCATTTCTTGAGACACTAAGCCTCGGTTCACACCAGAGGCGGCACGACTTGCAGGTCGCCTCACCGAGGCGACCTGCACACGACTGCCGGGGCGACTTGCAAAACGACTTCTGTATAGAAGTCTATGCAAGTCGCCCCAAGTCGCCCCCAAAGTCGTACAGGAACCTTTTTCTAAGTCGGAGCGACTTGCGTCGCTCCCCTTAGAACGGTTCCATTGTACTGAACGGCCTAGGTCGCCTGACAAGTCGTCCCAGTGTGAACCGGGGCTTACAAGTCAGGAAAGTACAAATACCCTCCAAATGACCCCTTTTTAGAAAATAGACATTCCAAGGTATTAAGTAGCACGGTGAGTTCTTTTAAGTTGTCATTTTTTCCCACAATTCTTTGCAAAATTAAGATTTATTTGATTTTTTTTTTATTTTCTTTTTACAAAATTGGCATATTCTCAGGTTATTTCTCACACACAGCATATGCATACAACAAATTACACCCCAAACTACATTCTGCTACTTCTCCTGAGTATGGTGATACCACATGTGTGAGACTTTTACACACCCTGACCACATACAAAGGACCAACATTGAAGTAGCACCTTCAGGCGTTCTAGGAGCATAAATTACACATCTCATTTCATTCCTACCTATCACACTTTTGAAGGACCTGGAGCACCAAGACAATGGAATTACCCACAAAATTACCCCATTTTGAAAAGCAAACACCCCAACATATATTCTATGAGGCATAGGCTGCAAATAGGTACTCAGGTACTCTGATGGGCTGCAGATAGGTACTCGGGTACTCTGATGGGCTGGAGACAGGTACTTGGGTAACTTGATGAGCTGCAGACAGGTACTCGGGTACTCTGATGGGCTGGTGGCAAGTACTCGGTTACTCTGATGGGCTGGTGACAGGTACTCGGTTACTCTGATGGGCTGGTGACAGGTACTCGGTTACTCTGATGGGCTGGTGACAGGTACTCGAGTACTCTGATGGGCTGGTGACAGGTACTGGGGTACTCTGATGGTCTGGTGACAGGTACTGGGGTACTCTGATGGTCTGGTGACAGGTACTTGGGTACTCTGATGGCCTGGTGACAGATACTTGGGTACTCTGATGGCCTGGTGACAGGTACTTGGGTACTCTGATGGCCTGGTGACAGGTACTCGGGTACTCTGATGGGCTACAGATAGGTACTCGGGTACTCTGATGGGCTGGTGACTGGTATTCGGGTACTCTGAAGGGCGGTGACAGGTACTCGGGTACTCATATGGACTGTGACAGGTACTCGGGTACTCATATGGACTGTGACAGGTACTCGGGTACTCATATGGACTGTGACAGGTACTCGGGTACTCATATGGACTGTGACAGGTACTCGGGTACTCATATGGACTGTGACAGGTACTCGGGTACTCATATGGACTGTGACAGGTACTCGGGTACTCATATGGACTGTGACAGGTACTCGGGTACTCATATGGACTGTGACAGGTACTCATATAGACTATGACAGGTATTCGGGTACTCATATGGACTGTGACAGGTACTCGGGTACTCATATGGACTGTGACAGGTACTCGGGTACTCTGATGGACTGTGACAGGAACTATGATGGGTGGTGACAGGTCCTCTTTATTGGGGGGGGGCAATCAGTGTGGTTGGTGTACACTGTAAGTTGTAACGAGATGTTACCGCAATCTCCTCCTCACACACGATAGGTGTGTGAGGAGGAGAACCTGGTAACATCTCGTTACCGCGGTTTGTTGACATTTAGTGATCAGCTGTGAAAGGATGACAGCTGATCACTTGGTGAACAGCCACGGGCCAATGGCTGTTTATCAGTGTCGGTGACGAGCAGTGTTCCTGGGAACATGCCGCCACTGACGTGCATGTGCAGCGCACTCGGGATCACGCGAATGCGCCGTGAAAAGTGGGGCAGTACCACCTGTGATCGGCCGTGATGATGTGGTAAACAGCCATGCCCAATGGCTGTTCATCCCCCTCGGTGGCGAGTGGTGTCTCTGTGACACGCTGCCACTGAAGAAACAGGGATGCGTGCAAACGATTGTGCGCATTCCCTATTTAAATGGAGGAACTTCATATGACGCCCTCCCAGAATGAGAGCCACACTGCCTGGCCATCATATGACAGCCGGCGGACGGCAAGCGATTAAGCTCCCAACAGTGGTCTCCTGTAATTGTGGTCTCTCACAGGTGATGGCAACATAAAGGTAAAGAAGGAACTAGCATAGTGTAATACTGTAAAACTAAACTTAATTAAAAACACAAGCAACTATTTCACTCAGATTTAGGACAGCATTTGTTTACAGAAGATATCACTGGCAGGCCCATCGCGACAGGACAGGCCAAACGAGCAATTGCTTGGGGCCCCGAGCTGGCCTGGGGCCCCAGCCGCGCCGCCGCTTCCTATAAGCTGCAGCCTGTAGTGCGGCCGAGCTCCTCTTCCTTCCTCCTGCAGTCCGTGCAGTACAGGACTCAGGAGATTCAGTTTCCTGTTCCCGGCCGGACTGACAGTAAAGTGCACACACTGAGTACTCGCTTCCTTTCAGTCCGGCCGGCCGGGAACAAAAAACTGAATCTCCTGCCGCACGGTAAGCGGTAGGGAGGGGGGTTAAAAAGAACACGGGGGGGGGGGGGGCGAGTAGTGCTGACCATAATAAAAACAATTACCATAGCTTTCTTTCTATTTTCTTTCTTTACCATCCCATTACCTGGAGGCTGTGCGTGCGTGCGGGGCTTTGGGGGGCCTCCGTGTCCATTTTGCTTGGGGCCCCCAAATTCCTTCAGACGGCCCTGATCACTGGATATATAGATATATATATATATATGTGTTATATTTATTGTTTCCGCTAGAGGTCACTGGTTGCACACACCATTTATATTATTGTGTTTCATGCAATATTATTTGTGCTATAAACACTCCCACTAGGGGTCACTATTTTCATTTTGTGTTCAAATTAATTTAGTACCTTTTTTATCTTTGAAGAGAGGTAGCACTTCACTTATTTTTTTTTTTTCATGTCCTTAGTCTGCTTGTCTTTAACAAACTGTTTGCGGGCTTTCTTGTGCATCATCTTTAGAAGAGGCCTCCTTTTGGGATGACAGACCTGCAGACCAATTTGATGCAGTGTGCAGCGTATGGTCTGAGCACTGACAGGCTGACGCCCCACCTCTTCAAACTCTGCAGCAATGCTGGCAGCACTCATGTGTCTATTTCCCAAAGACAACCTCTGGATAGGACGCTGAGTACGTGCACGCAACTTCTTTGGTCGACCGTGGTGAGGCCTGTTCTGAGTGGATCCTGTCCTGTTAAACCTCTGTATGGTCTTGGCCACCGTGCTGCAGCGCAGTCTCAGGGTCTTGGCAATTTTCTTATAGCCTAGGCCATCTTTATGTAGAGCAACAATTCTTTGTTTCAGTTCCTCAGAGAGTTCTTTCCCATGAGGGGTCATGTTGAACTTCCAGTGACCAGTATGAGAGCGTGAGAGTGATAACGCCAAATTTAACACACCTGCTCCCCATTAACACCTGAGAACCAGTAACACTAACAAATCACATGACACTGGGGAGGAAAATGGCTAATTTGGGCCAATTTGGACATTTTTACTTAGGGGTGTACTCACTTTTGTTGCCAGCGGTTGGCAGCCATTAACCGCTTGCCTCACGCAGATATACTGCGGCAGAAGGGCTCGTACAGGCAGAATCACGTGCCTGTACGTTCCCCTTTAAGAGGCGGCCAGCGGGCAAGCTCCGTGAGTCGGGTCGCGGGTCCTGCGGACTCAATCGCCGCGGGGATACCCGCGATCACCTCATGGGGAGGAGGAACGGGGAGATGCTAATGTAAACAAGCATCTCCCCGTTCTGCCTAGTGGCAGTGTCACTGATCTCTGCTCCCTGTCATCTGAGCAGAGATCAGTGACATATCACACACAGCCATGCCCCCCACAGTTAGAAACACGCCCCTAGGACACACTTAACCCCTACACTGCCACCTAGTGGTTAACCCCTTCACTGCCAGTATGATTTACACAGGATTTAGTGCATTTGTATAGCACTGATTGCTGTATAAATGACAATGGTCCCAAAAATGTGTAAAAAATGTCCGTTGTGTCTGCCATAATGTCGCAGTAATGATAAAAATCGCTGATCGCCGCCATTTAAAAAAAAAAAATTATTAATAAAAATGCCATAAAACTATCCCCTATTTTGTAAACGCTATAACTTTAGCGCAAACCGATCAATAATTGCTTATTGCGATTTTTTTTTTTTACCAAAAATATGTAGAAGAATACATATCGGCCTAAACTGAGGAAAAAAATAGTTTTTTTATATATTTTTGGGGGATATTTATTATAGCAAAAAGTAAAAAATAATGTGTTTTTTTCAAAATTGTCGTTCTTTTTTTGTTTATAGCGCAAAAAATAAAAACTGCAGAGGTGATCAAATACCACCAAAAAGCTCTATTTGTGGGAAAAAAAGGACATCAATTTTGTTTGGGAGCCACGTCGCACGACTGAACAATTGTCAGTTAAAGCGGCGCAGTGCCGAATCGCAAAAAGTGCTCTGGTCAGGAAGGGGGTAAATTCTTCCGGGGCTGAAGTGGTTAATGGCTGTGTCAGTGCTGTGTCTTGGCCTAGGCCAACAAGGCCCAGGCCTAGGGCGGCACTGTGCGGGGGGGCGGCAAAAGGCCGCACCCCCCCCCCCCGAAAATGGCAGCGGCGCCCTCTTCCTAACTGCCGCACAGTAGGGCCACCATCTGGGGAGTACAGCTTAGCAGTGCAGTGGCGTCCCGGGTGCCGTCAAGCCGTCCCTCCGTAAAGCTGTGATTCTGTCTCTGATTGGCCCTCTGCTGTGGCCAATCATGGGGAGGAAAACAGCGGTCAGGAAGCTGGGCGGCGGCACGGTAAAACCAATTAGAGCCGCTCTCTCTCTTCGGCTGACAGAAAGGGGAGGGGGGGGGCGAGAGGGGGAGTTCTCTGGTAAATTGAGCAGCAGCGTTGTGACAGGGAGAGGAGAGATGCGGGTTGTCTGTGTATCTCCCCCCCCCTCGCCTCCCCTCCCCTTTCTGTCAGCCGAAGGGAGAAGAGAGAGAGAGCGGCTCTAATTGGTTTCCCTGCGCCGCCGCCCAGCTTCCTGACTGCTGTTTTCCACCCCATACTTGGCCACAGCAGAGGGCCAATCAGAAGACTCTGGGGGCATCATGGGAAAAGTAGTCCCTGAAGAGTGATGACCCCTGTGTGTCCACAGACATCATGCTACAGCCCCCAGCATGCATGCACTCTGCTGAGGGGGGGTGTTAGAGGAGAAAAAGAGAGTACTGTGCTGGGGGATGCCAAAGAGGGAGCCACGCTGTACCCGCGCCACCAGAGAGCCACGCTGTACCCGCGCCACCAGAGAGCCACGCTGTACCCGCGCCACCAGAGAGCCACGCTGTACCCGCGCCACCAGAGAGCCACGCTGTACCCGCGCCACCAGAGAGCCACGCTGTACCCGCACCACCAGAGAGCCACGCTGTACCCGCACCACCAGAGAGCCACGCTGTACCCGCACCACCAGAGAGCCACGCTGTACCCACACCACCAGGGAGCCAGCCACAGTGTTCCCGCACCACCAAAGAGAGAGCCACGCTGTACCCGCACCACCAGAGGGGGAGAAAGATAAAGTCACTGCCAGGGTACAGACATGCTACACTACTGACCAGAGTCAGCCTGGGCAACCCAGAGTGAGCAAACGTCCAGCCGGAGGGATCACTGTTGCGGTTTCACCGGGTCTGGTAAGAGCCTGTTGGTCATTATTCATTACTGTTCCCAGGGACTGAGCCATTAGGAAGTGCCTAACCTAATATCCTCTAGGCCTTGTTGACCGCCATAATGAGCTCCAACGCTGGGCCTCCAGTCAAAAAATTAAGGGGGATGACACAATTTTTACAGCTCCAGGTGACACCAAACCTAGTGACGCCACTGTCCCGGAGCCCACAAGTTCCGGCACTGAGCTTCGGTAACTGGCAGCCAGAGTGCGCTAGCGTGGGCACCCAGGACATCTGCCACCTGGGGTCCCACAAGCGGCGATCGGCTTTCCGTAGCAGCCGCCACCTCTCTCCCCACTGTCAGCCACACACACTCCTCAGCTCCTCCTCCTTCTCGGCTCCAATGTTCTAGTGTACACAGCCAGGAGGAGAAGGAGCCACAGAGGAGGGACACGACTTCAGTGCATGAGCCGCGCTGCTGCTCTGAGGTCTGTGTATAGTTTACAGTGGAGGGGGACACAGTAACCGGAAAGGGGGCAGATAACAGATGCACACATGGATGAGGGGAGGGGGGTAAGGGGATATGTGCTGGGTGCTTTGGGAGGGGAGAGGATATGTGCTAGTGGGGGGGGTCTGATCCTCCCCTGCCAAAGCAACTAGCACATATCCCCTTACCCCCCAAATGAAAAGATGCCGCATGCCTCTCTGTCCTCTTCCCGCGGCGTCCCTCTGTCCTCCTCCAATGAAGACGACAGGGCGGATTTTTAAAAGAAAGGGGTGTGGCCTTGACAGGAAGGGGTGGGTCATATTTAAATTAGGGGGTGCGCAAGCTCAGTCAGGCCTAGCCCAGCACAAAACCTAAATACACCACTGGGCTGTGTGTTGAGTTATTTTGAGGGAACATCAAATTTACACTGTTATACAATCTGTACATTCACTACTTTTACATTGTAGCAAAATGTAATTTCTTCAGTGTTGTCACATGAAAAGATATAATAAAATAAATAAAATATTTACAAAAATGCATACCTCCCAACCGCCCCAGATTCCGCGGGACCTTCCCCCGATTTGGGTAAGTCCCGGGGTCCCCCAGACCTGGGCTGAAGTCCCGGAGCCAGTGGCTCTGTGCCCCCCCCCCCAATTAAAAGAAAGGGAGCAGTCTGGAATGCAGGGGACATTGACGGACTGAGCCACTGTAGCACTGGCTCCGGCTCCGCCTCCACCTGATCTGACTCTACTCCTTGTCACTGGTTGCTATAGCCGCCTGGCGTATAGAAACCAGTGACGTCACGGCTGTGACTCCCTGACTGCCCAGCATCAACTTTTAACTTCCTCCTCCGCGTCTTAATCAGCTGCCCTTTGAGTTGAGTCCCGCCGTCACTCCCCTGTCATGGTCCTGCTGGTCCGGTGGTGGCGGGGTGCAGGACAGTGCAGGACAGCGAGCGATATCTAGCTGTGGAAACTTCAAACTGTGGGCGGCCCTGGTGAGCAGCATGAGGCTCAGCCGCGGAGGCTGGCTAAAAATAGGGAGTGGGAGAAGACCTCACCGCAGCATCCCCTGGCACCGAGTCCCAGGGCCTGCCTGCACGCCTCCAATGTCCGCTCCCAGCTGTCACTCTCATCAGCAAGAAGACAGGCTGACCAAGAGCCCAGAGGACTGGCGGGAGGTAGGTGCATTACAGACACACCTACCCACAGACGGGGGCACAACAGGGACTGCAGGCAGGGCTAGGGGATCTCACCCACCCCCCTCTCTCTCATCCACCCCCCTCTCTCTCAACGAACCCCCCTATCTCTCAACGAACCCCCCTATCTCTCAACGAACCCCCCTATCTCTCACCCACCCCTATCTCTCTCACCCACCCCCTCTCTCTCTCACTCACCCCCCCTCTCTCTCATGTCCCTCACTCTCCCTGACCCCCTCTCTCTCACCCACCCCCTCTCTCTCACCGAACCCCCTCTCTCTCACCCCCTCTCTCTCTCTCTTTCTCTCACTCACCCACCCTAATCTCTCTCACTCACCCCCCTCTCTCACCCAACCTCCTCTTTCACTCCCTCTCTCTCACCCACCCCCCTCTCTCACCCCTCCCCCTCTATCACCCCTCCCTCACTTTCTCCCCCCCCCTCTTTCCCTCCCCCCTCTCTCTCACACCTCCTCTTCTACCCCATTCTCACACCCCTCTCCCACTCCTCCCCTTTCTTGCATGCAGGCAGGGGGAACCAACTACTGACTAACAGGTGACAGAAAGTGCCAGAAAAGCTCTGCCTCTGAACCCATCTCCCCAGCACTGCCACTCATCCACCCCAACCACTGCAACTGATCCCATCCTCCTAATGAAGGACTACGGGTCCCAGCATGAACCTGTGAGATATAAGGGTTCATACTGGGAATTGTAGTCCTTTTTGGAGGCATTCTTAGAGTTGAAGAGTTCATGTGGGAACTTGTAGTCCTTAATTTTTGGGGGATGTGACACAAAGGTGGAAGACTGCAAGTCCCAGCATGAGCCCTTTAGAGCTAAGGATGTGACATACCCCCCCAATGGAGGGGTAGGAATCAGGTAGGTCAGTGTAATGTTCAGTGTAGAGATCAGGTTGGTCAGTATAGTGGACAGGTAGGGCAGTGTAATGGTCAGTATAGTGGACAGGTAGGGCAGTGTAATGGTCATCCTAGGAATCAGGTAGGTCAGTGTAGTGGTCAGTATAGGAATAAGGTAGGTTAGTGTAGTGGTCAGTATAGGAATCAGGTAGGTCAGTGTAGTGGTTATTGTAGGAATCAGGTAGGTCGGTGTAGTGGTCATTGTAGGAATTGGGTAGGTTAGTGTAAGGGCCAGTATAGGAATCAGGTAGGTTAGTGTAGTGGTCATTGTAGGAATCAGGTAAGTCAGTGTAAAGGTAATTGGAGTGCATTCTATTTTTGAAAAAAAAAAAAAAATAGAGAGAGAGAGAGAGAGAGAGGAGGGGGGGGGGGCATTAGTAAGAGAGGAGGGGGGAGTTGGTGAGAAAGCTGTGGGGGAATTTGTAAAAGAGGAGGGGGATTACTCAGAGAGGAGGGGGGCATTGGTGAGAGAGCTGCGGGGAGCATTGGTGAGAAAACTGGGGGGGGGGGATTGCTGAGAAAGCTAGGGTGGGAGCATTGGTGAGAGGTGAGAAAGCTGGGTTTTGTTTAACGTCCCCCTTAAGCCCCTCCCACCATTAAGATGTTAGCCACACCCACATTTTGCAGTGATGCACGTGGCAGCTCATTTACTCCCTCATTTGCCCCTCATTCTGAAGTTCAAAAGTTGGGAGGTATGAAAATGTGAGGGGTGTACTCACTTTTGTGAGTCACTGTGTGTGTGTATGTATATAGGTATATATGAATATACCTATATACACACATGCGCGCATGTGTGTTTGAGCTTTGGGATGCACACCCTAATGTATTAGGCTACGCACACCAATGATCAGAAGTCAAGAGTCCCCAACCCTCCCTTACATCACAATGCACCCCCTTACCTTGTGCTGCTGACAGGAAGAAGCTGGAGGGCGGGGCTGGGCAGTAGAAAGTGCAGGGTCTGGAGGAGGACCAGAGGAGGGCTGTAACTCAGTTGCTGGAATCTGCTGAATGTTGAGACCAGGGGAGGCAAAGATGAGGAAATGCTGCAGCTGCACAGAGGCGCAGGATATGTAGCAGGAGTTCTGTCTTCCTTTCTGCTGAGAAGGGGGGCAGAGACTGGATCTGGCGGAGGAATTCTGTCCCACTACTGAGACAATGTGGTGGTGGAGTCAAGGGGGGTATTGCAGCTGCAGAAGAGGTGCAAGGGCCACATGACCTGTCAGGGTGGATTCCGCCTGCGGGCCTTGTCTTTGACACATGTGATCTGGGGGAATTTAGTTATGTCCTACTCCACCTGGTGTGAAAGCTGTGCCTACTTCTTCTCACCTTTTTAGGATTTCTTCAATTTAGCTGCCTGCTTCTTTCTAGGTTATTATAAATGGGAAAAAAACTCCTGAATGGATCAAGGAGTGACATAATAATGTAAAGCAAATATGAGGAGTATCAGTGCATAATTTAAAGAAGGTGGAGGGTATAGGGTTAAGGTAATATTGTATACAAAAGTTCATGACCATTCCACATATAATATGAATAGCAATAGTCCCAAGAAAACCTGAAAGAGATTGAGCCCAGAAACAGTCCTTTGGATGAAATAGAAGCAGTATTTTCAATCGGCTAATACCCAACAGTCCGTATATACAGTAAGCGGGAATATCAGCCGAGAAGAAAGTGTAAGAATACCCTGAAAAGGAAAGGTTACTCCACCTTGTGCTGTAAAGTAGGGCACTCACCTGATAATTTTGCCCCCGATTAAGGTGGTCAAAATAGGCTTTATGAACGTAATGGAACATCAGTAGCCCTATTGTTTGTATGGAAGGTGCTTCAGGCACCTCTGCCTGTCATCAGGGATGCACGTCCTCAGTCAGAACTCTGACACACTCCGCCAGGTTATATATCATATGTGTAAAGTGGAAAAACGACCCTAACGTAATCCAGTTAAAAGCATTTGAGTCTAAAATATTTCACTTACATAGTAGCAGTAGTATACAAGCACATACGAAGTTACATCAAACAAATCTTCTCGCCAGAACCATGATGGCTGCAATCGGCCACGAATGCAATTTTTAACTTTTGACTTTTTGGTTCCAATTTAATTTATTTTTTATTTTTTTCTCATTTTAGTTTTCATTTCTTATCAATTTCTTATCAATTGTTTAACATTGTTTACACAATGGGACTGGATTTGAGTTCAGTTCATTGGTTTTTAATTATAGCTTAGTATTTTTTATATTTTTATTATATTAAGAATTTGCAGGATTCACACAAACATTTGATCCTGTAACGTTGTTTATTTTGAATTACTGTGGACATGTTACATCTACAGACATTTTTTAATTTCTTCTATTTCTAAAATGACCACTAGATGGCGATCACATATGGATAGTATAAGTATCCCTGAAATTCAATTAGGCAAAGAGGATAATCTCCTTCTCCATTCTCTGCTTTAAACTACCATTGGCGACTGTCTGGATCCTCTCCGAGGGTTTTCCTATATTAACTGTGTGGTGGCTTTGTGCCCAGGTTTGTTTATGATGAAATGCTTTTGGCGGAGCTAGGACATACAACGTGGAACTCACCGCGCATGCACGGCCGATGGCGGCCATTTTCGGTACTGGCCAGAGGATTTGTTTGATGTAACTATATCACATGTGCTTGTATACTACTGCTACTACATAAATGCAATATTTTAGACTCAAATAAATGCTTTTAACTGCATTAAGCTATGGTAGTTTTTTCCGTTTTACACATACCATATATAACCTGACGGAGTTCTGACTGAGGACGTGCATCCCTGATGACAGGCAGAGGTGCCTGAAGCACCTTCTATACCAACAATGAGACTATTGATGTTCCATTACGTTTCACTAAAGCCTATTTTTAACCACCTTAGTCGGGGTCAAAATTATCTGGTAAGCCCACTACTTTATATCACAAGGTGGAGTGACCTTTCCTAGAGGGCTTTTCAGGGTATCCTCACACTTTCTTTTCAGGGTATCCTCACACTTTCTTTTCAGGGTATCCTCACACTTTCTTTTCAGGGTATCCTCACACTTTCTTTTCAGGGTATCCTCACACTTTCTTTTCAGGGTATCCTCACACTTTCTTTTCAGGGTATCCTCACACTTTCTTCTCAGGTGATATTCCCACTTATATATGGACTGTTGGATATTGGTTGAAAATACCGCTTCTATTTCATCCAAAGGACTGTTTCTGGGACTATTGATGTTCACATCATATGTGGAATGTTCATGAATTAACGTTTCATATTGGATGAATTCTCATAATACTGTTATATTTGTATGCACGTTGCACTTTATTATTGATAGCGCTGCACATTTTATATATTAATTTTGATGTACTGCACCATAGTATAGTGCTAGCAGCTAATTTTCAAATTCAGGCTCAAGCCTGAAGAGATCTTTTTTGATAAATATTATATACAAGAAGATATGGCACTGGGGGGCATCATCTCAATATATACTAATCTAATTACCGCATATACTCGAGTATAAGCCGACCCGAATATAAGCCGAGGCACCTAATTTTACCACAGAAAACTGGGAAAACTTATTGACTCCCGTATAAGCCTAGGGTGAGAAATGCGCAGCTACTGTAAGTGGAAAAGAGGGTCAACAATGCCCATTTGCAGCCTCACTGTGCCCATTTGCATGAATCACTGTGCCCATTTGCAGCCATAGGTCCCCCGAACTTCACACTCGGTAGTTAAGGGTTCCTAGATGCCCCCTAGCTGCAGCCAAAATTTGGAGTCTCTGGACCCAAAGGGTCCCGAAATGACATTGCTGCAGATGGATACAGTTGACCGACCATATCTTGGGGACGCTTGGTGCTAAGAACCCCAAGTTTGCTGTGCATATCCTGTGGAACTAGCACTACAACATATTCAAAGCTGGGGTTCCTATCACTAAGTGGCCCCGAGATACGGGGCCCCAAAATCAGTTCGGAAAATGTCAAGCATTTTTCTGCAGCAGAGAATGACATTTTCGGAACCGAATTTGGGGCCCCGTATCTCAGGGCCACTTGGTGCTAGGAACCCCAGCTTTGGATATGTTGTAGTGCTAGATCCGCTGGGTTTACACTCCAAATTTAGGGTTCCTAGCACCAAGTGGCCCTAAATTTGGTTCGGAAAATATCACTCTGCTGCAGAAAAGTATATTTTTGTGCTGAAAACACCCCCCTCGGCTTATATTCGAGTCAAGCACTTTTCTGCAGCAGAGAATGACATTTTCCGAACCGACTTTGGAGCCCCGTATCTCGGGGCCACTTGGTGCTAGGATCCCTAAATTAGGTGTGCAAACCCAGTGGATCTAGCACTACAACATATCCAAAGCTGGGGTTCCTAGAACCAAGTGGCCCCGAGGCCCCAAAGTCAGTTCGGACAATGTCAAGCACTTTTCTGCAGCAGAGAATGACGTTTTCTGAACCGAATTTGGGGCCCCGTATCTCAGGGCCACTTGGTGCTAGGAACCCCAGCACCAAGTGGCCCCGAGATACGGGGCCCCAAATTCGGTTCAGAAAATGTCATTCTCTGCTACAAAAAAGTGCTTGACTCGAATATAAGCAGAGGGGGGTGTTTTCAGCACAAAAATATGTGCTGAAAAACTCGGCTTATACTTGAGTATACTAACCCTACTCAGTAACTTGTGGATATGAACAAATATACTGATGACTGGCTGCAAGATGAATGTGTGCAGTCCTAGACCAACTGCTGCTGGAGGTGACTGGGCCGTTTGGAGTGACCGTGTTTGTGAAGACACAGCTCCTTCTTGTATGCTTTTCCTTTGAGCGTGCATGCTCTCCCACAGACCAGGGGAGGGGATGTTGGAGCCCAGGCACATCACTTGCTTTTATCTGTATGGGATTTTGTGTGATATGAGATGGACCTTTATCTTTCTGGAACAAACACAAACAAAAACCATGTTCCAGTCCTGAGGAAGCGGAAAGAAATCTGTGAAACGCGTAGACTGTTTTGTACTTATTTTTTTTGTGTCTTTGAATATACAGTATATTTTTTCATAATACAATAGTAAGGTCCTATCGCCTTATAAAGAATTTTTTTTTTTTTTGGGGGGGGGGGGTTGTTTTTAAGTTTTGAATGCAATAAATTATATAACTTTTTCATTTATATGTTTGTAATAATTATGAGCTTAAGTGTATCCCTAGGTGGGCATATTTAAATATCCCATTCACAAGTTACATGAGTAGGATTAGTAACATTGTGCATAGCACTGAAGCAGGTTCGGAGTAGCATAGTGGACAAATTAAAGGAGGCATTAGGAGAACCATTTTGGGTGTTGTAAAGCAATTACGAGGGTAACAGTACTTAATTTAAAGCAGGTATGGGGAGTAACAGTGGATAATGTAAAGCATGGATGATGAGTAACATAGTGGATAATTTAAAGGAGGCATTAGGAGTACCATAGTGGATAAGGTAAAACAAAGGTTCAATTGCTGTTAGCTCCATCTTAAGCTAAAACAACTTTCTTCTAATGTTTAAGACAAATTTTCTTGTACCTTCACCCCCCATTTCTTGCAGAGGAGGATTCCACCTCCCTCCGGTCTGTTATATAATGGATGAGTTAAAGCAATACTGTAAAGAACATAAAGTAGTTTATTGAAAGAAATAAAACATGAATTTGTATGAAAGATACAAACTACACAGCAGATAATGCAGAATCAAGTTTCTCCCCTGAGGCCACCAGCAAATCTTTCACCTATCTGCTGATCCTTTCATAGATGAACAGATGACGATGAGAAATCAGTTCTGCGGTCCTGGGTAAGTCTATGAGATAGTCGTATCTTAATCTTTCCTATTTACAATGCAGCCGAAGTACTTGAATCTGTCATGGTCATCCCACAATCAGAAAAGTGCAGAATATCAGTCACCACCAATAAGAATCTACTGCCACCTTATGGTGCTAATTGCCAGGGTCCCGTAAAAAAAAAAAAAAAAAAAAAAGGTGCAGCAAACTTCCATTGTTCTGGTGAAAATCTTACACAGATGACATGTTTTTCTTATTGCTTTTACTCAGATGCCTCTGGCAGTTTCTTTATGTTACATGATGCAAGTAAACCCAAGAATAAAATGGTAATATATTGCAGCTTACCAGTCCTTAGATGTGATGGCTACATTTGTTTTCTTTTTTCTTGTCATTTTTACCCCCTTTGTTCTTTCACGTGGTGATCCTGCCAATAACACACTTCCTGTCCTAGGATGACAACGCCCACTCATTGTACTGTATCTATAGAGGGGCAGCATTGTCATCCTAGGATGAAACCACAGGACATCTCCTCCATCCCATGACATATTGGGAAAGTATTTCTAGTCCAGAACTAGCAGGAAACAATGTAACTGATAACAGTGAATCACAAAGTTTATAGCTCAAAAGATTTCTGTGAGGACTAACAAGTATTCATTGAACTGATAGAACAAAAAACACTTTCAATTGTATATTTAAGAGACCAAAAAGGCACATCAAAATACGAGAGGAAACAGCTAGACTTTACCACGTGCTGAAAGCTGCGCTAAGCATGTGTCCACCATAAACTATATGATGATTTTGAGGTATTGAAACCACCTAAGGCATCAGAAAGGCTGCTTTCACACCTGTGCGATGCATTTACGGCGTTTTTTTGGTGCATTTATCACACAACATCATAGGACAGTCCATTCACTTGACTCATGTACTTTTTTTGGGCATTGAGCCAAGCAGATTTTGCGATGCATGTTTTGTTGTACAGTAAATGTGCAACAAAATTCTAGACTGCTACCCATGTTTGGAGTGCCAATATTAGACAAGAAATATTAGAAGAAATAACGGCAGCGCAACTGTGATGCATGTTTGCCGCAATTTTCACGCGTTTCCAGAAACACACATAGAAACACGCATGAAGGTGTGAATGCAGTCTTAGAGAAGTCATATACTTTCTGAAGGAGTCTCATTTCTCCTCTGGTTATGGTCATGTGATGGATGCCATGTCATTGATCATGTGGTCCCTGCAGAAGGGGATAACAGCTGTTTAAGCAGAGCACCTTATTGGCTGTCTCTTTCCTGCCTGCCTAAGCCTCTTTAGCAGCGATCATGTGACCTGCGTCGGAGGAGGGAAGACAAGCATTTGACGTCTCTCTGTGGTACCTCCGAGGGTGATTATAGAACCTGAAAAGCATACAGAGGGTGGAAGTCACTTTACATGATAGGAACCTGTTTCTGGTTGCCAAATTCAGCAGAGATTTAGCAAAGTGTTACTAAAAATGCTCCCTATGTACTCTATAAATATAAAATTATTATTTTAATATTTCATACTTCCCAAGAATATTCTAGAAGGGAAATTATAGAAATTTTAAGACAAAGTGTTGAATACTATTGATGGATTTAAATCTAGAGGGCACTCATACAGTTAATTTCTACACCATGTTGGAAGGGGCTCTAAGATAGAAGAACGCTATTGAACATGATGGGTTTCTTTATCATCATGTTCGATCGCGTTCTGCTATCTTAGAGCCCCTTCCAACATGGTGTAGAAGTTAACTGTATGAGTTGTTCATTATACTATACTGTTTTTTAACTATATATTTCATGTAAGTTTTTGAATAAAGCTATGTATTTTTTAATTTTTTTGTTACTTGTGTTACATAAATACACCCCCCCCCCCCCATACAATCCCTGGGGCAATTTTTCTCTACTTTTCCCGTAATATATTTGGGATGATGTGAGGGGCTATATACAGTTATACTCTGTTTATTTTTGGTTTGGTAGTCTGATATTTTTATACACTCTGCCAGATTCATCTATTTATCATTCATCTAGCAGTCTCTTGGCTAATTTTCACCCTTTTTTACAACAGCAATAAAAATAACCCAGAGAGATCTACGCAAAGACAGATTTTGCCAATTTAAGTATAGGTTCTGTCTGCCAATTTGCCACATCCTAAACTAGCTGTAATATCAGTGGATAAGTGGCAGGATCTTTTTGCAAGGTGACAAATTTTCTCTCCACACTTTAAATTTTGTTTTTCAGCTTTTTTTGGACAGCTTTTTGAGATTAAGATTTCCTTTTTCATGTTTTCACATATTGGGGGAACATAGGTAAAATGTACCATCAGAACGGAAGTTGTGAGACAGCTGTCCATGTTTATAAAGAGGCCCTGGGGTTTAGCCTTAGTGGCCACTCAAAGCTCAGAAGTGTCATTTGGTCACCCGGCTGTTAGGGCTGTGGCCACCATTGTTAACTGGTAAACTCTGCGGAGTCCCACTACTGAGAGGAGGAATTCTTTAAGAATTGTCCATGCATCTGCCTTGTTTTTGACCTTTCCTGTGCCAGTCTGCCTGGTATGGAGTAATGGAGGAAGTCTCTCAGTAACAATACAGTCTGAACTGTGAGAGATGGACTCAGTTCTCATAGTGGATATGTTTGGCAAGACAGCTGGCATTCATCTTGGTGTTGTAGAGCTCCTCAAACAGCCTGTTCTGCTTGGTGGAGAAATACTGTTTCCAGTCTCCAACAGTGCCTGTGACAAAAGAGAAATCAGGGGTTACACAAAATAATAAAAGGTTGCTCCAACAAAATATCAGATTTCATTTACAGGTGGAGTCTATTGAGCCTTCTATCTTTTCAAACTCAAGAGGTGAGATTGTCTCGCCATGATTTCCATTCTTCTCCCCCACTTTGGATGTACGTGGAGATGCGCACATGTTTACAGTAATCACTAGACTTAAAGTGGTTGTAAACCCTGTTACACCACTTGTACCTACAGGTAAGCCTATAATAAGTCTTACTTGTAGGTACTGTAAATATCTTCTAACCCTGCACGGTTTACGAGATATTTAACATATACACTTGTGCCAACGTCATTGGCGCATGCGCACTGAATTAAAAACCGGCTTGATCGTGCCGTTTCTAAAGGGCCTGTGCCATATTCCACTGTTTTAAGCTTTATGTGCATTCAGGTATTTACGACTGATGTCTGCTGGTTCTCTGAATGGAGAGGGTGACAGTTTTACGACAGGCCTGAACATCCTGCCAGGCCTACATGAGCTGTTTTTACTGAACTAGGCAGTGGTGGCGGGGGGGGGGGGGGGTTGGTTAAGGGGGCTGGGGGGGGGGGTGAGAGAGGCACAGCCGACAGGAATCTCATTGAATGGAGTGCAGTGCTGGTGTCTTGCCAAATACTGTCCCCCATCCAAAAGTGTCCGCCCTGTACTGCGCAGGCGCAGTACAGAGGACAAAGGAGAGCCGAAAATCTCCGAAGTTCAGCTGTACACGGCGCCCGCACTTTTATTCTTACCCTGTGTCCAGGTTCATTCCCTACTATCCAAGTGGACATAGAGTAGGAATAAATAGATGCCGAGCGCAGCGAGGCCGTGCCCGAAGCGTGGCGAGTGGCCCTCTTGCAAAGCCATCACTAATAAGTGCCCAAGCGCCATGTACAGCTGATGGTCAGCTGATCAACTTCGGACACTTTCGGTATCTCCTTCTCCTCCGGACTGCGCAGGTGCTGCGCCTGCGCCGTACGGGGCAGACACTATCTGATAGGAGGACACTTCTCGTCAGAACACCGGAACTTGGTCTGGCACTAGCTCCATCCCCAGGACATATTTACTGGATGGATGGGAGTGGAAGTATGTTGTGTCGGGGTCACAGGTGGACCGAGACCCAGGCACACTTGTCTAAACCTGAACTGTCCGGGGCAATACCGGACAGGTTGCAACCCTAACTGGGGACAGACTTGGTCTGGGGACAGTGTCCTCAGTCCGGGGACTGTCCTCGGTGACCGGGGACTTCTGGACAGCCTGCCGCTGAGAGCCTAAGCCAGCTGCTTCCTCCCCAGCCCAGTGTCACTAGAAAGCTCCGGCACTAATGCTGCAGCAAGGAGGTGAGTATGTGTGTTTGTTATTTTCAATTCCCACACATCTCCCTTATGCCCCGTACACACACGGTCGGATTTTCCGATGGAAAATGTCCGATCGGAGCGTGTTGTCGGAAATTCCGACTGTGTGGGCTCCATTGGACATTTTCCATCGGATTTTCCGACACACAAAGTTGGAGAGCAGGAGATAAAATTTTCCGACAACAAAATCCATTGTCCGAAATTCCGATTGTGTGTACACAAACCTGACGGACAAAGTGCCACGCATGCTCAGAATAAATAAAGAGATGAAAGCTATTGGCCACTGCCCCGTTTATAGTCCCGACGTACGTGTTTTACGTCACCGCGTTCAGAACGATCGGATTTTCCGATAACTTTGTGTGACCGTGTGTATGCAAGACAAGTTTGAGCCAACATCCGTCGGAAAAAATCCTAGGATTTTGTTGTCGGAATGTCCGAACAAAGTCCGACCGTGTGTACGCCCTATTAGTCTTCCGGCAGCTAGATGTGTAATGAAAAAGTACTTGAGAAATGTGCAAAATGTGTCAAGGTCTCTTCTTTGATGAATATTTACCTGTGCGTGTCTGTGCATTTCTACAATAAACTTATAGTCATGCAAGAGAATTAGTTGGTTTTATTACACTGAAACTAATACTGAAACAAGAACACATATCTTCAAAACAATGTTAGTTATTTTTAGTCTAATGAGATTTATGAAATCTCATTGAAAATTGTAGTCACATGGCTGAAAATATGTAACAAAAAAGGAGAGGGCACAACCAATTCAGTGTAGAGGTACACTATATTGCCAAAAGTATTGAGACACCTGCCTTTACACGCGCATGAACTTAATGGCATCCCAGTCTGTAGGGTCCAGTACTGAGTTGACCCACCCTTGGCTGCTATAACAGCTTCAACTCTTTTGGGAAGGCTGTCCACAAGGTTTAGGAGTGTGTCTATGGGAATGTTTAACCATTCTTCCAGAAGCGCATTTGTGAGGTCAGGCACTGATATTGGACGAGAAGGTCTGGCTTGCAGTCTCTGCTCTAATTTATCCCAAAGGTGTTCTATCGGGTTGAGATCAGGTCTCTGTGCAGGCCAGTCAAGTTCCTCCACCCCAAACTCACTCATGCATGTCTTTATGGATCTTGCTTTGTGCACTGGTGCACAGTCATGTTGAAATAGGAAAGGGCCATCCCCAAACTGTTCTCACAAAGTTGGGAGCATGATATTGTCCAAAATGTCTTGGTATGCTGACACCTTAAGGAGTTCCCTTTAAAGGGCCAAGCCCAACCCCTGAAAAATAACCCCACACCATAACCCCCCACCAAATTATTTGGACCAGTGCAAAAAGCAAAGTCCATCAGAAGAGTTCCCCTCTTCTGATGTGTGGGCAGGCTTGAGAAAGGGGCCTGACGTATCATCCTCAGCAGTCATGATTTTACTGCTGCTCTGCTACATGTCTCTTCAATTAAACACCAGCTTGATTATGCTTCAAACTGCCATTAATACTCTATTTGGGAACTGCCAAAAGGACTTGAGGCTGACAGTTATGCACCTTATGCTTCGTATTAATGTGAGTGGACACATTACTTTTACTTTATTTAATAAACCTTTACACTGAATCAGTTGCGCCTTCTTTTTTGTTACATGTGCTTGGTCAGCTGGATTCACCCAAGGTCTCGTCCTATCAATGGGCTGCAGCCGCTGGTGGTGTGAAGACTTCTTGGATTGCCCTCCTGTTTGATGGACTGTGGACTATTACAGATAAATGTGAGGACTCTAGTGTTATGTTTTTGCACCATTTGTTTTATTTTTTGTGTACAAGATTTTTTAATAGAGTGCCAAAGGCTCTTAGGCTTGTGTAAAGCTTTGTGAAACAAGCCTTCTATATTAGGTTGGCGGGCATATGGTGGAAAAAAATAAACGCAAAATCCTTCTCCTGGTGTTAAAGCTTTGTGACTTGTGGCTGTTTATATCCAGCTGAAGAATGCATCACTAGTGTAGCACCCTCTACAATAGGTAGGTGCTAGCATAGGATTTTTTTTTTGCTAGGGAAACTGTCAGCACAGGTAAATTTAGGCAGGCCTATGCTTTGAGCTAGGCCTGTCTATTTTGATCTTGAGGCAGGGAGTGGTTATTGTAGCAGTGGGTGTGACCACCTGGGCTTCAGTGTTGAGGCACCCCCCCCTGCTTCCAGGGAGAATGTTCTGTAAGAGGGACAGGGCCTAGAACTGGAGTTGCAGGCAGCTCATGTGGGAACCCTGACCAATCCCCAATTGGAATTGGCTGGGGGCGGGCCTCCTATATAAGCTGAGGTAACAGGCCACTGGGAGGAGTTGTCGGCCGGGAGAAGTGAAGAATGGAGTACTAGACAGCAGCAAGAGGGCATCCCCATCTGGGGGGGGGTGCCAATCGCGGGAGGAGGCCCAGGAGAGCTGTGAGTGAAGTTCACCTTTACACGGTCATTGGTGAAGTCCTCATCATTACACGGTCATTGATGAGGAATTCCTGGAGCAGAGGGGCAGGAGAAGCTGTCGGAACGTATGGTCCGATTACGTTCTTCACCATGGACTCGGGGCAGAGAAAGGTCGGTGAGTGTACCACAGTGGAGTGCTGGATGTGGAGACATGCCAGGGAGTCTGTGAGGGAACTTCACCTTTACACGGTCATTGGTGAAGTCCTCATCTTTACATGGTCATTGATGAGGAGTCCTGGATCAGAGGAGAGACTGTGGGGGAATAGTGTCAAATCGATGAGGCCCAAGGGCACAGGATTTGCAAGCTGGGCTAGCTGGGAACAGTAGTCCACCGTTTAGCACATGCTTTTAAACTACTAGGCCTCCGGGAGAGGTACTACAGGCCTCTGGCCTAGTAGCAGCAACCATTCAGAGTCAGCATTAGAGACTATTCAGAGCGTGTTCTTTTGCATACAGAAGAAGATGTGGCAAGAAATAAAGGTGCTACAATACAAGATTGTGCAGGAGGAGAGGATTTCTGGGAACTTCCCCCCTACATGGTCATGGTGAAGTCCTCATCATTACACGGTCATTGATGATCAATTTCTGGAAGCAATAGTCTGCAGGAGTTACGTAGAGGAGGAACAATAGTCTGCATGGTGATGCAGGGTAAAGACTGTAGCTTTTACACATGCGCATCATTCCTTCAGGCTCAAATTAGGTTCTAATCTATAAAACCTATAAATATGATGGCAAAGTGTTTGATCTTCGGGCATCCCATATGCCCCTTTCCCCAACCAAGTTATACTGCCAAATAAACAAACACAAGCAAATAACTGATCATTGTCTCGGATGTGATATATGGAGGTCGGGCAGCAGGATAATATGATGGATGTTTGTTACTAGTGGAAACTACACGGCTACATTAGAAAAAAAAAAAACCTTTCCAGACCAGGATCTGTCACAAAGGGACCAATTTCCTCCCAGGGGTCAGGTTGGGGTTCCAATGGTCTGCCGAGAATTTGTGGTTTATTCCCAGGAAGGGGCTCCTATGTTCTGTTCAGAATTTGAGTTCACCCCAGAGGGATCAGGGGGAGATTCCAATTGCCTGCACCCAATTCACAGATGTCCCTGGGAAGTCAGGGACGGGTTCCTATGGTCTGGCCAGAATTTGGGATCACCTCAGGGAGATTTTCCTATTGTCTGCGCAGAATTCAGGGGTCACCTCTGGAGGGTCAGGAAGGAATTCCTATGGTCTGCCTAGGATTTGGGGTCACCCACCTTTCCGGAAGATCATTTTGCGGTTAGAAGTCAGAGAGCAGACGGTGTGATTCGGGTCACTCATTTCGTTCTCTGCATTGTTCTTCATCTCGGAAAATGAGGTTTTCTTGCAGATTTCGTGGATTTCATTGTCATTAATGTTTATTCCCAGATAAGAGCTGATTGCCCTCACTGATTTAAAGGGATTCTGAGAGGAAAGATAAAACATGTTAAGGGTGGAGTAACACAGGCGCCAGTTCTTGTTTGCAATCATTTATATGACTGCTATCGGTTGTACTGACTTCGGACTGGCTACTAGCGGTCACTCTGGATGATATTGTTAAAAGTACAATTTGCATTTTGTCTTATCGGATACAGACAAAGTTGTATCTAGTTTGAAAATCATCCAATCAGGCAGTGCCAATCACACACAGATATATGTTGTAGAATATCGATATATATCTACTAATCAAGAGATAATTGGACAAACCTTTTTCATGGATTCATAGTAGAGGAAGAGAGTCCCCATCTCATTCTGGTGTTCCTCCCAGCTCAGGATGTGGTCGAACCAGGATCCGTATACAACTGTGACACACACAGGAAGATCAGTTACATGTGGAGAGAAACATGAAGGCAACTGTAGATTCATTTTATAGCAGATCATCTTATTGTACTAAGACTTGCCAAAAAAACTCATCGTCACCAGTGACAGTGATTATCTGCTTGTGGACATGCTGCAACCAGACAGGCCAACCAACCAGTCTGTCAAGACATTGTCAAATGACTGATCGTAGACCGCACCATTAGGCCTCCGAGATTGGACAACACACACTTTAGAAGATCCAGAAGCATTTACAGCTTAGGGCACATTCGCACATGTGAGAGTTTTACCTCCAGTGTGTGTCCCCTCCTGCCTCAGCATGTCATAGTTTATTAGAACCGAACAAAGTAAAATAGAAAAAAAACAAAAAAAACTCAGCTACCATGATGCAATAGGAGCTCCTTCTACTGTACACTGTAGTCAGAAGGATGTAGTTGGCACATAGTTTGTTAGAGTGTTGGGCACTGAAGCTAGTCAGCCTTTGCTAGGAGAACAACAAGAATTTTGAAGAATTTTGTCTTTTGTCTGTTGATTACTGCCTGATGAAAGTGATCACCATCTGACTGTACACATTAATGGTCTGGGTAAGTGCACAATTAAAGTGTATGTAAACCCAAACAAACTTCTCTTTTTCGTCTGTTATAAAAACAAAAAAACACTTTCAATTGTAATTTTATTTGCTCAATAAGTGCATAAAAATATCTGTCAGTCCTGCTAGATATTTTGTGATTTGATACTTTCCTGTGCTGCACTCTTCTTATCAGTGATTCCCAGGTATCTTCTGTGGACTACAGAACATATCCCACGTACACTATATTACCAAAAGTATTGGGACGCCTGCCTTTACACGCACATGAACTTTAATTCTATCCCAGTCTTAGTCCGTAGGGTTCAATATTGAGTTGGCCCACCCTTTGCAGCTATAACAGCTTTAACTCTTCTGGGAAGGCTGTCCACAAGGTTTAGGAGTGTGTCTATGGGAATGTTTGACCATTCTTCCAGAAGTGCATTTGTGAGGTCAGGCACTGATGTTGGACGAGAAGGCCTGGCTCACAGTCTCCACTCTAATTCATCCCAAAGGTGTTCTATCAGTTTGAGGTCAGGACTCTGTGCAGGCCAGTCAAGTTCCATACCTCCCAACATTTTGAGATGGGAATGAGGGACACCTACTAACAAACGTTTGTAGGCATAGGATATGCCCCCTGTCACACCCCCTTAAAGGAGAATTAACCAAAAAAAAAGTTAATTAAGCCCACAAGGACTTTTTTTTACCACTACTATTCCTTTATATTAGCTTTGTAAAATTTAGCAATTTAGAAATTGGATAAAAGGTTTAGGACTGGGAAACACTTTTTGAAAGATAAAAAGTGCATTTTATATACAACTATATAGATCAGACCAAAATGAGGGACAAATGAGAGGGGAAAGAGGGACAGAGGGACATTGCTCCAAATCAGGGACAGCCCCTCGAAATCAGGGACAGTTGGGAGGTATGCAAGTTCCTCTACCCCAAACTCGCTCATCCATGTCTTTATGGACCTTGCTTTGTGCACTGGTGCACAGTCATGTTGGAACAGGAAGGGGCCATCCCTAAACTGTTTCCACAAAGTTGGGATCATGAAATTGTCCAAAATGTCTTGTATGCTGATGCCTTAAGAGTTCCCTTCACTGGATCTAAGGGGCCAAGCCCAACCCCTAAAAAACAATCCACACCATAATACCCCCTCCACCAAATGATTTGGACCAGTGCACAAAGCAAGGTCCATAAAAGACATGGATGAGCGAGTTTAGGGTGGAGGAACTTGACTGGCCTGCACAGAGTCCTGTGCAACCCGATAGAACACCTTTGGGATAAGTTAGATTGGAGACTTTGAGCCAGGCCTTCTCGTCCAACATCAGTGGCTGACCTCACAAATGCACTTCTGAAGAATGGTCAAACATTCCCATAGACACACTCCTAAACCTTGTGGACAGCCTTCCCAGAAAAGTTGAAACTGTTATAGCTGTAAAGGGAGGGCCAACTCAATATTGAACAATACATGCTAAGACTGGGATGTCATTAATGTTCATGTGTGTTTAAGGGCAGGTATCCCAATACTTTGGTAATATAGTGTATGTTATAGAGATGAGGAGAGGGGGAAGGTGTTCTGAAGTCCTGCTCTACTCCTCCATACATACAGTATAGTAAGTAAGCGTTACCACCTTAGGACAGGAAGTGTTACCGACAGGATCACCAAGTGAAAATAAAGGGAAACAATGCCCAAAAAAGAAAACTAATGCAGCCACCACAACTAATGACTGGAAGCTGCAATATAATACATTTTCAGATTCATGATATACTTGTTAACATGTGCAGCTGTGTGCAGGAGAGAGCACACATTCCTAAAAGTCATTCAAGGTTAATGGAGCTGAAGGCTGGGTGTACACGTTTAGATTTTATTGTTCAATTGTAGGGCTGAATGAAAAAATAATGAACGGATTTCCCCATCCACACTAGTGAAGTGGATAGAGGAATCCCTCTCCCGCAGGGGCATTGTATTCTGACTGCTGGTCTTGATTATTACTCTCCAATTCTAATTATTGTCTCTCCCATTTTGAATATTACCCACCAATACCTTCCAGTACTAATTATTCCCTCTCCTATATCATTATGATCTCTCAAATGTTGAGTATTACCCTACAATACCAATGATTACCTCCCCAATATTAATTATTACCTCTCCCATATTGATTATTATCTCTCCAATAGTTATCAATACCGCTTCCATATTGATTATTACCTCTCCAATACTGTTTATTACCATTCAATACTGGATATTACCTCTCTAATACTAATTATTATCTCCGCCATCTAGATCTGCGGAAATTAGGCGCAATGACGGTTAAAGTCAGGGCCACGTTACTATGAGTGTCCTTCAGACAGTCGCTCAGCACCCAAATCTTATATAACAGGGAACAAACACTGCTGTCCTAGGAGCATTAAATACCATCTGTTATCTTTATAGTGCTCTGCTTTCAGAATCATAAAGTTCCAAGGGAAATCAGAGACACCGATAGGCAATTGAAATCTGATTTATAGCACAACAATTTATTGGCAGCCCCTCCCAACCACACCGTAACTCCAGGATCCCTAAGGGTGGAATTCCCAGATGGGAAGTCACAGAGCCCGTTATCGGTTCTATCTTCTAATTAATGGGGATGGGGCTGCTATTTTACCCATGGCCGCCGCTAAGGTCATGGAGCCCTTGATATTGCTTCTGAGCAGGCCCCTCCTTTTCCTTCTGTATAGAACTGTATTGTAAAGTCACCCTTTTATTGTAAAGCACTGTGTAAACTGTTGGCGCTATATAAATCCTGTATATAAATAATAATAATAATATTAGCTCCCCCCTCTAATTATTGGGGGTAGAGGACTGGAAGTTTGCCCAATGTGGCCCCCACTTTCACCCTGCAAAAAACAGCTGTGAACCTGAGAAATGCTGCTCTCCCCTCACTGCACCCACAAAAACATCATTGTGTTTATCACTCAGAGCACATAAGGGGGCTGATTTACTAAAGAATCAAAGCATGTACTCTACAAAGTGGATGCAGCTTAATGAATAAGGTGAATCTGTCTTCACCCAAAGACATAGGGGTTGATTTACTAAAGGGAAAAGGACTGTGCACTTTGCAAAGTGCAGTTGCCCTCTTCAAAAGCAGTTGCTCCAGAGCAAATGGTAAATGAGCAGAAGCTCTGCTGACTTCTATCATCCAATCATGTGCAAGCAAAAATGCAGTTTTTTTAATTTCCCTTGCACGGGATTGGGTACTCTTTGCAAAGTGAAGCTTTACCTCATTTATTAAGCTCTGGAGCAATTGCACTTGCAAAGGGGAACTGCCCTCTGCAAAGTGCACAGTTTTTTTGCCTTTAGTAAATCAACCCCATAAAGTTGAGGAAAATCTCTCAAAAAATGACACATACCAAATAAATATAAGCCTTACAGGGGGTTTAACACTTTCATAGACTATTCAAAAGAAAGCCGTAAATATGTCTCTAGGTATACTTTAAGGGAAAATGTTCAATTATATGATCATTTATTTTCTGCTATCTTCCATGAAATCTAGTCAAGATCATGAAGTCATTGTATCTGCCACAATCATTAAAGAGATAAGTAAATGTACTTCAATATATTATATATATATATATATATATATATATATATATATATATATATATATATATATATATATATATATATATATATATATATATATATATATATAGAACAGAAATAGCCATTTTCGGTCACCTTGTCCATGCAGGAACATATCGAAGTAGGTGCTCCACATGTCAATAGTGGGCAGGTTGGGGTTGTCTCTGTAGTAATGGAATAAGGAGACGGCCGTGTCTTTGGGGTTACGGATGATGTAGATGGCCTGGAATGTGAAGTCACAGTCTTATTATCAGGGACATTTACATAACAACACATAATTAACAATATATGACCCAATTAATCCTGAACATAAAAAATATATTATTCCTTAGATATTATGTGACATCTAAGGCTCCTTTCACAATTGTGAGATGACAAAGTCACGCAACTTACATTGTGTCTTTACAGTGCGAGTTTTGTTGTGACTTTAAATTCTCTGGACCAAAGTCGCATAAAAAGTCAGACCAAAGTAGTGCAGGAACCTTTGCCGAAGTAGCTGCAACTTCAGTAGTATCAGAAGGAACGACTCTCAGACATTCATTAAGTTTCAAATGTCGGATCCCAAATCGTAGAAGTGTGAAAGGAGCATTAGTGGTACAGCGGTCACTAGAACCTTCACTGAAATTCAGAAAATTGTCAGGGGCTTTTGATACAAAATTACTTCTAGATATTTGTGATTCTTTAACAGAAACTCAACAAAATAATTGAGCAGTTCTATTTATTGTGTCAGCTAATACTAAACAGATTATCAAGACGGACATCTCTGGTGTCACCAGAATAGATTGTAAGGTCCTATGGACAGGGCTCCACATGTATCATCTTCTGTATGTAGATATCTCTCTGTATACCTTCCTTCCTGGTTCTTGATTGGCCAGCAGAGATGGCGTGACTATCACGCATACACAAGGGAGTCATTCATACTGGCACACTGTACATTTAATAGAAGATTATGAACAGGCAGGTAAGTTTTTTTGCCCTGTATGAATGAGGCCATGCCATGGCAAAAATCCATAATGAGCACAGGGACGTTTAGCCAAAACACAAACTTTATATGGTACTGCAAGGAAGAGACGCTAACACGGTCCTTGGCTTTATACATACCCTCCTTTCTTGAGAAAAAGCACGTAATTCCTCTTTCCCTTCCGGGGCTAATGAATACAAGGCATTCTCTGATTGGACTAGGTGAAGAGCAGGGGCAGCGACAATCGCCACATCATCCAATTAGAAAAAATCTTGTAATAATTGAAAGAAATACAAAGTGTTCTGTGAACTGTGGCAATGGTGAATGAGCAACTCCTTGTGATCAGTGGGGCAGCCACTCGGGACAGAGGACCTGAAGGATTGCAACAATCACTGTAGTAGTGCCAGTTACTACAGTAATTGTCAACTTCCAGAGGTTCCTCAGGTATGACATTTGCATGCTTACACCATACTGTCATACTAAAGCAAAGAAAATTTGCAATAAAAATTATATCTTGATTTCAGTTTAAAGGACATGTTTAAAGCTGAAGTTTAAATACTAAATTAAAAAAACTAACAAAACAAAACCCAATAATAAGAGGGCGGGACCTCATTTTAATTAAAGGAAGGGATTTAATTTAAGGGAAAACTAAATTTCCCTTGTGCTGGTTGTCATAGTTGACATCCTCTGTCCTGTGTCTAGAGCCCAGGGACCTTATCAAGAGTGCCAACTATGCCCGCCTTTCCATTCATAGAAGCTGTACTGTAAGATCCATAAATAAATAGAGGATGAGCAGATAAATGAAAGGTCTCCATTAATATAACACTTTCCATTCTTGAAAGCTATAGTAGAGCTCCTATGCATGGAGGAGGGGGCAGAAAGAGCAAATAGAGTTGGCACTCTAGATGAGTACCTGTGACAGGTCCCTCAGCTTTAACTATGCAGCACTGGAAGATTACGGCTGCAGGGTATGGGGGGTGTGGGCTAGAAGATTTCAGCTATGATAGCTGGCACCAGCACAAACAAAACTTTTGATTAAATATAAGTACTGTCCCTTGTGCTCATTTTTATAACCTTAAGTTTTACCTGAACTTAGGCTTTAAAGATATGAGTATAAAAATAAGATTTTGAGACATGTTACCCATTAATGACATAGTGGATGTTTTCAAACCCCTCTGAAATTTTCATCTTTATAAATCTTTGCCTCTATATAAGCAACTAGACATTAAGGCTGGGTTCACACTGTGTGCGGACACAGCTCACAGCAGGGGTCCGGTGCGTGTGTCCCTGCTCTCCGTTTCAGGGACGAATCAGGCTCGAATTTTTGCCTGAAATCGGACCTAAAACAGAGCCAAAAACGCACAGGACCCCTGTGCAATGCACTCCGTGACCGCCCCAGAGAAGTGTAAAACGACTCCATTGAGAGCCGGTCACAGTCTCCTGTCATGCGAATTGGATGCGAGAAACCCGCATCCAATTCACATCAGGTGTGAACCCAGCCTAAAGCTTTCACTGCAGTGGAGCTTCTGCCGATCTTATGTGCATCTACATATAATACCCTGCATGTCTCACCTTGCACTTCTTGGTCTTGAAGTCTTGGGGCAGCATGTCGTAGCCGAGGTGTGTTGGGATTATCCTCTTGGTGGTGATGTTGTTTAGTTCTTCCAGTTTGGAGATGTCTCCGAATTCGATGGGCGAGGTGAGGGTGACCTTCGAAGTGTAGAGGTGCTTTATGATCTCAGAAAGCCAGTGAGTACCTAGATGACCAATAGTTAAAAATAATTATCATCTACTATGGGGTTGATTTATGAAAACCGGACAGTGCAAAATCTGTTGCAGCTCTGCATAGAAATTAGGGCAGTTACTGATTAAAATTTTCGTGTTCGATTAATCGTTTTTTTTAAAATCGATTAATCGACTCATTTCGATTAATTATAACGCACATACAGATCCAACTACTTTTAGCTGATTTAGCACCGTTGTTATGGCAACAGCCAAAGCCGTAAATAGCGGGGCATGGCTAGGACATCACATGTCATAAACTCAGCCTCACCATGCCCATAATCGCAGCCTCACCGTTCCCATAATGCAGTCTCACCGTGCCCATATTTCCAGCCTCACCATGCCTATAATGCTGTCTCACCGTGCCCATAATCGCAGCCTTTCCATGCCTATAATCGAAGCCTCACCGTCCCCGTAATGCTGTCTCACCGTGCTCATAATGCTGTCTCACTGTGCCCATAATCGCAGCCTCACTGTGCCCATAATGCTGTCTCACCGTGCCCATAATCGCAGCCTCGCCATGCCTATAATGGCAGCCTCATCGTGCCCATAATGCAGTCTCACCGTGCCCATAATGCAGTCTCACCGTGCCCATAATCGCAGCCTCACTGTAGTCAGTGCCTGTGCCTAGATTACACAGTCTGCGGGCATCTCCCGCTGTGTGTCTCGGAGCTAAGTGTGAAAACTTTGGCCGCGCTGTGAGAAAAGTCCCGCCCTCCTCCTAGATCAGCTTGTGTGATAGACAGAACACTGCGTCTATCACACGAGCTGATCTAGGAGGAGGGCGGGACTTTTCTCACAGCGCGGCCAAAGTTTTCACACTCAGCGCGGAGACACACAGCGGGAGATGCCCGCAGACTGTGTATGGAATATGGTGGAGGAGGAGGAGGGAGCGGAGCGCTGCAGCCACAGCTTGGCCCAAAGCAGCCCCAGGGCAGGCAGCCTACCGATCAAAAAAATTAACGATTAATTGAGGAATTGATCGTTAATTTCCGCAGCCCTAATAGAAATCAATCAACTTCCAGGTTTTTTTGTTAAAGCTTGATTGAACAAGCTGAAGTTAGAAACTAATTGCTATCATGCATGGCTGCATCAGATTTTAAAGCGGAGTTCCACACAAAAATGGAACTTACGCTTTTCGGAACCCTCCCCCCCTCCGATGTCACATTTGGCACCTTTCAGGGGGGTGCAGATACCTGTCTAAGACAGGTATTTGCACCCACTTCCGGCATAGACTCCCATGGGAGTCTATGCCTCTTCCCGTCCCCACCGCGCTGTCTGCTGGGAACACACAGCTCCCAGGAGAGAGCGGGGACCACTTGGGACGCGCAGCGCGACTCGCGCATGCACAGTAGGGAACCGGGAAGTGAAGCCGCAACGCTTCACTTCCTGATTCCCTCACCTAGGATGGCGGCGGCAGCTGCCGAGAACCGAGCGGGTTCTCAGCGTCCCCTGCCGACATCGCTGGACCCCGGGACAGGTAAGTGGCCATGTATTAAAAGTCAGCAGCTGCAGTATTTGTAGCTGCTGGCTTTTAATATTTTTTTTTTTTGGCGGTGTGGGTGAACCCCCGCTTTAAGTCAATCTCTATGTGCAAAGTAGTACCAGTTTGAAGGAAACCCCACAACCTTTGGAAAATGCAGATTCCCTGGCCATTATGCAGAATTTCAACTTTTTCCAAGCTGGAATACAGATCAGGAGTTAGGCTTGATTCACACCTATGCATTTTTAGTGCTTTTTGCATTTTGCAGATTTGCAGTACAGGACGTGTTCCATAGGAAACCATGTTAAATGGACTGTAGTGCAAATAAGCAAAATGCAAAAAGCACTAAAAATGCATAGGTGTGAATCCAGCCTAAGGATCAGGAGGATCAGAAGAGTTTACGGTACAGCTGGAGGTGCTGAAGCTCTTCTTATCTTATACACTTCCATGACTCTTTTAGATAACACATTGAAGGTGATTTTGTATTTAATAAAACCAAATTGTGTTTTTTTTTCAGTATCATTTTAACCATACCAATATATATTTTTTGAAATGCAGAACTCTGGCCAGAACAGTTTGTTCTTTTTTAGATGGAGTCTGAACCTCTGTTAGATTTCAAACTCAGGGTGGTATCCTCTCACGGTGACACCTATTGCTGTAAGCTAACCTTCTCTTACCTCCAGTGTCCCTTCTCAGTATTTGTCAATATAGAGTTTAATATAAAATCCTGAAAGAGGAAAAAGGTCTCACAGCAATGTTTTGGTTGTCACCAGAACAGGAACTGAGGGGAAACCTCACATTTAGGACCTATCATAGCTTTATCTCTCTCCTACTACATCTAAAAAAAAAAAAGTTTTGTCTGGAGTCTCTCTTTAACTTTATAAAACGTAAATTATTTTATGGCTTTGTTAAAAATATATAGTCTATCCTGAGAGGGGAACAGGTCTCACAGCAATGTTCTGGGTGCTCTGGGTGTCACCAGCACAGGAACTGAGGGGAAACCTCACCTTTAGGACCTATCACAGCTTTATCCCTCTCCTACTACATCTAAAAAAAAAAAGAAAAACAAAAGTTGTCTGGAGTTTCTCTTAAACTTTAAAAAAAAGAAAAGTAATTTTTTTTATGGTTCTGCTAAAAATATACAATATATATATATTTATAATAAAAATAAAAATAAATCAGTTCAGCTTAGTTATAATTGGTTTCTGTGAAATTTCACAAAACAGATGGCGCTGATCGCTACAACATCATGAACATTATGCAGACATGTTTCCAAATATTTCTAAAATAATACAAATATTTTTCAAATAATAAAAAAAAGTTTGAGAACAGCATGGGGTACCGGATTTGGGATAGGAGACGAGAAGGAGGTCATCCTCGTGGGCCTGGAACGAGCCCAGACATTTCAGGAGTTCGGCTGAGGATCGTGTAGTGAAGGGGATTCCATTAAAGATATGGATAAGGTCGCTGTGAGTGGACATGGTGGAGGACTGGAGCTGCGGCTGGTTGTGGGATGCTCTGCTGAGATGAAACAGCACCCAGAATGGCTTGGGGTTAATATACAGGCAGCCAGAGGCGGTCGCTGGACTGCGGCCAATTATTTGATTACAAACACAACTTATCAGAGAGTTTTATGATCATTTATGGCCGGATAATTGGTATTTATTGAAAGGTTCCTAATCAAATATGGCCTATAATAAACATTACAGATATAAATGACTCGTTGGACAAATCCATAAATGTATCGATACAGCAAACCTGCTGACCCTATAAGGTCCTCTTATCAACCAAATGTGACATATTTGTTCCCATATCTCAGCATAGCAGATTCTGCTTAGGTCTTTTGATAACAATTACAGAAATAATTTTAGTCCTAATAAAAAAAAAAAATGTTTATCCCAGACCGAAGCGCAGAATGAATCAGATAATGATGATTGTCGATTCAGCTGTGTCACTGTGACACAAGCACAACCAACTGCTGTTATATAATGTTCTATGTCCACATTGGAAACAGTATAGAGGAGCTTAGGCATGTTATTTTACAGGAGTGACATCGCTAGTAGCCAGATATGTTTTATTATGTAAGTGACAGCACCATTCTTCAGATATAAGTTATATTATACAGAAGAACACATCACAGCTCTCCAGATATAAGGTATTGTATATATACAGCCTAAGTAAGTAATCTTAACAAGGAAAAGCTGAAATAACTTTTTTCAAGTAATTGGGTTAATTGGCAACAGGTCAGCAACATGATTGGGCACTAGGGTCGTTGGTTCAAATCTCAACTACGGCACTACCTGCATGGAGTTTGCATGTTCTCCTTGTGCCCACATGGGTTTCCTCCAGGTACTCTGGTTTAATCCCACACTTCAAGGACATGCTGGTAGGTTAATTGGCTCCTGTCTAAAGTGGCTCTAGTATATGTATGTATGAATGTGAGTTAGGGACCTTAGATTGTAAGTTCCTTGAGGGCAGGGACTGATGCGAATGTACAGGGCTGCTGATAGGGCGTACTACCAGGCCTCCTGTAGGGGGCCCAGGCCCTATCACTCTAATGCCCCGTACACACGGTCGGATTTTCCGAAGGAAAATGTGTGATAGGACCTTGTTGTCGGAAATTCCGACTGTGTGTAGGCTCCATATCACATTTTCCATCGGATTTTCCGATACACAAAGTTTGAGAGCAGGCTATAACATTTTCCGACAACAAAATCCGTTGTCAGAATTTCCGATTGTGTGTACACAAATCCGACGCACAAAGTGCCACTCATGCTCAGAATAAATAAGGAGATTAAAGCTATTGGCTACTGCCCCGTTTATAGTCCCGACGTACGTGTTTTACGTCACCGCGTTCAGAATGATCCGATTTTCCGACAACTTTGTGTGACCGTGTGTATGCAAGACAAGTTTGAGCCAACATCCGTCGGTAAAAATCCTAGGATTTTGTTGTCGGAATGTCCGATCAATGTCTGACCGTGTGTACGGGGCATAATAGGGGGGCCCGGCCGGCAACTTTAAGTGTTTATTCTTCCCTGGTTCGCCATGAGTCCCAGTTGTTCTAATACATATTCCCTGGGCCCCATCAGTTCATTAAGTGGGGCCCAGGAGGCTGCAACACAGAGTGACTTTTTTTTTAGATCTGCACACAGGTGAAATAATACAATCCGGCGCCGCATTTGCGATAACAAAATTAAAGTTCTGGCCCAAAGCCTCAGTCTGTCAGGGCTGGGCTCAGCCCTTCCTTCTCTGAGCTGGCTGCTCAGCTGTCAGCTAATTGCCAGCTCCTATCTCTCTCCACAGTTACTTAGTTGTTGTTGATATCCTGCTCATCAGTCCTGCCTACTTATGCTGTCCAGTTCAGAGGAGCTATGTCTTCGCCTTGGTCAACACCACAATAAACATCTCCTGCGTTCCTGTTTAAAGACTGGTTTTGCTGACATCTCTTCTGGCTCCAGATCCTGCTTGCTGTTCCACTACTTTGGTCCCTGACTTCTGGCTTGGCTGACTATCCATTCAGATTACTGAACTTTGGCTTTTGTTTTGACTACGTTTGTTCTTTTTACTTTTATTATTAAACAAGTGTGATTTAACTGTACTTCTGTCTCGGTCTGATTTCATGGTTTCTGACACACTCCCTGGGTGGAGTGATACCGCTGAGGAAGTTGGCAAACTCCTTTCCACGACCCACCCCACTACCTGTCCCCTGGACCTTGCCCCCTCACAATTACTGCAACCACCTTCCTGCTCTATCCTAAACTCTCTAACCCACATCTTCAGCCTCTCCTCCAGAAACTTTCCCACCCCGCTCAAAAATGCACTGGTTACCCCCATACCTAAAAAAACCCTCACTGGACCCCACCTGTTGTAATAATTTAAGACCCATCTCCCTGCTCCTGTTTGCCTCCAAGCTTCTTGAACATCTTATCTACAACCGCATGAGCTCCTACCTCATTGACAACAACCTTCTTGATCCCCTACAGTCCAGAATCCACCCACAACATTCTACTAAAACTGCCCTAATAAAACTCACCAATGACCTACTAACTGCTAAAACCAATGGTCACATACAACACCATCTTCTCCGCTCCTCTTCCTTTTTCTGTTGGGGAACCCCAAGGCTCCATCCTTGGGCCCTTCCTATTCTCTATCTATACCTCTTCCCTAGGCCAGTTGATAACCTCCCATGGCTTCCAATACCACCTCTATGCTGACGACACCCTGATCTATCCCTTGAGTCTTCAACACTCCCCCGCAATCTCCTCACGTATCACAAACTTAAGATCTGTACACACTATAAGAAAATTGGGCGAGATAGTGTGTACAAAACTTTCTACAGATAATTACGACCTTCTGAACGCAAATTTGCGAAGGTACAAGCTCCAAAACTTTTCTCGTATGGTAACAGCACGAATGATTTTCACTTAATGTGTACTGTTTTCATACAATTTTTCGTACAAGAAAAATCAGAAACGAAAGACTGCGCATGATCAGAGACAATAAACAACAACAAAAAAAGCCTTTGTTGTATGAGAATTTTCGTACGAATTTTCTTTCATCGGTTTGCTGTGAAACAACGAGGAAAATCGGACGATTGTTCGCCCGGTTTTCTTATAGTGTGTACCCTACATTACTGAGCGACATATCAGTATGCATGTCACACCACTTCCTCAAACTTAATCTTTCTAAAACTAAGCTTGTAATATTTCCTCCTCCCCAATCCCCTCCACATGACTTTACCATTGAGATTAATGACACAACCATTGGTCCCTCCACACTCCCGAAGGTGCTGGGTAGGGATGAGCCGAACACCCCCCTGTTCGGTTCGCCCCAGAACATGCGAACAGGCAAAAAATTTGTTTGAACACGCGAACACCGTTAAAGTCTATCGGACACGATCATGAATAATCAAAAGTGCTAATTTTAAAGGCTTATATGCAAGTTATTGTCATAAAAAGTGTTTGGGGACCTGGGTCCTGCCCCAGGAGACATGGATCAATGCAAAAAAAAGTTTTAAAAACGGCCGTTTTTTCGGGAGCAGTGATTTTAATAATGCTTAAAGTGAAACAATAAAAGTGTAATATCCCTTTAAATTTCATACCTGGGGGGTGTCTATAGTATGCCTGTAAAGGGGCGCATGTTTCCCGTGTTTAGAACAGTCTGACAGCAAAATGACATTTCAAAGGAAAAAAAGTCATTTAAAACTATTTGCGGCTATTAATGCATTGCCGATCCGACAATACACATAGAAGTTCATTGATAAAAACGGCATGGGAATTCTCCACAGGGAAACCCCGAAGCAAAATGTAAAAAAAAAAATGATGTGGGGGGTCCCCCTAAATTCCATACCAGGCCCTTCAGGTCTGGTATGGATATTAAGGGGAACCCCGGCCAAAATAAAAAAAAATGATGTGGGGTCCCCTTCAAAATCTATACCAAACCCTTCAGGTCTGGAATGGATTTTAAGGGGAGCCCTGCGCCAAAATTTTTAAAAAAACGGCGTGGGGTCCCCCCAAAAATCCATACCAGACCCTTATCCGAGCACGCAACCTGGCAGGCCGCAGGAAGAGAGGGGGGACAAGAGAGAACCCCCTCCTAAACCATACCAGGCCACATACCCTCAACATTGGGAGGGTGCTTTGGGGTAGCCCCCCAAAACACCTTGTCCCCATGTTGGTGAGGACAAGGGCCTCATCCCCACAACCCTGGCCGGTGGGTGTGGGGGTCTGCGGGCGGGGGGGCTTATCGGAATCTGGAAGCCCCCTTTAACAAGGGGACCCCCAGATCCTGGCCCTCCCCCCTGTGTGAAATGGTAAGGGGGTACCCCTACCATTTCACTAAAAAACTGTCAAAAATGTTAAAAATGACAAGAGACAGTTTTTGACAATTCCTTTATTTAAATGCTTCTTCTTTCTTCTATCTTCTATCTTCCTTCGGTTTCTTCCTCCATCTTCTTCTTCTTCTGGTTCTTCCTCCGGTGTTCTTGTCCGGCATCTCCTCCGTGGCTTCGGCGGCTTCTTCCCTTCTTCTCCTGGGGCCGCTCCGCATCCATGATGGCATGGAGGGAGGCTCCCGCTCTTCTCTTCATTCGCCACAGGGAAGTCCCGTCAAGTCACTGTGCATCAGAGGGGGCGGGGTCACCGGGTGGCCCCGCCCCCCATTATTTAAGAACCGTCAGAAGAGGAGAAGCGTCACACAGCGGGAGCCTCCCTCCATGCCACCATGGATGCGGAGCGGCCCGGAGAAGAAGATGAAGAGAAGAAGGTGAAGAGAAGAGCGGGAGCCTCCCTCCATGCCATCATGGATGCGGAGCGGCCCGAGGAGAAGAAGGGAAGAAGACGCCGACGCCGCGGAGGAGATACCGGACGAGAACACCGGAGGAAGAACCAGAAGAACCAGAAGAAGAAGAAGATGGAGGAAGAAACCGAAGGAAAATAGAAGATAGAAGAAAGAAGAAGCATTTAAATAAAGGAATTGTCAAAAACTGTCTTTTGTCATTTTTAACATTTTTGACAGTTTTTTAGTTAAATGGTAGGGGTACCCCCTTACCATTTCACACAGGGAGGAGGGCCGGGATCTGGGGGTCCCCTTGTTAAAGGGGGCTTCCAGATTCCGATAAGCCCCCCCGCCCACAGATCCTAACAACCACCGGCCAGGGTTGTGGGGATGAGGCTCTTGTCCTCATCAACATGGGGACAAGGTGTTTTGGGGGGCATGTGGCCTGGTACGGTTCAGGAGGGGGGCGCTCTCTCGTCCCCCCTCCTTTCCTGCGGCCTGCCAGGTTGCATGCTCGGATAAGGGTCTGGTATGGATTTTTGGGGGGACCCCACGCCATTTATTTTTTTAATTGTGGCGCGGGGTTCCCCTTAAAATCCATGCCAGACCTGAAGGGTCTGGTATAGATTTTGAGGGGGACCCCACGCCATTTTTAAAAAAAATTTTAGCCGGAGTTCCCCTTAATATCCATATCAGACCTGAAGGACCTGGTATGGAATTTAGGGGGACCCCTCATGTCATTTTTTTTTTACATTTTGGTTCGGGGTTCCCCTGTGGGGAATACCCATGCCATTTTTATCAATGAACTTCTATGTGTATTGTCGGACCGGCAATGCATTAATAGCCGCAAGTAGTTTTAAATGACTTTTTTTCCTTTTTTCCTTTGTTTTCATTGATCCATGTCCCCTGGGGCAGGACCCAGGTCCCCAAACACTTTTTATGACAATACCATGAATATAAGCCTTTAAAATTAGCACTTTTGATTTCTCCCATAGACTTTTAAAGGGTGTTCCGCGGTGTTCGAATTAGCCGCGAAAACCCCAATTTGTTCGCTGTTCGGCGAACTTGCGAACAGCCGATGTTCGATGTTCGAAGCTCATCCCTAGTGCTGGGTATAATCCTAGACTCTGACCTCCCCTACATCCCCCACATCCAATCACTGGCACATGCTTAACCTCCGCAACATTTCCAGAATTCGCCCCTTCCTGACTAATGACACAAAACAACTTATTCGCTCCTTGATTATTTCCTGACTTGGCTACTGCAACTCTCTCCTCACTGGCCCACTTTTAAACAGGCTATCCCTCCTTCAGTCTATTATGAATGCTGCTGCTAAACTAATACACCTCACTAATTGCTCTGTGACTACTGCTCCTCTCTGCCAATCCCTTCACTAACTTCCCCTACCACATCGTATAAAATTCAAAATAACCATAACATACAAGGCCATCCACAACATAGCCCCCAGCTACATCACCAAACTTATCTGCAGATCATAGGCGTGCGCAAGGGGTGTGCCAGGTGTGCCTGGGCACACCCTAATCCTGGAGTTGGCAACCCATCAATTGTGGGCAGGTGACAGGTAAGCCGCAATCCTTACTTGCCAACCCCCAGAACCTTGACAGGATAGGCGGCTGGAGTGGAAATTAAGGGACCGATTTGTATTTTCTTCTGCAGCAGCTGAAAGTAGGCTTCTCCTCCTCTTCCTCTCGCCGATATTCAGCAGCTGCCGGAGGAAAATACAGGGGATTGGTAACAATGTATGCCACCCCTCTTGTCCCAGTTCCTTTTCTTTCTGCTGCCCAGGTCCTCCTGTGGGGACGAGTGACGAGTGGGGAAGAGGCCGGTTAATATGTCACAAAGGCATATGTGTTGGAGCTTTGAGGTGCACACCCTAATACAATAGGCTGCGCACACCTATGCTGCAGATATTGCCCAAATCGTCCTCTCCGCTTCTCCCAAGACCACCTACTCTCTAGCTCCCTTGTTACCTCCTCCCATGCTCGCCTCCAGGACTTCTCCAGAGCCTCTCCCATTCTCCGGAAACTCCCTGCCCCAGTATGTACAGTCAGCCCCTAGCCTGTCCGCCTTTAGGCGATCCCTGAAAACTCACTTATTCAGGTAAGCATGCCCCATCTCCACCTAAGAGCTGTTCCTGAGTTACCTCCATCAGATCATCCTCCACAGCTATTACCTTTTGTACCACCTCCCTCTCCCTGTAGATTGTAACTAGCTCCGTGAGCAGGGCCCTCCTATTCCTTCTGTATTGAACTGTATTGTAATTGTACTGTTCCCCCTCTACATTGTAAAGCAATGCGTAAACTGTTGGCATTATATAAATCCCTTATTATTATAATAATATTAATAATAAAAATCCAGACGAAGGCCTTGCATATTTCAGCAGGGCAAGCTAAACTCCATACTGCATCTATGACAACAGCATGGCTTCACAGTAGAAGAGTCCAGGGGCTCAACTGTCCTGCCTGCAGTCCAGACCTTTCACCAATGTAAAATATTTGGCACGTCTTGAAATGAAAAATATAACCCAGGACTGTTGAGCTGTTAGAATGCTATATCAGGAAAGATTGGGACATCATTCCTCTCCAAAAACTCCAGCAACTGCTCTCCTCAGTTCCGAGACGTTTACAGAGTGATATTAAAAGAAGAGGGGATACTACATCGTGATAAAAATGGCCCACGCGCCCATGTGTGAATGCAGCCTTAGTGATATCATACTGTGACATCACCACTCTGTAGGAAACTAAAGTTACTCAAATGAATCAGATAACGAAATGAGTGTTGATTCAGCTGTGTCACGCTGACTGAAACATAACTGGCTGATGTCATAAAATGTTCTATTCATTTTATCGTCACCCGAAGATTGTAAAGAGTTCACTCATTTCTGCTCTCTGCATATCAAGTGTATTAAACAGCAGTGACATCATCACTCTCCAGATATGTTATATTATAAAAGAGTGACATCACCGCTCTCCAGATGCAGCAAGTCTCAACATACCCATAGTAGTGACCAGGCAAATAGATAATGACTGGTGTTGCTAATGCCAATTATATTGGATAAAAATGATTTGTCGTTCTGTCAGCAGAGAAGGCTTTGATCCTAAGCAGGAACACGGATATCTGCCTTCCCCTAGTCAAGCACCTCTACCATGGGGAATAAGCACAACCTAGGCATGCATTTAACCCTTTGATCGCCCCTGATGTTAACCCCTTCCCTGCCAGTGTCATTAGTACAGCGACAGTGCATATTTTTTAGCACTGATCGCTATATTAGTATCATTCGTCCTCAAAAAGTGTCAAAAGTGTCAGTTAGGTGTCTGATTTGTCTGTCACAATATCACAGTCCCGCTATAAGTCACTGATCACCGCAATTACTAGTAAAAATAAATAAATAAAAATATCCCATAGTTTGTAGTAGCTATAACTTTTGCGCAAACCAATCAATATATGCTTATTGGGATTTTTTTTTCATACCAAAAATATGTAGCAGATTACATATTGGCCTAAATTGGTGAAGAAATTAGATTAGATTAGAATGTTTTTTTTTTTTTTTTTTTTAATTGGATGTGTTTTATAGCAGAAAGTAAAAAATACTGCTTTTTTTTCAAAATTGTCGGTCTTTTTTTGTTTATAGCGCAAAGATTTTTATTTTGGTACAGTGTCGCACGACCGTACAATTGTCAGTTAAAGTAACACAGTGCTGTATAGCAAAAAATGGCCTAGTCATGAAGGGGGGTAAATCTTTCAGAGCTTAAGTGGTTAATGTTTATAATTTTAGCCTCTTATAGAGCCAAGAGTATGCAAATATCGGATGGGCCTTGACGCATAGAAGCCGCATATTTGTGTACCAAAATGTAAACAAACCTGCGTCGGTAACTGCGCTCTCCCGATGCAGTTACCGGTGTCTTGCCGAGAAAGTTCCCCCGGCGGATAAGGACCCCCCTGTACTGCGCAGGCGCAGCACGAATGACTAGGAGCCGCCGAAAATAGCCGAAGCTGAAAAACTTCAATCAGCTGTACACGGCGCCTGCGCCCTGGGTCCAGGTTCAGGCCCCACCATCCAAGTGGACCTAGAGGGAGAATAAAAAAAGTGCCAAGCGAGGCCGTGCCCGAAGCGTGGCGAGCTAAGCGAGGCCGTGCCCGAAGCGTGGCGAGCGAAGCGAGCCCGCGAGGGGCCCTCTTACAGGTGCCGTATACAGCTGATTTCTGGTCTATTCGGCTTTGGCTATTTCCGCCGGCTCCTACTGCGCAAGCGCTGCGCCTGTGCAGTAGAGGGGGGTCCTTATCCGCCGAGAGGAACTTTCTCGGCAGAACATCGTGATCATGTGACTGCCTTGCTTGGCTCTCATGGTGGTCACATGATCGGAAAGCTCCTGATCACAAGTAGCGATCACAAGCTTTCTGATCATGTTACCGCTGTGACAGCCAATCAGGGCAGTCACATGATTATAAACACCACCCCGCCTCCTGGTATCGGAAACCCCTTAAAGGTCCTGAAGGTGCCAGAGTTAAGCGTTTAATTTAAAAAAAATTCATCATTTTGGGGTTTGTATGCAGAAAATATTTGGTTTATAAATTAACTCCCAGGGATCATTTACTCTGTTGGCTCACAGATCTGCATATATTTCTCCATAGACCAGATGACCTTATAACAAGCGGTGGGTTATAACACTATCAGTACATTGTCGGCTATCAAAAACTATTTTGGGATGCCAAGTTCCTTTTCTAGTGACTAGTTCTTACACATGAAACATTAGTTTTTATTCATTATTAGTCACTTTCCATCAATCTGTGTCCTGGGGTGACCTGGCACACCACTCGCCATCCTTCAGAGCCTAATATTGTGTTTTGCTAAAGCAGATGTAACGCTAACTAAGATCTTATTTTAAATTGAACTTCAAGAAAAGCAAATGTAACACACCCCACGTAGGAGCTGCAAATGAGCAGGGATCCCCCACTCCTGAACAACCAGGCACACCGAAACTTCACAGGCACTCAAAGTCAGAAAACGGTCCGTAGCTTTGTTTTTGTTGTTTATTAGGTGGTTAACAACTTGGATAGGGTTAGGATAGGATAGCAAACTTCAGGGATAACTTCCTATATACATGTAGCACCCTGGTGTTTAGGCAGGGTTGCTTTTGCTAGCAAATTTAGTTTGCCAGGTAGTAACTGTCCTGGTCAGTGTTGCCAACCACCCCGAAGTGAAGTTTACTGGCAGAATGCCAAAATTTACAAACGGCACCAATTTTTTTTACTGGCAAAAAATCATGACATTTATTGACAGATCCACATTCTTTACTGACACTGCAAAAAAGTACTTTAAATTACACTTTTTAGTGCTAAACAGTGCAAATCAATATTTGAACTATAAACACATAGCTAGTGCTATTAGCAATGTGTTTAAGTTAAACAAAAGTCACATATTTCTCCATTGACATGAAGGTCAGATTACTATAACCCAGCCAGCCCCCTTACATCAGAGTCTGCAGGATTCCCCCTTACAGTGCAAGGAAATACTTCAGATCATGGTGTAAGGGGGAACTCTAATGTGGGGGGGGGGCTCTGGTGAAAAGAGACCACCTTCCGCAGAGTGACTAAGGTAAGGGGGGGGGGGGGTTACCAATATGGGGGAACCTTTATATCAGTGCCCTCTTACATTATTGTATTTACTCCCCTCATTACATCAGTGACCCCCCTCAGACTGGCCTGGTGGCGCTGTCACTGACCTCCTCTCAGGTGCACCGTGCAGGGCTCAGTCAGACGGCTCCAGCTTGGCAGATCTGGTTTTATTCTATAGTCTCCTATCCACCTTCCACACGTGTCTGTTCCCGTAACCCCCATCCCGGCGGCGCTCTCACTCTTGACTCCTTTCTAGGATCCCCCTCAGAGACTGCAGACATGGTAAAAGACAAGAGATGGTCAGAGGCTGCAGACATGATACAGGAGGTGGACAGAGACTGCGGACATACTACAGGAGGTGGACAGAGGCTGCGGACATACTACAGGAGGTGGTCAGAGGCTGCGGACATACTACAGGAGGTGGACAGAGGCTGCGGACATACTACAGGAGGTGGTCAGAGGCTGCGGACACACTACAGGAGGTGGACAGAGGCTACGGACATGCTACAGGAGGTGGACAGAGGCTGCGGACATACTACAGGAGGTGGACAGAGGCTGCGGACATACTACAGGAGGTGGACAGAGGCTGTGGACATACTACAAGAGGTGGACAGAGGCTGCGGACATACTACAAGAGGTGGACAGAGGCTGCGGACATACTACAAGAGGTGGACAGAGGCTGCGGACATACTACAGGAGGTGGACAGAGGCTGCGGACATAGTACAGGAGGTGGACAGAGGCTGCGGACATACTACAGGAGGTGGACAGAGGCTGCGGACATACTACAGGAGGTGGACAGAGGCAGCGGACATACTACAGGAGGTGGACAGAGGCTGCAGACATACTACAGGAGGTGGACAGAGGCTGCTGACATACTACAGGAGGTGGAAAGAGGCTGCCGAGATAATACAGGGGGTGGACAGAGGCTGCGGACATGATAGTGTCCTCCTCACCCCCTACCCAGTAGCCTCCTTCTCTGTCTAACATCATATTACTTCTCCACATCATCAGTGTGCTGTGTCCTCCTCCTGTGCCCCTTTCACCACTCCACAGGGCAGGGCAGCACAATGTGGAGAGGTGAAAGGAGGACACAGCACACTGATGATGTGGAGAAGAAATATGATGGTGGACAGAGCACATCAGTCTCTGTATCCTACATGCCACGGCTTCACTCTCCCGGCTCCCAGTAATGTCCTCTTCTCACTCTGTCCTCTTTTTGCTATATCCCCCCACAGTTTCACTCTCCTCCTTCTCCTCCTCATCCCTGCTCAGCTCCTCTGCCTACGGCGAGTGCACTGCACGAGCTTCCGGCTCGATCGTCAATTCAAAAATGGCACCGGGCGGCGCCATTATGTTACTGCACATGCACCACCCGGACGAGGCACCACCCGAAAGAGTGCGCACGAGCTTTCCTGAGCCCGGCCAGCTTCGGAATGGCGCATGCGCAGTTGCAGGGTCAGCTCGCGGTCATATTTTTTACGGGCATCGATGCCTGTAACGGACTTTAACGGGCAGCCCAAAAAAGGAGTTAAATTTACGGGCTACCCCTAAATCTACGGGTGGTTGGCAACACTGGTCCTGGTTAATTGTTAGTAGATCCACTGATTCCTCTCTAATTCTGGAATTGCTGCACCCTTTCTCTTCTGTCACTAGGTGGCACTGTAGCTGGTGACATTAGATTGACAAGGGCTTCGCAAGGTCAGATTATGAATGGATGGGCATCTCAGCCAATTGGCAGGGTGGAGTCAGGTAATCTGGGTTCTGTGCCACCTGGGCTGCTGTCTGGGTGGACGTGTGTTTTGTCGCCCCAAGCTGCTAGGCTGGAAGCCTGAGGCCTATCTCGGGGACACCTGGCTGCTTGGCTGCCTGAGGCCTATCCAGGAGCAGGAGAAGCAGCGTGGGTTGGGACTGCAGGATTGGAATCCAGCAGAGTTGCGAAGGTTCAGCCGGACGGGGAACTAGTTGTGGTCGGAGGTAAAAGGGAAGCAGTCGCCACTAAGTGACCATCCATCTTGTTACCGAAGACCACTGCGAGTAAGCTTGAGCAAGCTCCAGAGCAGTCTTCTCACCAGGACCCAGCAGGTTAGCGGGGGTAACACTTGAGGACTGTACAGCGGGGAGCCCAGTGAGTGAAGATCTACAGTGGGATACTGTGAGATAAGAGAAGAACTATTCTGTGTTACCAAAAGTTATGTGCAAATACCTTTAGTGACTGTTACAAGTTTAGTTGCCATACCTATACAGATGTGGCATTCAGCTGGAGGCCTTTCTCTGTATAGCTGTCTACCTATAGAGTCTTGGAGTCTGTCAATTATGATTGCATCTACTCAAGGGTGTCCTGGCCCTAACCTGCTCTCCCACAGTTCCTGTTAAGAGACAATAAATCTCTTGTTCTCATTCAAAAAGCGATTGGCGCCCATCATTTCATCTTGCACTACACCCACCATGGCTGGTGACTCACTCTACAAGGAAGGATGTAAGCTCTCCCTAACTCTTGATGTCACTATTAGGCTTCTGGAGGCCCGGGACCTTGCTACATACAGCTATATAGAATCTCCTCTTCACTTTCTCTCCTGCACACACTTGACTTCTCTCTGGTCCAGTATCTGCTCATTCACTCTTGAGGAATCTGGCAGACTCCTTGCCATATCAGTAACAGCCCATTACAGGCAGGAACTCACAATCCCTTAAGTGTAGCACATGTGGAGTGACACAGCAAGTAACTTTCCCTTCTTCTTTCTTTGTGGTCATTGATCCCAGCACCACCTCTTCAGGCAACACAAACCCACCTGGCTGCAGCTGCCTCTTTCACCAGCCCTCCTGGTTGTCTCTCTCTATACCAGTCTGCCCGACTGTTTCCTCACCAGCCCATCTGGCTGACTCTCTGGAGATTTCTCAAGGAAAGGATAGAAGACTTAAGCATGACTTCAAGGGAGACTGGCTACATGTGGTAGTTTCCCCCATTTGTTAGTCCCCACGAGGGATAAGCCGAACACCCCCTGGTCCGGTTCGCAGCAGAACATGCGAACAGGCAAATTAGTTTGAACACGGGAACACTGTTAAAGTCTATAGGACACGAACGTGAAAAATCAAAAGTGCTCATGTTAAGGGTTAATATGCAAGTTATTTTCATAAAAAGTGTTTGGGGTCCTGGGTCCTGCCCCACGGGACATGTATCAATGCAAAAAAAAGTTTTAAAAACTGAAGTTTTTTCGGGAGCAGTGATTTTATTAATGCTTAAAGTGAAACAATAAAAGTGAAATATTCCTTTAAATTTCGTACCGGGGGGTGTCTATAGTATGCCTGTAAATTGGCGCATTTTTCCCGTGTTTAGAACAGTCCCTGCACAAAATTAGATTTCTAAAGGAAAAAAAGTCATTTAAAACTACTAGCGGCTATAATGAATTGTCGGGTCTCGGCAATCAGATAAAAAAACGGCATGGGGTCCCCCCAAAAATCCATACCAGACCCAAAACTGGTATGAATATTAAGGGGAACCCCGAACCAAAATGAAAAAAAAATTGCGTGGGGGTCCCCCCAAATTCCATACAAGGCCCTTAAGGTCTGGTATGGATATTAAGGGGAATCCTGTGCCATTTTTTTTTTAAATACCAGACCTGAAATTTAAGGGGAACCCCGTGCCAAAATTTTTTTAAAAATGGCGTGGGGGTCCCCCCAAAAATCCATACCAGACCCTTATCTGAGCACCCAACCTGGCAGGCCACAGGAAAAGAGGGGGGGGGCGAGAGAGCGCCCCCACTCTTGAACCGTACCAGGCCACATGCCCTCAACATGGGGAGGGTGCTTTTAGGTAGCCCCCCAAAGCACCTTGTTGATGGGGACAAGGGCCTCATCCCCACAACCCTTGCCCAGTGGTTGTGGGGGTCTACGGGCGGGGGGCTTATCAAAATCTGGAAGCCCCCTTTGAAATGGTAACGGGTACATTGTACTTGTACCATTTCACAAAAAAAGTGTCAAAATGTTAAAAAAACCACAAGACCCAAGTCCTTTAATAAAAAAAATAAAAATGTCCCACAAAGTCCATTCATCTTCTTCTCTCGCTCGGCCGACGGACCAAAAAAAAATTAAAAAGATTCGCCTCCATGGGAGGCACCCGCCTTCTGACGCTTCAGCACGATTACAGTTCCTTTATAACTGAGGGCAGGCCACACGGTGACGTACCCAGTTGACCCCGCCCCCTCTGACGCACGGGGACTTCCCAATGGCTTCCCCATGGTGTCAGAGGGGGGCGGGGTGCTCTCTTGTCCCCCCTCTTTTCCTGCGGCCTGCCAGGTTGCGTGCTTGGATAAGGGTCTGGTATGGATTTTTGGGGGGACCCCCACGCCATTTAAAAAAAAAAATGTGTTAATATCCATACCAGACCTGAAGGGCCTGGAATGGAATTTGGGGGGACCCCCACGCAATTTAAAAAAAAAATTTGGTTCAGGGTTCCCCTTAATAGTCATACTGGGCCCTGGGTCTGGTATGGATTTTTGGAGGGACCCCCATGCTGTTTTTTTCAATGACTTTTATCTGTATTGCCAAGACCCGGCAATTCATTATAGACGCTAGTAGTTTTAAATGACTTTTTTTCCTTTAGAAATGTCATTTTGTGCAGAGACTGTTCTACGGGAAAAATGCGCCACTTTACAGGCATACTATAGACACCCCCCACTTTAAGCATTATTAAAATCACTGCTCCCAAAAAAAAGGCAGTTTTTAAAACTTTTTTTTTTGCATTGATACATGTCCCCTGGGGCAGGACACGGGTCCCCAAACACTTTTTATGACAATACCATGCATATAAGCCTTTAAAATTAGCACTTTTGATTTCTCCCATAGATTTTTAAAGGGTGTTTCGCGGCTTTCAAATTTGCCGCGAACACCCCAAATTGTTCGCTATTTGGCGAACAGGCTAACACCCGATGTTCGAGTCGAACTTATGTTCGACTCGAACATCGGGCTCATCCCTAGTCCCCAGAGTGTTGAAATACTCACTCTGTTCTCTCTTGCTCCCGTGCCTCCACCAGGAAGACCTCCTCCCATGTGTTTTTGGCAGAATCCTTCCAGCACCCAAGCCCCAGCCCAAGGCAGGACCCCCCCACCAGACTAGGGGGTACCCTTCAGGGCCACCGACAGTCTCCTCAGCACTGTATCTCCATCTTCCACCCAACTGCCTCTGCTGGCATGGCTCATGGCTATTTATGAGGTAGTCTCTGCCCCCTGCCAGCCCACTTCTGGGGATTGGCTGAGGCCTCACAAAAATTCATGGCAGCCCATTTTAGTCCCAGCCCTCTAGTTCTAGGTTCTCCAACCTTCTGGAGTAGGGGCAGGCACCAGAGAGAACTACCAAGAAGATAAGTCATCCAGCCTTGAACAATTATAGACTCACAAGTGTACAGCATGAGTCAGGATATGGTTTGCCTACTCTAATGCCCCGTACACACGGTCGGACTTTGTTCGGACATTCCAACAACAAAATCCTAGGATTTTTTCCGTCGGATGTTGGCTCAAACTTGTCTTGCATACACACGGTCACACAAAGTTGGCGGAAAATCCGATCGTTCTAAACGCGGTGACGTAAAACACGTACGTCGGGACTATAAACGGGGCAGTGGCCAATAGCTTTCATCTCTTTATTTATTCTGAGCATGCGTGGCACTTTGTCCGTCAGATTTGTGTACACACGATCGGAATTTCCGACAACGGATTTTGTTGTCGGAAAATTTTATCTCCTGCTGTCCAACTTTGTGTGTCGGAAAATCCGATGGAAAATGTCCGATGGAGCCCACACACGGTCGGAATTTCCGACAACACGCTCTGATCGGACATTTTCCATCGGAAAATCCGACCGTGTGTACGGGGCATTACACTGCTAGAGGGTGCTACATAAATATTGTTATTATTATTATTATTCAGGATTTATATAGCGCCAACAGTTTGCGCAGCGCTTTACAATATTGTCTAAATAAAGAGGCATGAGTATCCTTTCTTGAATTATGGTGTACTTTGTGGATTTCCAGATCTCTGCAGTGATCCAATGTGAAATTTTGCCTCTGTGCAGGAGCTTCCTGTAATAAAAAACGGTCACTGCTGCTCTCTCCTTGTGCAGGGTGACTGGTCTCGTATCTGCCCCCTTCTGTACTTTTCTGCAGGCAGCCTGTACTGGTTGGGGCATTCTGGCTCCTCCTATAGCGCTGCTCTCTGCACAAGCTAATTACAGCACAGCAGATGCAGCTCTAGGCTTAGGCATAATCTAGACATAAGGGCCCACTTTTGCCCATAATGGGAAAAATAATTCAAGTAATAAATATACAAAGAATACAATGCTGTTATTCCCTCAAAAATGGTAGCTACTAGCACCACAAATGACAAATATTTGTGGAAAGAAATATATAAAACATGTTCTGCGCTGCTATAAAATAGCATAAATGATCATTATAGACCGGGGTCAGCAGCCTCTACTGGTAGATCGCGGCCAGGTGACTGGTAGATCGTGGTCTGGGCTTGCTGACCTGCTATTCCAGAGCATCAAACAGAGTGCAATGCAGAGGCTACTTGTAGAGTTTGAGCTGTAGTAGAGATCATGACTGTTTTATAACAGATGTGATTTTCCTAATTACCTGAACCCCAACCTCTTAACCTTATTCTAAACAATTAGGACCAGACCAAAGGTTGGAGTTATAAAAGGCCGTAGCAGCCTACTTTATTAACAAATATATATCTTCAAATAAAATAAAGAACATACCAAAAAAACATCTGTTATTCAAAATTCCTCATCTATCTAGCGTTGGTCTTTGCAGGAGATTCATAAACATCTGTAACATAACCATATTGCACTGCGGCCCTTCTCTTAATGTAATTATAGGCCTCAAGCCGACAAGCTGGCTCAGAGACAACCAAATGACCGCAGTGCCCCCATTAACACTTCTGTCTAACCTCCGTTAGCCGGAAACCACAATCAAGACCCATATCAACGAGAGTTCCCGAAATCCTCCCTGTGCCATATCTTCCTTCCCCTGCAAAGACCAAAACGCCCGCCACTGCCACCTCATCCAACTTCCATGAACCTGTCATGAAAAAGAGAAAGAACACACAACCAACCTACCCAGTTCATTTTAACCAATTTAGGGAGGGTGGGCGGGAACTTTACCCCACGCTTGTGATGACTCATCGGGGAGGGGGCATTATTTAACACCTCTATGACCCCTCCCCCTCGGCACCAAGCATTCCACCCCCTCCATCTCCCTGTTAACCCTGTCATGTCAGCCCTACGCCTATGTCTTTCTTACATTGCTCTGGGCTTTTCTTGACTGTTGTATAACAGATGTGATTTTTACAATTACCTGAACCCCAACCTCTTAACCTCATTCTAAACAATTAAGACCAGACCAAAGGTTGGAGTTATAAAAGGCCGTAGCAGCCACCTTTATTAACAAATATATATCTTCAAATAAAATAAAGAACATACCAAAAAAACATCTGTTATTCAAAATTCCTCATCTATCTAGCGTTGGTCTTTGCAGGAAATTTATAAACATCTGTAACATACCCATATTGCACTGCGGCCCTTCTCTTAATGTAATAATAGGCCTCAAGCCGACAAGCTGGCTCAGAGACAACCAAATGACCACAGTGCCCCCATTAACACTTCCCGTCTAACCTGCGTTAGCCGGAAACCACAATCAGGACCTATATCAACAAGAGTTCCCGAAATCCTCCTTGTGCCATATCTTCCTTCCCCTGCAAAGACCAAAACGCCCGCCACAGCACCCAAAGGTAACACCCTTACCCTTGGGTGCCCCTCCACACCTGAAGAGCTCTCTGGATACTGTCTTGCAAGCCCAATGCCCACAGATCAATACCCACATCTTTTAAATGAACACCATCTCTCCTCAGGTACCTCCAAGTCTCGAACTCTAACTCCATATGCCTAATGGCCAAACCCCCATTCCTGACCATGAACTTACTTATTTCCCTGTTAATCTTCCTCCGTGCCCTATTAACACCGTCCACCGACCTGGCCATCCTACATGTTGTCCGAGCCACCATGTCCGACCAGACGATGACCATCTTCGGAAAATCCTGCATTAATCGCCAAACATCAAATTTGATGTCCCACGAAAGGTCTACCATAGATCTCACCCCCAAATCATTGCCCCCTAAATGCAAAACTAAGACATCTGGCTCCCTGTCCCTATGCGCGTAGCGGTGAATCTCAGATTACAACCTACCCCACAACATGCCCAAACCACTTGATGCAGGCCTCCTGCCTAGTAAAACCCAACTGCCTACCTTCATATCTCATATCTCCCCTCCTGGCCCCCCAGCACACAAAGGAATAGCCCATTATCCAGACCAGCCCTCTCTCCGAACCTGTAATTAGAAGATAACAAAACAATACCATGACCTCCAATATACTGTAACCTATACATTCAAACTGAATTTTTTTTCCAATTTATACATTTTACAAACCCACCACTAGGTGGGGCCTAACATATATCTGGAACCGCCGCTGCATCCATCCCATTTCTAGCCGCCTCTGTCGCAGCCCCTATCCGAAAAGATTGAGATGAAAATTCCTTTTCCGCCAAACCCAAGGCCCTGAAACATTTTTTAAATACAGCCACAAATTGATAACGCGATAAAGGGACCCCATCCAAATGCACCAAAAAGGACCCCCCTACCTGCGGACGGACACCCATAAACCCCCTAACTGCCTCCACTGGGCACAATGACGAGCCTGGCACCGGAAAAACATGCACCAACCTCCCTTTTCCCGTTTGATTAGTCTTTGTTCTCCGGAAAAATAACAACAAACCTTCACCTTCACACCTCACCTCTTGATTCCCAATCCCCCCGGATACTTTCTTGGACGGACTAACCAACTCCCCTATCCGAAATGCCGCAAAAATGCCACTTTGAACATGGTAAACTCATAGTCAGAAGAATAAACCCCCCCAACTGCGTTATCATCAACAAGGAGAGGGGCGCCTCTGAGTATAAATCATAAATACATTTTATTAAAACAACAATATCCACTCACATGGAAGTTGGAGAAGTTGCATTAGGGTCAGTTGGCTGGGCTGGAGAGATGCGTTGGAACTACAGGTCACAGCGGTTCCTGCAGGGCATGCCAGGTCCAGAGAGGATTAGTTCTTGCAGCCGGGTGCAGTCTCTTGCAGCAAACAGTCCAACACAAATCCTGCTGAGTTGGGAGCCAGGTTATATCCCAGATGCACGGATAGGGGTTCAAGGGAAGGGGAGGGAGAGATGTGTAGGACGCCAGAGCATCCGTTCAGCCGTGCTGCTGCTCCCTCCCCTTCCCTGGAACCCCTATCCGTGCATCTGGGAAAGTTATCGGTCTCCTGGCGTCCGTACGAACCACCGATCGCCGATAACCTTTAAGCACCTGCCTTACCCAAAAATCCTTGGTGAAGTCAGGTTGGCCTTGCAATTTAAACAGGAACGCTAAGCCCGCTAAATTCTTATGCAATGCCGATGCAGACACTCCCTCCTCCATCAACCTTGCAATATAATACAAAACCAGGAGACCCACTATACCACCAACCGACTCTTCCCCCACCTCTTGCACAAATGCCAGCCACTCCCGCCATACTTTTGAGTGCGCTGTCCACGTCGCCTCACTTACCGATTTTTTGATCCATCCAGCGATGACGCCAATGATATCCCCCACAACCAATCGGGATAAGGCACCCCCTGCTGCTCCACATCCTGCGCCAACTCTCGGAACCTGTCCCACTGGAAGGGAGACAACGCATCAGCGATAACATTCTCGACACCCGGGAGGTGTACTGCATGAATGAAGGCATTCAGTTGCAAACAGCGCAAAACCAAGTGTTGCAGTAACCTAATAACTGGCAGGGAAGATGCAGTAATCCTATTGATCACCTGCATCACACCCAAATTGTCCCCATGAAAGCGCACCTTCCGGTCCTTAAACGCCGCTCCCCACAATTCCACTGCTAGCACCACCGGAAACAGTTCCAGCAGCACTAATTTCATTGTAAAATCTGCCTCAATCCATGCCTGTGGCCATGGACCTGCGCTCCACTGCCCCTGAAAGAATGCCCCATAACCCATGGAACCGGCCGCATCCGTAAACAATTCGATGTCAAAATTACTAACCGGTCCTGACATCCATAGCGCCCGTCCGTTAAAGGACTCTAAGAAGGTATGCCATACCCTCAAGTCTGCCCTATGCTCCTGTCCCAATCATACGTAGTGTCTGGGGGACTTAATGCCAGCTGTACTTGCCGCAAGCCTGCGGCAGAATAGCCTCCCCATTGGCAAAATTCGACACGCAAAATTCAGCTTACCCAATAGCGATTGCAGCCCCCGAAGCAGCCCCTTTGCGCAATCCAATCATACCTGCAATTTCCTTTTTGAGATCCGCCAACTTATCCTCTGGTAACCTGCATTCCATAGCCACTGAGTCCAGGACAATGCCCAGGAAGACGATGACCATACTAGGTCCCTCAGTCTTCTTGGGTGCCAATGGAATGCCAAACCTATCTGCGATGTGTTCCAACGTTGCCAGGAGCACCGCGCAGATTCTGGAAGAAGCTGGTCCTATGCAAAGAAAATCATCCAAATAATGAATGACCAAATTCATGCCTGACACATTCCACACCACCCATTCAACGAAAGAGCTGAATTGCTCAAATAACGCACAAGATATGGAGCAGCCCATCGGCAAGCATTGGTCAACGTAACATTGGTCATTCCAATGGCATCCCAGCAACCGGAAACTATCCGGGTGAACCGAAAATAGCCGAAAAGCTGACTCCACGTCCGCTTTAGCCATCAATGCTCCCTTGCCGTAACGCCGCACCCACCCCACCGCAGCATCAAATGACGTGTAAGACACCGAGCAAGCTGCTGGATCAATTGCGTCATTAACCGATCCTCCTTTTGGAAAAGACAGGTGAAGAATGAGCCTGAACTTGTTATGCTCCTTCTTGGGCACCACCCCCAACGGGGATACAACCAAATCAGCAAAAGGAGGTGATGTAAATGGGCCCCCCATTCTCCCCAAAGCAACCTCCTTCTGTAGTTTCTCAGAAACCACCTCCGAATGTTGCATGGCCGACCTCAAATTGGGGGGAACAGGGGGAATGATCTCCAAAGTACACGGAATCCTAAAACCCACCGTAAACCCCCACTCTAACAACTGTGCCGCCTCCCTATCCGGATACCTACCGAGAAACGGTCGCATTCTGTCCACCATCACTGGGGCCCTCCCTCTTGTTTCCAGCCTCTTCAGCGCGACCTTTGCCCTGTTTAAAACATCTGGACGCCGGATGAGACCCTCCACATCCGGAACACTCGTGTTTGTATCGGCACGTAGCTCCAAATTTACAGGTCCCTGTGTTTTGTTTCTGGCTGATTGTCCCTGGGCCGAAGGTCCACCGCCCCCCCCCCCCCCCGAAAAAACTGGTTAGGCGCCCTCGCTGACGTCATCAGGCGCATCCACAGGCTGATTTCCTTATGGTCCCATCTCAGCTCCGGCCGTACCGCTCTACGTTGACGAAACTGCTCATCATACTGCAGCCATCCTGTACCACCGTAGACTCTATATGCCTCCCCTATCACGTCCTGGTAACAGAAGAGCACCGAACAATGTTCAGGGCTCTTCTACCCTATGACACTATCCATGATTGCAAACGCTTGCAACCAGTTAGTGAACGTCCTGGGGATCAACGGTACCTCCTTTTTTCTTCATCCTCCTTTTTTGAATCGTCCGGTTTAACCCTATCCAGGTTAAACTTCTCTAAAGGTAGCAAGGAAAAAATTTCGACGTACTCACCTTTCCACAGTTTTTCACGCACCTCCTGTTCCAGGTGAGCTCCCAACAGTCCTTCATAACAAACATAAACTTCACATTTTGCAGCATCACCCAACCTGATGATGTCCTGCCTCCCCTCAGCCCCTTTTGCCGTCCCCTGCGGGGAACTACTCGCCGTTGTCGCCTCAGCAGGCACCGGGACTGCAATCGCAGCCGCCGGCACCACTGAGCTCCCCCCAGCTGCACTGGCTTCAACAGCACCCCCAACCGGCGACACCCATGCCGACGTTGGCCCAGCAGCGCCTCTTTCTGCATTTTCAAACTTTTGTACCAATTCTTTTATCCCCGTCAAAAAGCCCAATAAACCAGCCGCCCCACTAGATGTGGGCACACTCCCCGCATTTTTTTCAATCCCAACTAAACTACCATCCACCCCATCAGAACCAGACACTCCCACATTAGGTATGGATAAAGGCAACTTACCTGGCTGCACAGGTATGGACTCATCAGCCAACCGTCTGTTCTCCTCCAACCGCACACTCTTATCAAGTGGACCCGTCTCCTCTTCTGACCCGGACTGTTCTCCTGGGGACCGCAGCTCCATTACCGCCTCCTCCTCAGATGAAAGCCCACCAGTCGAAACCGCCCTGGTTTCCGCTAGAACTGCCGACATCCGTCTGTGCCTCCGCGCAGCATGGACTGTTGCTGATTTTTGGACGGCCTTGCGAGGACCAGTGTAGGCCTCCTCAGTCCCGCCGGTCTCTGCTCTCCCGGGCGCCAATCCAGAACGCCGTCCATGATCGATCCTCCCCCGGTCCCCTGCCGCTGGGTTAGAAGGCCCGGGAACCGCCGCCATTGCCCTCTGCCCTTTTTTCATGTATTGTTGCCTATATTTTTGTGTGGTGTTTTTTCTATTTGTTCAATAAATCTTGGCTTATTTTTTCCAGACAGTGCCTGAGGGTTTTCTGTTTTCTTAAGAGAATTTTCTCTTTGTTTTCCATTGCCCTCTGAGCTGTGTGTCCTGCCTCCTGAGACTTTCTCCTGGGAGCGGGGGCGGGGCCCGCGCTCACGCTTTTCCTTCTTCTCGTAGGCCGCGCTGCCGCCATCAGACACTGGTGCTGTGCCTTCCCAGATCCTTCCTGCAGTCCCGGACTCGACCCTGGGCTCTCCCTGGCCACTACAGCTAATCGTTTTGCCGCCGGACTTGCCAGGGTCCCATTATCGCTGCCCCCTGCCCTCCGCTGCTGTCCTGCCTGACGGTCCGGGGAGAACCGATCCAGGGGTCTGGACCTCCATCCCCGCGTACCTGACACTGGCTCAGGGCGTTGTAAAACAGACCCCAACGTTTCCTGAAGCCATGACGCCCCCCGCACCGCCGCCTCTTCCCGCAGCTGGGCCACAATATGCTCTACATCAGCCATGCTGTGCTCTCTGAAATTCCCCCCCACGCTTGTGATGACTCATTGGGGCGGGGACATTACTTAACACCTCTATGACCCCTCCCCCTCGACACCAATCATTCCCCCCCCCCCTCCATCTCCCTGTTAATCCTGTCATGTCAGCCCTATGCCTATGTCTTTCTTACATTGCTCCGGGCTTTTCTAGAGCTGCATAAGCCTCTGTAGTGCTCGCTTCTGTCCCATGCGGAGTGATACCAACTGCACTCCACCACTTATCCTGGCTAGCGGTCTCCAGAGTGTTGCTAACAGCAGGAAAGAAGAGATCTTCAGGTTAGTGTGAAGCAATACACTGGGCATAATAGTATAGGGCTGCTTTCACACGGATGTACTGCGGTTTACACACAGCACGGGTGCAGTGCAGTGTACCTGCAGCTTTCCTGTGGGCTCTGCGCTTAGCAATTGACTTCTATTACATCCTTCTATTTTACCATCCCCAAACGTTACGTGTGAATGAGCCTTGAGGGTGATGATGTCGAATGCAACAAAGGGCTTATTCACAAGTGCAGCAAGCACTGCTGCTCCTCTGAAAAGCGATCTGAGTGTGTGTTGACAGGTGGTGAGGAGGCGATATGTTGCTTCTTCCCTACCTGATTTAAACCCATGATTGCCATGCAATGCATGTGATTGCGACACAGTAGCACAGCAATTAGAGGTTTTCATCAGGTGTGAGGAGGCAACACTTTGCCCAGTGATCTTTGACTTCTCCTGTGTTGTTCAGGTAGATCTCCATCTCTTTAAGGTTACTTAGCCCTGTTATAGATCCTTACATAATAAGGATATAGAAATATTAAACTTATAACTCATCACCATAAATTAAAGTGCACTGTGCAAATTGTGCCAAAAGTGACAAAGAAAACATTTGTTTTTGCAATGTGAGTATCTTAAATCATAAATCACATATTGACATATGATTAATACAACAAAGTGACATGTGCAAGATTAAAAGTGCAAAAATGAATGGGGAAATGGCAGTCTTCTCAAAGAGTGCAAAGTCCCAATGTCCAATTATAGTAAATTCCAGGTAGGTCGGGGCAATTGACCAAGGGTTACTTGGAAAGATCGCCACTGTGAAGGGTATTCACCACCATAGGGGATTAAAAATGCTTACCAGAGCATATGGACCCAGCAGAGCTGGATCAAACAGGGCAGTATGGAATAACTAATACGGGAATGTTTTTCGATAACAACTTCCAAAAGAAACATTCTAAAACGGTAATCTCCAGGGGCAACAACTCCACCACTATGGTCAGATCACTTCTCACTAGGCTGCTCATCAGCGGTCACCCATCCAAGAAGACACAAAATGTCTCCACATAGTGTAAAACTGTAAGATTGAACATTTATTTAAAATTCCAAACACTTACATTCAATCAGTAGTAAAGCGCTTTAGGGTAAATCCAAATAGTAGGGCATATATGGTACGCAATGGCCCATACAGGACTCTACCCAACGCTTTTCATCTAAATAGACATCATCTTGGGTGATTTCCTGATGATGCCTCTATAGGCGAAATGCATAGAGATCGGGTTACTGTCTATTGCCGTGGATAACTACTGATGTCATATCCAGATTTTGGTGGAAAGCACGCCGGGTTGTATCAGCTAATGGCGGAGAAACGGTCCTCGGGAACCAGTTCCAGATTGCCAGTGGCATTGTGCAGCCTTATCCAGCTGGTGCCGCCCGGGGCACATTTTAATGAAAGCAGAACAATTGTTGTCTGTTTTTATATATTTTGTATTGAGCCTAGGTTCACACTGAATGTGGGTTTGAAATCATACGAGTTCAGCTGAACTCGCACGATTTCAAACTGGCATTTCAATCTGACTTCGGGGGCGATTTGAGAGACATCTGTGCGGGTATATGCACAGATGTCTATTGAAATCACTCCGAAGTTATCAAAAGTAGTGTGGTAACTACTTTTGGGAATCAGTGTGGCACTGAAAAGTCAGCGTCGCACCAAATCGGACAGTGCCTTTGCCAGCAACAGGTTCCAATTTGGCATACGATTTGACATGTCAAATCGGCCTGGTGTGTACAAGAGCTAAACGATGTTGAACGGTCCTCACGGTTATCTGTTTATTTTATGATAACTGGTGCCATTCGCTTGATGGGAGTATGTCAGCATTGGAGAAGTGGTATGACCGCTGAAAAGTTTTTCGAATACTACATCTTTTAAACTGGTTAAAGGCGTGATTGGTCCTAGTGACTTTGGGGCTCTGGTGAGTGCATTTAATTTATTGCATGTGGTGGAACACTTGTTATATTTGAAGAGCACGATTCAAGTTTTTTTTACACAGCACGGTGGATGGTCATAAAGACTGACATCACTTTAGAGCAGACTTGATTGTCATTTTTTGCTTTTTATTTTATTTTTATTTTATTATTATTAGTAGTATTTTTTTTATTTTTTTGGGGGTTCACAGGATCTGAATGTCACTTATCTCCCCAATAATATATATACAGGTATATTTTTTCTACATTTATGGAACTTATTTTCACTAAACATGCATTTGGAAGGAAATTTGTTTGTACAACATTTTGATCTATGAACTTTTGAATGTAATATTATTATTTGTACAATTCAGGATTTCAGTTTTGTGGTTGCTTGGATTGCCTGCGGCCTGACATCACCTCCCCTGCTCTGAATGCTGGGGCCTCGGCAAGGCCCCAGCATTCAGAGCAGAGGAGGATTTAACTTCTCCCTCCTCCTAGTGCATTTTCGCCCCACCCACCTCCTCCACCCATCTTCTCCAGCGTGGCTGGATGTGCCTCTCGGAGCCTGAGGGAAGGAAGATTAGAGCATGTCTGAAGAGTCGATCTGCACCTGCCTGAGGTGAGACGGATGAATTAAAACATCTGTGTGTCATTAGGGAGCATGAGCTGGCAGCAGATGACACCCACAGAGGGATGGGAGGAGGAGGTCACAAGGATGTATCTCAGGGATTCATACTGGGACTTGTAGTCCCTCACTTTTGGGGATGTGACCCCCCCAAAAGTGAAGGACCACAGGTCCCAGCCTGAACCCCTCAGAGCTGAGGATGTATCACATCCCATCCCCCCCAACTAGTGAAGGACTACAAGTCCCACTGTCCCAGCATGAACCCCTCAGAGCTGAAGAAGTGTCCCCCTGGCCCCCCAGCTAGTGAAAGACTACAGATCACACAGCATGAACCCGTAAGATCTAAGAGGTCACATACTTAGTCTCAGGGGTTCATGTTGGGACTTGTCCTCCACTAGTTGGGGGTGGGGGTGGGGTGTCACATCCTCAGCTCTGAGGGGTTCATGCTGGAACTTGTAGTCTGTCACTTTTGGGAGATGTGACCCTCCCAGAAGTGAAGGACTGCAAGTCTCAGCATGAACCCCTCAGAGCTGAGGATGTGTCACCCACCCCCACCCGCAACTAATGAAGGACAACAAGTCTAAATCAGCGTATATTGATTGGTTTGCACAAAAGTTATAGCGTTATAGCGTATGGGATATTTATTTTTTTCTAGTAGTGGCGGCGATCAACGACTTACAGTGGGACTTGTCATAGAAAAATTTGGGGGAGGAGTTTGTAAGATGACCATGACCATGTGGGGCACCAGAAATATTTCTGCATCCAGGCGTTTGTGACCCTAGAATTGGCCTTGAGCTTTAACATGTCAATGTAATTTCCAAAGTGATTTTCAATCTTTTTAAATCTGCAGCTTTCATTAAAATTATGCCTGGTGATTCTACCATAAAGGCCCTTATTCAGCCACTTCCAACAAAGCTTTGTCCCTGACTCCCATTCGTGCTCCTGCTTTCTAGATAGTGGCAGTGGTGAACCATGTCTGCTTAATGTGTGTTAGCAAAGCCACCTACAGTAGTCTATGGGGATGCATATGGCAGGGTGACAACAAAGAAGTATGATTGGGAGACAGGGCTACAGTGTTGTCACCTCATGATAGAAATGCAAAATTACTTTTAGAATGACATACTAAAAAAACTTTAAATTTACTTTTCGTTTTGTGAATTTTTATTTACATTTTTGGAAGTTTATAAAGTTCTGCTTTACATTATATTGAATTATTTTTCAAGAAAATATTACAGGGTGCAATTTACTCAATGTACAAAATATTAAAATAGTTTTTTTTCAAGTAGAGCATACCAAAGGAATGAGCAGTGCCCAACCCCACACCCCCATCTGGATCTGCAGTAGGTGGGTCACTTATGTTTATATCTAAAATCTTATATCTGGAGAGCAGTGATGTCACTCCTGTATAATATAACTTATATCTGGAGGTGATGTCACTCCTGTATAATATAACTTATATTTGGAGGTGATGTCACTCCTGTATAATTACTTATGTAGTGCACCCCACGTAGGACACCCTGGGGAATAGGGATCCCCCACCCTGCACAGCCAGGCAACACCAAATCTTCACAGGCTCCCAGAGGCAGAAAACAGTCCAGTGCTTGTTTTTGTATTTTTATTGAGGGGATTAAACTTGGATAGGAAATAAGGTTATTATGGGGTGACCACTTGACTTTGTAGACCTCTTCAGGGACAACTCTCCTATATACAGTCTCTATATACACTCCTCTTCTTCCTCCAACACTTCACTTGCTTGCAGAAAAAGAAAACACATTCAGCTAGACACTTTTAGTTAATCTAACAAAAGAGGCAATGGTCAGATCTTGTAGCAAAAGCCATTTACAGGCAGGGCCCCTGGGCCCCTTGGGTTGTGTAGTAAATACAGTGTGCAACTTGCTACCCTGTGACTACTGATCCCAGCACCACCTTTTCAGGCACTGCCAGCCTGTCTGGCTGTAACTGCCCCTTTCACTAGCCCACCTGGCTACTTCTCCACAGTCCTCCCCGACTGCACCACAGTCCTACCAGACTGCACACTCACCAGGCATCTGGCTGACTTCTCCCTGGAGATCTCCTGGACATGCTGACTCTCTCCCGTTGTCCTCACACATGCTCCTATGCATCCTGGACATGACTCCTCTGTGTGTTGCAAGAGGATCCCTCCAGCACCCGAGCCCTAGGTCCGAGGTCACCCCCCAAAAACTAGGGGGTTACCCTCAAGGGCCACCGACAGCCTCCTCAGCACTCCTTCTCTATCTTCCACCTAAATGACCCCTGCTGGCATGACCCCAGAGTATTTGAGAGGTGCCTTCACCCTGCCAGCCCACTTGCTGGGGATTGGCTAGGGCCACCCTCAATACTCCAAGCAGCTCCTCCTAGCCTCCCACCAATTCTTCTGGAAGCTTCTTCAAGGTTTCCACAAATAGGGTGAGGTACCAGAGGTGCTGCTTGATGAGTCATCCAGCCTCCCTGAGTCACTCAACCCTGACCCAGATTCAACACAGGCTTGGCTGCCAGCAAAGCCAAATTTACCTACAATAGCAGAAAAAAAACTACTTACACTAGCACACTAAGCTAGAGGGTGCTAAAGTTATACCTTGACAATGGTGATGCCCTCCTGTATATTAGAAATGATACCTAGAGAGCAACAATGGCATTAATGTATATTTACTTATACCTGGACAATGGTGATGTCCCTCCTTTATAATAAAACTTATATCTAGAAAGCATTGATGTCACTCCTGTATAATTACTTCTATCTGGAGAGTGGCAATGTTACTCCTGTATTATATAACATTTATATAGGAGTCATGAGTGCTGATGTCACAACTCCATCTCTGCATGATATCAGTTGTCAGTCTAAACCAGTTAATAATTCTCTCAGATAAGATAGAATACAGGTTATTAATGCTGTTCTCTGTGTACATTGTGCTGTTTATAGGTATATAGCGATGTGTTGCCACTAGTAACTAAACATCCACCATATCACCCTGCTGCCAGACCTCCATATATCACCTTTGAGACAATGAACAGTCATTTGCTTTGTTTTTGTTTATTGGGGGTATAACTTGGTTGGGGGAAAAGGGTATATAGGATGCCAATAGATCAAATTACTTTGCCATCATATTAATAATTTAGAACTTCGATTGAGCCTTGAAGAAATTATGCACATGTATAACATCTACAGTCTCTTCCCTGCATCACCATGCATATTATTGCTCCTCCTCTGCGGAACTCCTGCAGACTATTGCTTCCAGGATTCCTTCCCTCCTGCACAAACTTTTTCTGTAGCACCAGTTCCTTGTCACATCCTCTTCTTATATGCAAAAGAACCCACTCTGAAAAGTCTCTAATGCTGACTCTGACTGGTTGCTGCTACTAGGCCAGATGCCTGCAGTACCTCTCCCCGGAGGCCTAGTAGTTTAATAGCATGTGCTGAACGGTGGACCACTGTTCCCAGCTAGCCCAGCTTGCAAATCCTGCGCCCTTTGGCCGCATTTATTTTGACATTATTCCCCACAGTCTCTCTTCTGCTCCAGGACTCCTCATCAATGACCGTGTAAAGATGAGGACTTCATCCATGACCGTGTAAGGATGAAGTTCCCTTGCAGACTCCCTGGCATGTCTCCACATCCAGCACTCCACTGTGGTACACTCACTGACCTTTCTCTGCCCGAGTCCATGGTGAAGAACTTAACCGGACCGTACATTCCGACAGCTTCTCCTGCCCCTCTGCTCCAGGAACTCCTCAACAATGACTGTGTAATGATGAGGACTTCACACATGACCATGTAAGGATGAAGCTCCCTCACAGCTCTCCCGTGCCTCCTCCCGCGATCTGCGCACCCCCCCCCCATGGGGGTGTCCTTCTGCTGCTGTCTAGTACTCCATTCTTCCCGGCCAACAACTCCCCCCAATGGCCTGTTCCCTTGGCTTATATGGGAGCCTGTCCCCTGCCAATTCCAGTTGGGGATTGGTCAGGGCTCCTCACATGAGCTGCCCGCCACTCTCGTTCCAGGCCCTGTCCCTCTTCCAGAACATTCTCACTGGAAGCAGGGGAGGCTCCTCAGAACTAAAGTACAGGTGGTCACACCCACTGATACACTAGCCACTCCCTGCCCCCAGGACAAAAACAAACAGGCCTAGCTTGCAGCATGGATCAGTTTGCCATGGCATTACAAACGCTCCTGAGTCGCACGGCTCACCTGGAATCCCCCACTGTGGCTGCTCCAGTACAACCTGAGTTGCAGGCCGTCCCTGCTGCTGCGCCAGTCTCTGTGCAGGCACCCGCCTTGAGTATTACCTCTATAAGAGGTATGTCTGGTTTCGCCCCGCTTTCTCCAGCGATTTGGGAGTGATCCAGTTCAATGCAGGGGGTTTCTCAACCAAGTTGAGATATACTTTGAGATGCTGCCCCAGGCGTTTCCCACAGACAGAAGCAAAGTTGGGTTTGTGATATCTTTCCTTTCTGGGAGGGCCTTGGCCTTGGCCCTATGGGAGACGCAAAAACTTGTTGTCTTGAGTTACCCTGAGTTTGTGGCCTCCTTTAAAAGGGTATTTGACGTTCCCGCATGCTCCGCTTCTGCTGCCAAGTGCCTCATGTCCATCAAACAGAGTACGAGAACTGTTGCTGACTACGCCATTGAGTTCCGTACTCTGGCAGCAGAGGTTGCTTGGAACAATGAGGCCCTCGTAGCTGCTTTTCTCATGGTCTCTCGGATTCCATCAAGGATGAGATAGCAGCCCGAGATATACCCATTGAACTGGAGAACTTGATCTCGTTTGCCACACTCATTGACTTCAGACTCAGAGAAAGACTTTCTTTTAAGGAGCGCTTGCGGAAGCCTCCTGTACATTTGCCTCCTGAGCTTTACAGTCCCACCCATGCCTCCTGGTACCGAGTCGGTCAGTGAAGATGAACCCATGCACTTGGGCTTCATGCGTCTCTCTGCGGATGAGAAAGCCTTTAGGAGGAGGGAGAGATTGTGCCTTTATTGTGACCAGGCAGGTCAATTTTTGAAGTCTTGTCCTACCCGTCCTGGGGACACCAAAACCTTGAGGTCCTGTCATGGACAGACCTTAAGTGTGTTGTGTGGTCCCCAGTTATCCAGAAGGATAAGCCCCTGGTTTCAGTCACCCTTTCTTGGGCTAAGTCATCTATCTGGGGCTGCAGGCCTGTTTATTGATGCTGCCTTTGTATCAAAGCACTCGATTCCACTGCAGCTGCGTGACACTCCACTTACCATTGAGGCTCTTGACGGGAGACCTCTACAGCCTGCTCATGTGACTCATGAGACGGTTCCGTTGTCCATGGCCGTAGGGGCTCTTCACCATGGGATAATCCAATTCCAAGTGATTTTCTCTCCTAAGTTTCTGCTGGTTATTGGTTTTCGTTGGTTACAGAAGCACAACCCCTCTTTTGATTGGCTCCATGCGGAGGTTCTCTCCTGGTCACCACAATGCAGTGAAACATGCTTCCGGAAGGTAGCCAAGGTCCTGTGTACCTTTTCACTCTCCTCCCTGCCAGAGGAGTACCGTGATTTTAGCAATGTCTTTGACAAACTTCAAGCCGGTAGTTTGCCTCCACACCGCAATTGACCTTCAACCTGGTGCCACTCCCCCTTATGGCCGGGTTTACCCTTTGTCAGTCTTGGAGGATAAAGCCATGGAGGAGTTTCATCCGCAAATCCTCGTCTCCTGCTGGTGCTGGTTTCTTCTTTGTGAAGAAGAGGAGTGGTGAACTGAGACCTTGTATTAATTATAGAGGTCTCAATCGTTTCACGATTAAGAATGCCTACCCGATCCCGTTGATTACAGAGTTATTTGACCGCCTCAAGGGAGCAATGGTTTTCACTTAGCTTGATCTGAGAGGGGCTTACAATCTCGTGGGGATTAAGGAGGGTGACGAGTGGAAAACTGCATAATGCATTTTGGCCTTTGTAACGCCCCAGCAGTTTTCCAGGAATTTATTAACGATGTCCTCTGAGATTTGTTGCAGTTATGTGTGGTGGTTTATCTCGATGATAGCCTCATATTTTCCAAGTCCCAGGAGAGCCACCACACAGATGTCTGTTGTGTGCTTCAGAAATTAAGAGAGAACAATCTCTATTATAAACTGGAGTGTGTGAGTTCCATCGGGAACAGGTTAAATTCCTGGGCTATGTCATTTCCACTGCTGGTTTTTCGATGGACCCAGAGAAACTTTCGGCAGTTCTACAGTGGCCTCGACCCGGGTTACGTCCTTTGCAGTGTTTCCTGGGTTTTGCCAACTATTAGTTTATTCGTAACTTCTCGTCTCTGGTCAAGCCCCTGACTGATATTACCAGAAAGAAGGTAACCCACAGAGTTGGTCTCTGGAGTCCATTAAGGCCTTTGAAAGTCTCAAGGCTGCCTTTGTTTCTGCTCCTGGGTTGGCACATCCTGATCCTACGTTACCTTTTATCCTTGAGGTTGATGCTTCCGAGACTGGTGTTGGCGCCCTTCTGTCTCAACGTCCTACCTCTGAGAGTGCTATGCATCCTTGTGGCTACTTTTCCAAGAAATTGTCACCTGCCGAGTGCAATTACGAGATTGGTGACAGAGAGTTGTTGGCAATCATTTTAGCCCTGAAAGAATGGAGACATCTCCTGGAAGGTACCACTGTGCCGGTTCTCATTCTTACTGACCATAAGAATCTCACATTCTTGTCTGAAGCTAAACGCCTTTCTCCCAGAAGGGCGCGATGGGCTCTTTTCTTGTCAAGTTTCAATTACAAAGTCTCATTCTTACCCGGTACTAGGAATGGAAGGGCTGACGCCTTGTCACAACAATTTTCCTCCACTTCCAAGTTGGAGTCGGTTCCGGTTCCTATGATTCCTCCTGATCGTATTCTGGCTACGGTTCGCACCAGTCTTACTTCTCCTTTGGGTGACAAAATTCTTGCTGCCCAGGTCGATGCTCCTCCTGAGAAACCTTGTGACCGCTGCTTTGTCCCAGAGTGTGTCCGTACTGCCATGCTCCAGACTTACCATTCTCCCAAGGCAGCTGGCCACCCTGGTAAGAATCAACTCGTTTGGGCCATTTCCCAACAATTCTGGTGGCCTAGTCTACTGCCTTCTTAGCTGCCTGTTCCGTGTGTGCTCAGAGTAAGACTCCAGGACACCTACAACCCATACCCAATGGAGAGAGGCCCTGAACCTACCTGTCTATGGATTTCATTGTGGAGTTGCCCAACTCCGAAGGCAACACAGTTATCCTTATGGCGGTTGATGTGTCATTGTATTCCACTTAAGAAGTTGCCCACTTCTAAAGAACTGGCTTCCATTTTTGCACGGGAGATCTTTCGCCTTACATGGGCTACCCAAGGTGATTGTCTCGGACAGGGGTAGTCAGTTTGTGTCCCGGTTCTGGCGAGCCTTTTGTGCACAGCTGGGAATTCAGCTTGCTTTCTCCTCTGTGTATCACCCGCAGTCTAATGGGGCCGCAGAATGAGCCAATCAGTCCTTGGAGCAATTCCTACGTTGCTATATTTCTGACCATCACAACAACAGGTCAGACCTATTACCCTGGGCAGATTTTGCTCACAACAGTGCCTTGAATTCTGCTTCCCGATTGTCTCCGTTTATGGCGAATTATGGTTTCCAACCTCTCATGTTAACTCGTTTGCTCTGCAGAGTATTCCTGCGCTAGAGGAGTATCTCCGTGGTCTTCGTTCCACTTGGGCACAAGTCCAGGAGGCTTTGCATCATGCTAATGATAGGTACAGACTCCATGCTGACCGCAGACGCCTGCCTGCGCCTTCCTACCAGGTTGGGGACAGGGTCTGGCTGTCATCTCGCAATCTCCGACTTCGTGTTCCCTCACTGAAGTTCGCACCTCAATTTATTGGGCCTTTCCGTATCCTTCACAGGATTAACCCAGTGGCTTACGCGTTGGACCTTCTTCCTTGTATGCACATCTCAAATGTATTTCATGTCTCCTTATTGAAACCGTTGGTCTGCAACCGCTTTACCACCTCGGTGCCATGTCCTCACCCTATACAGTTTGAGAACCATGAGGAGTATGAGGTACAATCCATTGTTGACTCCCATAGGTTCCATGGGCGCATACAGTACCTGGTGCATTGGAAGGGGTACGGTCCGGAGGAACGCTCCTGGGTCTCATCCTCGGACGTACATGCTCCTGCCCTCCTCCGTGATTTCCATAGACGTTTTCCCCTCAAGCCCGGTGATCCTCTGAAGGGGGAGGGGTCGTTGAGGAGGGGGGTACTGTCGAGGCTGGCTCAGCCCTTCCTTCTCTGAGCTGGCCGCTCAGCTGTCGGCTAATTGCCAGCTCTCTCCACAGTTAACCAGCTGTTGTGGATCGGCTCGTCAGTCCCGCCTACTTAAAGATCTCCAGCTCACTTCATTCCTGCCTTCGCCTTGGTCACATCACAAGAAACCATCTCCTGCGTTCCTGTTTAAAGATTGGCTTTGCCGACATCCCTTCTGGCTCCTTATCCTGCTTGCTTTTCCTCTACTTGGATCCCTGACTTCTGGCCTGGCTGATTACCTGATCTGGTTACTGAACTCTGGCTTGGCTGATTACCCAATCTGGTTACTGAACTCTGGCTTGGCTGACTACTCGATCCGGTTACTGGACTCTGGCTATGCTTTGAGTACGCTTACTCTATTTACCTTTTATTAATAAACAAGTGTGATTTTACTGTACTTTTGTTTCGGTCTTGTTCATGGTTTCTGACAATGGGGCCCCCCAGCTAAACTAGTAATCAACAGAGACAACAGACAACATATAATCACTACACTTGCAGATGGCCTCGACCTCCTCCAAGCATGGAACCTTCTTCCACCCCCTGACGACCACGATCAGCGAAGAAGAAGTGATACTCAGCCCAGACACCCTGATGACATCTCAGACCGTCGACAATTCACTAAAGAGAGACACAACCCTCACTCTGGAGAAAGCCTCAGTTCACACATGAATCAATAGGACTTCTCTGTTCCTAGTTCTTACTCCCCTACAGAATGACTCTAAGGAAGCCGTCCCTAAAGGGCTGTTAGTTATCCCCACTCACCCCTAGAGTAGCGGCCGCTACTCAGTAATCCAATGGATTACCTACATAGTTTAACGTTTACTACGATTGGAAAAATGTTTTCTTTTTGTTCTTTCGTTGGCACTACAACGGCGCAAGTTTCTCCTTTTTTACTCTGTTCATTCCTTGCTAACTGGATCTCACCACCCACATAGAAAAGATCACCTGTACATGTGCCTTGCATTAACTTTTTCTGTTCTCAGATGACGCAATTCCATTGAACCTATGCCCACACACTATGGAGAATGACGTGTACCTGCATTGCATACAAGAGGACCCCAGTATCTCATGGCTCAAGATGATAATTCGCACATCTACTACCCAAGGGTCCGGTAATCTACTAAGCTTTTTGTAACTATAACCCTATGACATGACCATATCACTTGTTTCACTCAATGCCCATGGGCTGAATAGTCCCTTTAAGTGCAAAGCAGCTTGGAAAGAAGCTCTGAAGCTACAAGCAGACATCTTTTGCGTTCAGGAGACCCATTTTCATGCATCCAAGGCCCCACAGTGTTCCCACCACCTATATCCACACATTTTCACTGCTAATGACCCAGTCAAGAAAAATGGTGTCCTTATAGCTATTAACTCCTCGGTAGCATTTACAATACATGGGGTTCACACTGACCAAAAGGGCCAATATATAATCCTAATATGTACTATTAATAATATCTCCTATACTATTGTAAATCTATATGCGCCTAACGTTGGCCAACTAAAGTTCTTAAACTCTCTTTACAGGAAAGTAGAGAAGATTCAGAAGGGCTCACTTCTACTTGTAGGTGACTTCAACACCATAGTAGACCAAAATATGGATGTCTCAAAACCAAGTTCTCATGTTAGACAAACCTTGCAAGACTTCCTTAAAAAGAACCTTCTATATGATCCATGGAGGTGTATGCATGCCACTGAAAGAGATTTCACCAACTTTTCTGCTCCCCACAGATCATATTCAAGGATTGATTTCTTTCTCACTGACCTGAACCTACTACATAGAGTCTTTAAATTGGAAATTAGGTCTATAACTTGGTCAGATCACGCTCCCATCAAATTAATTTTGACACAAGACCACAGAGCCCTTCCGACTCGTCTCTGGCACAACAATGCATTTCTATTTAATAATCAAGCATGTAGGGAAAGACTGAATGTGCAATTAGAGGAATTTTTCCAACACAATTTAACCCCCGAGTCAAACATGTTTAATGTATGGTGTACTCATAAGGCTTATAGAAGGGGGTTATTGATACAGCTGGCATCTAGAGAACGGAAACGCAGGTTGCAGCTGATTGAAAACCTACTCGCATAAATACAAAACCTTGAAACACACCACAAACAAACTCATGACCCAAGCTCTCTCACCGACCTAACAACGCGTAGACATGAACTGAGACTTCTTATGCTCTCAGATCACGAGAAACAGACACATAGACTCAAAAACAAGTACTACTCACAAGGTAGTAAGGCTGGCAAGCTTTTAGCTAATCAACTTAAAGCACGACGCACAAAAAATTCAATAGCATATCTGTTGAAACCAGGAACTAATGCTAAGATATTCCATCCAAGGGATATACCAACCTCTTTTCGAGAATACTATCAAGCGTTATATAATCTCCAGACTGACCCAGACACTATACAACCCAAAGATGACGTAATTCAAAAATGTCTGTCCGATCTTCAGCTCCCAACCATAGATGAAGACACACTCTCACAATTGAACTCCCCTATGACCGAAGCAGAAATTTCTAGAGTCATTAAATCCCTCCCTAATAATAAGTCCCCAGGAGCAGATGCCCTATCCTCAGAATACTACAAAACCTTCCACGCCACTCTCACCCCACACTTGCAAACACTATTCAATGAAGCTGCAACCTCTGGTTCATTCCCTGAGGAAATGCTTACAGCCATCATTGTTACTTTGCCCAAACCAGGGAAGGAGCCAACTCATCCGCAAAACTTCTGCCCAATTTCGCTTTTAAATACGGATCTTAGGATCTTCTCCAAAATTATAGCTAATAGACTGGCGGAAATTATGCCCTCCCTAATAAACATGGACCAAGTAGGCTTTGTTAAAGGCCGCCAAGCCTCAGACGGTACTAGGAAAATGATTGACCTTCTCACAATATTAGAATCCAAAAAGGAACAGGCGGCCTTCTTAACACTAGATGCTGAGAAGGCCTTCGATCGGGTCCACTGGGGGTACCTCAAAGCCACTCTCAGTAAGTTTGGAATTCAAGGAACCATATCGAGGGCAATCTCAGCACTATACTCCTGCCCCTCAGCCCAAGTATATACGTCCAATACATGGTCAGATCCATTTTATATCACAAATGGAACTAGACAAGGATGCCCTTTGTCCCCCATAATCTTCACCCTCATAATGGAACCATTTGCTGAAACTATCCAACAAATTCACAGATTAAAGGTATCAATACTACAGAATATGCCCACAAAATTGGACTTTTTGCGGATGATGTCCTACTTACTCTAACTAATGTGGCTCCTTCCCTGAGTACGGTACGGTACTACTAAAAATGTCCCTCGAAACTCAACCTAAAGGGACCACAACCTAAATAGTAGGGAAATATATCTCTTCTCCATAACCCATCCCTGGTGTCCTGTACATCCATCAAAAGCAAAGTTGGCAAGCTTATGTGGTTATAATTATTGAGTTAAATAGCTCTTTATTGTAAAATAAATCAAGAACATTTACCTTTTATTAAGATCACTGACTTCTACTGCTATGACTTTAGGGTTATTTATTTTTTCATTTAATTGAATAGCCCAGTTATTTTCCTTCCAAAAACTGAAGCGGGATTGGGGAGAAGTCACCCTCTTCCAGTAGTTTCAGTACTGTCTGGAAAACTGACAAAAAAATCATGCAACTGGCGTCAGAGTGAAGCCTTGTTTTACACTAGTACCTTGGGGGGGGGGAGACAAAATCAGGCATGGGAGCCGTGTTTTTACTGCCCCCCAACCACCACCCCTAAGCTGCGAAGGCAGCCTTGTGGGGCTATACAGATGCTGTAGCTGAGATGCTTTGCATCATGGCATGGCAAACATTATCTCCCTGGTCGCTTTCGGTGGAAAGTGCGGCCCACCGAATGTGACCCATTTAAGTAATTGGGGCCACGCCACAACTATCCCATAACCGCATGCAATGGACGTGATTGCAGGGCAGTGGTGCAGATTTTTATGGGTTAAAGAAAGCTCTGAGGAAGTAGGCAGCATAACACCTCACTGTCAACACCTAAAATTGCAGATCGCTCTCCAGGGGGCTACAGCATGTGTAAATGAACCCTGAAGGTGTTGAGGCCAGAGGATAAGCATGACAGCCAGACAACTTGTACTTTAAGAAGCTCAGCTCTCAGAGTCATAGAAGATAATCTATGTTGCAAGTCTGGGAGTGGTGTGCAGAGAGGGTTTTACACTATATGAGCTTTTATTGTTTTTTTGGGGATTCACCACGAGTTAGTTTTGATCCATCTGCGGACCATCTCCATTGAGGCTGAGGAGCCCCCTGTGTGCCATACAGATCCTGGGCTGGGGTAACAGCCATCTGCTGAGTGTGGTCCCCTGTAATAAGGGACCATAGTGTTCTGGTAAGCGGCAGTATTTACTGTGATGGAAGCACTTTTCACCTGCTATCTTTTTGGGATCACCAGTGTTGTACCTCTACAGAAGAGTCACCTGCACATTTATATAGACTTTTGTTATATATTTGAATGCACTTTATGATTCACAATTTTGTATGATCACTTTCATCACTCATGGATTTTTGTTGATTCAGTCACATGATTTGTTCTTATAGAGCCTAATATCTTATACTCTATTTAAGTGACAGTATTAATTTATTTATATGTCAGCATTTATTCATTAATTACCGTATTTCACATTTATTTATTTAGCATTTATTGATATTCAATTTTTATTGGCACTTTATATATTTTATTCACTTCAGTTTTCACTCATTGTAGTATACTCTTTGTGTACACTTGTGAAGATATTGAATATTTACCTCATATTACTATATAGTTAGCACAGCTTCTTTTTTTGTCGTATCTTTATTTGGTGTTGTATAACATTTTGAGCCGCTGCTTTAAGGTTTTAGCTAAATAGCGCATTTTTTATTTTATCATGCTGCAAGTCTGGCTCGCTGTGTAATTTTTAGATGTTTCTGTGGGTTTGTTGTGACATGTTGATAAAGAAGATGTCATCCTCATCCGCAGATCATGATGGGCTCCATAGTGCTCGTCTGTCTGCTCTGTGATATAAATAGAGGTGAACTGTTCTAGATACAGCGCCGAGCCTGGAATAGATACTCATTGCTTATTTTTAGCCTCAGTGAAGGGAAATTATCTGCAAATTCAAAGGGGACAAATGTTCAGTTATTCAGCCGCAGGGACCTGGAGGACTGTGTACTCTGTGCTGTGACCCGACTGTTGTACATCATTTGAGTGAGAAAATCGTGTCGCAGTGCACTGTGTTTACAGAAAAAGGTCCATAGATCTCAACTGTCCTGCATTTACTGTTCTGCATCTTGGTGGTCCTCTGTCCTGCTAATGCTGTATCCTGGGCCATGTCCCAAGATCACAACAACAACCTTATTTGAGTTACACCACATGTCTGGGTGTGGGCAGTACCAATCTACAAAGTGGGCATGATGGGCTGTCCCCACCTATTAAGATACGGGGTCTGGACAGGTCCAACCTGTAAAGTGGGAGTGATACGGGGCACACCCGCCCAGAAAATGGGTGAAGGAAATGCAGGCCCTGCATGGGGTTATATGAGAGGTGTCAAACTCAATTTCATTGTGGGCCATATCAGCATTATGGTTGTCCTCAAAGGACCAGTTGTATCTGTAAGGCTAGATGTCCAGAGCACCCCACTCCCCCATACATCAGATGGAAAGCACCCCCACCATCAAAAGTCAAGAGTCCCCCACCCTCCCTTACATCACAGTGCACCACCTTACCTTGTGCTGCTGCTGGAAAGAAGCTGGGGGCAGAACTGGGAAGCAGAAAGTGCAGGGTCTGGAGGAGGACCAAAGAAGAGCTGGGGTAGGCTGCCATAGTCTGTTGAATGTTAAGACCAGGAGTAGCAGAGATGAGGGAGTGCTGCGGCTGCACAGAGAGGCACAGGATCTGGTGGAGGAGTTCTGTCCTCCTCTCTGCTGCCGACTGGAGAAACCTTCAGAGTCTCACTACTGAGAAGTAGCAGGGACGAGCCTCTCCGCATCTGTGGGGAGAAGTGCAGGATCTGATGGGGGAGAGCTGTCCTCCTCTCTGCTGCTGACTGCTGGGACAAGGTGGGGGGGGGGTAGCTGAGGGGGGTGCCACAGCTGCAGGAGAGGTGTGAGGGCCACATGAAATGGCCTGGAGGGCCAGATTCGGCTTCTGTGCCTTGTGTTTGACACATGTACAGTATTCCAGGATCTGTAACCATAATATTGATGAGAATGTGGCTTGTGTCCAATTTCCGTGCCCAGTGTTAGCAGTCAGTGGTAATAAATGGGCTAACTTAAAGCAACACATATAAACATGTAACTTAACAGCTTAGAGAAATGTGAATGGGCCCTTATTGTATAAAACACTATTACAAGCACTTGGAATACAGCAATAAATATACAGTGCCTTGCAAAAGTATTCACCCCCTTGGCTTTTTACCTATTTTGTTACATTACAGCCTTTAGTTAAATGGTTTTTTTTATCTGAATTATATGTGATGGATCAGAACACAATAGTCTAAGTTGGTGAAGTAAAATTAGAAAAATATATACATTAAACTATTTTTTAGAAATAGAAAACTGATAATTGGCATGTGCGTATGTATTCACCCCCTTTGTTATGAAGCCCATAAAAAGCTCTGTGCAACCAATTACCTTCAGAAGTCACATAATTTGTGAAATGATGTCCACCTGTGTGCAATCTAAGTGTCATATGATCTGTCATTACATATACACACCTTTCTGAAAGGCCCCAGAGGCTGCAACACCTAAGCAAGAGGCACCACTAACCAAACACTTCCATGAAAAGCAAGGAACTCTCCAAACAATAATGCGGTGTACACATGACCAGTTTTGCCGTCGGAATAAACTCCGAAGGTTTCTCCGACGGAACTCCGACACAATTCTATTCAAGCGGTCTTGCCTACACACGGTCAACCCAAAGTCTGACCGTCCAGAACGCGGTGACGTACAACACTAATAATGGGACTAGAAAAAGGAAGTTCAATAGCCAGTAGCCAATAGCTTCCATCTCGTACTTGCTTCACAGCATGCACCGTTTTTGGTCCGTCGGAACAGCATACAGACGAGCGGTTTTCCCGATAGGAATTGGTTCCGTCGGAAATATTTAGAACATCTTCTATTTCTAGGTCCGTCAGAATTAAAAAAAAAAAAAAGTCAGATGAGGCACACACACGATCGGAATAAACAATGAAAAGCTTCCATCGGACTTTTTCTGTCGGACATTACGCTTGTGTGTACGCGGCTTTAGGGACAATGTTGTTGAGAAGTACAAGTCAGGGTTAGGTTATAAAAAAATATCCAAATCTTTGATGATCTCTAGGAGCACAAACAAATCTATCATAACCAAATGGAAAGAACATGGCACAACAACAAACCTGCCAAGAGATGGCCGCACGCCAAAACTCACAAACCAAGCAAGGAGGGCATTAATCAGAGAGGCAGCACAGAGACCTAAGGTAACCCTGGAGGAGCTGCAGAGTTCCACAGCAGAGACTGGAGTATCTGTACATAGGACGACCATAAGCCGTACGCTCCATAGAGTTGGGCTTTATGGCAGAGTGGCCAGCAGAAAGCCATTACTTTCAGCAAAAAACAAAATGGCACGTTTTGAGTTTGCGAAAAGGCATGTGGGAGACTTCCAAAAAGTATGGAGGAAGTTGCTCTGGTCTGATGATACTAAAATTAAACTTTTTGGCAATCAAACAAAACGCTGTGTCTGGCACAAACCCAACACATCACATCACCCATTGGCTGCCACTCAGTCACCGAATTAAATTCAAGATACTAACTATAACTTACAAAGCCATCCACAACCTGACCCCCAGCTACATCTCGAACCTAGTCTCAAAACACCAACCTAATCGTTCTCTTCGCTGCTCCCAAGACCTCCTGCTCTCAAACTTCCTTGTCACCTCATCCCATGCTCGCTTTCAGGACATCTCCAGAGCCTCTCCCATCCTCTGGAATGCTCTACCCCAATCCATCCAATTTTCTCCTACTTTATCCACTTTCAGACGATCCCTGAAAACTCATCTCTTCAGAGAAGCCTATCTGGCCCCCACCTAACAACTGTACATTTATTTCTCAATCAGCACATCACCCACAATTATTACCTCTTGTATCTCTTGACCTTCCCTCTTAGATTGTAATCTCTAAGGAGCAGGGCCCTCTGATTCCTACTGTATTAAAGTGTATTGTATTTGTACTGTCTACCCTCAAGTTGTAAAGCGCTACGTAAACTGTTGGCGCTATATAAATCCTGTATAATAATAATAATAATCATCCAAAGAACACCATCCCCACGGTGAAACATGGTGGTGGCAGCATCATGCTGTGGGGATGTTTTTCAGCAGTCGGGATTGAGAAACTGGTCAGAGTTGAGGGAAAGTTGGATGGTGCTAAATACAGGGTTATTCTTGAGCAAAACCTGTACCACTCTGTGTGTGATTTGAGGCTAGGATGGAGGTTCACCTTCCAGCAGGACAATGACCCCAAACACACTGCTAAAGCAACCCTTGAGTGGCTTAAGGGGAAACATGTAAATGTGTTGGAATGGCCTAGTCAAAGCCCAGACCTCAATCCAATAGAAAATCTGTGGTCAGACTTAAGCCTCGTATACATGAACAGATTGTTGGCCAACAAAACCGTGGATTTTTGTCTGAATGGCGTTGGCCCAAACTTGTCTCGCATACACACGGCACACAATTGTTGGCCAACAATTACGAACAAAGTGACGTACTACATGGTTTTTCTGCTCTTTAGCACCAGCCTTTGAGCACCCTCTGCTAATTTTGTGTTAGTAGAAGTTTGGTGAGTGTTGATTCCCGCTTTTCTTTTTGCGCTTTTCATTTCGTGCTTTTCAGTTTGTTTCTGAATGGCCGTTCGTCAACCAGACATGTTGGGGAATCGGAGGAGATAACGTGTTATTTATTATTGGTCTTGAACTTATTGCTTCGACATTATTTTTTTAGTTTAATAAAGATTTGATTTGGTATATTTTCTATATTTTTGGATACATAGAATGCACGTTTTGGTTAAGTTCTGTTGGCAGATACATGTCTAATTCTATTTGTTTTCTTTTTTTAATGCACAATAAAAAAATTGTGTAGCATAATACTTGGCTATGTGTTTTACTTCAAATGACAGTTTAGAAGTAGGCAGTTACATTTAAAAAAATGTAAAATGTAAAATTAACAAGGGACACCAACATAGTTGAATCTTTGATCTTAAAAACTACGGGATAATGGTGTTGTGGTAACTTGCCCAAATAAAAAAAAAAAAAAAGCATAATATTATTATTCTAGATATCACTAGAAAATTTGTTTGCAATAACTCCATCAGTATCACCAACAAAGCAACTTTATTATTATCCCATTAAAGAAGAAGAGAATTGTGCACTGCATTTCTAGATTTCATAATTTGCTACGTTACAAATGTTAATTTTCCATTACGAATGCCAGTTTACAAGACCGACCGTTTCTGGCTCGTCTTTGCTTCCGAGCATGTGTGTTTGTACTTTGGACTTTTGTCCGACGGACTTGTGTACACACGCTCGGAAAATCTGACAACGCACATTTGTCAGTGGAAAATTTTAAAACCTGCCATCCAACAGTTGTCCGATGGAGCATACACACGGTCAGATTTTCCGCCAACAGCCTGTCATCACACATTTCCCGTCGGGAAATCCGTTCGTGTGTACGAGGCTTAAAAGATTGCTGTTCACAAACGCAAACCATCCATCTTGAAGGAGCTGGAGCAGTTTTGCAAGGAGGATGGGCAAAAATCCCAGTGGTAAGATGTGGCAAGCTCATAGAGACTTATCCAAAGCGACTTGAAGCTGTGATAGCCGCAAAAAGTGGATCTACAATGTATTGACTTTAGGGGGGTGAATAGTTATGCACATTGACTTTTTCTGTTATTTTGTCCTATTTGTTGTTTGCTTCACAATAAAAAAAAAAAAATCTTCAAAGTTGTGTGCATGTTCTGTAAATGAAATGATGCAAATCCTCAAATAACCCATGTTAATTCCAGGTTGTGAGGCAACAAAACATGAAAAATGCCAAGGGGGTGAATACTTTTGCAAGGTACTATAAGTCAGCAATAAACAGAAACAATTAATCACCATATAATGACGTCTTCATTATATGCAGCTCCACCCTTAATCAATTATAAATTGCATTGCAAATAAAACTGTTATTGAGTCTTATTTGGTATTCAACAGTAAGAAATCTTCCAACCTTACCAAGGAAAGTAATGACTCACCTGAGTTCTTTGGAACTCTACAGTGCCTTGAAAAAGTATTCATACCCCTTGAAACTTTCCACATTTTGTCATGTTACAACCAAAAATGTAAATGTATTTTATCTGAAAAGTGTGGTGTGCATTTGTATTCAGCCCCCCTGAGTCAATACTTTGTAGAACCACCTTTCGCTGCAATTACAGCTTCAAGTCTTTTTGGGGATGTCTCTAGCAGCTTTGGGGTATCAGAGTAAAGGGGGCTGAATACAAATGCACACTACACTTTTCAGATAGTTTTTTTGTAAAACATGTGGAAAAACATTTATATTTTCCATCCACTTATTTATGTGCCACTTTGTGCTGGTCTATCACATAAAAAAATCCCCAAAAAATACATTTGTTTTTGGTTGTGACATAAATGTGGAAAATGTCAATGGGGTATAAATACTTTTTCAAGGCACTATATATATAGAAGGTTGGGTGAGTCCTTACTTCAATGGATGCAGGTTGAAGATTTGTTTTCTAATAAGAAACTTGGGTTTCTTATTGATTTATGATTGAGTCCTATTTTTCACATCGATGAAAGATCATAACTTTTTGAATGGTTCTGTATCTATTTAATGTATCAATTTTGTTTAATTTGTGTATCTATTAATATAGCATCCTAAGTAAGGGATTATTCATAAGTGCGGCAGCCCCTGCCACCCTCTGAAAAGCGCTGCCCGATGAATCGCTTTTCAGAGGTGTTTGAAAGGATGTAAAGGGGTGATATGTCATATGGCCCCATACACCTAAATGGGTGGCATTTGGCAACAGTACTGCCCACTGAATGTGACATGCTGATTCATCTTCACCCCAGCATCAAATAAAAAATATCGCAGTTGTGGCATGTGTACAGCCCTGGGCAACTGAATGCCCTCTTTAGGTGGGCAGCCAGGGAGCAGTAAGACACATTTTTGGGACCATTGGCATTTGTACAGCGATCAATGCTTTAAAATGGCATTGATTACTGTGAAAATGTCACTGGCAGTGAAGGGGTTAACCACTAGGGGCAGTGAATGGGTTAAGTGTGTCCTAGTACATCTTCTAACTGAAGGGGGGAGGGGACAGTGCAGAGGATATGACAGATCATCTGTTCATACTCTGTATGAACAGACGATCTGTCTGTTCTCTCCTCAGAGAACCGGAAACTGTGTGTTTATACACACAGATCCCGGTTCTCGGTGTGCCCAGAGCGATCGCGGGAATCCGGTGGTGATCGGGACTGCCAGGCACTCGCATCGGCTCCGTGGGCTTGCAGGGAGCGCGCATGCGCCCCCTAGTGGCCGTCTATGGTACCGACGTACCATGACGGCGGTTCGCGCAGCTGAGCCATGTTGCCGCAGTGTAACTGCGGCGGCTGGTTGGCGTGCGGTTAATGTATTCTGCGCATTTTATATACCTGTAAAAGCCTCCCTTTTGTGGGCATCCAAAAGCTCTGAGGCTGCTGATGGGTGCTGTCATCCTGGATGAGATGTCAGTAGCTCAAGCAAACCCAGAAGTCTCACTCTGTACTATTCCCCTTCGCTCCTCTCCCTGACAGCTACATAAACAGTTATGTAGCTGTCAGAGAGAGCAGGGAAGGGGAATATAGGAAGATGAAGGGAGGAGTAGAGGAGCTGGGCCAGCATAGACAGTAATAAGACACTTCCAAAGAGTAAAGGGCTATGAAATGTAAGAAGGGAGGACTCCGCAGCCTCTCACCTCATATCTTTGACCCACAGGTCTGCGAGCGCCTTTCCACCAACTAAAATATTTTCTCCAACTAAAGTAACACTATTTTAGTCGACTAAAATATATCTAAAACAATTCAGATGACTAAAATACGACTAAAATGGCATTTTAGTCATAAAACTAAAATACGACTAAAGCTAAAATGGCATTTTAGTCAAAAAACTATAACTAAAACAAAATCGAAAATTGACATCAAAATTAATACTATGCTGGCCATTTCTAAATCAGCAACACAATTCCATCCAGAGCCTATAATAATATCACATTAAAGTTTACACATGTATTGCACTACCGCATAAGGATAAGTAGGGAGAATCTACTAAGGTGCTGAAAGAGAAAAAAATAAGAAAAAGGCTTTTCTTATATTTTTTTCTTAGTATTTAATGTTGGTAATATATTCAGGTAATGTGTGCAATGGCATTACAGCCAATAAAGTTTAAAGTTTTTTTTTGTTTTTTTGTATTTTAAAGTTGTACTTCTGTTTGTCAAAAAGCAAGATTTTTGTTTGTTTAAGAAACCTGGTTTTATTTATGAAGACGATATACTGTATATCACAATGGCTAAATCTGTGTCTGTAGTGCATGTTAACATCTTATTCAATTTTTACTCCAGGGGTATGTAATGAGTTTGGAAATTGTAAAAAAATGTTTAAAACATGCATTACAATTTAACTAAATCCATTAGATTTTTGTTGACTAAAATGTACTGGAGATTTTAGTTGACTAAAATGTACTGGAGATTTTAGGTAACTAAAATATGACTAAAACGAAAACAATTCAGATGACTAAAATATGAATAAAACTAAAATAGCATTTTAGTCAAAAGTCTATGACTACAACTAAATAGAAATTTGCTGCCAAAATGAACACTGCTTTCCATATGGAAAATGAAATACTCCAGCGGTCAATCAGTGGCAGCGGATATGATATCTTTACAATCGTTGGCAAGGAAGATCTCCCACGGTATGCAATAAAATAGGAGATAATCTAGTGCTCTCTGTAATCTTCAATTTTAATGAATAAAAAGCAGTAAAAAACATACAAAGAAAGCACTTGGGCCAAATGCATGCATCAAGTGTTCAGGTTACAAGTAAAACCAATAAGATGGCCGTGGGTGCCTTCAGTATGTAACTCCTCCCCCGTACGTTACTTCTGTAGGCGGGACTTCATTAGCGAGTTCCCATGCTTGCCTTGAATATTCTCTCTTTTATTGCCCCTCCTGGAACAAATCTTATCTCTGCCACCTCCCAAATTCCCCCTCATCTTTTCTTCCACTACAAATCCCCCCTTCCCCTCTTTCAGCACAAATCCCCCCAATCCGCCCTCCTAGCACAAATCCTTCCCCTCAGATCACTCTTCCTAACCAGTGTTAATTTTCGCACCATATTTCGATTTAGTTTTAGTCTTAGGACTAAAATGGCATTTTAGTTTTAGTCCCATTTTAGTCTTCTGCAATTGTTTTAGTTTTAGTCGTATTTAGTCGACTAAATCTCCAGTACATTTTAGTCTACTAAAATGTCCTACGTTTCAGTCGACTAAAAACTCCAGTATATTTTAGTCGACTAAAACTCATTTTAGTCATCTAAAATCTAATGAGTGTAATTCAATTGTAATGCATTAGTTAACAATTCTCTACAATTTGCAAACTCAATATATACTGCTGGAGTGAAAAATCTAATATGTTATTTTTTATTACATTGAGGTATGAACATGTACTACAAACCAGTGTTAATTTTGAAGTCAAATTTTAATTCAGTTTTAGTCTTAGTCTTTTGACTAAAATTGCATTTTAGTTTTAGTCCCATTTTAGTCTTTTGACTAAAATGCCATTTTAATTTTAGTCGTATTATAGTCATTTCAGTTGTTTTAGTTTTAATCGTATTTTAGTCGACGAAAATAATATTCATTTAGTCGACTAAAATGTTTTAGTCGTTTTAGTCGACAAAATTAACACTGTTCCTAACACAAATTCCGCCCACCCCTCAAATAAACCAACCTCCCAGCACAAGTCTCCTCTCCTAGCCCTGCCCCCCCCCAATTTTTCCTCCCAGCACAAATCATCTCGGCCCATTCTCCTTCCTAGCACAAACCCCCTAAATCACCCTACCTAGCACACCCCAATTCACCCCCAGTACAAATCCCCTCCCTCCACAAATTTTCCCACCTAGAACAAATCTTATCTCTGCTACCCGCCAAATTCCATCTCCAGCACGAATATCCCCACATCTTTCCTTCCACCACAAGTCCCCAATTTCAGTCTTTCAACACAAATCCCCCCTCCAAGTACAAATCCTTACCCTCAAATCCCCATTCCTAACACAAATCCCTCCTCCCCTCAAATAAACTCACCACCCAGCACAAATGCCCCCCAATTCTCCCCACAGCACAAATCCTCTCCCCCCAACATTTTTCCTCCCAGCAAAAATCCCCTCACCTCATTCTCCTTCCTAGCACAACCCCCCCCCCTCCTTTTCAGCACAGATCCCTCCATATCACCCCTCCTAGCACATCCTCTACAAATTACCCCCAGCACAAATCCAGCACAAAATACCCCTCCTAGAACAAATCTTATCTCACCACCCCCCAAATTCCTCCTCCCAGCATAAATCCTCTTCCCCAATCCCACCTCTTAGCACACATTTCCCCCTCTTCCAGCACATATCCACCCCCCCCCCCCAAAAAAAACCCCCTCCTCCTATCACTTATCCACCTCTCTCTCCCCCTTCTAGTACAAATACTCTCATCCCCAGCACAAATATATGTTACTCTATCCCCCTTCCAGTTGTGTCCCCAGTACAATACCCCCCTCCCTCACACACAGACCTTGGATACAGCGCAGCAGATGTCTGTGGGATGTTCTTTCCTCCCAGACCCCTCCTCATCTTGACACTTCCCAGTTGAAGAGGAGCCTAGGGGAAGCTACTTTGCACAGAGGTACAGGGGTATGGGATTACGGCCGTGGGGACCCACCCACATTCTTTGCTGGAAGGGGATGGAGTAAGTCACCCCTGCTCAGTCCTGATCTGACAGTCCAGATCGAGGAACTTGGCAGTGACAGGAGGGAGAACCTGGAGGGGAGAGAGAACACAACCCGAACCTGCTCCCAGCTCTCTCCTTCTTTCCAGCTCAATGCTGACAGTAGTAGTAATGCTGCTGTCAATACTTCTGTCAGATTGTAGTGGCCGGAAGACTCCAGGTGGCGCCCCCCACCTCACGTGATACCACAGCGCCCAGGGCAGCTTCCCTCCTGCCCACCCCCCTAGTGCCGGCCCTGTAAATGGCCATCATTACACTTCACGCAGCACAGCCTGTTCTGTGATTGGAAGTAGGATAATCTGCAAGTTGTAACTGAATTTAAATAATATAGCTACTAGCCCATGCTAGTCCGGTTACCAGTGGTGGCTGGTGAAATGTTTTTTGGGGGGGGGCGCAAACTTACCTGCAAACGGAGCCTCGAACCTGGGCTGTCACAGTTCTCCTGATACCCGGTGGCTTCCGTGTTCCAAATCTTCAGCCTCCTGATTCGCCGGGACGTGAAGTCGGAAGCTGGAAGTGACGCAATGGTGAATTTTGATTCACCAAAAGCAAAAGTGGGAGGGTTCAGGGCGCAGTGCTCTATGCCCCAAGGACAACGTCAAGCAAGCCAATTAGAGCCTCAGACTCTAATCATATGCTTGTTAAAAATTGACAGGGCTAATAGACAGCTATTAGTCCGGCGCCCCGCACCATTGAACAATTTCTTTTTAAAGTGGAGTTCCACCCAAAAGTGGAACTTCCACTCATCAGATTCCTCCCCCCCTCCGGTGACACAGTTGGCACCTTTCAGGGGGGAGGGGAGTACAGATACCTGTATATTACAGGTATCTGTACCCACTTCCGGCATAGATAGCCGCAGAATCTGCAGTTATTTACGCCACTTCCTGCTCCCTCCCCGCTTCCTGCTGGGAAACACACAGGTCCCAGAGGCAGCAGGGACCATCCGTATTGCGCTGCGCGACTGCGCGTGCAGCTTCACTTCCTGATTCCCTTACCGAAGATGGAGGTGGCAGCACCCGAGGACGGAGAGACGGTTCGGCCTCGGGTGCCGACATCGCGGGCGCCCTGGACAGGTAAGTGTCCATGTTTTAAAAGTCAGCAGCTGCAGTATTTGTAGCTGCTGACTTTTAAAAAATTTAAATAAATGATAATATGACTAACATTTTTTTACTTTAAGATGTTAGTGTGTTAGTCATATTATCATTTATTTAAAAATAAATCGTTCTATGAACTTTGAGGGGGCGGTGCTGAACTTTGGGGGGGCAGCGCCCCTGCACCCCTTATGCACTAGCCGCCACTGCCTATTACTCTTATATTGGTTGATCATGCATAAGCAACAATTCATTTTTGTTTCAGAAAGGAAGATTTGTGTTGTATTTTCAAGTGGTACACTGCTCTACAGAGATGATCAAATGCAATACAGGAGCTATAAACCTTGTTCAAGTGGTTTAGAGAATCAATGGCATTTTCATATGAGCTGCAATTTAGATTGGACTCAGGGTGGTGCTGAATATAATAAAGGCATCACTACATGATGAATAATTGATTCATTGTTATGTTTTTATTGCAGATTAATTTTTATTGATGTATACTGTATAAAGAAGTGCTGGCACTAATCTTTTTATATCGGGATAGAGAACACCATAAGGAGGTGAGCTACCTGAACAACATGGGTATCACGTATTGCAGAGCCTGATATGTTGAGGAAGGCCTCTCTTACACCTCTGACTTGGGGGCCCCTGATAGTGTGAACAGAAGGCGCAGGAGTGCAGAATGGCACAAGCCTGTAATTCTTGCTAGCAGGGCAGGTGTCCACATCTGCCAGGACTAGTCGCCAGTGGTCTTCAGTGAAGAAGGCAGGCTGGGTGGCAGCTGGTGAGCAGAAAACTGAAGCAGGTCAGTACTGGCAACAGCAGACAAGTGAGGCATATACTGGTAGCAGACAGTAGAAATGCAGACCCAGCTGCATGGCAGGCAAATCCTGGTGACAGCATGAAGAATATCAGAGTCAGGAAGGCTGGGTCACACACTGGCAGTTTGGGTACAGGGGCACAGGCAAAAACATGGTCAAGGTACAAGCCAGGTCAGAAGCCGATCAGTGAAGCAGTAGCAAATGGAGCAGGCAAAAGCGGTGGTCAAGAGGCAAGCTAAGGTCAGTACAAGCAGAGTTCATAGAGTAGTTAAAATGAGCCGGGTCAGCAACAGGAGTCAGCATACAGGATCACAGGTTCTCAGGACACACAGAAGGCTGAAGACAAAGCAGCACTAAACCTGAGCATTGGCTTGCTTTAAAAAGCCCATTTGGCGTCACTATCTGTCACGCTTGCGCGTGAGCATGCCAATGCGCACGTGTACTAATGCGCGCATTGCTGCGTGCACATTTGCGTGCATGCGCTTGTGCCCAATTCCTACGTCCACGAGAAAGAAAGTGGACTAGTCTATGAAGATGCACAGAATTCCCACCAGAGGTGCCATCTTGTCTACTCCATCCTGACAATGGAGGATGTCAAAGTGCTTTTTTAAGAAGAGAACCCAGCAAGACCCTCTCATAATGCAAGGAAGGTTGAAAGAATTCAGCAGTCAGTAGTATGAAAGGCAAAGTTCAGAGGTTAGTAGTAATATGTGTAGCCAGGTGTTGGGCGACAGCAGTTGCTCCAGATCTTAGAAAATGAGACGAAGCTTCACTTTGCAAAGAATACCCAATCACGTGCAAGGAAATAGAAAAGTAACACAGTATTTTTGCTTGCACATGATTGGATGATGGAAGTCAGCCGAGCTTCTGCTCATTTACTAAGCTCTACAGCAACTGCGCATGCAGAGTGCAACTGCACTGTGCAAAGTGCACAGTCTATATCCCTTGGTTTTTATTCTTCTCTCCCTCTATTGAGATATTGCTGTTTTGCTGCACCATTCTCTTCTGGCAAGCAGGGGGAGAGCTAAAGCCAAGCAATCCTATAGAGTTCTATGCAGAGCACTGAGCATGCTGGGAATTGTAGTTTGATACGGCAGCCATATAATGGTTACACTAGATTGGAGAGATTGTTTTTTTTATTAAACTGCCCAGAAAAGTTCTTCCTTTAAGCACCAACGGAGTTTGAGGGAGAGCACCTCTGTATATTTGCCTGCCAGTTGGAGACCATACCAGGGGAGATCTAAACCTAGGACTGGGAATTAGAACAACCAGAGGCAGTGCAGCACCTCCAACATAGGAGCACTCCTGCAGCAAAGATACGGGGGTGTCCAGTCTCCCTCTGCTTCCTACCGTTGATCACCGGAGGCTTTTAGAGGAGGGAACGAGGGGGTCCCCTTTCTACACTGAGAGGTCACTGCAGCATCCAGGGGACTGGTAAAAGGGGCTATTTTCCCATTGCTGATACTGCTAGCAGGAACTGTGCTACTGTGAGCAGGATACCAAGTGTACCCAATCCATACTGCACTTTGTACTGCACTTATTTCAAATCTAGCCTTCAGCTATACCAATCCTATACCACATCATACCCAACCTTTACTGCATCTGAACTACATCTGAACTACATCTACCTTACACCTGTGCTAAGACAGTACCATACTTATAATGCATGCAGGTTAACTGGGACTGTAGTGCAAAGACGCTTTTTAAGGACCTCAACAATAGCCGGCAGAAGAACATCTCAAAAGACTGCCCCTCTAGACATAATAATTCTGCAAGCCCCCTTTATTCCCCTGCCCCCTCTGCTACCATTCTCTTTTTTTTTTTTTTGAACAGTGCATACCAGTCTGTTTAGGACTAGCATTGCTGCCATAAATGTGCTCTGGCAGTATAGTTCCAGCATTCAGTAGATTAAACTTTACTACTGTTCACTGTTGCACTTGAGCTGGCCGTTTATACTACTGTTTATGCTGATCTGGATGCAAATTTGTCATCTTATGCCTAGTCCCTAACTTTGTATGTTAAATTGTGTTATTACCATTGTTAATCCATTTTATGCTTGCCTAGTTACCAACCATATTGAGTGACAATATATTAAGTTTGCCTTTACTACCTGGTTTGGTGCCCATTTTCCGTGATGTAGCACTAGTATTGTATCTCACTAGAGGGAAATTACTTTTGGTGATTTCCTGTGATATTGTATGTTTGTACACTCAACTTGGTGAGCCAGAGGGGCTGAGGATCTGGAAAAGGTTTAAGTAAAGAACAGAGGACCCATCCTACCCAGCGCCTTCTACGGGGGTAGAGCTACATAGGCAACACAGAGTTCAGAGGTCAGTAGCAAATAACACAGAGTACAGGGGTCAATTGTATGTAACGTAGAGTGCAGAGGTCAGGAGTAGGAGTGTGTCTATGGGAATGTTTGACCATTCTTCCCAAAGCGCTTTTGTGAGGTCAGGCACTGATGTTGGAGAAAAGGCCTGGCTCGCAGTCTCTGCTCTACTTCATCCCAAAGGTGTTCTATTGGGTTGAAGTCAGGACTCTGTGCAGGCCAGTCAAGTTCCTCCCCCCCAAACTCACTCATCCATGTCTTTATGAACCTTGCTTTGTGCACTGGTGTGCAGTCATGTTGGACTAGGAAGGGCCAACCCCAAATTGTTCCCACAAAGTTGGGATCATGAAATTGTCCATAATGTCTTGTATGCTGATGGCTTAAGAGTTCCCTTCACTGGAACTAAGGGGCCAAGCCCAACCGCTGGAAAACAACCACCCACCATAATCCTCCCTCCACAAAATGATTTGGACCAGTGCACAATGCGACCCATTTAAAGCAGTTGTAAACCGCTGGTGGTTAAAAAAAAAAAATCCTGCAAGACAATGTCGTAATGTGCTAGTATACATTGCATGCTAGCACATTATGAGAGACTTATCTTAGAATGAAGCATTCCAGTGCCACGATGCCAGCGCTGAGACGGCTGACACCTTCATCCAGTCGTCCTTCCGGGTTCACAGCCTCTGGCTACATGAGTGGCCGGGGGGTGTGATGATGTCACTCCCGCACATGCACGTGGGAGCCGCTGTTTCCAGCACGGCTCTGAAGGTCTAGCACTGTAAGCCTGACCTTCAAAATGCATGCGCCGATGATGTCATCAGTTGCATGCACTCTGAATATCTCCTGTCTGTGCAAGTTTAGGAGATATTCACAGTACCTACAGGTAAGCCTTAGTATAGGATTCCTGTAGATACAAGTGGTGTAATAGAGTTTACAACCACTTTAAGTGAATGAGACAACGTTGCAATCATTTCACAACCTCATGCAAAGCATGTGGTTGCAGCGCAGTGGTGTGGGCTTTTATAGGTTAAAGCAGGCTGTGAGGAGGGAGGCAAAATAACTCCTCCTGTCAAGCACCCTCCCAAAACTGCAGATCACTCTTCAGGGGGCTACCAGATATGTAAATGAACCCTGAAGGTGTTGAGGGCAGAGGATAAGAATGACAGACAGACAACGTGTACTTTCAAAAGCTTAGCTACAGTTGTCTCACTGGAAGTTTCTGTTAGAAATCAGAGAGGCTTCCATCAGCCTTCAGAGTCATAGAAATTAATCTTTGCCGCAGATTAGCCTCACTGTGTAATTTTTAGATGTTTCTGTGGGTTTGTTGTGACATGTTGATAAAGAAGATGTCATCCTTATCCGCAGATCATGATGGGCTCCATAGTGCTTGCCTGTCTCGTCTGTGATATAAATAGAGGTGAAGTGTTCTAGATACAGCGCTGATCCTGGAATAGATACTCATTGCTTATATTAAGTGCCGGTTCACACAGGGGCGGCACGACTTGCAGGTCGCCTCACCGAGGCGACCTGCACACGACTTCGGCGGCGACTTGCAAAATGACTTCTGTATAGAAGTTAATGCAAGTCGCCTGAAGTCGTCCCAAAAATACTACAGGAACCTTTTTCTAAGTCGGAGCGACTTGCGTTGCTCCTATTAGAACGGTTCCGTAGTACAGAACGGGAGGCGACTTGTCAGGCGGCTAGGTCGCCCGACAAGTCGCCCCTGTGTGAATCGGCACTTAGGCCTCGGTGGAGGGAATTATCTACAAATTCAGAGGGGACAAATGTTCAGTTATTCATCCGCAGGGACCTGAAGGATTGTGTACTCTGTGTTGTGACCCGACTGTTGTACATCATCTGAGTGAGAAAGTCGTGTCGCAGTGCACTTTGTTTACAGAAATAGGTCCACACATTCCAACTGCCCTGCATTTACTGGGACAGTTGTGCATCTTGGTCCTCTGTCTTGCCAATGCTGTGTCCTGGGCCATGTCCCAAGATCACAACAACCTTATTTGAGTTACTGCACATGTGGGGATCAGGCCTTTAAGTGGGCTGTCCCACAACTGTAAAATATAAGCATTAGCATTATTAGCTAGCTTCCTATATTTCTGGAGCAATCAAGACTGTTCCCTTTCACCTTGGAATCTCCTAGGATTACTCATGTTACAACAAGAGTGTTCCCTGTAGTTTACTGCAGTTTCAAACCTAAAAACTGAATTAAAACCCAATCTGGGAGACTGGACCACCCTCATAATTTCCTTGAACAGGTGAAGGTGGACTAACCCTGTAAAGCTTCACTTTAATGAAACAAAAAAAAATTTTGCAAACATGGCAACAGCATTCATTGTATAGAACGTATTTCATGGTCCCAAATGATATAAAACAGAAGCAGGCAGACTTCTGGGAAAATTGGTGAGCCAATCACACAAGCAGGAAATTTATGTTTCTGGGGAGTGGTCAGTACAGACTCTGTGTACAGAAAACTCCAGGTAGCCATATTGCAATGTATTCTCTGAAAATTACAGTGGCTGCAGATTGAAAAGGAAAGACTGCTGACTGAGAGACATTCGGGAGAGACCAGAGAGGAGGAAAGTTGTTATGTAACCGGTTCACTAAGAGACTGTGGCTGGGGTATAAGCCTAAAAGTGGAATTGATCTCCTTAAAAAAGAGATCTGGGCAGCTGATAAGAGGCAGTGATTTTCCAGGTGGAAGGACTTTCCTATCTTACATCACTTTTTCCTATGGTGTTTTTCAGTTTGAAGTCACTATCTTATATGAAGGAAAGACTTTTCTATAATGTGACCATAGAGTGATCAACAATAATACCAGCTCAGACATCTTTGGAGAACAACAACCTCCTCATATATTCTCATATGGTTTTATGATGTGATCATTTGCACAACTTTTCTTAGATGAATACTGCGAAGCAAATTGTTTTTTCTTTTAGACATTTAAATCCTTTCATTTAGGACAGCACAGTACCTGTAGTGAATTAATACCTTGTATTTGGTCTCATATAGCGCAGTTTCTTCTTTCTGGCATTTTACTTATTGTGTGTATCTCACATTCTAAGGCCTCATGCAAGGCAGTTGGACACTTTTTTCAACTGCCCCTGAACCCATTCAATGTTATCCTATGTGTCCATGTACACAGTCTCATTTTTTGGCATTTTTAGGCAGTTGTGTTTAACCTCGGTTTTCCAGAAGCAAAAAAATGGGTTCAGACGCAAAAGTTTTCCACATTTCAGACGCCAAATGTACCAGCGTTTAGCCGCGTTTGCGTTTATAAGTGTTTTTTACAACCTGACTTTGGTCACAAAATGTAATTCTCTGCTGCAGAAAAGTGCTTGACATTTTGCGACCCGAATTCGGGGCCCCATATCTCGGGGCCACTTAGAGCTAGGAACCCTAAATTTGGTGTGCTAACACAGTTGGACTAACACTATAACATATCCAAAATTTGGGGTTCCTAGCACCAAGTGGCCCCGAGATATGGGGCCCCAAATTCGGGTCACAAAATGTCATTCTCTGCTGCAGAAGTGCTTGACATTTTGTGACCTGACTTTGGAGCCCCATATCTTGGGGCCACTTAGTGCTAGGAACCCCAAATTTGGATATGTTGTAGTGCTAGATACGGGGCGCCAAAGTTGGGTCGCAAAATGTCATTCTCTGCTCCGCAGACGCTTCTAGATGCAAACGCGGCATGCAAACGCAGCAAAACGGGCGTTTCTAAACGGTTTCAGCTTTTAAAAACATGTTCAGCAGAGTTTGCACCGGCGTCTCGTGTGCATGAGGCCTAAATTGCAGCAAGACCACATTTGTTGTATCTTCTAGAACAGACAGGGATTGCAATCTTGTCTCTTCTGGAAGTATCATTTAGACAGCTCTGTATTTTTTGTTTTGATATATGCACAGCCATTAATGTCTAAACCACTGGCAACAAAAGTGAGTATACCCTAACTGAAAATGTCCAAATTGGGCTCAATTAGCCATTTTCCCTCCCCGGTGTCATGTGACTCGTTAGTGTTACAAGGGCTCAGGTGTGAATGGGGAGCAAGTGTGTTAAATTTGGTGTTTTCGCTCTCACTCTCTCATACTGGTCACTGGAAGCTCAACTAGGCACCTCATGGCAAAGAACACTCTGAGGATCTGAAAAAAGAATTGTTGCTCTACATAAAGATGGCCTAGGCTATAAGAAGATTGCCAAGACCCTGAAACTAAGCTGCAGCACAATGGCCAAGACCATACAGCAGTTTAACAGAACAGGTTCCACTCAATACAGGCTTCGCTATGGTCGACCAAAGCAGTTGAGCGCACATGCTCAGCGTCATATCCAGAGCTTGTCTTTGGGAAATAGATGTATGAGTGCTGCCAGCATTGCTGCAGAGGTTGAAGGGGTGGGGAGTCAGCTTGTCAGTGCCCAAGCCATACGCCGCACACTGCATCAAATTGGTCTGTGAGGCTGTCGTCCCAGAAGGAAGCCTCTTCTAAAGATGATGCACAAGAAAGACAAGCAGACTAAGGACATGGATTACTGGAACCATGTCCTGTGGTCTGATGAGACCAAGATAAATGTATTCAGTTCAGATGGCGTCAAGCGTGTGTGACGGCAACCAGGTGAGGAGTACAAAGACAAGTGTGTCTTGCCTACAGTCAAGCATGGTGGTGGGAGTGTTATGGTCTGGAGCTGCATGATTGCTGCTGGCACTGGGGAGCTACAGTTCATTGAGGGAACCATGAATGCCAACATGTACTGTGACATACTAAAGCAGAGCATGATCCCTTCCCTTCGGAGACTGGGCTGCAGGGCAGCATTCCAACATGATAACGACCCCAAACACACCTCCAAGACGACCACTGCCTTGCTAAAAAATCTGAGGGTAAAGGTGATGGACTGGCCAAGCATGTCTCTATTAGGGATGAGCTTTATGTTCGGATCGAACATGAGTTCGACTCGAACATCAGGTTTTCGCCCGTTCGTCGAAAAACTAACATTATGGGGCGTTTGAGGCAAATTTGAGCGCCACACAATGCCCCTTAATGCAGTGCGAGATCGCAGTGCATTGCTGTATGATGACTGGCCAAAGCATGCACCATGACCTGCATGCTTTGGCCAATCCCTGCGCCCTCAGCTAAGAGAGCCATAATTGGCCAAAGGCAGGGTGCCTTTGGCCAATTTTGGCTCAGGGGGACTAAGTCCACGCCCCACACTATATAAGGCTGCCTGCACGTCGGCCCTGTGTAGTGTGTTGTTGGCGTGGACGGAGAGAGAGTGTGAGCAGGCAGGCAGACAGGTTATTCAGTTAGCTGCAGTATATTTAATATATATATCTATATATATATATATATATATATATATATATATATATATATATCTCTATATATAGATATATATCTCTATATATAGATATATATATATATATATATATATATATATATATATATATATATATATATATATATATACAGTCAGTCTCATATATATAAATATATATATATATATATATATATCACTAACTTCACTAACATCACTAACTTACTAACCGACATATCTGTATGGATGTCACACCACTTCCTCAAACTCAACTTGTCCAAAACCAAGCTTATAATATTTCCTCCCCCACGTGCCTCTTCCCCTGACTTCTCTGTCAAGAGCAATGGCAAAACCATCCACCTGTCCCCACATGTCAGGGTGCTAGGTGTTATCCTTGATTCTGAACTCTCCTTTCAGCCCCACAACCAATCACTTTCCAAAGCTTGCTGCCTAAACCTCCGCAACATCTCTAAACTACGTCCCTTTCTAACCAGTGAAACCACAAAGCTCCTGATTCGCTCCCTGGTTATCTCTCACCTTGACTACTGCAACACACTCCTCATTGGCTTACCTTTAAATAGACTATCCCCCCTTCAGTCCATCATGAATGCAGCTGCCAGACTCATCCACCTTACAAACCGCTCAGTGTCTGCTACCCCTCTCTGCCAATCCCTCCATTGGCTGCCACTCGCCCAACGAATTAAATTCAAAATACTAACAATAAGTTACAAAGCCATCCACAACTCTGCCCCCAGCTACATCACTAACCTAGTCTCAAAATACCAACCTAATCGCCATCTCCGTTCCTCCCAAGACCTCCTGCTCTCTAGCTCCCTCATCACCTCCTCCCATACCCGTCTCCAGGACTTCTCCCGAGCCTCGCTCATCCTCTGGAATTCCCTACTCCAATCTGTCAGACTGTCTCCAGATTTATCCACTTTTAGGCGATCCCTGAAAACTTTCCTCTTCAGAGAAGCCTATCCTGCCTCCATCTAACAACTGCACTATTTTCTCCATTAGCTCATCCCCCACAGCTATTACCCTTTTGTATAACTTGACCCTTCCTCCTAGATTGTAAACTCTAACGAGCAGGGCCCTCTGATTCCTCCTGTATTGAATTGTATTGTGCTTGTACTGTCTGCCCTAATGTTGTAAAGCGCTGCGTAAACTGTTGGCGCTATATAAATCCTGTATAAAAATAATAATATATATACATACACTGCATCCAGTGTAGCCAAGCCTATATCTGACTGCAGGCCATTCCTGGTGTACTTTTTCAAATATACTTTTAATATACTTTTCAGGCGGGCAGGTTATTCACTTAGCTGCAGTGTATTGAATATATATATATAATATATATATACAGTCATTCTCATATATATATATATATATATATATATATATATATATATATATATAAATATATATACACTGCATCCAGTGTAGCCAAGCCTATATATCACTGCAGGCCATTCCTGGTGTACTTTTTCTATTATACTTCAGGCAGGCAGGTTATTCAGTTAGTTGCAGTGTATTAAATATATATATATATATATATATATATATATATATATATATATATATATATATATATATATATATATATATATATATGTACTGCATCCAGTGTAGCCTTATATATACTTCAGGTGGTGTACACAGTACCATGCACCCATAGTGCAGTTGCTACTACCTTTCTGGTGGTGTACACAGTACACAATACAGTGTGCCCATAGTTGGTATTACACTTCTGTTGGTGTACACAGTACCGTGCACCCATAGTACAGTTGCTACTACTTTCCTGGTGGTGTACACAGTACACAATACAGTGCACCCATAGTTGCCATTAGACTTCTGGTGGTGTACACAGTACCATGCATCCATAATGCAGTTGCTACTACTTTTCTGGTGGTGTACACAGTACACAATACAGTGCACCCATAGTTGTTATTACACTTCTGTTGGTGTACACAGTACCATGCACCCATAGTGCAGTTGCTACTACTTTTTCTGGTGGTTTACACACTACACAATACAGTGCACCCATAGTTGTTATTACACTTCTGGTGGTGTACACAGTACCGTGCATCCATAGTGTAGTTGCTACAACTTTTCTGGTGGTGTACACAGTACACAATACAGTGCACCCATAGTTGTTATTACACTTTTGTTGGTGTACACAGTACCGTGCACCCATAGTGCAGTTGCTACTACTTTTCTGGCGTACACACTACACACTACAGTGCACCCATAGTTGTTATTACACTTCTGGTGGTGTACACAGTACCATGCACCCATAGTGCATTTGCTACTACTTTTATGGTGATGTACACAATACAGTGCACCCATGGTTGTTATTACACTTCTGTTGGTGTACACAGTACTGTGCACCCATAGTGCAGTTTCTACTACTTTTCTGGCAGTGTACACAGTACACAATACAGTGCACCCATAGTTGCTTTTTAGACTTCTTGTGGTGTACACAATACCATGCACCCCTAGTGCTGTTGCTACTACTTTTCTGGGGATGTACACAGTACACAATACAGTGTGCCCATAGTTGATATTACACTTCTGTTGGTGTACACAGTACCGTGCACCCATAGTGCAGTTGCTACTACTTTCCTGGTGGTGTACACAGTACACAATACAGTGCACCCATAGTTGCTATTAGACTTCTGGTGGTGTACACAGTACCATGCATCCATAATGCAGTTGCTACTACCTTTCTGGTGGTGTACACAGTACACAATACAGTGCACCCATAGTTGTTATTACACTTCTGTTGGTGTACACAGTACCATGCACCCATAGTGCAGTTGCTACTACTTTTTCTGGTGGTTTACACACTACACAATACAGTGCACCCATAGTTGTTATTACACTTCTGGTGGTGTACACAGTACCGTGCATCCATAGTGTAGTTGCTACAACTTTTCTGGTGGTGTACACAGTACACAATACAGTGCACCCATAGTTGTTATTACACTTTTGTTGGTGTGCACAGTACCGTGCACCCATAGTGCAGTTGCTACTACTTTTCTGGCGGTGTACACAGTACACACTACAGTGCACCCATAGTTGTTATTACACTTCTGGTGGTGTACACAGTACCGTGCACCCATAGTGCATTTGCTACTACTTTTATGGTGATGTACACAATACAGTGCACCCATGGTTGTTATTACACTTCTGTTGGTGTACACAGTACTGTGCACCCATAGTGCAGTTTCTACTACTTTTCTGGCGGTGTACACAGTACACAATACAGTGCACCCATAGTTGCTTTTTAGACTTCTTGTGGTGTACACAATACCATGCACCCCTAGTGCTGTTGCTACTACTTTTCTGGTGATGTACACAGTACATAATACAGTGCACTCATAGTTGTTATTACACTTCTGGTGGTGTACACAGTACTGTGCACCCATAGTGCAGTTGCTACTACTTTTCTGGTGGTGTACACAGTACACAATACAGTGTAGTGTGGTTTTGCTAAACAAAATTTACAGCATGTCCGAAAGGCCACCAAGGAGAAGCAGATGCTCACAGGCCACTAAAAGAGGGCAAGCAGGCTCTGTGTCTACAGTCAACAGTGCTGGTCATGGACACGGTGTATCCTCAGTACCTGATAACAAAGCCGTCCTCATCCTCTGTCACCCAGGCTCAGAGTATTTTGCCTGCCAATGCAGCTGCCAATGCAGCCTATTCCATCGGCTCCATGTCAACAGTCACTCCTTCCCTAGCCCCACCATCATGCACGGAGGAGTCCCCCGAACTATTCGACCACGGTGTCGGGTACATGCTGCAGGAGGATGCGCAGCGATTTGAAGGCTCCGATGATGGTACCCAGGTTGAGGAAGGGAGTAACGTGAGCCTAGAGAGAGGGGATGCCCAAGAAGGACAAGAAACTGGCAGTCATGTTGCCCCAACTGCAGCATACTGCCAAGTTTGCTCCAGTGACGAGAAGGGAGTGTATGATGAGGTCACTGACTCTACTTGGGTGCCTGATAGAAGGAGGAGGCACATCTCCAATGAGGCAGGATGCCCTCCAGGGGGCAGCTTAACGGCAGCCACCCTATTGCATCACACCGCAGAGCTAAACAGGTGCAGGGCACTGCTGACTCCCCGCATATTTTGAAAAGTTCTTTGGTGTGGGCCTTTTTTGACACGTGTGCAGCAGATCGCACCATTGCTGTTTGCAACATATGTCTGAAGCGTATCAAGCGTGGCCAAAACAGCAGCCACTTGGGCACCACATGCTTGACCAGACATATGATGACCTCCCATGCAGTCCATTGGCAACAACACTTAAAAGACCCACTTCAAAGAACAAGACGGACTTCTCCTTGCTGCTCATTAGCTGGGATCTCCAATCCCACTATACCTCCAGTCCTCTCAGAAACCTGCACTGAGAGAAATGAAGGTATAGAAATAGGTGTCCCAAGTACTTGCGGGCCAATCTGCTAGCGGTACACCAACATCCGATTGTAGCAGGCAAATTTCCCTACACCAGTTGCTAAACCATCAAAAGATATTCAGTCCCAGCCATCCACATGCTCAGCGTCTGAATGCTAGCTTGGCCAAATTTCTAGCACTGTAACTGCTGCCTTTTCAGCTGGTAGACTCTGCCCCCTTTTGTGAATTTGTGGAATGTGCGGTACCTCAGTGGCAGGTTCCCAAGCGCCATTTCTTTTCACGGAAGGCCATTCTGGCTCTCTACCAGCATGTGGAAGGCAATGTCTTGGCCTCGTTGGACCTTTCTTTCACGGCACGCTGGGTAACTCTGCTGGCAGCTGGGAAGTATGCAGGACAGGGTTCAGTATTGTTGGAGCTTGTTTCGCCACCACACCTCCAAAATGCTAGTGGTAATTCTGCCACAGCTCTCTCCTCCACCCCCTCCTCTTCTTCATCTATGGCCTCTTCCTCTGCAGATTTGTCCTCTGAACGAGTGGTGCTCCGTAGGCGTTCAAGGGGCTACGCAAGCACTCAAGCAAAAAGATGCCATGCGGTGCTTGAGTTGGTTTGCTTAGGGGACAGGAGCCACACCGGGGCAGAGATTCTGTCAGCTCTGCAGGGGCAGGCTCAGAGGTTATTGATGCCATGGAATGGTTGTATGTGACAATGGCACCAACCTCCTCTCCGCCCTCCGACAGGGACACTTGACCCATGTTCCCTGTTTGGCTCACATCCTGAATTTGGTGGTGCAGCAGTTCTTGAGCAGGTACCCAGGCTTACAGGATCTCCTGAGGTAGGCCAGGAAAGTCTGTGGTCATTTCCGCAGGTCATATAATGCCAGTGCTCGGCTGGCTGACCTTCAAAGGGAATGCCACCTGCCGAAAAACCTGCCTCATTTGTGACATGCCCACCAGGTGGAACTCAACGTTGGCTATGCTGCAGCGGCTGCACACGCAGCAGAGGGCCATCAATTAGTACCTGTGTGAGTATGGCACCAGGACAGGGTCAGGGGAGCTTGGCTTTTTTTTGCCACGCCAGTGGCTACTGATCAAGGATGCATGCACTGTCCTGTCACCATTTGAGGTGGCCACAAGGATGGTAAGCAGTTACAGTGCATGCATCAGTGATACTGTCCCTCTTGTCTTCCTGTTGGAGCACACACTTCATGGAATAATGGACAGGGCACTTGAGGCAGAACAGCGGGCGAAAGAGGAGGACTCCCTTACTTCTCAAGGCCCCCTTTATCCAGATAGTATTCCTGCGGGCCCGCTGATCACACAGGAAGAAGAAGAGGAGGAGGAGGATTGTGTCAGCATGGAGGTGAAGGATAACACTCAGCAGCAGTCTTCAAGGGATCATTTTCAGTCCCCAGAAACCCATGGAGTTGTACGTGGCTGGGAGGAGGTGTTGCAGATCATGTGAGCCTTAGTGACCCAGAGGACTCAGGATCGAATGCCTCTGCAAACTTACACTGCATGTCCTCCCTTATCCTGCAAAGCCTGTAAAAGGATCCTAGGATTTGTGGTATCAAGGAGAGGGATCATTACTGGCTGGCTACCCTTCTTCATCCATGCTACAAGGGTAAGGTTGCAGAGCTTATCCAGCCTTCGCAGAGGGAGCAGAGGATGAAACATCTTCGGGAGGCCTTGCAGAAAGATTTGTGCAATGCGTTTCCAGAGCCTGGGAGGTTACAATTTCCTGATGCTGGACAACGTGTTGCTGAGACTTCGTTCAGCCACAGAAAGAGCGGTGGAGAAGGTGGCCGGCTGATCGATGCCTTCAGACAATTCTTCAGTCCTCAGCGCCAAGGTCTGATCGGTTCCAGCAACCATCGACAGCATCTGAATTACATGGCGCAGGAATATCTAGGGGCAAGATCAGACTTGTAGACCTTTCCAACAGAACATCCACTGGGTTACTGGGTCTTGAGGATGGACCACTGGCCAGAGCTTGCTCAATATGCAATTGAGCTACTGGCCTGTCCTGCATCCAGCGTTCTTTCTGAATGCACATTCAGTGCTGCTGGAGGCTTTGTAACTGACCACAGAGTGCGCCTGTCCACAGACTCTGTTGATCGGCTCACATTCATAAAAATGAATCAGTCTTGGATCACCAGCTACCAAGCACCTGATGCTGTTGTAACCGATTGATTTTTCTATGGATGTGGGATCCCTTGAAGACTGCCTATGCTGAGTGACTATCCTATTCTGCTGAGTGACTATCCTATTCCTCCTCAATCTTCATGATGATAGCTTCTAAGAATATTTATGTTTCAGGGCACCACCACCACTGCCTAAGGCCCAATTTTTTTTTGCCCCTGTTTAACAGGGGCGTGTAATTACAATTTTTGATCTAATATTTCACAGCAGGGCTGTTCCTGCGCCCACCAAGTGTAACCGTGAGGGCTTACAGTGTTGTGGCACCACCACCACCACCAAAGGCCCAATTTTTCTGCCCCTGTTTAACAAGGGCATTTAATTACAATTCTTGATATAATATTTCACAGCAGGGCCCGTTCCAGCGCCCATAAAGAGTAACTGTGAGGGCTTACAGTGTTCTGGTACCACCAACACCTAAGGCCCAATTTTCTGCAGATTACATAGGGCAAGTCGTATAGTATATACAGGCAGTCCCATATTTTTAAACATCCAACTTACAAAAGACTATATGTATTTGTGTGACTCCTACTTACAAACGGAGGGAGACAAGGGAAATGGTGTCTCCACTGATGCTTTATCACCAATCCTTGTTTCCCTAATAACCCAAAATTTTTAAAATCCAATTGTCATTGGGACAGAAAGTGAGGTGAAATCTTCTGAACAGGGGCACAGACAGTAAAACAAATGTTACAGGGGTGATAACCCTTCCCTATGTTATACAAAAAGCTTAAAAATAGATGTTTTGGCTGGAGCTACACTTAAAAAATGTACCTGTTCCAAATTACAAACAGATTCAACTTAAGAACAAACCTACAGGCCCTATCTTGTTTGTAACCCGGGGACCGCCTGTATACTGCTGTTCAGAGTATAAAGGGCCTGGGGTTCCCCTTAATATCCATACCAGACCCAAAGGGCCTGGTAATGGGCTGGGGGGGGGAGCCATGCCGTTTTTCTCAATGATTTTCATCTATATTGCCAGGACCCGACAATACATTACACCCGCAAGCAGTTTTAAATGACTTTTATTCCTTTAGAAATGTCATTTTGCTGCAGGGACTGTTCTAAACATGGGAAAAATGCGGCACTTTACAGGCATACTCTAGTCACCCTCCCAGGCACAATATTTAACCGCTTGCCGCCCGCCGGCTGTCATATGATGGCCAGGCAGTGCGGCTCTCGTTCTGGCCTTCCCAGCCCACCAGGGGCGCGCGCGCCGCCGGCGGCAATCGCGCACGCCCGCCGTGTCACTGGGCACCCAATGCGCGTGCCTGGCGGCCGCAATGTCCGCCGGGCACCCGCGATTGCCCGATAACACGGCAGATCCACGTCCTGTCAGAGGAGAGGAGACCGATGTGTGTTCTCAGTATAGAGCAACACCGATCGGTCTCCTCCCCTTGTGAGTCCCCTCCCCCTTCAGTTAGAAACACTCCCTAACAACATGATTAACCCCTCGATCACCCCCTAGTGTTAACCCCTTCCCTGCCAGTCACATTTATACAGTAATCAGTGCATTTTTATAGCACGGATCGCTGTATAAATGTGAATGGTCCCAAAATAGTGTCAAAAGTGTCCGCAGTCACGATAAAAATCGCAGATCGCCGCTGTTACTATTAAAAAAATAAATAAATAATAAAAATGCTATAAATCTATCCCCTATTTTGTAGACGCTATAACTTTTGCGCAAACCAATCAATATACGCTTATTGCAATTTTTTTTTACCAAAAATATGTAGAAGAATACGTAACGGCCTAAACTGAGGAAAAAATTTGTTTAAAAAAAAAAATTGATATTTATTATAGCAAAAAGTAAAAAATAATGCTTTTTTTTCAAACTTGTCACTCTTCTTTTGTTTATAGCGCAAAAAATAAAAACCGCAGAGGTGATCAAATACCACCAAAAGAAAGCTCTATTTGTGGGGAAAAAATAATAAAAATTTCTTTTGGGTACAGTGTTGCATGACCTCGCAATTGTCATTCAAATTGTGACAGCGCTGAAAGCTGAAAAATGGCTTGGGCAGGAAGGGGGTGAAATTGCACTGTATTGAGATGGTTAAAGGAATATTTCACTTTTATTGTTTCACTTTAAGCATTATTAAAATCACTGCTCCCGAAAAAACGGCCGATTTTAAAACTTTTTTTGCTTTGATACATGTCCCCTGGGGCAGGACCCCGGGTCCCCAAACACTTTTTTATGACAATAACGTGCATATTAGCTTTTAAAATTAGCACTTTTGATTTTTCACGTTCGGGTCCCATAGACTTTAACGGTGTTCATGTGTTTGCACAAAATTTTGTCAGTTCGCATGTTCTGCCGCAAACCGAAATGGGGGGCGTTCGGCTCATCCCTAGTCTCTATACCTAAACCCTATTGACCATCTGTGGGGCACCCTCAAACTAAAGGTGGAGGAGTGCAAGGTCTCTAACTTCCACCAGCTCTGTGATGTTGTCATGGAGGAGTGGAAGAGAACTCCAGTGGTAACTTGTGAAGCTCTAGTCAGGGGCGTAACTAGCAATCACAAGGCCCCATAGCAAAATGTTGTATGGGGCCCCCCACAAAAAAAAAAAAAAACTATGCCATTGAACAACAGATTACCACACCCATGTGGCACAGTACCCAGGCAACAGCTTATATTAATTTCGAACAACAAAGTATGCAGTATACTGTATGCAGTAGAGCTGGGCGATTTTCTTCAAAAAAAAACAAAAAACTTGATTCACGATTCTAATCGAGTTTTTATTATTTTTTTGCATGGACACCGCGCCGGTCCTAAGGAGCCGCGGGTAGGAGTTTTTAGGCAAGGCCGCGGCTTCGGCCAAGTCCGCAGCATCCGGCCTCGTGGACTAAGCCGAAGCCGCGGCCTTGCCTAAAAACTCCTACCCGCAGCTCCTCAGGACCGGTGTCAGCGCCGGTCCTGGTGAAAAAAAAAAATATCTAAAAAATCGATTTGCTGAAAATTTGAATCGATTTGACCTCTCAACTCGATTCAAGATTCAAATCGATTTTTTTTCCCCAGCCCTAGTATGCAGCCCCTGAAAGACACACATGCATACCCCCATCAGTACAGACACCCTCTACCTCAGTGCAGACCCCCCAGCAGTACAGACACCCCTCAGTACAGACACTCCCGTTAGTATAGACACCCCCTCTAATGCAGACCCCCCAGCATTACACACCCCCCTCAGTGCAGGCCCCAGCCCCCCAGCAGTACAGACATCCCCCCCAGTGCAGACCACCCCCCTCAGTACATACCACCCCCCTCAGTACAGACACCTCCCAGTGCAGACACCCCAAGCAATGCAGACCCCCCCTCAGTGCAGACCCCCCTCAGTAGTACAGACCCCCCCAGCAGTGCAGACACCCCCCTTAGTACAGACCCCACTCAGTGCAGACCCCCCATCAGTACAGACACCCCCCCAGTGCAGACCCCCCATCAGTACAGACCCCGCCTCAGTGCAGACACCCCCCACCTGAGTGCAGACCCCCCAGCAGTACAGACACCCCCCACCTGAGTGCAGACCCCCCCAGCAGTACAGACACCCCCACCTCAGTGCAGACCCCCCCCAGCAGTACAGACCCCCCCAGCAGTAGACACCCCCCAGCAGTACAGACACCCCCACCTCAGTGCAGACCCCCCCCTAGCAGTACAGAGACCCATCTCAGTGCAGACACCCCCCAGTACAGACACCCCTCCTCAGTGCAGGACCCCCCAGTACAGACACCCCTCCTCAGTGCAGGACCCCCCAATACAGACACCCCTCCTTAGTGCAGGACCCCCCAATACAGACACCCCTCCTCAGTGCAGGACCCCCCAGTACAGACACCCCTCCTCAGTGCAGGACCCCCCAGTACAGACACCCCTCCTCAGTGCAGGACCCCCCAGTACAGACACCCCTCCTCAGTGCAGGACCCCCCCAGTACAGACACCCCTCCTCAGTGCAGGACCCCCCAGCTGTACAGACACCCCCCCTTTAGTGCAGGACCCCCACGAGTGCAGACCATCCCCCTCAGTACAGACACCCCCCCAGCATTGCAGACACCCCCCTCAGTGCAGGACCCTCCAGCAGTACAGATGTGCCCCCCCTTACATACCTTAGAACAGCGCTGACAGTCTTCAGATACACAGCGGTGTGTGTCCCTCGGCTCGAGCGCAGGCTCCTCCTCCCCTCTGGATGTAAACAGAGAGGAGGGGAGGCGGCTTCGGTCCGCGCCGCTGAGGGTTAGTGGTGCGGCTGCCGCTACTCAAGGGTGTCACCCCTCTGGCGGGTGTCACCCGGTGCGGCCCGCACCCGCCTAGCAACGGCACTCATCGGGCCCCATCTCTGCTGCGGGCCCCATAGCGACCACTGGCTCTAGTGAACTCCATGTCCAAGAGGGTTAAGGCAGTGCTGGAAAATAATGGTGGCCACACAAAATATTGCCATTTGGGCCCAATTTGGACATTTTTACTTAGGGGTGTACTCACTTTTGTTGCCAGCGGTTTAGACATTAATGGCTGTGTTTTGAGTTATTTTGAGGGGACAGCAAATTTACATTGTTATACAAGCTGTACAATCACTACCTTACATTGTAGCAAAGTGTAATTTCTTCAGTGTTGTCACATGAAAAGATATAATAAAATATTTACAAAAATGTGAGGGGTGCACTCACTTTTGTGAGATACTGTATTTGGGAATGCGGGTCTGGGCAATACCAATCTGCAAAGTGGGCCTAATGGGCTGTCCTCCCATATTTAGATGAGGGTCTGGGCAGGACAAACCAGATAATGGGCAAAGGAAATGCAGACGGTGGGTAGGGTTACAGGTGATGAGATTAATCATATGCAGGATGACACAAATATGGATAAAATATACAACAAATAATATATAACCTATGAAGTAAAATTAATGTATCCCAAACACTGTGCAAGTGCTCAATTGTACTATATATATACTGTCCAAGATAAAGTGCAAGTGTTCAGTGTATTTGTACACAATCCTCAATGGTGTTTTGAAAGAAACAGTAATGGTAGTCCATAATAGCAGTGAAGATATAGGTGAAAAATTGTGTCTTCATGCAGTGTGCACTCTCCCCCACCAGGTGTACCCTCACCTTAAGGGCTTTAAAATTAAGCCTATAGTTAGTGGCAACAGCTTTGACGATCATCCTGTATATTCCTCATCCATACAGTGGCTGATTAACCTAAAACATAGATCCCATATTCCTTCCACCTCCTGGTAAATACGCTGATCAACAAAGCCACAACTTCCTCCTGGTCTTTCAGTAACCACCTCATATGCATACAAGGAATAACAGAGGCGTGCAATAGTGTAATTCTGTTTTAAAAAGAATTTAATATCAATTTAAGCTCATATATTTACACTCACATTTAATATAATAAAAAACGCATTTAAAGTGTGCTGATGTGTTTGGGTGGGGGGTGGGGGGAATCGTCACCTGTATTCCGGATCTGCAGCCCAAGTGTACAGCCTTTCCCCTGTCCTGTATCTCCACAGCACTACCTACTACCTTCTGTGTCAGCCAGTCAAGCTCCTCCTACCGGTTTAGTCACACCTCGTGATTTCCAGGGGAGCAACTGTCATCTCTGTCCCGTAGATGGCTCCTCCTCTAATCCCCTGTTGACTTACCAGTAGTCTCATTCACTTTAATGGGACAGCTGGTGTAGCGGCAGTGACAGAACAAGGTGAGGCAGCAGGTGAGTGGATTCCCGCTAACTGGCACTGGCATGATGGATCTGAAATGACAGGTGCTCTTTAAATGTAAGGAATTATTTTTGCTGGTAGCTAGAATATTTAATATTTGCAAACAAAATTAAGGTTTCCTATTTAGAATAACAGGCTGTCAGGTTAGTAAAACAGCGATATCAGAACCGATTTTAGGTTAATAGGTTAATAACACATAGTTGGAGAACTACTCAAATTCTTTTATTCAATTAAAACGATAACATTATATTAACTGCCTTACCAATAGGTAGAGGAACTTCATTAAAATATTCCCAAACTGGGTCTCTTTTACGGCCTGCTGCCATTTTGCTCCTCAAGGGAAGAATAAAGCAATTCAAGCTATGTGCAGAAAGAGCACAAGATTTATAAGCTGCTTAGAAGTTTTCACTATCATTTTTACTGCTTGCCCTTCCTCCTCACGTGCTGTTTAATTTTTACCATGGCATCTCGTGCACAGCATATGTACAGCCCTAAGCAGCTGAATGGCATCTTCAGGTGGGCAGCAGGGGGGGGTTAAGACCATGGCTAAACAGTCTGCTTTTACCATGCCTTGGCTGTCCATGTATACAAGCCCTTAGGAATAGGATGGTATAATATACCACCATATTTCCTTCAGGTAATGCAAACACAAGCTGTACATATTTACTGTATATGGCCATATAAAAATTTTAAGAGACCAGAAAATGAATTTCAACAAATAACTTCCCATAAGATTATATGTGCATTTAATGTATTTTCTGCATATAATTTATCTGTAAAAGCCTCTCTTGTGTGGACATGCAAAAGCCCTGAGACTGTTATATAAGTGGATAAAGGGAGAGGTGGGGGAGCTGGGCCAGCACAAAAAGTAATAATATATTATTATATATATATATATATATATATATATATATATATATATATATATATATATATATATATATATATTTACTTAGTGCGCCATAAAAAAAAACAAATTCAACGAATAGAACAAAAACGCATAGCTGTAGCTAACACAAAATGTGTTCCCACACCAGAATAAGTAATATTGAAAAAGTGTTGCACTGCTCAAGACAACATAGATATGGATAATAAACACTCAAACAATAGGATGAAAGTGTTACACTACTCAAAACAACTTAAAAAAGTATATACAATCACCTAACATAAACAACGACACGTGTGGTTACAGTTGATAGTAAAAAACCATAAACTGTGATGTTAATCGCTGGAGGTGGAGCACTGCTACAGTATATATGATATATATATATAGAGAGGGCGATTGCCATCACAGCTTATGTTTTTATCTTATCACGTGTAATCACATATGGAGAGTTTTAATTTTATTTTAAGTGATTATATATATATATATTTATGTTTGTAGTGTAACACTTTCATCATATTGTTTATGAGTGTTTATTACACATATCTACTGTATGTTGTCTTGAGCAGCACAACACTTTAAACAAAATTACAAATAATAATAAGACACTCCCAAAGAGTTAAAGGGCTATGACATGTAAGAAAGGACTCTGTACTAGGAAATCAGCTCTTCCTGAAGTAGTCAAGTTTTCTAGCAAGTTGAAAGGCACATTGCAAATGAATAAAAATCAGTTATGGAAAGAAAAGGAAACGCTGTAAGTAAGCATTTAAAAATATCTATCTATCTATCTATCTATCTATCTATCTATCTATCTATCTATCTATCTATCTATCTATCTATCTATCTATCTATCTATCTATCTATCTATATATATATAGATATATACAGATATATATATAGATATACAGTGGGGACAGAAAGTATTCAGACCCCCTTAAATTTTTCACTCTTTGTTATATTGCAGCCATTTGCTAAAATCATTAAAGTTCATTTTTTTTCCCTCATTAATGTACACACAGAGCACCCGATATTGACAGAAAAACACAGAATTGTTGACATGTTTGCAGATTTATTAAAAAAGAAAATGAAATAGCACATGGTCCTAAGTATTCAGACCCTTTGCTGTGACACTCATATTTTTACCTCAGATGCTGTCCATTTCTTCTTATCATCCTTAAGATGGTTCTACACCTTCATTTGAGTCCAGCTGTGTTTGATTATAGTGATTGGACTTGATTGGGAAAGCCGCACACCTGTCTATATAAGACCTTACAGCTCACAGTGCATGTCAGAGCAAATGAGAATCATGAGGTCAAAGGAACTGCCTGAAGAGCTCAGAGACAAAATTGTAGCAAGGCACAGATCTGGCCAAGGTTACAAAAAAAATTTCTGCTGCACTTAAGGTTCATAAGAGCACAGTGGCCTCCATAATCCTTAAATTGAAGACGTTTGAGATGACCAGAACCCTTCCTAGAGCTGGCCGTCCGGCCAAACTGAGCTATCGGGGGAGAAGTGCCTTGGTAAGAGAGGTAAAGAAGACCCCAAAGATCACTGTGGCTGAGCTCCAGAGATGCAGTCGGGAGATGGGAGAAAGTGTTAGGAAGTCAACCATCACTGCAGCCCTCCACCAGTCGGGGCATTATGGCAGAGTGGCCCGACGGAAGCCTCTCCTCGGTGCAAGACACATTTAAAGCCTGCATGGAGTTTACTAAAGAACACCTGAAGGACTCCAATATGGTGAGAAGTAAGATTCTCTGGTCTGATGAGACCAAGATAGAACTTTTTGGCCTTAATCCTAAGTGGTATTTGTGGAGAAAACCAGGCACTGCTCATCACCTGTCCAATACAGTCCCAACAGTGAAGCATGGTGGTGGCAGCATCATGCTATGGGGGTGTTTTTCAGCTGCAGGGACAGTAAGACTGGTTGCAATCGAGGGAAAGATGAATGCGGCCAAGTACAGGGATATCCTGGACAAAAACCTTTTCCAGAGTGCTCAGGACCTCAGACTGAAACCGAAGGTTTACCTTCCAACAAGACAATGACCCTAAGCACACAGCTAAAATAATGAAGGAGTGGCTTCACAACAACTCCGTGACTGTTCTTGAATGGCCCAGCCAGAGCCCTGACTTAAACCCAATTGATGTCTGGAGAGACGTAAAAAGGGCTGTCCACCAACGTTTACAATCCAACCTGACAGAACTGGAGAGGATCTGCAAGGAGGAATGCCAGAGGACCCCCAAATCCAGGTGTGAAAAACTTGTTGCATCTTTCCCAAAAACACTCATGGCTGTATTAGATCAAAAGGGTGCTTCTACTAAATACTGAGCAAAGGGTCTGAATACTTAGGACCATGTGATATTTCAGTTTTTCTTTTTTAATTTCTTTCTTTCTGTCAATATGGGGTGCTGTGTGTACATTAATGAGGAAAAAAAATAACTTAAATGATTTTAGCAAATGGCTGCAAGATAACAAAGAGTTAAAAATCTAAGGGGGGGTCTGAATACTTTCAGTCCCCACTGTGTGTATATATATATATATATATATATATATATATATATATATATATATAGATATATATTATATATCTATATCTATATCTATATCTATCTATATCTATATAGATATAGATATATATTATTATTTTTTTTTTTTTGTGGTTGTACCTCCAACTTTTAAGTGATGTGAGGAGGAAACAGTAGTAACCTAGTCTTGACAAACGAGGCGCTATCCCTGAAATGTGTTTCTTTGGTTACTAGTGATGTCATCCCTTTATGAGCTGTCTTCCTGCAGAGATGCTGCTTGTCTGACACCATTTCACGTCTGAGACCAATGTAGAGGACCAACATGACACTCCATGCAGCACAGATGTGTTTGGGAGAGTCAGTAGGGTAACCCGCAAGCTGTTACCTTGACTGAGTTTTGCAGTGTGCTGTGGGAACTATAGTTGATCCCAACATTTGAATGATTTTCAGTGGTTTTTTTTAGCGGTGTAGATTCCCAAAAGTCTTCTAAGAGGAAAGGACCAAAGACAGCTCCAAATATTGTTTCTGCCATATTTCGGCATCTGCTGTCCCTTGAACGGCCTTAGCTTTATTGCCAGTCCCACCAGGTCCTCCCTTCCATCTTAGCATCCCTGGCAGAATTTTGAAAGGAAGTGGTTCAGAGTGTTTTTGGCCTAATTATCTCCCCAGAAAGAGTTGCCAGAAGCTTCCCAAATCATTCTGCACCATTTTTACATCATTACGGCTCTGTAATACATACTTTTTGGAGTTTTTAGAATTTTTTATTTTTTTGTCCATTTTTATATCCAACTGCACTTCCAGTTGAAAAAAAAAAAAATCTGAATTTGGCTGGTTCGCAAGTTCTGTAAAAAAAAAAAAAAGAAAAGGTCAACTTCGCCCACTGGGCAATACTGCATGTCAGAATTGAAACAATACTGCTAGCAGTCCATGCTTGTCCTCTTCCTCTGCTACTGTGGGATAATGTTAGAGAAAAATTGTTTTGTTTCAGCAAAGAACATTTGTGTTGAATTATACGAGTTATAAACCTTGTTCTAGTGGTGATGAGGTTTAATAGCAATAGCAGTTTCATCTTAATTGCAATTTGGATTGGACTCAGGGTGGAGCTGAATGTATTGAAGGTATCACTACTATATGATGATTAATTGATTCATTGTTCTGTTTATATTGCTGACTCATATTTATTGATGCATATAAAAAAGTGCTAGCACTAATCTTTTGCATGTCAAGGTAGACAACCCGGGGAGATGACCTACCTGAACAACATGGGAGATACCAAAGACCATGTGCAGCATGCCTTTTAAAGGAGCTAACCTAGCAAGGCCCTATATTGTAAGGAAGGTTGAAAGAGTTCAGGGGTCAGTAGTAAGTAAGGCAAAGTTCAGGTGTTAGTAGTATAGAACGTATGGTTCAGAGGTCAGTATTAAGTAACACAGAGTGCAGGGGTCAGTAGTATATAATGTAGAGTGCAGAGGTCAGGGGTAACTCAAAGGTCATTAGTATGTAACCTAGAGTGAAAAGGTCAGATGTAATTAATGCAGAGTTCTGCGGTCAGTAGCATAATGCAGAGAGCGGTGGTCAGGAGAAATTATTGTGGATTGCCAGGGTCAGTAGGACTTCTTGAACAGTTCAAAGGTCAAGAGAAATTAACACACAGTAGTCAGTAACAGAGTTCAGGGGTCATTAGTAAATAATGCAGCATTCTGAGGTCAGTAGTATGTAACGCAGAGTGCAGGGGTCAGAAGTAAATAACACATCATGCAAAGGTCAGGAGTAAAACAAAATTGCCCTGGGGTAGCCAAACCAAACCTCAGATACAAAAAAATCTTAACAAACAATAAACAAACAAATGTTACCGCCCCCACAGCTGTCATGTGTTCCCACACCACAAAAAAGTAAACACAATTTAAAGTGCAGTGCAACAACATAAACAACTTAAATGACGTGCAATGAAACAAAAATAATTACACTATAAATAAAACAAACATCATAAAGTGAAGTCCATATATTAATGACTCCTTGCTATTCATATAAATCTTTCAAATGTGATCCACAATCTATTGCAGTGGCCACCACCTGTCACTTCAGCCTCTTACCTTACAGTTTGACCCACACTCAGGTAAGGCCATGAGTGCTTTCCCAGCCACACAAGCCAGGAAGAAAAAACAAACAAACTCTCATGGTGTAGTAAATAAATACCTAATTTAATAAACCCAAAAGATAAAAACTTCTCATAAAACAAGTGCACTGAAAAATACAGTGCACAAGGTAAATCTCCTTTTTAAATATTAAAAACAGATTGGATACCATGTGTAAAGATGGCCGCTCCTGGACTTCCGGTCGTGATGACGTCATTAAACCTTGCCTCCTGACATGTTTCGTCACGTAACCTTGTAACTTCCTCATTGGAAAGAGCCTTTTTCCTGTGAGGAAGTCACAAGGTCATGGGACAACACATGTCAGGAAGCGGCGTTTAATGATGTTATCACATCCGGAAGTCCAGGAGCGGCTACCTTCACATGTGGTACCCATAGAAATTTATCCTTACAGTGCAGTTCCACTCAAAAGTGGAACTTCCGCTCATTTGTCTCCTCTCCCCCTCCGGTGCCACAATTGGCACCTTTCGGGGTGGACAGGATACCTCTCTTTGACAGGTATCCTGTTCCCACTTCCGGGAGTCTGCGCCGCAGCCCATGACTTCACCGTGGGGCTCCCTCCCCCTCCCTTGCCCCCTCCCTTCTCCTCCCCCTGTCGCCGTGCCAGTAAGAGAGTGGAGTGGGGTCTCGCGCATGCGCAGTAGGATTCCCACCGTGAAGCCGTAAGGCTACACTGCTGGGTTCGTTTACCTGCAATGGCGGTGGCAGCATCCAACAGCTGATGGAAACATCAGCTGCAGTGCCAACATCGATGGACTCCAAGACAGGTGAGTGTCCTACTATTAAAAGCCAGCAGCTGCAGAATGTGTAGCTGCTAGCTTTTCATTTTTTTTTTTTTTTTGGGCAGACCTCCGCTTTAAAGGGGCCATCTGTTTTTAATATTTAGCCTGTTGATGCCAACGGGATGCACAGGTGGGCCTTGGTGCCGAACGGGCTCATATTTGCATGCAACATTGCAAAACCAGCTGTGCCGGAAGCAAGTGCACTGTGCGCTCCCGGCACAGTAACGGGCGGCTAACAGATCTGATCAAGTCACCGCTGTGACCGCTAATCATGGTGGTCACATGATCATAGGCCCCACCTCCCTGCACCTGAAAAACCCTTATAGGGCTGGGAGGTGCTGGCGCCAAAGGGTAAATTAAATGATGAGGTGTTTATTAACTAAACCAGGAAAGTTTTTTGGTTTTTCTTCCTAGCTTGATGTGCTTTATATCTTGAATCTGACCATGAATGGATGAGCTATCTGAGGCTTCTGAAGGATTGCTGCAGATTTTTAACCTAGTGTGGCTGGAAAAATGCTTATAACCCCTGAGTGTGGGTCAAAACTGTTAGGTAAGAGGCTGAAGTGACAGGTGGTGGACACTGCGGTGGGGAACAGACTGCAATATATTGTGGATCATATATGAAAGATGTATATGAATAGCAAGAAATCAGAAACATGAAATACATTTGATGAAAAACTTTTTGAGATTAATATATGGACTTCACCTTATGATTATTGTTTCATTGAACATTTCATGTAAGTTGTTTATTTTGTTGCACATCACTTTTTTTCTAAAGGTCTGTACTATTTCTACTAAAGGTCAGGAGTAACTAACACACATCTCCTCCCATAAGCAAGAATCCTCACCTTCTAGTAAATACATCTATCCCCCTCCCTCAAGTTCTCTCACCAGGCCTCAGATGCAACGGTGCTCGGTAGAGGAGGTGGGGGGAGTCCTCCATGTCTTTCCTCAGGTGTGTCAAATGACATGTCCGAGTCAGTGATAATCTGGGGACTTCCTTTACATTGCAGTGCTCTTCCGACATCGGAGAGATGGCACGGCGGGGTCACAAGCTGGCGACATGTCAAGAGCTAGCAGCATAGTGAGATCAGGAGCTGGCGACATGGTGGGGTCATTCAAAATCTACCAGTCACATACCAGGGATTGACAGGTAGATCAAGATTGATGAGTTGTCATCCCTGATTTATATGATAAGATCCCATTCATAATTTTCACAGCCATAGTGGTGCATTAACAATCGCAGCTCATTTATTATAAGTCAATCTGGCATATTCTATGTAGGATTGTTGGTGAGTGCCTGATTGGCATCCTGGGCAGGCCACACATGCAACGATGGAGCCATAGTGTATGTTGGTGCTCTGTGTTCGCTATTTCTCTATTCTGTACATTTCTGTGTTGGCAGAGGGAAGTCAAGGTAACATGCAAACAATACGCACATTGTATATAGTTGGAGCATTCTCAGAATTGGTTTATGGTGCAGATAAAGCCTATCTCTACTTTCACTGAATCAATGCTATAATCTGCACGTGAATGCTTCCAGGTATCAGCTGCCATTAGTGTGTCACTTCATTCAACTCAGCAAATGACTTCCTGAGATATACAGTATATGAACTGGATGACCGTGGAACCCCTTTTTATGTTGGAGATCTATAGGTGAGGTGAAGGAGGGAGCCTCACCCATCCTTAGAGACATGGCCACTCTCATAACATTGTCTCCAGAGCTCCACACAGCTGCCCAGGCTATGTTCAGTTGGCTCTTTGGATGGGGGCAGTGAGTGCTTGACAATCCACCCCATCCCTCTGCCAACATAGATGGGTATTCACCCCGGGTTAAAAAGATCAACCCAAGAGGTCCCTCACATCCTCCCTCAAGAATACAATTCTCTCTAGTGCTTCATTCACACTAATGCGTTTTTTGATGCATTTTGCAGAAATTCAAGGAAATTTTTTAACATGGGTTCCTTTGGAACATGTTCACATCGATGCATTTTTGTGCCTCTGCATTTTTGGAAAGGGTTGGGGACTTTTTTCCCTCAAAATGCAGCGTTTTGCATGTAATAAACTTCAATGGACCCGCATCCATAACGCAAGTATCACGATTTTGCCACGATTTGCGTTTTGCGTGTTTTTTTTTTTTTTTTAGCTGTACATTCACTGTATATAACTGCTTGCTAAGGAGGGGGCCGGGAAGCCGCCTGCCGTGACCTTAACAGCCGATGAGTCATCAGCTGTCAGCAGGCTGCCCCACTGAATGTAAAAAAAAGAATTGCCGGCAAGAAAAAAAATTGTGAAAAAAAACGGCGTGGGAAAACCCCCCAGGTCCATACCAGGCCCTTGGGTCTAGTATGGATGTGGAGGGACCCCCCCACCACCACTGAAACATTTTTTTTTTAAATGGCATGGCCCCCCCCCCCAAAAAAAAAATCCATATAAGACCCTTATCCGAGCATGCAGCCCGCTATACCAGGCTGCATGCCCTCAACATGGGGGGGTGCTTTGGGGCAGGGGGGGCTCTGCACCCCCCCACCCCAAATTACCTTCCCCACATGTTTATGGGAACAAGGGCTTCTTCCCGACAACCCTGGCCCGGTGGTTGTTGGGGTCTGTGGGTGGGGGGCTTATCGGAATTTGGAAGCCCCCCTTAACAGGGGGGCCCCCAGATCCCAGCCTCCCCCCCATGTGAATAAGTATGGAATTCATTGTACCAGTGGAGTCGCTATGGGGGTGCAGGGGGGTGGACCACACCCGGGTGACACCTGCAAGAGGGGTGACACCAGGAAGCAGTTCTAGTGGGTGCCGACGACGCGCCCCCCCATTGGTAAAGCGATGACAGCGGGATATTTGGCAGAGAACTCGGCAGAGAACTGAGCAACGCTGTGACAGGGGGAGGCGCGCTGCGGGCTGTCCATGTATCTCCCCCGCTCACCCCCCCCCTTTTCAGCCGAACAGGAGAAGACAGAGCGTCTCTAATCTGGTTTGCGGCAATGTCGCCCAGATTCCTGCCCGCACTGCTTCCCTCCCTATTGTCCACAGCAGTGGGCCAATCAGAAGACACTGGGAGAGCATTATGGGAGATGTAGTCCCGGAAGATTGGCAGTGTTCTGCTGAAAACTCCAGTTAAGCAGCCACAGTGTTTTCTACAGTCAGCAGGCTACAGCCCCCAGTATGCATGCACTCTGCCGGGGGGGGGGGGGGGAGAAAGCCAGGAACCCGAGAAAAAGCCAAGGAAATGAGTGCTACAGGAAAAGAGAAAAATAAGAGGACTGTGCTGGGGGAAGCCAGAGAGGGAGCCACTCTGTACCCACACCACTGTACCCGCACCACCAGAGAGGGAGCCACGCTCTGTACCCACACCACTGTACCCGCACCACTGTACCCGCACCACCAGAAAGGCAGCCACGCTCTGTACCCACACCACTATACTCGCACCACTGTACCCGCACCACTAGTGAGGGAGCCACCCTCTCTACCCACACCACTGTACCCGCACCACCAGAGAGGGAGCCACACTGTACCCACACCACCAGAGATGGAGCCACACTGTACCCGCACCACCAGAGAAGGAGCCACGCTGTTCTCTTACCACCAGAGGAAGAAATACTAAGCCGCTGTCAGGGTAGAGATGTGCTACACTACTGACCAGAGCAACCCAGTGAGCGAACATCCAGCCAGAGGGATCACTGCTGGGGTTTCGCTGGGACTGGTAAGATGGCCTGTTGGCCATTATCCATTACTGTTCCTAGGGACTGAGCCATTAGGAGGTGTCTAACCTGCTATCCTGTAGGCCTTATTGACCGTCATAACGAGCTCCAAAGTTGGGCCTCTGGCCCGAAAATAGGGGGTGGGGGGGTGACACCAATTTTTACTGCACCAGGTGACACCAACCCTAGTGACGCCACTGCATTGTACCCCTACCCATTCACCACAAAAAAATACAGTAGACAGTTTTTGACAAGTCTTTTATTAAAACTATCTTTTTCCCCGCTTCCTCCCCCGGTCTTCCTCCACCTTCTCCCGCATCTTTCTCCTCCGGGCTTCTCCTTTTCCCGTTTCTTCTTCCGCTCGTCTTCTTTTTCCTGTCTTTTTTGTCCGGTGTTCTTCTTCCACTGCGGCCGCTCCCGCCGCCGACCCTCCTCCGATGCTGCATCCTGCTGATCTGTTGACACCGATGTCAAGCAAAGAAAACTTGAGAAAGAAGACAGGAGAAAGAAGAAGAGCGGAAGAAGAAGCAGGAGAAGCCTGGAGGAGGAAGATGCGGGAGAAGATGGAGGAAGACCGTAGGAAGAAGCGGGAAGGAAGATATTTTTAATAAAAGGCTTGTCAAAAACTGTCTACTGTATTTTTTCACACTACACTACACTACACTACTTTTTTGGTGAATGGGTCGGGGCACAATTTACCCATACTCATTCACATGGGGAGGGAGGCCAGGATCTGGGGGCCCCCTTAAAGGGGGCTTCCAGATTCCAATAAGCCCCCGTCCGCAGACCCCGACAACCACCGGTAAGGGTTTTCGGGAAGAGGCCTTTGTCCCCATCAACATGGGGGCAAGGTGCTTTGGGGTAAGGGGCTCTATGCCCCCCACCCCAAAGCACTAACCCCCCTATGTTGAGGGCATGCGGCCTGGTATGGTTCAGGAGCGGGGGGCTCGCTCGTCCCCTCCCTTTCCTGACCTGCCGGGCTGTATGCTCGGATAAGGGTTTGTTATAGATTTTGGGGGGGGCCCCACGCCATTTAAAAAAAAAATTGGTGTGGGGGTGTCCCCTCCAAATCCATACTAGACCCAAGGGCCTGGTACGGACCTGGGGGGGGGACCCAACGCTGTTTTTTTTTTTTTACAATTTTTTTCTAGCCGGCAATTTTATTTTTTTTACATTCAGCGGGGAAGCCCGCTGACAGCTACCAGCTATACACAGTGTACAAAAAAAATGCAAATCGCAGCAAAATCGCAGTAAAAATGTGTCCAAAGTGTCCAAAAACACGAAAAGCACTGCAGAAACACTCAAAAGCAACATGGATAGATGTGAATCGAGCCTGAGACCTTCTCAGGGCCCTGAACCAGAGCGACATATTTTCCCCATTGTGGGTGGCTACACTTAGGAGCTTCCTTATGTCCAGGGCCAGGCCAATAGGAGAAACTCCCACCTCAGGTGTTGTGATAGTAGAGGGGGTGTCAAAGTTGTGCTGCTAGTCTCTTCTGCCACTGTCTTGCTCCTGATATACAGAGCGAAGCGGACCGGCTATAAAATATGACAAGGGAACTCCACTGTTAAAGCCACCTCTCAGTGTAATCTGCTTGGCTGTGTGACAGTTGCAGCCTTCATTCATGAATTCACGTTGTGTTTAAATTGTCAAAAAAAAGCTTGTAGCACAAATACATTAATTAACCCTCCATTTTTTAAGATCTTATTTTAATCAAAATTTTAAGGGTCCATGCACACTGGCTTAAAAAAAAACAAACGCTGCTCCTAGAGGAGTTTAGCATTTTACCTGTAGAAGCAACTAATGTTATCCTATGTGTCCATGCACATCAGGTCATCTGGGGCATGTTTTAAGCTCAGCATTTAGAGGCAGAAAAAAAGCCATTCCAGGTTTCATTTTTGAGTGTAGTTTTCTGGCAGAGAAAAATGCTAAATGCTCCTTGTGAGCACTTGTGCTTTTTCTAACCCAGTGTGCATTAGACTTCATGTACACTACAGATTCTAAACTTGAGTTTAGGAGTTTTTGGTGTTTTTTTGCCAAAGCTCCTAAACTCGACTCCATAAAAGCCTATGTGTCCATGTACACATGGGCTTTTAGCAGTGTTAAGGAGCTGCTGCAGTTAAGGGAGGTGCACCATCCCTCTCCTGAATCTCGGAAGAATCGCGTTTAAGATAGGAATGTTTTGACTGTGATTTTGACGCGTTTTGCATTTTCCCACGGTCAAGTGTACATGGAGCCTAAAGCTGAACTCCAGCCTTCCCTTTAATCTGGCACAGCTGTACGGGCTCTTCCCCTGCACTAAACATACTTTTTTTTAAATCAAGAACAACGTTTATTGAGCATGATATACAGTACAATTTACGGATGATAATAAACAGTGTACAATTTTTTCTGAATTCAGAGGCACTGACTTCCACATGCACGGTCATTACAAGCGATTGTTATCCGGTATCATGATACACAGCTCAGTAAAACTACAAGGAGTTCGATAATGGGTATAAATGAATGACACTGCATCACCGATCCTGACAATGCTATAGATTGCTAGTCTGTACATGTAGAGGCTTCCTTTAACCAACCATCCCATATTTTATGGTATTTGGTGGGACATCCGCGGTGGGAATACAAAACTTTTTTATATGGCAGGGTGAGGTTTACCGCCCTTTTCCACTGTTGTACTGTTGGGGGGTTAGGCCGAAGCCACAATTGGGCAATCTGCAATCTGGCTATGAAAAGGGTCTCTTGCAGGAATATGGATAGATATTTCTCCTCCTCCGAGACTGTGAGCAAGCCCAGTATACACTGGCGAGGGCACAGTGTCAGAGGGGAGCCCATTAGGTCGTGGAGAAATTTGACTATTTGTTGCCAGTAAGTTTGAATAGCTGAACAAGTCCACATTAGGTGGTAAAAGGTGCTTGAGGTGTCACCACAGCGTGGGCAGGCCGAGGAGGCGTCCGGTTTGTATTTGAGGATGCGTGCAGGGGTGAGGTAGGATCTGTGAATAATGTATAAGTGGGTGAGGCGATCCGACAGTTTCGGGGACACTTTAGTGCTAGTCTCAAGTATGTCTCCCCACTGGTCGTCTTCCAAGGCTCCTACATCAGCCTCCCACTTAGCTCTCAGGATTTGTGTATGATTAGTGGCTATGGGTAAGGTGAGAGAATTATATAGGGTGGAGATCAGTTTTTTTGGGTCTTCGCCAAGGAGAAGGTCTGAGACAGTCACTACCTCCAGGGCTGGGATATTATTGTTGAATTGGGTCTGGAGGGCATGGCGGAGCTGTAGATATCTAAAAAACATGTGACTGGGAAGGGCGAATTCATCTTTTAGGGTTTGGAAAGGCCTGACCTCCCCCCCCCGCCACAACCTGGTAGAGGTATATAACCTTATAGATAATCCATAGCTTGAAGTCAGGAATAGTCAGTAGTTCAGGGAGCTGAGGATTATCCCATAATGGAGTGTGAGCGTGCACAGGGGGGGCGTCTATGATAGAAAGTGCGCGGTGCCAGATCTTGCTATGATGCTGCATCAGCCGGTGCCCATCCACAGAGCTAGATACACCCCTGTGTCTACAGAAAATTATCTGTAGGGGTGAGCCACCACGTCAGAGGCGTGTGTGCACACCAGGGTGATGTATCGAAGTCTGTCGTGTTTATTGAGGTAGTAGAAATGGGACAGCTGTGAGGCTAGATAGTAAAGTGTGAGGTCAGGGGTGGAGGTGCCCCCCAGGTGGGTAGGGCATTTAAGGGTTCGCCATGAGAGCTTGTGTCTGGATGTGCCCCATATGAACGTGTTTAGTATAGACTCGAGGGATCTGAAAATGTGGGCCGGGACACACAGCGGGGCCTGCCAAAACAGGTATAGCAGCTTGGGAAGAAGAATCATCTTCACCAAGCTGATACGACCCATCACCCCCAGTGGGAGTCTGGACCAGACTTGCGTTTTGTCTTTAAGGTATGCAAACATTGGTTTGATGTTCAAGTGTGTGTAGTCGCATAAGGAGCGCGTGCACTGTATGCCCAGGTATTTAAATTGGTCCGTTCTAACCAATGGGAGGGGTATCCGAGTGTGCGTTGGGACAGAGACGTCTATGGGAAGTATTTGAGACTTAGACCAATTAATTTGTAGTCCCGAGAAGGTCCCATGTTGTTGAATGAGCTGCAGCGCCGAGGCCAATGAAGGGCCAGCGTCTGATAGATAAAGTAGCATATCGTCAGCGTATAAACTGAGCACCTCAGTAAGCTGCCCCCGACGGAGGCCCTTTATATCCGGGTGCGCTCTGATGGCTATGGCCAGCGGCTCAACAGCCAAGGCATACAACATGGGAGATATTGGGCAGCCCTGGCGCGTTCCCCTGGACAGTGGGAATGGAGTGGACAGTTTGCCGTTGACCTGGATCCGAGCAGTGGGAGACTGGTAGAGGAGCTGGAGCCACTTGATGAATCTGGGGCCAAAACCGAATCTACGGAGGCACTCCCAGAGGTAGCCCCACTCCACAGAGTCAAACGCCTTAGCGGCGTCCAGGCTGACCACCACCCTAGGTCCAGTCTCGTCATGTGTGGCTTGTAAATTGGTGAATAGCCTTCTCAAGTTGAACGCTGTGTTTTTATTGGGCATGAAGCCCGTTTGGTCAGGGTGTATGATGCTAAGGATGACCTTATTAAGTCTCATGGCAAGAATTTTAGCGAGGATTTTTACATCCAATTGAAGGAGGGAGATTGGGCGATAGGACTCAGGTTGGAGAAGGTCCTTGCCGGGCTTAGGAATAAGAACGATCAGTGCCTCACTCATGGTGCGTGGTAGTGTCCCTGACGAATATATGTGTGAATATAAGGCCTCTAGTCTAGGGATGAGGACCTCTTGGAATTGGGAGTAAAACTCCAGGGGGAGGCCATCCGAGCCCGGGGCCTTAGACAATGGGAGACTTGCCATTGCCTCCTTAATGCACTCCTCGGTGATGGGTGCTTCTAGGAGCTCTACCAGAGAGTCTGAAAGGGAGGGGAAATCTACACTATCTAAGAGGAGGTGTAGCTCATCCGAAGGCCGGTCAGCCCTGGAGGTATACAGATCAGAATAGAATCTTCTGAATTCGTGGGCTACTTGTTCAGGGTCTGTGAGCATGGTGCCATCCTGCGAGCAGAGCCGAACCACCACCTGCACTAAACATACTTACTCTGATTTCACTGCACACTGTGAGCTTCTCACATTGCAAGTCAGATAGAGTTCATCCCATTTCCTGGGGGACATTTAGCATCACCTAGCTCTTTCCTCCCCAGCCTGACTGTCCCTGGCTCTCCTTTTTCATTCATTGGATTTCAGAACTTTCATTATTGGAGGCTCAGCATCACATGTTGGCATTACCTAGGGTGGTCCGTTTGCAAATACAACCTGCTTAGTATTTCCCAGTGACTTAACTAGTACTTCTAAAGAGGAAGCAAAGCTCATTCTGCAATGCTTCAAGTTTATTTTAACATTTCTGCTAAAGCGAAGTTTTACTCAGGTTCACATTTCATTGGATTGTGTTCATTCAGCCTTGCGGACAGTCAATCTACAAAGCGCTAATGCTGTGGTTTAGCCATGGCAGTAAATCTATGTGGGCCTTTCTATATGGGTGCATTATCAAGATTGCAACTGATATACTTTAAAGCCATTTTCAACCCTTTTAACAGGAACAATATCATCATCATCTTCTGAAAATACCAGGGTTGGAATGAGCTGAACCAAAGCAAAAAATGCAAAACAATTTACATGGGGCAAGGTGCAGTAAATTTAAAAATGTTCAAAAGGCAACATTTAAAATTATTATTTTTTTTTTTTAAACAAACCTGACCATGAAGTGTCACACTAAGAAGGATTGGGGTCTGATGTGTATTCTGGGGGCATCCCCATTACATTATTTACAAAATAAAAGAAGGCTGCAAAGAGAAGAGTGAATTAACATTTATATTCCATATATTACTTTTGCTATAGACATGCCCCCTACCCTCCCCAAAATCAATATCAGACCCTTTGGATGTGGTATGGATTTGAAGGGGGAACTCCATGCAAAAAAATGACATGGGGTCCTTTCCCCAGTCTATACCAGACCCATATACCAGGTATATTATACAGCAGTGACATCACCCCTCTCCGCATAGAAGTTACAGTATATTATACAGGAGTGACTTCACTGCTCTCCAGATATAAGATATATAGTAGTGACATCACCTATTATACAGGAGTAACATCACTGCTCACCAGATATAAGTTATTATATATTATTATATTATCATATATTATATTATATATTGCAGAATTACCCCTATTGGGCTCACAGTTTAATATTTCACTAATATTCTTATTACTTTAGCAAGATATTTAGCTAACATATTTGCTTTAAATCTGTATCAGAAACTTCTGGAGTCCCAGCTTGTTTTTCATGTCTCATTTGGCACAATGTGATAATGTAACATGCCATTGTCCCAGTAGAGGTGCAGACAGGTCCTCTTTGTATGCTCTTTCTCATACACTGATGTTGTCAGTAGAGGGCGACACTTTCCTGTTCAATGTTCACATCTGATGGAGAAGCTGCATTGCAGGTATAAGAGATCAAAACATGAAGAGCGGATTAAAGTTTATATAACTCAGAGCTGGGAACAGGATGTTCATTGTGAAATGCTGATCTGTATCATCTAATTACAGAACCTCAGAGGGAGCCCTCCAAATGTCCCTCTAAATATTACAGTATGGGGAGACCATGAGTCAGAGGACTGCCAATACCTGGAGCACTTCCATCACAAATAGGGATGAGCCGAACACCCCCCCGGCTTGGTTCAAGGCAGAACATGTGAACGGATCAAAAGTTTGCGTGAATATTCGAACACCGTTAAAGTCTATGGGACCCGAACGTGAAAAATCAAAAGTGCGAATTTTAAAGGCTAATATGCAAGCTATTATCCTAAAAAGTGTTTGGGGACCTGGGTCCTGCCCCAGGGGACATGTATCAATGCAAAAAAAAGTTTTAAAAACTACCATTTTTTCGGGAACAGTGATTTTAATAATGCTTAAAGTGAAAAAATAAAAGTTAAATAATCCTTTAAATATTGTACCTGGGGGGTGTCTATAGTATGCCTGTAAAGTGGCGCGTGTTTCCCGTGTTTAGAACAGTCCCTGCACAAAATGACATTTCTAAAGGAATAAAAGTCATTTAAAACTGCTTGCGGCTGTAATGTAATGTCGAGCAATATGGATGAAAATTATTGAAAAAAACGGCATGGGTACCCCCCCCCCCCCCCCCCAGCCCATTACCAGGCCCTTTGGGTCTTGTATGGATATTAAGGGGAACCCCACACACAAATTAAAAAAAGAAAAGGCGTGGGCCCCCCAGGCCCTATATACTCTGAACAGCAGTATACAGACGGTCCAAACAAAACAGGGACTGCAGGTTTGTTCTTAAGTTGAATCTGTTTGTAATTTGGAACAGGTACATTTTGTAAGTGTAGCTCCAGCCAAAAAATAAATTTTTAAGCTTTTTGGATAACATAGGGAAGGGTTATCATCACCCCTGTAACATTTTGCTGTCTGTTCCCCTGTTCAGAAGATTTTACCTCACTTTCTGTCCCAATGACAATTGGATTTTGAAAATTTGGGGTTATTAGGGAAACAAGTATTGGTGATAAAGCATTAGTGGAGATACCTTTTTCCCATATTAACTCTTACAGGAGAGAATTTCCCTTCCTAGGGGTAGATTTCCTCTCACTTCCTGTTGTCTCTAGGAGTTGTTTGTAAGTCGGATGTTTGAAAGTAGGGGACCGCCTGTATATACTATACGGCCTGCCCTATACACTCTACAGGGGTAGAAAAATTGGGCCTTTGGTGGTAGCGTGGTGGTGGTGCCACAACACTGTAAGCCCTCACAGTTACTCTTGGTGGGTGCAGGAACGGGCCCTGCTGTGAAATATTAGATGAAAAATTGTAATTACACGCCCCTGTTAAACAGGGGCAGAAAAATTGGGTCTTAGGCAGTGGTGGAGGTGCCACAACACTGTAACCCCTCACAAATTCTGTTGTTGAGCACAGGAACGAGCCCTGTTGTGAAATATTAGAGCAAATTTTGTAATTACAGGGGCAAAAAAATTGGGCCTTAGGCGGTGGTGGTGGTGGCACAACACTGTAAAGCAGGGGGCTCAAACTGGTGGCCCTCCAGCTGTTGCGAAACTACAAGTCCCATCATGCCTCTGCCTGTGGGAGTCATGCTTGTAATGGTCAGCCTTGCAATGCCTCATGGGACTTGTAGTTTCCCAACAGCTGGAGGGCCGCCAGTTTGAGAACTCTGCTGTAAAGCCTCACAGATACTCTTGTTGAGCGCAGGAACGGGCCCTGCTGGGAAATATTACAGCAAATATTGTAATTACATGCCCCTGTTTAACAGGGCAGAAAAATTGGGCCTTAGGCACTGGTGGTGGTGCCACAACACTGCAAACCCTCACAGATACTCTAGTTGAGCGTAGGAACGATCTAGTTGCCAGCCAGTAATGATCCCTCTCCTTGATACCACGAATCCGAGGGTCCTTTCGCAGGCTTTGCAGGATCAGGGAGACCATGCAGCGAAGGTTTGCTGAGGCATTCAATCCGGAGTCCTCTGGGTCACTAAGGAGGACATGATCCACAGCCACCTCCTCCCACATACGTACAAGTCCATGGGTTTCTGGGGACTGAAAACGATCCCTTGAAGACTGCTGCTGATGCTGAGTGCTAGGCTCCACCTTCATGCAGACGCAATCCTCATCCTCTTCCTCCTCTTCCTGTGTGATCGGCGGGCCCACAGGAATACCGTTTGGATAAAGGGGGCCTTGAGAGGTAAGGAAGTCCCTCTTCCCCCTCTTCCTCCCTCTGTTCTGCCTCAATTGCCCTGTCCATTATTCCATGAAGCGTGTTCTCCAACAGGAAGATAAGAGGGGCAGTATCACTGATGCATACACTGGCACTGCTCACCATCCTCGTGGCCTCCTCAAATGGTGACAGGACAGTGCATACATCCTTGATCAGTAGCCACTGGCATGGCGAATAAAAGCCAATCCCCCCTGACCCTGTTTTGGTGCCATACTCACACAGGTACTCATTGATGGCCCTCTGATGCGTGTGCAGTCGTTGTTGAATGAGCTGCAGCGCCGAGGCCAATGAAGGGCCAGCGTCTGATAGATAAAGTAGCATATCGTCAGCGTATAAACTGAGCACCTCAGTAAGCTGCCCCCGACGGAGGCCCTTTATATCCGGGTGCGCTCTGATGGCTATGGCCAGCGGCTCAACAGCCAAGGCATACAACATGGGAGATATTGGGCAGCCCTGGCGCGTTCCCCTGGACAGTGGGAATGGAGTGGACAGTTTGCCGTTGACCTGGATCCGAGCAGTGGGAGACTGGTAGAGGAGCTGGAGCCACTTGATGAATCTGGGGCCAAAACCGAATCTACGGAGGCACTCCCAGAGGTAGCCCCACTCCACAGAGTCAAACGCCTTAGCGGTGTCCAGGCTGACCACCACCCTAGATCCAGTCTCGTCATGTGTGGCTTGTAAATTGGTGAATAGCCTTCTCAAGTTGAACGCTGTGTTTTTATTGGGCATGAAGCCCGTTTGGTCAGGGTGTATAATGCTAAGGATGACCTTATTAAGTCTCATGGCAAGAATTTTAGCGAGGATTTTTACATCCAATTGAAGGAGGGAGATTGGGCGATAGGACTCAGGTTGGAGAAGGTCCTTGCCGGGCTTAGGAATAAGAACGATCAGTGCCTCACTCATGGTGCGTGGTAGTGTCCCTGACGAATATATGTGTGAATATAAGGCCTCTAGTCTAGGGATGAGGACCTCTTGGAATTGGGAGTAAAACTCCAGGGGGAGGTCATCCGAGCCCGGGGCCTTAGACAATGGGAGACTTGCCATTGCCTCCTTAATGCACTCCTCGGTGATGGGTGCTTCTAGGAGCTCTACCTGAGAGTCTGAAAGGGAGGGGAAATCTACACTATCTAAGAGGAGGTGTAGCTCATCCGAAGGCCGGTCGGCCCTGGAGGTATACAGATCAGAATAGAATCTTCTGAATTCGTGGGCTACTTGTTCAGGGTCTGTGAGCATGGTGCCATCCTGCGAGCAGAGCCGAACCACCACCTGCACTAAACATACTTACTCTGATTTCACTGCACACTGTGAGCTTCTCACATTGCAAGTCAGATAGAGTTCATCCCATTTCCTGGGGGACATTTAGCATCACCTAGCTCTTTCCTCCCCAGCCTGACTGTCCCTGGCTCTCCTTTTTCATTCATTGGATTTCAGAACTTTCATTATTGGAGGCTCAGCATCACATGTTGGCATTACCTAGGGTGGTCCGTTTGCAAATACAACCTGCTTAGTATTTCCCAGTGACTTAACTAGTACTTCTAAAGAGGAAGCAAAGCTCATTCTGCAATGCTTCAAGTTTATTTTAACATTTCTGCTAAAGCGAAGTTTTACTCAGGTTCACATTTCATTGGATTGTGTTCATTCAGCCTTGCGGACAGTCAATCTACAAAGCGCTAATGCTGTGGTTTAGCCATGGCAGTAAATCTATGTGGGCCTTTCTATATGGGTGCATTATCAAGATTGCAACTGATATACTTTAAAGCCATTTTCAACCCTTTTAACAGGAACAATATCATCATCATCTTCTGAAAATACCAGGGTTGGAATGAGCTGAACCAAAGCAAAAAATGCAAAACAATTTACATGGGGCAAGGTGCAGTAAATTTAAAAATGTTCAAAAGGCAACATTTAAAATTATTATTATTTTTTTTTAAACAAACCTGACCATGAAGTGTCACACTAAGAAGGATTGGGGTCTGATGTGTATTCTGGGGGCATCCCCATTACATTATTTACAAAATAAAAGAAGGCTGCAAAGAGAAGAGTGAATTAACATTTATATTCCATATATTACTTTTGCTATAGACATGCCCCCTACCCTCCCCAAAATCAATATCAGACCCTTTGGATGTGGTATGGATTTGAAGGGGGAACTCCATGCAAAAAAATGACATGGGGTCCTTTCCCCAGTCTATACCAGACCCATATACCAGGTATATTATACAGCAGTGACATCACCCCTCTCCGCATAGAAGTTACAGTATATTATACAGGAGTGACTTCACTGCTCTCCAGATATAAGATATATAGTAGTGACATCACCTATTATACAGGAGTAACATCACTGCTCACCAGATATAAGTTATTATATATTATTATATTATATATATTATATTATATATTGCAGAATTACCCCTATTGGGCTCACAGTTTAATATTTCACTAATATTCTTATTACTTTAGCAAGATATTTAGCTAACATATTTGCTTTAAATCTGTATCAGAAACTTCTGGAGTCCCAGCTTGTTTTTCATGTCTCATTTGGCACAATGTGATAATGTAACATGCCATTGTCCCAGTAGAGGTGCAGACAGGTCCTCTTTGTATGCTCTTTCTCATACACTGATGTTGTCAGTAGAGGGCGACACTTTCCTGTTCAATGTTCACATCTGATGGAGAAGCTGCATTGCAGGTATAAGAGATCAAAACATGAAGAGCGGATTAAAGTTTATATAACTCAGAGCTGGGAACAGGATGTTCATTGTGAAATGCTGATCTGTATCATCTAATTACAGAACCTCAGAGGGAGCCCTCCAAATGTCCCTCTAAATATTACAGTATGGGGAGACCATGAGTCAGAGGACTGCCAATACCTGGAGCACTTCCATCACAAATAGGGATGAGCCGAACACCCCCCCGGCTTGGTTCAAGGCAGAACATGTGAACGGATCAAAAGTTTGCGTGAATATTCGAACACCGTTAAAGTCTATGGGACCCGAACGTGAAAAATCAAAAGTGCGAATTTTAAAGGCTAATATGCAAGCTATTATCCTAAAAAGTGTTTGGGGACCTGGGTCCTGCCCCAGGGGACATGTATCAATGCAAAAAAAAGTTTTAAAAACTACCATTTTTTCGGGAACAGTGATTTTAATAATGCTTAAAGTGAAAAAATAAAATTTAAATAATCCTTTAAACATTGTACCTGGGGGGTGTCTATAGTATGCCTGTAAAGTGGCGCGTGTTTCCCGTGTTTAGAACAGTCCCTGCACAAAATGACATTTCTAAAGGAATAAAAGTCATTTAAAACTGCTTGCAGCTGTAATGTAATGTCGAGCAATATGGATGAAAATTATTGAGAAAAACGGCATGGGTACCCCCCCCCCCCCCCCAGCCCATTACCAGGCCCTTTGGGTCTTGTATGGATATTAAGGGGAACCCCACACACAAATTAAAAAAAGAAAAGGCGTGGGCCCCCCAGGCCCTATATACTCTGAACAGCAGTATACAGACGGTCCAAACAAAACAGGGACTGCAGGTTTGTTCTTAAGTTGAATCTGTTTGTAATTTGGAACAGGTACATTTTGTAAGTGTAGCTCCAGCCAAAAAATACATTTTTAAGCTTTTTGGATAACATAGGGAAGGGTTATCATCACCCCTGTAACATTTTGCTGTCTGTTCCCCTGTTCAGAAGATTTCACCTCACTTTCTGTCCCAATGACAATTGGATTTTGAAAATTTGGGGTTATTAGGGAAACAAGTATTGGTGATAAAGCATTAGTGGAGATACCTTTTTCCCATATTAACTCTTACAGGAGAGAATTTCCCTTCCTAGGGGTAGATTTCCTCTCACTTCCTGTTGTCTCTAGGAGTTGTTTGTAAGTCGGATGTTTGAAAGTAGGGGACCGCCTGTATATACTATACGGCCTGCCCTATACACTCTACAGGGGTAGAAAAATTGGGCCTTTGGTGGTAGTGTGGTGGTGGTGCCACAACACTGTAAGCCCTCACAGTTACTCTTGGTGGGTGCAGGAACGGGCCCTGCTGTGAAATATTAGATAAAAAAATTGTAATTACACGCCCCTGTTAAACAGGGGCAGAAAAATTGGGTCTTAGGCAGTGGTGGAGGTGCCACAACACTGTAACCCCTCACAAATTCTGTTGTTGAGCACAGGAACGAGCCCTGTTGTGAAATATTAGAGCAAATTTTGTAATTACAGGGGCAAAAAAATTGGGCCTTAGGCGGTGGTGGTGGTGGCACAACACTGTAAAGCAGGGGGCTCAAACTGGTGGCCCTCCAGCTGTTGCGAAACTACAAGTCCCATCATGCCTCTGCCTGTGGGAGTCATGCTTGTAATGGTCAGCCTTGCAATGCCTCATGGGACTTGTAGTTTCCCAACAGCTGGAGGGCCGCCAGTTTGAGAACTCTGCTGTAAAGCCTCACAGATACTCTTGTTGAGCGCAGGAACGGGCCCTGCTGGGAAATATTACAGCAAATATTGTAATTACATGCCCCTGTTTAACAGGGCAGAAAAATTGGGCCTTAGGCACTGGTGGTGGTGCCACAACACTGCAACCCCTCACAGATACTCTAGTTGAGCGTAGGAACGATCTAGTTGCCAGCCAGTAATGATCCCTCTCCTTGATACCACGAATCCGAGGGTCCTTTCGCAGGCTTTGCAGGATCAGGGAGACCATGCAGCGAAGGTTTGCTGAGGCATTCGATCCGGAGTCCTCTGGGTCACTAAGGAGGACATGATCCACAGCCACCTCCTCCCACATACGTACAAGTCCATGGGTTTCTGGGGACTGAAAACGATCCCTTGAAGACTGCTGCTGATGCTGAGTGCTAGGCTCCACCTTCATGCAGACGCAATCCTCATCCTCTTCCTCCTCTTCCTGTGTGATCGGCGGGCCCACAGGAATACCGTTTGGATAAAGGGGGCCTTGAGAGGTAAGGAAGTCCCTCTTCCCCCTCTTCCTCCCTCTGTTCTGCCTCAAGTGCCCTGTCCATTATTCCATGAAGCGTGTTCTCCAACAGGAAGATAAGAGGGGCAGTATCACTGATGCATACACTGGCACTGCTCACCATCCTCGTGGCCTCCTCAAATGGTGACAGGACAGTGCATACATCCTTGATCAGTAGCCACTGGCATGGCGAATAAAAGCCAATCCCCCCTGACCCTGTTTTGGTGCCATACTCACACAGGTACTCATTGATGGCCCTCTGATGCGTGTGCAGTCGCTGCAGCATTGTCAATGTTAAGTTTCACCCCTAAAGTTGTACTTGAGTGTACCCACATCCCTGAGTGGATATACGCGCATATGACCTCCTATAACATAGAGGTCCACCTGATTCGGTAAGCGCATCTGTTTGTCTGTGGTGGAGGATATTGTCACCAATACACTACTGGAGAATTGATTTCCTTTTCCATCACAACTGAACTTGCGTTTCTCCTTTTGGACGTCTGAGTCCTCATATTGTGGAATAGACTTTTTCCCTTATATTACTGCGCTGCACTAACTATTGTTTTATTGATCTTATATAGGCTTTGTGATTACCTATAGTGTTCAGCTTGCATTTACTTGTCTTCATTCATCTGTTTGCGCTGATTACCCCTTTTTTATACATACTTTCAGGCAGGCAGGTGATTCAGTGAACTGCAGTGCATAAAATATATATACAGTCTCCTACATATATATATCCACTGCATTCCAGTCTAGCCAAGCCTATATCTGACTGCAGACCATTCCTGGTGTACGTTTTCAAATATACTTTCAGGCAGGCAGGTAGGTGATTCAGTGATCTGCAGTGCATTAAATATATATACAGTCTCCTACATATATATATCCACTGCATTCTAGTCTAGCCAAGCCTATATCTGACTGCAGGCCATTCCTGGGATGTGGGTACACTCAAGAACAACTTTAGGGGTCCCCAATCCAGCACAATTATCTCCTACATTTACCTCAATAAACATACGGAGTACCACACTACCATTGCCAGTTTGGAAGCTAGTATCGCTGCATTCCGTTGTTGGATCGGTGTCCCATTGTGCTGGATTGAGGACCCCTAAAGTTGTACTTGAGTGTACCCACATCCCTGAGTGGATATACGCGCATATGACCTCCTATAACATAGAGGTCCACCTGATTCGGTAAGCGCATCTGTTTGTCTGTGGTGGAGGATATTGTCACCAATACACTACTGGAGAATTGATTTCCTTTTCCATCACAACTGAACTTGCCTTTCTCCTTTTGGACGTCTGAGTCCTCATATTGTGGAATAGACTTCCCTTATATTACTGCGCTGCACTAACTGCCTGAAATTATATTTGAAAACGTACACCAGGAATGGCCTGCAGTCAGATATAGGCTTGGCTAGACTGGAATGCAGTGGATATATTTATGTAGGAGACTGTATATATATTTTATGCACTGCAGCTCACTGAATCACCTTCCTGTACACCAGGAATGGCCTACAGTGAGATATAGCTGAACTGTATGCAGTGGATATATATATATATATATATACAAGAGACTGACTATATATTTATATATATATATATATATATATATATATATATATATATATATATATACATACATATATATATTAAATACACTGCAGCTAACTGAATCACCTGCCTGCCTGAAGTATATTAAAAACAGTACACCAGGAATGGACTGCAGTCAGATCTAGCTAAACTGGATACAGTGGATACATATACAGTATCTCACAAAAGTGAGTATACCCCTCACATTTTTGTAAATATTTTATTATACCTTTTCATGTGACAACACTAAAGAAATTACACTTTGCTACAATGTAAAGTAGTGAGTGTACAGCTTGTATAACAATGTAAATTTGCTGTCCCCTCAAAATAACTCAACACACAGCCGATAATGTCTAAACCACTGGCAGCAAAAGTGAGTAAATCCCTAAGTGAAAATGTGCGAATTGGGCTCAATTAGCCATTTTCCCTCCCCGGTGTCATGTGACCCGTTAGTATTACAAGGTCTCAGGTGTGAATGGGGAGCAGGTGTGTTAATTTTGGTGTTATCACTCAGACCATACCCCACACACTGCATCAAATTAGTCTGCATGTTGTCTCAGAAGGAAGCCTCTTCTAAAGATGATGCAAAAAAAAGCCTGCAAACAGTTTTCTGAAGACAAACAGGCTAAGGACATGGATTGCTGGAACCATGTCCTGTGGTCTGATGAAACCAAGATACCTTTTTTTGGTTCACATGGTGTCAAGCGTGTGTGGTGGCAACTAGGTGAGGAGTACAAAGACAAGTGTGTCTTGCCTACAGTCATGCACAGTGGTAGGAGTGTCATGGTCTGGGGCTGAAATGAGTGCTGCCGGTGCTGGGGGGGTTCATTGAGGGATCCATGAATGCCAACATGTAGTGTGACATACTGAATCAGAGCATGATCCCCTCCCTTCCAAGACTGGGCCACAAGGCAGTATTCCACCATGATAACAACCCCAATCACACCTCCAAGATGATCACTGCTTTGCTAAAGCAGCTGAGGGTAAAGAAGATGGACTGGCCAAACATGTCTCCAGACCTAAATCCTATTGAGCATCTGTGGGCTATCCTCAAATAGAAGGTGGAGGAGCGCAAGGTCTCTAACATCCACCAGCTCCATGATGTCGTCATGGAGGAGTGGAAGAGGACTCCAGTGGCAATCTGCGAAGCTCTGGTGAACTCCATGCCCAAGAGGATTAAGCTAGTGCTGGAAAATAATGGTGGCCACACAAAATATTGACACTTTGGGCCCAATTTGGACATGTTCACTTACAGGGGTGTACTCACTTTTGCTGCTAGCAGTTTAGACATGAATCACTGTGTGTTGAGTTATTTTGAGGGGACATGAAATATACACTGTTATACATGGTGTACACTCACTACATTACTTTGTAGAAAAGTGTAATTTCTTCAGTGTTGTTACGTGAAAAGATATAATAAAATATTTACAAACATGTGAGGGGTGTACATACTTTTGTGAGATACTGTATATACAAGCCTGGATGTATATATATATACTAAATATACTGCAGCTGAATCGCCTGCCTGCTCAATCTAAATGAAATGAAACTCTCTCTTGGTCAATGCCAGCAACACACTACACAGGGCCGACGTGCAGGCGGCCTTATATAGTGTGGGGCGTTGACTTAACCCTCTGAGCCATAATTGGCCAAAGGCACCCTGCCTTTGACCAATTATGGCTCTCTTTGCTGACGGCGCTGTGATTGGCCAAAGCATGCAGGTCATAGTGCATGCTTGGCCAATCATCAGACAGCAATGCACTGCTATGACGCAGTGCATTATGGTGCATGACGCGCCGCTCGAATTTGTAGCAAACACCCCATAATGTTCGTATTTCGATAAACAGCCAATGTTCGAGTCGAACTCATGTTTGGCCCGAACACAAAGCTCATCTGTAATCACAAGTCACAAATCTCTACCATGAAGCAGGAACATCCCAAGATCGCTTCATCCCATCTATACATACTGATACAGTCTGCAGCTTATTCCATCACTGACCTCTCTAGAGATCTGCAGAACATTGCTCCATCCCATCTACTCCCTGACAGATACATATTGGTATATTTTGTAGATTATTCCATCACTGACCCCTCTAGAGATCTGGAGAACATTGCTCCATCCCATCCATTCCCTAACAGATACAACTTAAAATATTCTGCAGATTATTCCATCACTGACTAGGTTCACAGAGAAACATGCTGCTCTTTAACAGACATGCAGGAGTACCATTAATTCTTATTGGCACCCCACACTTTGGCAAAACACAATGCAGTTCCGTGTGGTGTGATTTTAAAGAAAGGGTCCAGCACTTTTTTTACCAATGTTTCTGCAGGTAGGGCAATCTATTGAAATGAAAGGGGGTACACGCAGAACACAGCTTGGAGTGGTGAGAACAACACCTAAAGATCTGCAGAACATCCCTCTGTCCCATCTACCTCCTAAGAGACACATATTGATATATTCTGCCGATTATTCCATCACTGACCTCTATAGAGATCTGCAGAACAGTGTCAGCAATTGAAGATGAATGGCCATGATCCCCTCCCACCTCCAACACAAATCAACCAACACAAGTCAGGAAATTCCGATTGTGTTGACCTTCTAATTACATAATGGGATAATGTCATGAATCAGTTTCAGTCAGCTGAGTGAATCCATTGACAGAACAAATGCAAGAAAATCTCCCTAATTAAAAAGAGAATAAGGTGCCCTAGTTCCTCTGATAGGTCTTCTTTGCCTTAAAGCTCCCTAAATGGCACCCATGCTGAGCAAGCGACCTCCCATGTGCACATAGAGCACTCGGCATGTGACTTGAAAGCTAGTGGAGATCACTGTAGTGGTGATGCCGTCTACAGTAATTTCCAACTTCCAGCTAGAAAATTATCAAAAAGTTAATTTATTTCAGTAATTGAATTAACCACTTGACCACTGGGCACTTAAACCCCCTTCCTAACCAGACCAATTTTCAGCTTTCGGTGCACTCACATTTTGAATGACAATTACTCAGTCATGCAACACTGTACCTATATAAATTTGTTCTTTTTTTCACACTAATAGAGATTTCTTTTGGTGGTATTTAATCACCGCTGGGTTTTTTATTTTTTGTGCTATAAAAGAAAAAAGACCGAAAATCCTGTAAAAAAATTCATTTTTCTTCGTTTCTGTTATAAAATTTTGCAAATTAGTAATTTTTCTTCATAAATTTTAGCCAAAATTTATACCGCTACATATCTTTGGTAAAAATAACCCAAATCGGTGTATATTATTTGGTCTTTGTGAAAGTTATAGAGTCCACAAGCTATGGTGCCAATCTCTGAAAATTGATCAGACCTGATGTACTGACAGCCTTTTCTTGAGACCCTAACAAGCCCGGAAAGTACAAATTCCCTCCCCAAATGACCCCTTTTTGGAAAGTAGACATTTCAAGGTATTTAGTAAGAGGCATGGTGAGTTTTTTGAAGTTGTAATTTTTCCCACAATTCTTTGCAAAATCAAGATTTTTTTTTTCACAAAATAATTATATTAGCAGGCTATTTCTCACACACAGCATATGCACAGCACAAATTACACCCCAAAACACATTCTACTACTCCTCCTGAGTATGGCGATACCACATGTGAGACTTTTACACAGTGTGGCCACATACAGAGGCCCAACATGCAGGGAGCACTATCAGGCGTTCTTGGAGCATAAATTACACATATAATTTCTTGACTACCTCTTACATTTTTGAATTGTCCTGGATCACCAGGACAATGGAAACGCCAAACCCCAAAAATGACCACATTTTGGAAAGAAAACAACCCAATCTATAGTCTATGAGGCATAATGAGTCTTTTAAACATGTCATTTTTTTCTACAAGTTTTTGGAAAATGTGGAAAGAAAATGAAAACGCATTTTTTTTTTTTTACACAAAGTTGTCCATTTATACAGTATTTCTTACACATAGCATGTACATACCAAAAACTACACCCCAAAATAGATTCTCCTACTCCTCCTGAGTACGGCGATACCACATGTGGGAGACTTTTACAGAGCCTGGCCACATACAGAGACCCAACATGCAGGGAGCACCATCAGGTGTTCTAGGGGCATAAGTTTCAAATCAAATTTGACTACCTATTATACTTTTGTGAGGCACTCTAGTGGCATGGATGTAGCATGGATGAGCATGAATGGGGATGGATGAGCCGTGGATGGCTGAGTATGGATGGGATGACTGAGCATGATTGAGTATGGCTGTGTACGGCCGGGTACTGCTGGGTACGACTGAGTACGGCTGGGTACGGCTGAGTACGGCTGAGTACGGCTGGGTATGGCTGAGTATGACTGGGATGGCTGGGTACGGCTGAGTATGGCTGGGTACGGCTGGGTATGACTGGGTATGGCTGAGTATTGCTGAGTATGACTGGGTATGGATGGGGGTGGATGGGATGGCTGAGCATGAATGGATGGATGAGTATTGCTGAGTATGGATGGATGGCTGAGCATGGATGAGTATTGCTGATTAGGGATGGATGGATGAGTATTGCTGAGCATGGATGGATGGATGAGTATTGCTGAGTATAGATAAATGGATGGATGAGTATTACTGAGTATGGATGGATGGATTAGTATTGCTGAGTATGGATAGATGGATGAGTATTGCTGATTGGGGATGGATGGCTGAGCATGGATGGATGGATGAGGCTGGAATTGTCACATATCAGCGCCGTGGGCACTACAGATCCAGCCCACAGCGCTGCTGCACCTGATCTCTCCCCTCTCCGCTCACACTGTACCGATCGGAACAGAGAGGGGAGAGAGGAACCGGATATTACACCGGTTTGTTTACAAGTGATCGCTCTGTCATTTGACGGAGCGATCACATGGTAAACGGCCGCTGTCATGGTCACGGATATTCCTGGGGGCGCGCGGGAGTGCGATTCTGGGAGGACGTCGATGTACTGCCTCCCAGAGTTCGGCTATGGCGCGGTCGTTAAGTGGTTAAAAAAGTGAAACTCAAATATTATACAGATTCATTACACACAGTATGATATATTTCAATCATTTATTTCTCTTGATTTTGATGATTATGGCTTACAGCTAGTGAAAACCCACATTTTGTATCTCAGAAAATTAGAGTATTATATAAGACCAATTAAAAAAAAACATTTTTATTACAGAAATGTTGGCTTACTGAAAAGTATGTCAATATACAGTATAGTATGCACTCAATACTTGGTATGAATTACTGCATACATGCGACGTGGCATGGAGGCGATAAGCCTGTGGCACTGCTGAGGTGTTATGGAAGCCAATGTTTCTTTGATAGCAGCCTTCAGCTCATCTTCATTGTTGGGTCTGGTGTCTCTCATCTTCCTCTTGACAACACCCCACAGATTCTCTATGGGGTTTAGGTCAGACAAGTTTGCTGGCCAATCAAGCACAGTGATACCATGATCATTAAACAAGGTATTGGTACTTTTGGCAGTGTGGGCAGGTGCCACTGTCAAGTCCTGCTGGAAAATGAAATCAACATCTCCATAAAACTGGTCAGCAGAGGGAAGCATGAAGTGCTCTAGAATTTCCTGGTAGAGGGCTGCGCTGACTATGGACTTGATAAAACACAGTGGACCAACACCAGCAGATGACCTGGCTCCACAAATCATCACTGACTGTGGAAACTTTACACTGGACCTCATGCAAATTGGATTCTGTGCCTCTCCACTCTTCCTCCAGACTCTGCGACCTTGATCTCCAAATGAAATGCAAAATCTACTTTCATCTGAAAAGAGGACTTTAGACCACTGAGCATCAGTCCAGTCCAGTCCTTTTTCTCCTTAGCCCAGGTAAGCCGCTTCTAACGTCGTCTCTGGTTCAGAAGTGGCTTGACACAAGGAATGCGACAGTTGTAGCCCATGTCCTCGATTCATCTGTGTGTGGTGGCTCTTTAAGCACTGACACCAGCAGCAGCCCCCCTTTGGTGCCAGCTGTGCTAGAACAGCACGAAGTAGGCCGCCATGGTGTGTAGGCAGTGCGACCTACCTCTTCTAATGTGAGCCGTGCCACCTCAGCTGCCAGCCCACTGTCCCGGGGACAGCTGGCCAAACACGGTATGTGTGAGCATTCAGCACATGTCCCCCAGCACTTTTAGGCTTATGAAATCTGTCTTGTTTTTGTGAACTTACTGAGAATAAAAAGGCAGAAGCTGGAGTTTAGTAATTAATCTTTTTCACACTGTAATACTTTCCAAGGTAAACCTGTTATTTTTTTATTCCTGTTAACGACATGTGCAAATGTTTGTAATACAGGTGTATGAGAATGAGGAAACAGTGAGGAAGCTAATGTGTAGAAAAAGATGCTATAAATGTCTTCATTTTACACCACAAACTTTTCTGGGATAAAACAGTTTTTTTAGTGATTGCAAGGCAGGCGTTTATGAAAAACAATGACAATAATGTGCACTGCTCTCATTTGGAAGTAAAAATGTACTTCTGTTTTCATTATGACTCTACTTATATTTTATCCTTTGGAGGAAGATGGGAATGTATACACCTGTGAGGTTGTTGGGGAAGTCTGTGTGCCCACTGGGAGAGATTTCCTTTTATTTCCTGTCAGGACAGGAAGTGATGGGAAGTCTTTACAGTGGGGACCGCAATAAACAGGGTACTGTACATCTCGCGCTGGCTGCAATAGGAAACACACATTTTCCTATTGCGGCGAACGCGAGGGGGAATTCCCCTCTGGGGGCATGCCAGGCCCTTAGGTCTGGTATGGATTTTAAGGGGAACCCCCTACCCTGAAAAAACGGCGTGGGGGTCCCCCCCAAAATCCATACCAGACCCTTATCCGAGCACGCAGCCCGGCCGAACAGGAAAGGGGGTGGGGACGAGCGAATGCCCCCCCGAGCCATACCAGGCCACATGCCCTCAACATGGGGGGTGGGTGCTTTGGGGGAGGGGACGCCCTGCGACCCCCCACCCCAAAGCACCTTGTCCCCATGTTGATGAGGACAAGGACCTCTTCCTGACAACCCTGGCCGTTGGTTGTCGGGGTCTGCGGGCGGGGGGCTTATCGGAATCCGGGAGCCCCCTTTAATAAGGGGGGCCCCCAGATCCCGGCCCCCCACCCTATGTGAATGAGTAGGGGGTACCCCTACCCATTCACCTAGGGAAAAAAAGTGTCAATAAAAAAAACACACTACACAGGTTTTAAAAGTAATTTATTAGGCAGCTCCAGGGGTCTCCTTCTGACTTCAGGGGTCTCTCGGGCCTCTTCTCCCTCTCTCTGGTGTCGTCTCCGCGCTCTCTGGTTCTTCTCTGGTGCCTTCTTCCGGGCTCCTCTGCTATCTTCTGCTCTTTTACCGCTCTTTTTCTAGCGGAGGAGCCCAGACATCTGGATCGTCTTCTTCCCTTTTCTCTTCCAGAGATGTTGACACAATGCTCTCTCTGGCTGTAATGCTGTCTGTGTGCTCTGCTATGACTTATATAGGCGGTGGCCCTGCCCCTATGACATCACAGTCCCGGGGCATGCTGGGATTGTGAGGTCATAAGGGGGCGTGGTCATGTCATCCTTTGACATGGTCGCTCATCCCCACCCCCTTTCCTGACCGGCCGGGCTTCGTGCTTGTATAAGGGTCTGGTATGGACTTTGGGGGGACCCCCATGCCGTTTTTTCGGCGTAGGGGGTTCCCCTTAAAATCCATACCAGATCTAAGGGCCTGGTGTGTCCCTGGAGGGGAACCCTTGCCGTTTTTTTATTTAAAATTTGGCGTGGAGTTCCTCCTCAAGATTCATACCAAACACAGTGCGTGGCATTGGCGGGGATCCAACTCGGATCCCCGCACCAGTGTGAACCCGGCTCACAAGGTGTCAATCTCGCCAATAAAAGTGGCGAGATTGACATAATATCAGACAACAATACAGAAGTTGACCAAAGGGTGGTGGTAAAGAGCTGAAAAACCACGTGATTTGGTGAAAGTTGGCTGGAAAAGTCCTGTCGTCTGTATGCAAGACAACTTCTGGCCAACGCCCTCTGTACAATAATCCAAGAGAAAGTTTGTACAAAGTCCTATCGTGTGTATGGAGCTTGACTCTCCCCACCCCCATGCTAGTACTAGCCCTCTCCCCAGGACATATCTGACCCCTGCATTCCATGCAGAACACTCACAATTCAGCCATGCCCAGTTTTTGCTGCAGCAAGCTATGCGCCACATTACTACTCTCTTTCAGGCCATCAAAAGTGTCCCAGGTCTTTTACAATCTTATAGCGTATACCCCCCCAAAAAAGATGCCGCCGCTAAAGTGTTCGGCTTTGGCTTAAAGAAAGGATGGCAACCCTAGACTGAGAGACCATTTAAAGGCTCAGGAAACCTTTAAGATGTTTTGAGTTAATTAGCTGATTAGAGTGTGACGCCATGGGGTTGATATACTAAAACTGGAGCGTGTAAAATCTGGTGCAGTTCTGCATAGAAATCAACCAGCTTCCAGGTTTTATTGTCAAAGCTTAATTAAACAAGCTGAAGCTAGAAGCTGATTGGCTATCATGCAAAGCAGCACCAGATTTTGCACTCTCCAGTTTTAGTAAATCAACCCCCAGGATTCTACAATATTGAACTTTTTCACAATATTCTCATTTTCTGAAATACTGAATTTTGGGTTTTTACTAGCTGTAAGCCATAATCATTAAAATTAACATAAAGAAATGCTTGAATAGTATCACTCTGTTTGTAATGAATTTATATAATATATGACATTTACTTTTTGAATTCAATTACTAAAATAAATTAATATATTATATATATTCATATTTTTTGAGATGCACCTGTACATTGATTCAAACTGGACCAATGTAAATGTAGTGCTGGTAGATTTGCGATCTACCATATGTTAGGTAAATTTAGTAACTTGTTCGTTAAATAGGTTAAGTTTGCCTCTGTTCCAGCTTGGCTGACGTTGTGTGTGTTTCCAGACTGACCGGTGGGTGTCGCTGTCATTACTGGCCAGTGTTGGAAAGGCAACGTGTCGAAGCGTACGGGTGCTCTTCTGTCCCGGAGACAATTCGGTGGAGGTGGTCCTCCGAGTTGCATTCTGGGCGAGGGTATTTATGGGACAGACGCCATATTAGGGGGTTCGTTTTACAGCCACCTGCTGACCCTCCTGGCCAACAGGTATGCGTTAGAGAGCAATCTCATGGTCCTCCGTTCCAGAGGCCCACGCCGCTGCGGCGCAGGGGTGGGCTCAGAAGCTTGTCTGGGGCCTACCACAGCAGCCGAGGAATGGTCCTGAGCTGTCTATCCAGAAGGGAAGAAGCTGGACAACCAAGGAGATCCCAGGGGAGGACCTGTCATGGAAGGATCACGCAGCGTAATGGTCTGGAGAGGGGCCTGGTGACTCGGTTGGAGAACGTATCCTAAACGTAACTATACAGCATAGTGTTGCCAGGTTGGCTTAAAGGTTCAAGCACTGTGACTGATGTTCATCGCATAAAATTGATACATCCTGTGGCAGAGGATCGTACAGGTTTATCCCAAATAAGTCTGTGGCAGAGACTTGTGTTCGTGTTACCTACTGGCTGCTAGGCAAATGAGAGAAGCCTATCCAGGCGAGCAAAGTGTGTGTCCCACCAAGGGAGGGCATTCTATTGTAATATCCAAATTCTACCAGGACATTTGTCAAGAATCCTATAAGAAGATATTTGAGTTTACTCTGCAGTTTCCCTTCTGCCTCTTTCCTGCTACTTCCTTAGTAAATCATTTAATAAAGCATTGAAAACGTATTCAAGTGTTGGTGCATGTATCGTCCGGATGTAAACTCAACGGAACCCTAGACCCGGTGCCGGTAAAACAGAGGGAAGGAGAGTGAAGGTAACAAGCCTGCTTAAACCAGCAGCTCCACCGAGAGTTAGTGCTACATAAATATCTAAACATTACCTTACCTTAACTTCAGCTTTAGGATGCAGAGTTCAACTTCTGCCTCTTTAAAAGAGAAGTATGGGTTTCATTTTTTTTTAGATTTATACTTACCTAGGTAGATGCAGCATGGGTCCAATGCTGCATCTGTCCCCCGGTGCCTCTGCACTGAGAACCGAGCAATCGAACAACGCCGATCACTCGGTTTCCACAGCTCCGTGAGCGGAGAGCTGTAGACGGTCAGTCACAGCTCTCTGCTCTTCTCCCTGTGGAGGGGGCGGAGCAGGCTGTCTTACTGAGAGGCTGAGACGGGTGTCAGTCCTGGCACCTGGCGGATCCAGACTTCCATTGTTAGGATGACGTGGTGCCTGGACTGATATCCATGACATCAGTCCGCTCTCTGCTGAAAATGGGTCAAAGCAGTGCAAAACAAATTGTACTCCTGTGATCCATAGAAGAAGCCCAGCAAAACGAGCTTTGGCTGGACTTCTCCTTTAAAGAGCAATTCATTAGTTTGATAAAGTGATGGTTCTGTTGTTGTCCATGTCATCTCCATACACGTCATGTGTCAGTGCAACTCCTAGTCAGTGGGGCAAAACTGCACAAGGCTGTGATCCTCAGGATGTGCATTCAGTGCATGTACATGGGAGGTGCCATTCACTAGAGGGATGAGCTGAGGTTTGGCATCAAAATCAATAGATCTAGGCCAGTGATGTCGAACCTTGGCACCCCAGATGTTTTGAAACTACATTTCCCATGATGCTCATGCACTCTGCAGTGTAGTTGAGCATCATGGGAAATGTAGTTCCAAAAACATCTGGGGTGCCAAGGTTTGACATCACTGATCTAGGCAAATGTCTGGCTAATGGAGTTTGAAGTCCACTATTAGGGTGAGTGAATATAGCAAAATCAATTTTGCCACAAAATTGCTCTTTTAACATTTAGCAAATCTAGTTTATAATGTCACCATATTTTCAGCTTAGTCAAAATGTCACCAGGCCTTTCGTTTTCCCATCTCTCTTCCCATAAGATTTAATGTGTATTATCTGTAAAGCCTCCCATGTGTAGACTGCAGCTAGATGTGATATCTACAAACACAAGATGGCCTTCCAAGGAATGTTGCAAAGGTTGTCTATACAAGATGAAAACGACATTCAAATGCCCCAGCATACTCAGAACATTCATTGAATGACACTGTAGTATTCCCCTTTGCTCCTTAACCTAGCTGCTACATAAAAGGTTAAGTAGGAAGGTGAAGGAATGGGCAGTGTAGCTGGGCCAGCACAGTTAGTAATTAGAGACTGCCAGAAGAGGAGTGAGCTATAATGTGCCATGAAGGAGAAGGCGGTGCTAGGTAATCAACTCTCCTAGAGTAAACAAATGTGATATCTAGTTCAGGGGCACATTGCAAGTTAAAAAAAAATCAGTATTAGAAAGAAAAATTTCTGCAAATAATAATTTAAAATACTTGATTTTCTGCTCTTCTATATGCAAGTTTTTTGTTTGGTGTCAGGGTGCCCTTATGGAAACCTTCCCATATTGCTTCATTAAGTGTTTGTGCTTTCAATTTTTCTTTTTTTTTTGTATGTTTTAGTGATATTTACTTACCTGATAGGCCAAAACCCGAGTCTTTTGCAGAGTGCAGAGTGGGAAGTTCAGTTTTCTAGTGCTCACATTATTCCCTGGTGATGTGGATGCTTCCCATTAGCTGATGAACACTACCACTGACAGGGGCTTTTGCAACAGCAGCACAATGACATTGAAGCGAGGGGTGGCAACAAGACCAGTCATTGGTCCAGGAGTCCAGTGGTAGATCGCCAGTCTCCTTTCTGGTTAGAAATGCTCCCAAGGTGTATGTGACAGCCAACTCAGAATTTGTATGGACAGGTGGTGTAGGCAGGGACGGATCCAGGGGGGGGGGGGCAACGGGGCAATTGCCCCCTCCGAGAATTCGGGTAAGTGAGTGGGCCGGCGGGCATCGCCCGGGTGAGAGAGCCGGCGGACGGCTCCGCGGCTGAGAGCACGGGTGGCTCCGTTGGTGAGAGACAGCGACAGACAGGTAAACAGCTGTGCGGCGCCGGCTCGTGACAGTGTTTGACTGTGAGCGGGCTGCTGGCCAATCAGGGATACGGCGGGCGGGGGAGCAGAGAGATAACATCATCTCTCACCACCCGGCGCCCGCCCTGCATCCCTGCAGTTCCACTCTCGCTGTGCAGTGTGCAGGCAGCCGCGGCAGCAGAGAGATTACATCACCTCTCTGCTGCTTGACTGGTAATCTGCTGCCTGACACTGGGACACAGCAAGACAGAGACAATTATAGCAGGGAAGTGACAATCCGCAACGTGTGGCATGGGACATGGCAAGTGACAATCTGCAACGTGTGGCATGGGACGTGGCAAGTGACAATCCGCAACGTGTGGCAAGTGACATTCTGCAACGTGTGGCAAGGGACGTGGCGAGTGACAATCTGCATCTGGTGACAGGCGACGTGGCAAGTGACAATCCGCAATGTGTGGCATGGGACGTGGCAAGTGACGTGGCAAGTGACAATCTGCAACGTGTGGCAAGGGACGTGGCAAGTGACAATCTGCATCTGGTGACAGGTGACGTGGCAAGTGACAATCTGCTTCTGGTGACAGGCGACGTGGCAAGTGACAATCTGCATCTGGTGACAGGCGACGTGGCAAGTGACAATCCGCAACGTGTGGCAGGTGACAGTGGCAAGTGACACGCTCGGGGCTCCCACTGATTCTGCATTATGGTGAGTTGAACCATTTCATTTTTTATAACAATGTAATTATAGTAATAATGCGCTTCAATCATCCTGACACCATAACGGCCATGGTGCCATGATGATTGAAGCGCTAACACCAGCCATTTCCCTGATAAATTTACACAAAAAAAACGTATTTTCTGGCAGTGCCCCTCCCGAGACTAGGCTCTGGATCTGCCCCTGGGTGTAGGAGGAATTGGGAGAAAAGATTTGACTAGAGATGGACTTTAAAGCAGTGCTCCACCGAAAAGGGGAAGTTCTGCTTTAAGGCCTCCTCCCCTCCTCTTTGCCAAATGGCACATTTTTGGAGGGGGGAGCTGGTACCTGGTTTTGACAGGTACCCACTTCTACTTCCACTGCTAGGCATCCTGAATGGGGGTTCTCCTCTCCCCCTCCCATCAGTCTTCTGGGACATGTCACAGGTCCCAGAAGACTGAAAAACCATTCACAATGCGCAGCACAACTCACACATGTGTAGCTGTGAAGCCACAAGCTATCACAGACTGATGCCCACAGTTGAGATGCTGGGGGCTGAAGACTGAGGGAAAGAATGGTTCGGGTGAGCACAACACTGGATCCTAGGACAGGTGAGTATCTGTTTTTTAAAAGTCAGCTGCTACAGTTTTTCTAGCTGCTGCATTTTAATAAACCCAAAATGACTAGTGCTCCTTCTTAAGTTTAGAGTTCCTCCAATGAATTTTGCTGAAATGGTGAAATTCAAATTTTCATCAAATTTTCGACAAAGTGAAAATCAAAAAGCAGCTCAGTTGATGGCTCCCACAACTGACATCTTCTCTAGAATTGATGGGTCAGTTATAATAAAAATAATTATATATTTTACTAATGATTAAATTACAATATTAGGTGCTTTTAGGCTAATGCTATTTTCATAACAGGTTCACTTGGTAGAATGAATTAGCAGACAGATGTTATTGGAACGTCTTGTTGCTTTCCGTCCTTGGAATATTCCATTGTGCAGTCTGTTAAGTCAGTTGCCACCTATACTACAGTAAAGCATTTCACAATCTGGGTCGCAGTCAAGCAAATAAAGTGTTTCCAAAAAAACAGATATTAATGTCTCTTGTAATTGTTAGTGTTGCTTTTGCAAATTCCTAAGTGAATGAGTATATTTTCAAAATGTTTATGTTTGAGAGCTATTACATAGCCACTGTACTATGGCAGGTACTACACAGCAAGGCTTAAAAGCCTCAGTTTTTTTACGAAGACTATAAGGTCCATGGTGCACTTATATCTCTCTACTTTCTAATCTTTACTTTTACTGTGTAACTTTTCACCTTTCACAATGAGCAGAGGCTGTTGATTTCCTTATCAGTGACTAGAGATGAGCTTAGGGTTTATGTTAATCATTGGTTTGACCCAAATCTAGCCTTTGCGCACTTCTACAAATGGGCAAAAAAAGGCCAGATCTGATCAATTCGATCTGTCTGTCTAAATCCCAGACTGATCCAGAAGTAATTCATTTAGCGCTAGTATTGCTACGACCTCTAAAAGACAGATTTGTGGGTTTTTTCAAATTGTAAACAAGGTGTCAGGGATTTAAAAATAACTTTTGCCCATGGGACTTTAGTGAGTTGCGCCAAAAAAAGTTGATAACAAATTTCTTAAAAAGTACAACATTTATTCCATATTAAAATTAAAACCAGACATATTGGACAATACATATGTCGTTATAAAATTAACAGAATGCAAATATATTGCCGTAGATTAGTTAGATACATACAATATTGCAAATACACTCAAATAGATGCACATTGGACTGAAATCTCGATGAGTTTCATGGAACAGCCAAAATGAAAAAATGATTGTCTCTGTGAATAGACCATGTCAGAAAGGAAAAAAAATAATAAGTCTATGTATGTATGTATATACAGTATCTCACAAAGGTGAGTACACCCCTTACATTTTTTATTATATCTTCTCATGTGACAACCCTAGAGAAATGACACTTTGCTACAATATAAAGTAGTGAGTGTACAGCTTGTATAACTGTAAATTTGCTGTCCCCTCAAAATAACTCAACACACAGCCATTAATGTCTAAACCGCTGGCAACAAAAGTGAGTACACCCCTAAGTGAAAACGTCCAAACTGGGCCCAGTTAACCATTTTCCCTCCCCAATGTCATGTTGCTTGTTAGTGTTACAAGGTCTCAGGTGTGAATGGGGAGCAGGTGTGTTAAATTTGGTGTTATCGCTCTCACGCTCTCATACTGGTCACTGGAAGTTCAACATGACCCCTCATGGGAAAGCACTCTCTGAAGATCTGAAAAAAAGAATTGTTGCTCTACATAAAGATGGCCTAGGCTATAAGAAGATTGCCAAGACCCTGAAACTGAGCTGCAGCACCATGGCCAAGACTATACAGCGGTTTAACAGGACAGATTCCACTCAGAATAGGTCTCGCCACGGTCGTCCAAAGGAGTTGAGTGCACATGCTAAGCGTCATATCCAGAGGTTGTCTTTGGGAAATAGACGTATGAGTTCTGCCAGCATTGCTGCAGAGGTTGAGGGGGTGGGGGGGTCAGCCTGTCAGTGCTCAGACCATAGGCCGCACACTGCATCAAATTGGTCTGCATGGCTATCTTCCCAGAAGGAAGCCTCTTCTAAAGATGATGCACAAGAAAGCCCGCAAACAGTTTGCTGAAGACAAGCAGACTAAGGACATGGATTACTGAACCATGTCCTGTGGTCTGATGAGACCAAGATAAACTTATTTGGTTCAGATGGTGTCAAGAGTGTGTGGTGGAAACCAGGTGAGGAGTACAAAGACAAGTGTGTCTTGCCTACAGTCAAGCATGGTGGTGGAAGTGTCATGGTCTGGGGCTTCGTGAGTGCTGTCAGCACTGGGGAGCTACAGTTCATTGAGGGAACCATGAATGCCAACATGTACTGTGACATACTGAAGCAGAGCATGATTCCCTCCCCTCAGAGACTGGGCCACAGGGCAGTATTCCAACATGATAACTACCCCAAACCTACACCTCCACAAACGATCGCTGCCTTGCTAAAGAAGCTGAGGGTAAAGGTCATGGACTGCCCAAGCATGTATCCAGACCTAAACCCTATTGGGCATCTGTGGGGCATCCTCAAATTGAAGGTGTAGGAGCACAAGGTCTCTAACATCCACCAACTCTGGGATGTCATCATGGAGGAGTGGAAGAGGACTCCAGTGGCAATCTGTGAATCTCTGGTGAACTCCATGCCCAAGAGGTTTAAGTCAATGCTGGAAAATAATGGTGGCCACACAAAATATTGACACTTTGGGCCCAATTTGGACATTTTCACTTAGGGGTGTACTCACTTTTGTTCTCAGCGGTTTAGACATTAATGGCTGTGTGTTGAGTTATTTTGAGGGGACAGCAAATTTACAGTTATACAAGCTGTACACTCACTACTTTAGCAAAGTGTCATTTCTTCAGTGTTGTCACATGAAAAGATATAATAAAATATTTACAAAAATGTGAGGGGTGTACTCACTTTTGTGAGATACTGTATGTGTATGTAAGTACACCCCTCACATTTTTGTAAATATTTTATTATATCTTTTCATGTTTCACCAGAGCGTCACAGGTTGCTACTGGAGTTCTCTTCCACTCCTCTATGACAACATCACAGAGCTGGTGGATGTTAGAGACCTTGCGCTCCTCCACCTTCCGTTTGAGGATGTCCCACAGATGCTCAATAGGGTTTAGGTCTGGAGACATGCTTAGCCAGTCCATCACTTTTACCCTCAGCTTTTTTAGCAAGGTAGTGGTCGTCTTGGAGGTGTGCGAAGGGAGGGAATCATGCTCGGCTTCAGTATGTCACAGTACATGTTGGCATTCATGGTTCCCTCAATGAAATGTAACTCCCCAGTGCCGGCAGCACTCATGCAGCCCCAGACCATGACACTTCCACCACCATGATTGACTTTAGGCAAGACACACTTGTCTTTGTACTCCTCACCTAGTTGCCACCACACACGCTTGACACCATCTGAACCAAATAAATTTATCTTGGTTTCATCAGATCAAAAGACATGGTTCCAGTAATCCATGTCCTTAGTCTGCTTGTCTTCAGCAAACTGTTTGCAGGCTTTCTTGTGCATCATCTTTAGAAGAGGCTTCCTTCTGGGACGATAGCCATGTACTCCTCACCTGGTTGCCGCCACACACGCTTGACGCCATCTGAACTGAATACATTTATCTTGGTCTCATCAGACCACAGGACATGGTTCCAGTAATCCATGTCCTTAGTCTGCTTGTCTTTCTTGTGCATCATCTTCAGAAGATGCTTCCTTCTGGAACGACAGCCATGCAGACCAATTTGATGCAATGTGTGGCGTATGGTCTGAGCACTGACAGGCTTACCCCCCCCCCTTCAACCTCTGCAGCAATGCAGGCAGCACTCATACGTCTATTTCCCAAAGACAACCTCTGGATATGACGCTGAGCACAAGCACTCAACTTCTTTGGTCAACCATGGCAAGGCCTGTTCTGAGTGAAACCTGTCCTGTTAAAACGCTGTACGGTCTTGGCCACCATGCTGCAGCTCAGTTTCAGGGTCTTGGCAATCTTCTTATAGCCTAGGCCATCTTTATGTAAAGCAACAATTCTTTTTTTCAGGTCCTCATAGAGTTCTTTGCCATGAGGTGCCATGTTGAACTTCCAGTGACCAGTATGAGAGAGTGAGAGCGATAACACCGAATTTAACACACCTGCTCCCCATTCACACATGAGACCTTGTAACACTAACGAGTCACATGACACTGGGAAAGGAAAAAGGCTAATTGGGCAAAATTAGGTCATTTTCACTCAGGGGTGTACTCACTTTTGTTGCAAGCGGTTTAGACATTAATGGCTGTGTGTTGAGTTATTTTGAGGGGACAGCAAATTTACACTGTTATACAAGCTGTACACTCACTACTTTACATTGTAGCAAAGTGTAATTTCTTCAGTGTTGTCACATGAAAAGAAAGAAATAAATATTTACAAAAATGTGAGGGGTGTACTCACTTTTGTGAGATATTGTGTGTATTGTCCAATATGTCTGTTTTTTTAATTTTAATATGAAATAAATGTACTTTTTAAGAAATTTGTTATCAACTTTATTTGGCGAAACTCACTAAAGTCCCATGGGCAAAATTATTTTTAGGTTTTTACATGTTATAGGAGACTGAGTTCCGCCAACATCTTTGTACTTGTGGCCCTCCTTTTTTGTATGTGCAAGCTGTCAGGGATCCTAGGTGATGTCACTGACCAATGGATAAGGTATTGACTTTGAGGAGGACCAGATGCCTTTTTCTTAAAGGGACAATACACATCCATACCAGACCATTATCTATATATGCAGCTTGGCTGGCCAGGAAAGGCAAAGGGGGCATGCGACTTCCCCTTTCTTCTAAACCATACAAGGCCACATGCCCTCAATATTGGTAGAGTACCTTGGCAGCAAAGTCAACCACCCTCCTTGACAAGGCACCTTGTCCCCATGTTGATGCAGACAAAGGCTTTCCCTTAGACCCAGGCCCGGCGGTAGTGGTGGGGGACTCAGAATCTGAAAGCCCTCCTTCAGAATAAGGAAGCCCCAAATATCCCTCCCTGTTATGTGAATGAGTACGGGGTGCATAGTACCTCTTGTTATTAATGCACAATAACAAAATAAATAGCTAATAAAAACAAAGACATCATAGAAAAAGTCCTTTATCAAAAACAAATAAATAAATAAACAATGTCTTCCAATGTAAATCCAACATCAATCACATCAGTGTAGATCCAGTGTCAATAATGATTAGTGAAGCCTGATGATCCACAGACATAACGACCCACAGCACTCTCATCACTAAATGACAGATCCCTGGTTGCTGTGTTTACCACAGCAACCATAATTGGTCAGTGATGGCACCCAGGATCCCCCAGCAGTTTTGTTTTCAGACAAAACGAAACAGGCTAGGGAACTGTCATTTAGCAGCGGCAGTTTTTTTTTTTTTTTTTTTCTAAATGTCACTTTTGCAGGCGTTTTGAATGTCATACTGGTGCGCAATTTCCTGTGCAGGTTTAGTACATCCCCTAAGAATGATAGTTAAAGGATTTGTATATTTTTAATGTTGACGTTTTAAGACACATTAAAAGACACGCTCCCTTTTGAACAGAATTTTTTCAATTTCTTTTTTCTTCCCAGCTACGGATTGCGTAACAAAACTTTGCAAATTGACTTTAATCTTTTGCCGACCACCCCACGTACATGTACTGCAGGGCGGTGGCTCCTACAGGTGAAATCAGGTACCTGCATGTTAGCTCCACTTCCAGGTTTGCGGCACGCACGCCCGCCGCTGGCTGCCAGCTCCTGCTGTGATTGGACCCAGCGGGAGCCAATCAGCTGGTCCAGCGGACTCCATGCCCACCGGGACCCACCGATCGTTCCCGACAGAGGCAGATCGGCGGTCTGCCTATGTTAACAAGGCAGATCGCCGTTCTGTAATAAGGGAAGGCAGTGATCTTGTGTTTCTGCTAAGCAAGAACACAGATCTCTGTCTTCCCACAGTACAAGCACTCCCACACAGTTAGAAAGTACTCCCTAGGGACACATTTAACCCTTTGATTGCCCCTGATGTTAACCCCTTCCCTGTCATTAGTACAGTGACAGTGAATATTTTTTAGCACTGACCACTATATTGGTGTCACTGGTCCCCAAAATGTGTCACTAATGTCGCGTACACACGATCGGAATTTCCGTCAGAAAAAACTTAGAGGGTTTTTCCGACGGAATTCCGCTCAAGCTTGCCTGGCATACACACGGTCACACAAAAGTTCTCTGAACTTTCAACCGTCGAGAACGTGGTGACGTACAACACTACGACGAGCCGAGGAAATGAAGTTCAATGCTTCCGAGCATGCGTCAAATTGTTTCCGAGCATGTGTCAGATTGTTTCCGAGCATGCGTGATTTTTTGCACGTCTGAATTGCATACAGACAAACGCATTTTCGGATAGGAACTTTTCCGGACTGAAAAATAAAGAACATGCTCTCAATCTTTTGCTGGCTGGAATTCCGCCAGCAAAAGACCCGATGGAGCATACACACGGTCACATTTTCCGACAAAAAAGCTCTCATCATAGTTTTGCTAACGGCATTTCCGATCGTGTGTACGCGGCATTAGTGTCTAATTTGTCGGCCGCAATGTCGCAGACCCGCTATAATTTGCTGATCACTGCCATTACTAGTAAAAAAAATAAAAATAAATAAAAACTCCATAAAAACATGGCAGAATACATATTAGACTAAACTGATGAAGAAATTAGTTTTTTTACATTTTATTATTAGGTGTGTTTTATAGCAGAAAGTAAAAAATATTGGGTTTTTTACCAAAATTGTCGGTCTTTTTTTATTTATAGCGCAAAAAATAAAAACCGCAGAGGTGATCAAATACCACCAAAAGAAATGTCTATTTGTGGGAAAAAAAGGACATACATTTTATTTGAGTACAGCGTTGCACGATGTGCAATCAGTCAGTTAAGGTAACGCAGTGCCGTGTCGCAAAAAAAATGGCCTGGTTATGAAAGGGGGTAAACCTTCTGGTTGGTTCATAAAGGCCAGAAAAAATAACAAGATTCAGCTCACATAGACTATGTTTGGAGTTTGCAGATTTCCTGCTAGGTTCGGCAGGCGTTTAGCACACTGAACTTTGCTTGGTTTGTTCTTCACTATCAGTGATAAGCTGTAGCTGATACGTGTTTGACGAGGTGGATGCAATTCGCACACTAATAACCCGGAAATTAAAGATTCAAACAGAGATTTACTAACCAGTGTTCTGCACCCGGGCCACAATGAAATGCGTGTTTTGTGTGGTGCAGCCACAGAGCTGCTTCCGCCAGCATGTTTGCGGCTGTGCATGAAAAAAGTAATGCAGTTTTTATATGCTGCTCTAAAATTGTCTGACATCACCAAAAGCTATACAAATATAAAAAATGATGCAGGTTCCAGCTTATGTATTTGTTTTACAATCCCGCAGGGAGGATTATACAATCAGTGGGTGGTAGATCCTGAAAATGAGGAAATATTTCACATTTTATGGAACAGACAGTAATAGCGTGAAGAGGAAAGAAGACTGATTACCATATTGTACTAATCAATACGCCCCTGGGGAGGAGGGAGGGTCTATCAAGGAGGCTCCTGGATGTTGTCATAGTTAGTGACCATTTGAGAAACCCAGTCCCTTGAGATCCCAGTGGTGCTCACAACTCAGTGATGGAATATCAGTTCAAGGCTCTGACATAAACAGAGACAAGCTTAGATGGAAGCAATAAAACAAGGCAAGAAGACGGGAACATCAAAAAGCTGTAACCCAGACAGGATACATGGCAGCTGAAATACATTCATTGGAACTGAAATGGCTCCTTCCCTCTTGTCAGCCCATGTGCATCACCAGAATCTGCCCATCCCTCTTCCAGTCTGAGTACCGCTGTACAGGAATTGACAGCACATGGATACTGAGACAAACTCAGATTTTTTCTTTTTTTTACTAGCTATATTTAATTATTCAGTTCAATAATGATTTTGAATGCATACGCACCTACCTCAATGTGAGTTTTTTCATCTGCCTTGAGTATAGCTGTAACCCATTCCTCCCACACATGTACTCCGACACATGTAAAACCGTGTGCAGGAACTGCAGTGAAATCGCATGGTCAAAAAGACCCTGCAATTTCCCTGCGGCCGCGTTTTTGAAAAGGTGCATGCACCGTTTTTGTGGAAACGTAGGCACGGAGCCCATTCATTTGAAGTGTGAATCTAGCACCAAACCTTAAAGTGGATGTAAACCCAATGTCATCCTTTCTAAACTACTGCCATGGGGGTTATCTATAAGGATATACATGCCTCCTGCATGTATCTTTACCTGCCAAATGTCTCCCCTCTGTCTGTTATGAGACCCGAAAAACTGCAGATTCTGTGGGTGGGTCTGTTGTCTGGAGCTCGGTGGGTGGAGTCATGATGTCAGTAGACTCCCCGCCCACCTCTACACTCCCCTTGTCAATATGCATTTTCTCCTGTGTATTTCTAACACTGAACTTCTGCTATGATCTGTAACATCCAGTGAAAAGACAGGAAAGTAACCACATGAATTCAGCATGCCAGATCATGGTGAGGTGTGGAACAGCCAATCCTTGCAGAGCTGCTAAAGAAAGGAGCGGGGGAGGGAATTACAAAATCATGCCTGTGTCTTAGGCTAGTGCACGAGATGTAAATCACCTGTCACTCACAGCAAGGGGGAGGATTTGACAAAGTTTTTCTCAGTTTGTCAAGATTTTTCTCACTGAACAATAAAAAGGGATTGCTCAGAGATGGATTAACTCTGTGTGGCAAGACTGGACTCAAATGATAGGAAATATTATGCTCTACAGTATTATATATATATATAAAAAAAAAAAAATTTCGGGTTTACATCCACTTCAAATTCAGGTTGATGGAGGGAAAGCCCAGCACACAAAGCTTCTGTATAATTCCCCTTCTTGAACGTGTCAGTGTGGACAAATGCTCCTGAAAGCAAAGAATTTTCTTATGTTCTGTTTAGAATATTTGTGAGAGATATGTAACAACATTTTTATAAACTATCATACTATTCTATTACACATGAGTATTCAGGAGGGAGTTTATTAAGACACGGCTGAAGGGGTCAGGCTGAAAAATGATACTCCTTCTCTCTCTGTAAAAGAGGAAAAATGTGTGTACAATATACGTATATGTAGAGAGAAAGTGCGAGAAAAAGGATTAAAGTCTCAGTCCACCGTTTTCCAAATTTTGTAAATGCAGCAGTACTAATCTCCCAATCAATGTACATTTACTAATTTTTGCAGTGAAACCTGCAGAGCATTGTACTGCCATTAGTTACAGGCACAATGCACAGGCTCTTGCAATGTATTTCCCCAGCCTTAGGTACATACGTAGGTGCAGACCTGCTGTTATATGTCTTGAGTCTCCAAACTGTGGCCCGCAGGCCAGATGCGGCCATTTTCTTGCCTTTATATGGCCCTTGGGGAACCATTCCTCCCACTGATACGAGGCACATTTTTCCTACTGACACCAACTATGAGGCACCATTCCTTTAACTGTCACCAACTGTGGGGCATACTTGCTCTCACTCCCATCATTCAACAGTAGGGCACTATTCCTTCCACTGACACCAACAATGGGCAGAATTTCTCCCAGTGACACCAATGATGGGGCACTATTCTTCCCAGTGATACAAAGGATGGGGCACTATTTCACCCGTTGGCACCAATGATGGGGCACTTTTTAACCCCATTTTACACCACTGATGCCCTGACATTTTCTACTCCCACTGGCCATATTCCAACCTCCACTAAATTCGAAAAGGACAATGAACTGGCCCTTTTTTTGGAAAGTTGGTGACAAATGGTGGCAGCTGGGGTTTTGGCAACAGGTGGATTGAGGTGGTGGTGAGGCAGGGACCAAATATGGCTGAATTTAGAACAAGATGGAAGTTAAAAGAAAAAAAATAAGGGGCGTGGCCTGGAGAGCAATGGAGTAGGACACATGTAGTGAGAGCTCCACTTGCCCACACTGCTGTACTTGCCATCCTGCATCAATCCTGCTTACCTTTCAGCATCTGCACACCTGCAGACCCCAACTCTGTCCGGCGACATCCATAGAGCCTACCAGCTTGTCAGAGTGCTGCTCTGGGCCGCCATCACAGACCCTCTTCATCATTATGCATCAGCTGCCAGGAAAGACTAGGGATTCGGCCTACCTCCCGGAGCGGCGGCCATCTTGCTTCACCCGGCCGCGGCTCTCACAGGTCTGCCTGCCCTCCCTGGATGCTTAGAGCCCGGCCTCTGCTTCACACAGCCACTGGACAGCCTGGAGCCCCTATAGCAGTTCCTCTTTCCCCTGTGGATGCCTGAGGGACAGTCTGTGGATTTGGCCTAGCTCCTGGACCGGCGGCCATCTTGGTACACCCTGCAACGGCCCTGGCAAGTATTCACAGGTGTTCCTGACTATTCTGAGTCCAGTTTTCTCCATCTGCAGCTGCTGGACCTTGTAGCTGGCTGACACGGCGGAGAGGAAGACACTGAGGATCCGGCCTAGTAGACAGCGGCCATCTTGGTATACCCGGGGACCCTCCTGTCCACCTTTGCAATATGTCTCCGCCAAAAAAAACCTCAGAGGCTGCTGATAAGCTTGCTAAATACCGCAGGCTTGGAGAAAACCAACAGACCAAAGATGGTGTTCCATGTCCGAGGCGGCCACCAACAAGGTGCTTGATGCCCTTCGCCCTGTGCCAGAGCATGCTCACCACCAAAGTTGAGGAGGTCAAAATTGATGTATCCCTTATCCGGCAGGATCTCTCTACTCTGAGAGAAAAACGGAAACGGAGACCCGTATTGGTAGAGCGGAGGATATCCTGCACCCCTTACAACGCACTACTGACGAGGTACGCCGTCAGCTACAACAGCTTAGTGCGAAGCAGGACGATATGGAAACTTGGGCAAAAACTCGAAAACTTCCTGATATCCAACTTCGGCATTCTCGGTGATGTTCGCGGTGGAGAGAGCCCATCGAATCCCTGCCCGTCCTCCTCCCCAAGGAGCCCCACCGCGTACCCTAATAGCGAAATTCCTAGATCCTCTGTCTAACTAGAGAAAAGGGAAATATCCCATATACCAACACGCATGTGGCCCTCTTCCCGGACTTTTCCAGTGAGGTACAGCGACAACGATCCAGGTTCCAAGCGACGCCTCCGCGTTCTACACCGAAAAATACGCTATGCTGTACCCTGCAAAGCTTTGCGTGGAGTGTGATGGCCGGACCCATTTTTTTGAAGACCCTGAACTGGCATCCACTTGGATCGATCAGAGGGACCGTTCAGCCTGACCATGCCATGCTGTCCATAAGGTGTGAGTACTTTTCTCTCCCCCCATCTGCTCCCCCCCTATAGCCGCAATGCTGTACATTTTCATCCTAATGTTTCGCCCCTCAGTGGGTGTATTGTTTGCGTATAACCCCTGGTGGAGCGTGGGGAAGAGACTGGAAATCCTTCCACATACTACCCTGGTCCCCACAGTAGGCCTGCTGCCTCCGTGTGATATCACGGAATTGTGGTCCCCACTCTCCCCATGCTTGAGAAGGACCAGTGGAAGATAGTACACCGACCGTTGCTGAGACTTCCTCCTTTACTTTACTAACTGTCCGGGTGGCAAGAGGGGCCCCCCTCCTACATAGCTACAATGGCGTTGTACCCTTGTGGCTCCTACACCCCATGCACTTCTCAGAGAAGAAGTCACCCCCATAGGATGTTCGTGAACTTTCTCACCCCCCGTTTACCGGACTGTTTTTTTTCCCCCCTTTTTTTTTCTTTTCATTATGGGTATCTATGCTTCCTTGCAACTAAGTCCCTTGCCTCCATTGGGTCCTACCCATTGGATGTCCACAGTTGATACCTGGTTATGGGGTACTATGTCCATGCCGAGTTGGGGTGGCAGTGGACTGGGTGGGGGAAAAACTGTTATGGGTATTTGTTCCTTTACACCAACGTATTTCCAAATGCCTGTTTATGCTTTGGTACTATGCTATTGCCATACATACATTATCGATGTTGGATGTCACTGTGTTTTATGTTATCTGATGTGTTTATCTCTGCTCTGCTGGTCCTGGTACAACTGCGGTCTGTTATACATGCCTTATATCTGCCATGAGTTCCTTGAAATTTCTTACGTGGAACGTCAGAGGCTTGCGCAATAAGATCAAACATACAGCTGTCCTGACATTCCTCAAATCTCAGCGTGCTGACATTATCACGCTAGTTGAAACTCATGTTACGGCCACCTACAATCCTCTCTTAAAAAGCCTTGGGTAGGTTGGGCCTATCACGCTACCCACACCTCATATTCCAGAGGGGTGTCGATCCTGGTTGCAAAAAGGGTTCCCTTTGACCTAGTGTTGCTGCAAACAGATCAGCAGGGCAGATATGTGTTTATACATGCCACCATTAATGGATCCCCTATTCTGATACTAGCTTGCTATGTCCCTCCCCCATACAACTCGCTTGTAATTAAGGAGGGTCTTGCTTTTATGACGCAATATCCCTCTATACCGGCAGTATGGATGGGGGACTTTAATATGACCCTCACCCCCGCTCTAGACCGAATAGGCACACCAGACCCTCCCCTTGACCCACCGACCCATACCAGACTATACCGCATACTGACTGATTTTGCTATTGTTGACACCTGGCGTCACAAGCATCCGCACACTAAAGCTTTCTCCTGCTTTTCAGCCAGTCACAACACAATGTCACGTATTGATTTCATTTTACTTTCCAAGTCCCTGACACCTAAACTGGGAGATGTGGGATTCGCTCCGAGAATACTTTCAGATCACGCCCCCTACTGGATCACGCTCCAGCTCCTGAAAGCCTCCCCTGCTCCATCTTGGCGGTTGAACCCATTTTGGCTGATGGCTCTGACAGACCAGGATGATATCCCTGCAGAGCTACAATATTATTTCATGGCCAACAGGGACTCAGCCACTTATGACTTGGTATGGGAAATGTTTAAAATACACGCCCACTCCCTCCTTTCCATGCGTATTAACAGAGTTAAAAGGTCATCGAAAATTATTGTCCAACAGGCTACAGAGCATCTGCAGGTGTTGAAGGAGGCGTTCCATCGGGACCCCTCGCCCAGCACTGCTAATAATCTTAAAATTCAATCTCCTGCTTAGCCGCATCTAAGGCCCCAGGATCAGATGGCTTACCACTCGAATTCTATGCCACGTACTCTGAAATTCTAATTCCTAAACTTTATGACCTGTACAAATCCATATTTGATACGGTCATTTTACCCCCCTCCATGAGAGAGGCCCAAATTGTGGTAATCCCTAAGCCTGGTATGGACCCTAAATACCCGGAATCGTATAGACCTATTTCCCAGCTACAGGTCGACATAAAGATACTGGCCAAGATTTTAGCCTCCTGCCTTAACCAGGTCATTCTGTCACTGATTCACCCTGATCAGACTGGCTTCATGCCAGGGAAAAATACTGCAATGAATATTCGCCTCCTATTCATGAACATTCAGGGATTCCACGATGAAATCGGTTCGAGGGTCGTGGTGGCTCTGGATGCCGCCAAGGCCTTTGACTCTGTGGAGTGGAACTACCTATGGGAGTGCCTTTCAGGATTCGGATTTGGCCCCAACTTTATCCGTTGGGTTCAGCTCCTCTATCAATCTCCAAGGGCCAGAGTGTTCGTGAACGGCTGGCTCTCTGACCAATTCCCGCTAGAAAGGGGGACGCGACAAGGCTGTCCTCTTTCCCCTATGCTATACGCACTTGCTGTAGAGCCATTGGCCATTATGATTCATGCAGATACTAGCATCCATGGTCTCAAGATAGGGAATCTGGAAGAAAAGATTGGCATGTACGCCGATGATACGCTTTTGTATCTGGCGGACTCTGGTCACACTCTGATTGCAGCCCTCCATTCTATAGAACGTATCGGTACCCACTCAGGCCTGAGCATTAACTGGTCCCAGATCCTTCCGATTGACCATTTTCCCTCCCCGTTCACGTCCCCTCCTCTGACTCTTCCAAGGGTCTCCGTGATCAAATACCTTGGTGTGCAGGTCACTAGATCACTCGCAAACTAAACACTCTTAAATATTGAACCTTTGTATGCCCTGATCAAGACCAAAACTCAGATTTGGGCCAGACTTCCCCTAGGTGTTATGGGACGCATCAGTTTAGTTAAGATGATACTCCTCCCAAAGATACTCTGGTGTGGCATACCCCCCTATACATACCACAAAAATTCTTCAAGACAATCAAATCTATTCTAAATTCATTTATATGGGGGCACAGTAGACACAAATTATCTTGGAAAACTTTAAAAAATCCAGTAACACTGGGAGGAGCTGCCCTTCCAGACTTTCAGGAGTATTACCTTGCTTCCCAACTGTCCCATTTCTTTCATTTTGCCAAAAGTGAGCGACCTCGATACCAGTCACTACTATGTGAGCACCCTGATGACCTAGCCCATACCCCGCTTTAATCAGTCCTTAGAGCTCCCTTGACAAGACGTTCCCCCCACCACAACACAGACATGCTGACACACCACCGGAGGGTATGGCGGGTGGCACTACAAAAACTCGGAACCCCGCGGATCCATTCCCTTACACCTCTCTGTTTTAACACGCATTTTCCCTGAACTGTTGTCCATCCCAGACCCTGCGGTGTGGATACGCCATGGGATTTTGTACTTACATCAGGTCATGACCACTACGGGACTTAAAACATTCCAAACACTAAAGGACGAATATTCCCTCCCTAACTGTCTTCTCTTTAGATATTTACAACTTCGCCACGCTATACAATCCCAGTTTACCGGCCTTTACCCTTCCCTGGCAGTTCCCTCTATAGTAGACACAGTCACTGGTACTGAGTCTGCAAAATTAATCTCCATTCTATACTCCGCTATCCGTCACCCCAGTACCATGGCCTTGGCCTATGCTGCCAAGACAAGGTGGGAGGCAGACATCGGACGGATTGAGGATGAGGATTGGGATGAGATTTTGGAAGACGTGAAAAAGGTATCCCCTAAGTTATCAGACCACCTCCCACAGTTGTATATCATACATAGGACGTATCTGACCACCCAGCGCGTTTTAACCCATGTACAATCCAGGCTGCCGCCGATGCGACCACACCCCAGGCTCCTTCTACCACCTTATATGGTCCTGCCCAACTATCCAAACATACTGGATACAGGTGATCCGTTTCTTGCATGATCAGATGGGCTCTCCTGCTACACTAGACCCAAAGATGTGCCTACTCGGTCTGCTGCCGGGCTTAGACACAGACAAACCCCTCCGTACCTTTTTGCACGAGACGCTATTCTTGGCAAGGAAAGCGGTAGCCCGTATGTGGATGCAGGCCCTGCCCCCTACAATTCAATGCTGGAAGAAGGAGGTTAATGACACTCTTCCATATAAAAAACTGATTTACGTCCATAGAGGGTGTTTGCCCAAATATGAAAAGGTCTGGAGCAGATGGTTAGCAGAAGGTGAAACGTGCACCTAATAGCCTCATCTCCTATTTCCCCCCTCCCTTTTTGTATTCTCTCCTTCTTTTATATATGTTGTATATAGTGAGACCCATAGGAGAGAATGGACGCAGGGGCTGCATGACTATGGGAGGAACAGGGGTCAGGGAACAGTCAGTCAGGTCAGTTGTGGGGGCACGAAGTCAGCTCTTACCTGATTGGAGGTAGAAGGCAGAAGGGGCAGGGTCCAGAGGTTGGGGTCCGGTGTAGGGGGTGGATTCTTCATCACTCAGAGAAGTTGAAGAGGAGACATCTTCCCGCCCTCCCGCCCTAGTGTTAGGGGTTAGAATGCTGGACAGGTTGGGGGCGTGTTGGTATTTAGGAATGGTGGGTAAATGTGCTTTGTTGTTTCACGTTTTGCTTTCCAAAAAAAAAAAGTAAAAAAGGAACACACATAAGTTATAAAAAAAAAAAAAAACATAAAAAAAAATAAATAAATAAATAAAGAAAAACAACTATATCCATGGTTTTTGGTATAATTTCATGTTAAGGTGTACTGTTCAATTTTGTTGCAGCAGTCGGCGGTTCAAGGGGTCTTTGGGGGGTCAGTGAAAATTTTGCATGGTCACAGGATTAGTGGGGCCCATCTAAGGATGGCGCTTACCTTTGGTTAGCGGTGGTTCTCCCAGGAGATAAGTCCCCTGGGGGAGGGGAATATGGAAGTTGGTGTGATGTCTGAGCGTCCTCGAGCCAGTTGGGGTACAGCTGAGGATATAGACCATTAAAGTCATAAAGTGTGCCTTTTTAAGTTACCCAAAGACCTCTTGCTGTTGAACATTATTTTTGTTCTTACGGGTATGTGTTACGTGTTTTTCACGTTATGTTATTTATTATTTTGTTAAAAAATTGGGCTGCTGTGGCCGTTTAAAACCCATGTCACGCGGTCTGTGTCTTTAATCTAATGGTAAGGACCCAAGGTTGACGAATCCTTTAGTCATGACTCCATTTCCATTGATGTGTTTTACTGTAGGCTATACAGACATTTCAATATATGTACTTTTGTCAAGGCTATGTAGGTCTATATTGATTTATGTACCATGCATACTTTTTTCAATAAAGTTGTTTTTTTCCAATAAAAAACAAAAAAAAAAAACAAAATAAATTATTCTAACAAACAGGCTTTTTACTTGTAGCAGTTTAAGCAAGATTTGAGATATGCAAGTGTGACAGTCAAAAAGTCCCCAACACCTGTTTCTAAAAACAAACTCCCCCCATAGCTTTGAATACAGGATTTATGGCACTGTTATACAGCTTGATAGCTGATGTGTTAAGTAGATAAGATTAACTGCAAGTTAAACTGCAAAGTGTGTAGGAAACTTTTAACAGTAATGTTACATGCTGTTGTAAGTGTTTTTGCAAAAGGAAATTGTTAAGAATTGTTTCCTTTGTAATGTATTGGTGATGCAACCGTTGAGGGCAGAGGTCATTGAATGGGAAGGGTTAAGACTGGTGAGGGCAGGGGTTGTTGGGTGAGCAGGGGGAAGAGAGGTGAGTGCAGAGTTCATTGGGTGGGCGAGGGGAAGAGTGGTGAGGGCTGGGGTTGGTAGCTGCTGTTCTGTATTGCTACTACCACACATGCGCAGGATCTCCCTGCTTTACTGTCATAAAAAAATATGGCATCGGTATCCCTCGCATGTGCAGTGGTAGCTTTTCTGCACTGTCACCACTGTGCATGTGCAGGATATCAATGGCATGTTTTATTACATTACAATATGAAAGAGAGATTGTGTGCATGCGTGGTAGTGACAGTACAGAATGACCACAACTATTATGCACTGCTTGTTCCAAATAAATGAAAGTTTGGGGGAAAAGAAGAAGTTTGTGAGCTCAGGGAGGACATTACAAGGAGGTGGAAAAACACAGTAAGAAATACAATTGTATTGCCTGTATTCTTCTTATAATAATTGGATTTTTGTATAGGTGTGCCACCTATAAATGAATGGAAACTGTCAGACCAAACAGAAAGGAAGTCCTGCCCTATATAACCCCTCCCTCCCATAAGGCTCCACAGTTTGTAGCAAGCAATGAACACCCAAAAAAGGGTGGAAGGTAAGTACAAAAATCTTATTTTCTTTTTCCTACATCATGAGACACAGAGCAGGTCATAATCATGACTACCTGGGATGTCTCAAAGCAATGCACATGCGGAGAGGGAGACAGAGAAGCCACCCTCAGGCCGAAGGAAACTGCTATGCCACCCACAAAACAGTGTGGCCAAAAGCCGTATCCTTGTCCACCTGGTAAAACCTTGTAAAAGTATGTAATGAAGACCAGGTTGCAGCACTGCAAACCTGAGCCACTGACACATGATGACAGATAGCCCAAGAGGCCCCCCCCCCCCCCCCCCCCACTCCTAGTAGAGTGAGCCTTTACTTGAAACCATAAAACCTCAAACCATAGGCTTGGGCAATACTGTCAAATGGTTGACTTTGAAGCTGCCTGACCCCTACTAGGACCCTCAGTCCAATGCACTGCCTTTGGAACTCTTCGGCTTTTTACCACCCTGTACAATGGAGGTAAGCATACCCGCAATTTTACCTTCTAGGCCCGTCAAAATAGAAGCCAATTCATCCTTAGTGACATAACCCGAGGTTGATGCTCCTGCAGTGGCTACAATGCCAGGTGGATCCAGTGTCTCTGGTGCACCTGTCACCCCTGGTTTTTCGGGAAAGACAAACACAGCGAAACTGTGTCCTCAGGACCTTTCCTTCCCAGCTGTGCCCCCCCTTCCCCGCTTTCTGGAAGATAGCAAGCTGAACAATAATAGGTCTGTGCCTAGCCGGCTACCTTCCCAGTTAAGGGTTAACTTAGTACACACAAATAGCCCAGGGGGTTACTCAGCTGCCAGTTTCCATCCCTCTGAGAGGCAATACCCACATACCCAGGCAAACCAGCACCTGCTTTGTGTTGCACATCAGAGAAGAATTTGGGGATTTTAAAGGTGCACAAATACAACAAAATGGAAAAAATTTAAATTTATTTGAAAAATAGTAAAAGCAATATGAAGACATACATATGTCCAAAATGATCATACAATACATAAACAGGTGCAAACTGATTGAATCTCTACATGTTTCGCTGTACCAATTGCTTCTTCAGGAGAATTATTATCAGGCACTGTACAAATGATCACTAAAGAGTCAAAAAATAGAAAAAGCACCTTTTGATCCTCTTTTTTTGGATTTCTTAGAGTGAATCAAATTCTCTCTGTCTTTTAATTTTGCTCTAAGGTCAGACCGAGACAGAAATATAGTTAAATCACACTTGTTTAATAATAATAATAATAATAATAATAATAATAATAATAATAAGGTAAACAGAGTAAACATAGTCAAAACAAGCCAAAGTTCAGTAACCTGATCGGTTAGTCAGCCAAGCAAATGTCAGAGAGCCAGAGATAAACGTAGTAGTACAGCAAGCAGGATCAGGAGTAGGGATGAGCTTCGAGTTCGGCCGTTCTACCGTTCGCCTTATCACGAACATCATGGGCCGTTCGCACCAAATTCGAGTGGCGCGTCACGGCCCATAATTCACTGCGGCATCGCAGTGCATTGCTGGCTGATGATTGGCCAAGCATGAACTATGACCAGCATGCTTTGGCCAATCACAGCGTTGTCACTGAAGAGAGCCATAATTGGCCACAGGCAGGGTGCCTGTGGCCAATTATGGCTCAGGGGGTTAAGTACACGCCCCACACTATCTACGACCGCCTGCACGTCGGCCATGTGTAGTGTGTTGGTGGCGTTTGTTAAAGAGAGAGACAGAGACTGTCATTTCATTTAGTTTCAGCAGGCAGGCAATTCCTTCCTGGTGTTCTGTTGCTAATATACTT